>CAWUFW010009256.1:0-600000 GCA_963921515.1 Calotriton arnoldi | reverse complement strand
TGAGGAGACTACGGCGAATACGTGTAATAGCCCTATTCTTCCTGTCCTTAAGAAAACACCCTCGGATTCCCCTGATGCCCACCCTGATGTTTACCGCTTTGTGATTGACCTTCGGGAGGTGAACAAAATAGTCATTCCTCAATACCCAGTGGTCCCGGACATTACCGCACTCTTAACAATGATTCCCCCTTCAGCAAAGCTTTTCTCTGTCATTGACCTAAAGAATGCCTTTTTCAGCATCCTGATTCATACAGATAGCCGTTATTTGTTCGGTTTCACAATAGCCGGCCGGAGCTTTAGATTCTGTCTTGCTCCACAAGGCTATACTGAAAGCCCTAGTATTTATAGCCAAGCATTAAAAAGTCAACTGGATTCTTTGGAGCTTCCCCCTGGTAATGTGCTGCTGCAGTATGTAGACGACCTCCTCATTGCCTCTGACACTGAGGATGGTTGAAAAGACGCCACGGTTAAGTTGTTATTACACCTGGCGCATCATGGACACAAGGTGTCACTTTCCAAATTTCAGTACTGTCGACAGGAGGTCACCTATTTAGGTCACCTACTGTCGAAGGAGGGTCGCAGGCTAACACCTGAGCATATAGCTGTCATAACTAACATGTCTATCCCTAGAACACAATGCGAGGTACGTGCGTTCATAGGAATAACATCGTATTGTAGACAATGGATCCCTAACTACTCACTACTAACAAAGCCCCTTCTTTCCCTGACCACGAAAGATGTGCATGAACCCCTGCCTGGGACACCTGCATGCCAGCAAGCCTTTGAACAACTAAAAGCTGCGCTTTGCTCTGCTCCTGTATTGGGTACCCCGGACTACCAAAAGCCTTTTGTGCTCTACGTGCATGAGGTGGATGGCTGTGTGCTCTCTGTCTTAACACAGGGTTTTGGAGGTAAGCAAAGACCCTGCGCTTATTTTTATGCCATTCTGGATAGCGTCGCCAGAGCGCTCCCGAGCTGTTTGAGAGCTGCCACGGCAGTGGCAGTTTCTATCAGGCAATCAGCAGGGCTCGTCTTTGATACTACCCTCACAGTAATGGTACCTCATGCTGTGGATACACTATCGAACAGAACGAAGACACAGCACCTTACTAGTGCACGTCTGACTGGCTACAAACTTACTTTGTTTCCTCCACACATTACCATAAAACGATGTACCACTCTGAACCCAGCCACATTACTACCCCTCCCTTTGTCAAGTAAAGATACGGATGTACACGATTGTTTATATAGAATGGAGGAAGAGACAAAGGGATGGGTAGACTTGACTGATGTTCCCCTATCTGAACCTCAAGGGGAACTATATGTCGATGGCTCTTGTTTCAAGTTACCAGATGGTACTACCACTGCAGCCTATGCAATAACAACGTTACATACTGTAGTTGAGACATCCGTATCCCGCACCAATCAGCCCAAGCTGCAGAGCTGGTTGCCCTCTTTCGGGCTTGTGAGTTGAGTGAGGGACTGACTGTTACTATCTACACAGACAGCCAGTACGCCTTTGGAGTGGCCCATAATTTTGGGCGCCTCTGGGTGGAGAAAGGGTTTCTGACTTCGCATGGACTGCGGATTCAGAATGGGCCGCTGATACATAGGTTACTATCTGCATTGACACTTCCCAGTAAGCTAGCAATAGTGAAATGTAGATCTCATAAGGCTATTACGGATGATGTGGGGAGGGGCAATGCTTTCGCAGATCAGACCGCCAAGGATACAGCTCGATCAAAAACGACACAGATGCGGGTGGCAGGCCCCGCTAGATGGGTTCCAGACTACGGAATGTTCGAAGACACATTAGAAAGCGTCAGAGAAATTCAGAGTGAGGCGACTCTAGATAAATTGGCAATGTGGGAGGAGAGAACAGGTCACCTGGATGAGGATGGGTGCTGGACTGACTTGTCAGGGAAGCAGCAGTGGTTACTGCCCAATTCCTATGTACTCCCTGTTGTAACAATGGCCCATGGCCCGGCGCACATTAGCGCCAAGGGAATATGTAAATTGCTGGATCCAGTGTGGCAGAATGAGAATATCCCCAAGGTAGCCACGCATCTAGTGAAGCGTTGTATCATTTGCCTGAGACATAACCCCGGGAAAGGTACCCTCACACCTTCCGGCAACTTTGCACCACCATCCTTCCCTTTTGAGGTTCTCCAGATGGATTTCATCGAAATGGAACGAGTTAATAACCTTAAGTATGTGTTAGTGGTAATCTGCACTTTTAGTAAGTGGATTGAAGCCTACCCCACTAAAGAGAATACAGCAATGGCGACAGCAAAAGCACTCCTGAAGGAGTATTTCCCACGCTATGGATTGCCTCGGGTGATCTGGAGTGACAACAGCAGCCACTTTAATGCCCGAGTCATTGAGTTAGTATGCACAGGTTTACATGTTAAACAGAAGTTCCACGCAGTAAATCACCCCCAGTTGGCAGGCTTAGTTGAAAAATACAACAGTACTCTCAAACTGAAGTTGGCAAAGATTCAGGAAAGTACAGGACTGCGATAGCCAGATGCATTACCCCTAGCTTTGTTATCCACCAGAGTAACAGCGCATTCTAGAACAGGGCTGTCCCCCTATGAGGTAGTCTTTGGAAGCCCTGCAAATGTTTGGAGCGTCCCCAGACCAAAGCGTTTTTCCGAGATAGAATATCCTTTGCTTGTAGACTATCTTTACGAATTATCTAAAGATCTTCGTTCTCTTCACCAACAGATACACACCACGTTGCAGCCAGTACCAGAGGGGCCCGGGCATCAGATACAGCCCGGGGACTACGTCTTGGTCCGCAACTTCCAGCAGAAGAGCAGCTTGGAGCCAAGGTGGAAAGACCCAGTGATCGTGTTACTTGCCACTAGAACAGCGGTCAAGGTGGACGGCAAGAAGCATTGGATACATGCTTCCCACGTAAAACGGGTGCCTTTACCGCTCCCGTACGACAGCTGGGTCAATGACGGCATCGGTGATCAGGAGTGTGAGAAGGTGCCGCGTTTCGTTCCTTTCTCCGACGCCCGAGTGAGGTGGGCACAGACAGACGAGGAAAGTGATGCAGTTCTGTCTGAGGCGGATAACGTGGTTCCTGCCACACCGGAATCCGAACTTCGATGCCCATCTGATCCTGACCTTTTGCCTCTCTTTGCTGATGACACAGAGCCTGGAGTTCCCAGGTACAATTTGAGGCCCCGGAAAAAGGGACGATGCACCAGTCGAACAGTTTAGGAGTTCGGGAAGGTTTTGAGCTTAGGGGTGGGTACTGTGCCTGAGGTGACTATACTAGCTAGGGGTGATTGATCTGGTGCACTGCCCGGACACTGGACAGGATAGTTGAGGGCATTGACCCCGGAGGGAGGGTGCCCTATCCTGAAAGAAGAAGGATTTGTTTTATCTGCAAGGGTTGCGATCGAGCAGCTCCTCCGTGGGAGTGCTTCGCAGCACCATCGTTGATGAACGATAGAAGCCTGCCAGCGAGGCTTTGACGGACACTGGGTGAATTGTGCCCCTGGTACTGTGGTTGCAATAAGTGGCTCTAGTTTATGAATTTCCTTTTTTCCTCTTCCTAAGACATTGATAGACTGTCCTTGAAGTTGTCCACATGTATCCTTTTGGTCGTCTTGTCCCTGACGAGGAGCAGCCCTTTGCGGCTCCGCGTCCTATTTCAAATGATCCTGTTTGGTCCTCCTGGTCCACTATGAGTAAAGCAGTGTTTATTGCCATAATTTTCCTTTCCCTACTCATTGTATTTGGGGTTGTTTGGTACTTGGAGGAACAGCACCCTGTGCACACTTTGATAGGGACAACACCGGTCCCAAACGAACATTTGTTTGTTACACTGGCCCCGCATAAGGAGAGACATAGAAAAACGTATGTGCAGAATGCTTTTGTTCAGATTCTCCATCAGGTGCACAGTATCATTAATTCTACGAATTGCTGGGTGTGTGGTCTACTTCCATCCGTTATGCATAAGAACGATCTGTTAGTCTCGTTGCCCCTGTCATACTTGGGTAGCTGTGAAGCGTGGTTCCAATTGCTCTCTATGGTATATATGCACTATCACGCTGACGCTATGAAAATGGTACAGTCTGATTACAAGGCGGTGTTGGAATATATAGTAGTACACCAGGGATATACCCCCGGACCGGATGGTAAGGAGGGTGCCCTACACCCTGAAGCTTGTATGAATAAATTTGAACTTATGCAAACGTCACCTGGTTGCGAAATGAACTGTTAGATTTCCAAGGATTTAATGTCACCAAAGGTACTTTAAATGTTTCCAGGAACGCAATATCAGGGAGGACAGAGCTATGCCTGTCCCTGTAATAAATTCAACAGCTAGTTTTGTGTTGAAGGAATAGGGAACATTTCGTTAGGACAGAGTCATTGCAACTACACCTACCGGTTGAACACTACCTGTAGCCCACCTCTGCTCACCCCTCCTAATGTATACTTCATCTGTGGAGAACAGGCTTACACGTGGCTTCCGAGAGGGTGGTCTGGTCGGTGTTATGTGTCCTTTCTCTTGCCTCCCGTTTACATTGCACCGTCCAACTACCACCAGCATCATAAGTTGCAGCATAGGGATCTTCAGGTACACCGAGTTAGGAGGGTGCTTGATCCAGATGAGGTAGATCAGACATATACCTCTTTGCAGCAGTTCACCGACATAATGAAGGGCATTGTGCCATTCTGGGGTCCCATGTTCAATAGCCGTAATATTCGTCGCCTTGCCAGGGTAGTTGAGGGTGTTATCAATACAACTGCTGGTATCCTAACCAGCATTACAGTTGAGCTCCAAGCCACAAGACTTGTTTCCTCTCCAAAACCGGATGGTATTAGACATCATCCTGGCCGATAGGGGTGGGGCTTGTTGCGTCATCGGAAGCAGTTGCTGTGTGAACATCCCTGATAGCGCTCCTACTGTGTATGCTGCAATACAGAAGTTGCACAAACTTGCCTCAGAAATTCATCAGGATAATGGCTCATGTTCCCTTACAGGATGGCTCTGAGCTTTAGTGACTACATGGGGATGGAAGATATTACTTGTCCTGATAGCAATTGCAGGGGTTATTTTCACATGCTGCCTATGTATAAATTGTCTCCCAGCCTGCTGCACGTATTGCACAAGCAAACTCACTCCCAGTGTTCCGTTGCCCCATTGTGACAATAAGTGCTCCTCCATGATGATGCAAGAAATTCAGTCAATAATGTTAATAGATGAGGGCATATTTGAATATTAAGTACAATGTTTGATGCTTGCATTTGCTTTGTTTTCTTATCTTGGCTGATGGATGGATAGACAATATCTCTCTTCCCCTAGAATTGTGAAGACCCTACCGGATAGCAATAAAGTTTTTTTAGCCACACATGCTAAAAGGAGGGTCTGTTAGTTTTGAAATCCCGTCCCTACCATATATATTCTCTGTATTATATTATGTTAGCATTATGTGGCTACACGCATGCCAGTCGCATTCACGTTATGTTACCCACTGAGTTATCCTTATAATGTGCAGGTTTTAGTTAGCGAGTGTGACTCCATTTTCTTTTTCGTTACCCTCATTAGACTGTGCAGACTGTGCCCGAGTTAGGCCTCATCATTATTATTATTTTGGCTTGCCTCAGCAGAATACTGTATTCTGTTATTATTTCTTCTCTTTGCTCAAGGCTGTTTCTCAATACTAATAAATAGTAGTTTCTGCTCGCACGTTAGGAGATGCTGAAACCCAGCACTGTGGCCTTGGATCCTTGATAACATGCACCCATCTGGCAGGTGTGGGTTCATCCTACTGTGCCTCCTTTGTTCGTGATCAGCCCAGGCTGGTAGTTTTCCATGATGGGCGGGGTTGCAGACTGCTGGGGAAGAATGATTACTCACTGTAGACTGTTGGGGGGCCAGTCCCTCGACAAACGCCTTAGGTGCAGGTCATGATGGACTCCCAAGCAGAGCATAACCAATAAACATGTAAGTGTATATTGTCTACTGTCTGAACGACTCTTCATTCTTGGGAAGGCCTAGCAGGTGGTTGTGAGAAAACCCGGGTGGCCCTAGAGGGCCACATCCTTCACACAGGGGGGCAGAGCCATCATTGTGGAAGGCAGGCACAGCCCTATTCAGGTGCAGGTGCTACTCCTCCCACCACTCAAAATGCAGATCAGCCCTATTCAGGTGCTAGGGGAAACTCCTTCCGCTACTCTAAATTCAGCCAAGGTCTATTCAGCCTAGCGCTGAGTCACTCAGGCAGAGCAGGACACATCAAACCCCCCCAGGGACTGGCTGGAGTGAATGCACATCCCCTCTCCCCCAGTCAGTCAGAACCAGACGGTTAATACACAACAGGCAGGCACAAAGACACATAACACACAGAAATGCCTACTTCTAAAAGTGGCATTGCTAAAATAGCAATAATAAATCCGCTTCCACCAATAAGTAGAATTTATCACTACTATTCCAAACATACCAAACTGGTTCACGCTACCCCTCTCATGTCAGGAATTACCACTGAAGCACATATCAGGGAATCCCCAATGCATTCCTATGAGAGGGCAGCCTCACAGCAGTGAGAAACCAAATATGTTTGTCACTACCAGGACATGCCACACAGTTAAGGCACATGTCCTACCTTTTACCTACACCGCACCCTGCCCATAGGGCTAGCTGGGCCTACCTTAGGGGTGACTGATATGTAGTAAAAGGGAAGCTGCAGACGTGGCAACCACTTTAGGTGCCATGTCACAGCAGCAGTAAACTGCGCGCGCAGGCCCTGCAGTGGCAGAGGCCGGAGACAGGTTTGAAAGGCTACATTGGCGGGTGGCGCAAGCAGCGCTGCAAGCCCACCAGTAGCATTTCATTTACTGGCCCTGGGTATATGGGATACCACTGTACAAGGGACTGACAGGTAAATTAAATATGCCAAACAGGAGTAGACCAATCTTACCAAGTTTACCATAGAGAGCACATGCACTTTAGCACTGAACAGCAGTGATAAAGTGCCCAGAGTCATAAAACCACCAACAACAGGTCAGAAAAAATACAGGAGGAAGGCAAAAAGTTCTGGTATGACCCTGTAAAAAGGGCTGTCGTGTAGTTCCTATAGTACCCCTGCAGGACCGGGGCGTTTGGATAATATATACTGCGGGCTTGGTGGCAGACTGACTCCGTGCACCCCCACCGTATATGTTAGCCTAGTTTTGCATTAGTTAGCTCGAAGTGCCACTACTGTCTCCTCTTATCGGGGAGAGATTAGTTTCTGGCAACCTTAGAACATGACAACCCTGATTCCCTCAGAATCGTGGAAACAATGTACTCCCTTTCGCTCAGTCATTCGTGCTCACTTATTCGGTTCGTCTCAGAGAGTTACACAGAATAACGCATTTATAAGTATTTATTGAACAGTTGTTATTCTAGTGTAAAATATATGTGCTGCGGTAACCAGCAGACAATGGCAGAGATATATTATCAGCAGTACGATAAAAGCAAAGGGATATAACAGTTCTACCATATTGCAATAATCATGAGTACATACATGAATATAAAAGCATTATGCAAGTGCGCGTACTCCTACGATGCCTAACTAGATGTACCTCAGTGTACCTAGCATATGTGTGTAGGTCTAAAAGCTAAGAGTCAAGAACACACCTAGGATTTAGTCGAACCCCCATACCTGAATAGAGAGAGAGTGTGGGACCCGTCCTGATCTCGAGTTGGACACCCCGAAAGGGCTGTGTCAGACCGCTGTCAGCTGGAGCGACTGCATGCAGGAGCCTCAGCGTCTCTGGTCAGTGTGTCAGCATGGAAGTCTCGGTTCCCTCTGTCTTATCGGGGCAAGATGTGGTGTATTTATACCCTAAAGAGTCTCGGTCCTCAGTATGGTTTGTATTGGACATGAGGAAGACGTCAGGGGTGAACTTTGTACATACATATTATGCCAGTGGTGTATTCTTAGAGAGCCATGCATAATTAATGAGTACAGTGTGGGCCTGTGTTTGGAAAAACCCTGCTGTATTCAAAACCACAGGATAGATAACGTTCAGCCCTCAGAGCTCATTGTGTACTAGCTGGGACCAATGTAGGTGAAAGATCATTCCTATATAAGGAATCATGACTATAATAGGACATGTACAGTTGTGACCATAGTTGGGCATATGCGGCCATGACCATAATAGGGCACGTACGAATATGACCATATTAGGGTCAATATGAATACGTCCATTTTAGGGCATGTATGAACGGGTCTACATTAGGGCCTCTATGCTGGATATAACAGGGCCAAGTCCAACAATCGGCGTACAACAATATCTTTTCCTCACAACCAGTCCCCCCAGATATTCCTTGTATCAGTGGATCACTCCTAATACACGCCGTCAAGTGCTCTAATGCTATGGCAAAGAGCATAGGGGATACCCCTTATTCTCAACACCTTGAAATGTGTGCAGAAGTCAAAGAACCACACCTGTATGAACATATAATCTATTGGGCAATGCTGGTTCAAAAACGTTTTGGCCATGGGTAATCCCCCATAACCCCTTTGGTGCGTCGAACGGCTGGGGGCTATCCGACGCACCAGTGCTCAGGTGCGTTGGACGGCCCGTGGCCGTCTGATCACATGGCACTGGGAATCCCTCCGGTGCAGGCACCAGGAGGATTCCCTTTCCCCCCCAACATCCTCGGGAGCTGGGGAAGAGCTTCCCCAGCGCCCGAGGCTGTTTCTTTCGTTTCCCTGAAATGACGATCAGCGCGCACATCGCGCTGACGTCATTTCAGTGAAACAGAAACTGAAATGAGCCTTGAGGCTCATTTCAGTTTCACTTTCTACGTGCTCAGGGGGCTATCTTATCCCCCCGAGCATGTACAAAGACAGGAGAGGTATCATTGGAAAGGGGAGAATTTCTTCTTTCCAATGGTACCCCTCCCTAGTGGATCCCTGTTGGGGATAGCCCCAGGGGGGCGATCCCCAAGCAGGGATTCAACCAATAGGCACTTGGGAGGGGAGAGCGGCCCCTTGGGCAGGGGCCTTTGCTCCCCCCATAATTTTGGCGGTAAATTCAGTCTTTCTGCCCCCCAGAAAGCCCACTAGACGCCAGAGTTTTTTTTAAACATTTAATTTAGGGGTGGGGGCTGACCAAGATGGGCATGCCAATGCCCTCCCCCACCCCCCATATAATTCCGGTCTTTCTGCCCCCCCTTGGAGGGCAGAAAGCCCACTAGAAACCAGGGATTTATTTTACTATGTAAATTAGGGGTGGGGGCTGCCCAATATGGACATGCCAAAGCCCCCACCCCTCCTGGACAATTACAGTCTTAATGCCCCCCCGGTGCAGATGGGGGCAGTAGCCCCCAATCTGCCCCCCTGGGGGGCAGAAAGCCCATTAGATGCCAGGGTTTTTTTTATGATTAATTTAGGGGTGGGGGCTGCCTAAGATGGGCATGCCAATGCCCCCACCCCCCCCCCCCCAAAATTCCAGTCTTTCTGCCTCCCGGGGGGGCAGAAAGCACCCTAGACACCAGGTATAAAAAAATGTATAGGCCCGGGTTGGGGGCTGCCCATAATGGGCATGCAAATGCCCCCACCCTACCCCCCCAAAGAAAACAAAAGACGTGCTGCCCTCCAGGAGGATGATGGGGGCAATAGCCCCTGATCTGCCCCCGGGGGGGGGCAGAAAGCCCACTAAGCGCCAGGGATATTTTTTTATATATGGGTAGGGGTGGGGGCTGCCCAGAATGGGCATGTCAATGCCCCCACCCCCCAAAAAAATGATACAGTCTTTCTGCCCCCCCTGGGAGGCATATGGGGCAATAGCCTCTGATCTGCCCCCCGGGGGGGCAGAAAGTCCACTAGGCGCCAGTGATTATGCTGGCTTTTTTATACATAGGGGTGGGGGCTTCCCAGAATGGGCATCCCAATGCCCCCACCCCTCCCCAAAAGAATAGCCACAGTCTTGCTGCCCCCCTTGGGGGCATATCGAGGCAATAGCCCCCAATTTCCCCCCTCCCCAGGGCGGCAAAAAGCCTACTAGGCACTGACTTTTTTTCAGGTTGTGCCTACCTGTGGATTTTGGGTACTAGCGCAGCCGGCACCTAGGGAAATACAGCAAACCTGTACATTTTTAAAAACTAGACACCATAGGGAATCCAGGATGAGGTGACATGTCTGGCTCTCACCAGGTTCTGTTACCCAGAATCCCTTGCAAACCTCAAACTTGGTTAAAAAAACACTTTTCCTCACATTTCTGTGATGGAAAGTTCTGGGATCTGCGTGTATCCACAAAATTCCACCCACCCCGCATTCCCCAAAGTCTTCCGAGAAAAATAATACCTCACTTGTGTGGGTAGGCCTTGTGCCCATGAGAGGAAACGGCCCAAAACACAACGTGGACAAACCACATTTCCACATTGAAAACTGACCCTTTTTTTGCAAAGTGCCTAACTGTAGATTTTGAACCCTAGCTCTGCACGCACCTAGGGAAACCCAGCAAACCTATACATTTTTGAAAACTAGACACCCGGGGGAATCCAGGATGGGGTGACTTGTCTGGATCTCACCAGGTTCTGTTACCCAGAATCCCTTGCAAACCTCAAACTTTGTAAAACAAAAAACACATTTTCCTCATATTTTTGTGGTGGAATGTTCTGGGATCTGTGTGGATCCACAAAAATCCACCCACCCCGCATTCCCCAAAGTCTTCTGAGAAAAATGGTACCTCACTTGTGTGGGTAGGCCTAGTGCCCGTGACAGGAAACGGCCCAAAACGCAACGTGGACACACCACATTTTCACAGTGAAAACTGACCCTTTTTTTGCAAAGTGCTTAGCTGTAGATTTTGAACCCCAGCTCTGCCGGCACCTAGGGAAACCCAGCAAACCTATACATTTTTTTAAACTAGACACCCAGGGGAATACATATTGGGGAGACTTGTCTGGCTCACACCCGGTTCTGTTACCCTGAATCCCTTGCAAACCTCAACCTTTGTAAAAAAAAAAACACACATTTTCCTCAAATTTCTGTTGTGAAAAGTTCTGGAATCTGCGTGGATCCACAAATTTCCTACCACACAGCGTTCCCCCAGGTCTCCTGATAAAAATGGTACCTCACTTGCATGGGTGGGTCAAGTACCCACGACAGGCAAGGGCCCAAAACGAATTGTGGAGACATCAAAATTACCTATCACAAAACAACCTGGTTTTGAAAGGGGGTCACCTGTGTTTTTGGCCCCTGGTTCGGCAGCCATCTTGGGAAACTACTAAGCCCACACATTTCTGAAAACTAGACTCCCGGGGGAGTCCAGCGAGGTATGGCTTGCGTGGATCCCCCTATGTTTTCCTATCCAGAATCCCCTGCAAACCTCAAATTTAGCTGAAAAAACCCACATTTTCAACATATTTATGTGTGGGAAAGTTCTGGAATCTGCATGGATACACAAATTTCCTACCACCCAGCGTTCCCCCAGGTCTCCCGATAAAAATGGTACCTCACTCGCGTGGGTGGGTCCAGTACCCGTGACAGGCAAGGACCCAAAACGTATTGAGGAGACTTCAAAATGACCTATCACAAAACAACCTGGTTTTGCAAGGGGGGCCACCTGGGTTTTTGGCCCCGGGCTCGGTGGCCATATTTGGAAACCTACCAAGCCCACTCATTTCTGACAATTAGACACCCGGGGAGTCCAGCGAGGTATGGCTTGCGTGGGTCCCCCAATGTTTTCCTACCCAGAATCCCCTGCAAACCTCAAATTTAGCTGAAAAAATCACTTTTTTCTCAAATTTCTGTATGGGAAAGTTCTGGAATCTGTGTGAATCCACAAACTTCCTACCACCCAGCGTTCCCTCAGGTCTCCCGATAAAAATGGTACCTCACTCGCGTGGGTGGGTCAAGTACCCGCGAAAGGCAACGGCCCAAAACGTATTGAGGAGACATCAAAATGACCTATCACAAAACATCCTGGCTTTGCAAGGGGAGTCACCTGGGTATTTGGCCCCGGGCTCGGCGGCCATCTTGGGAAACTACCAAACCCACACATTTCTGAAAACTAGACAACCGGGGGAGTCCAGCGAGGTATGGCTTGTGTGGATCCCCCAAAGTTTTCCTACCCAGAATCCCCTGCAAACCTCAAATTTAGCTGAAAAAAACACATTTTCCACATATTTATGTGTAGAATCACCGTGCTGCCACAGCGTTCTCCTTAGTCTACCGAGTAAAATGATACCTCACTTGTGTGGGTGGCCAATGTAGAATTGGCTAAAAACGTATTTTTAAAAATATGTAGCGCTTAGAATTCATGGTGCTATATCCTTAATCCCTATGTTTTGGGCTCTTCCCAGTCACAGGCCCTTGCCCCACCCACACAAGTGAGGTATTATTTTACTCGGGAGACAGAGGGGAACGCTGTGGGGTAGGACATTTGTGCCGGCACGGTGATTCCACCCAAAAATATGTGGAAAATGTGTTTTTTTCAGCTAAATGTGAGGTTTGCAGTGGATTCTGGGTAGGAAAACATTGGGGGATCCAAGCAAGCCATACCTCGCTGGACTCCCCCGGGTGTCTAGTTTTCAGAAATGTGTGGGTTTGGTAGTTTCCTAAGATGGCCGCCGAGCCCAGGGCCAAAAACCCAGGTGACCCCCCTTGCAAAACCAGGTTGTTTTGTGATACGTAATTTTGATGTCTCCTCAATACGTTTTGGGCCCTTGTCTGTCGTGGGTACTTGACCCACCCACTGGAGTGAGGTACCATTTTTATCGGGAGACCTGGGGGAACGCTGTATGGTAGGAAATTTGTGGATCCACACAGATTCCAGAACTTTCCCACACAGAAATTTGAGAAAAAAGTGATTTTTTCAGCTAAATTTGAGGTTTGCAGGGGATTCTGGGTAGGAAAACCTTGGGGGATCCACGCAAGCCATACCTCGCTAGACTCCCCCGGGTGTCTAGTTTTCAGAAATGTATGGGTTTGGTAGTTTCCCAAGATTCCCCCTGAGCCAGGGGCCAAAAACTCAGGTGACCCCCCTTGCAAAACCAGGTTGTTTTGTGATACGTAATTTTGATGTCTCCACAATACGTTTTGGGCCCTTGCCTGTTGCGGGTACTTGACCCACCCACGCGAGTGAGGTGCCATTTTTATCAGGAGACCTGGGGGGACGCTGGGTGGTAGGAAATTTGTGGATCCACGCAGATTCCAGAACTTTCCCACACAGAAATTTGAGAAACAAGTGATTTTTTCAGCTACATTTGAAGTTTGCAGGGGATTCTGGGTAGGAAAACGTTGGGGGACCCACGCTAGCCATACCTCACTGGACTCCCCCGGGTGTCTAGTTTTCAAAAATGTATAGGTTTGCTAGGTTTCCCTAGGTGCCGGCAGAGCTAGGGTTCAAAATCTACAGCTAGGCACTTTGCAAAAAAAGGGTCAATTTTCACTGTGAAAATGTGGTGTGTCCACATTGCGTTTTGGGCCATTTCCTGTCGCTGGCACTAGGCCTACCCACACAAGTGAGGTACCATTTTTATTGGAAGACTTTGGGGAATGCGGGGTGGGTAGAATTTTGTGGACACACACAGATTCCAGAACTTTCCACCACAGAAATGTGAGGAAAATGTGGTTTTTTGACAAAATTTGAGGTTTGCAGGGGATTCTGGGTAACAGAACCTGGTGAGAGGCAGTCAAGTCATCCCATACTGGATTCCCCTACGTGTCTAGCTTTAAAAAATGTATAGGTTTTCTAGGTTTCCCTAGGTGCCGGCATAGCTCGGGTTCAAAACCTACAGCTAGGCACTTTGCAAAAAAAGGGTCCGTTTTCACTGTGAAAATGTGGTGTGTCCACGTTTCATTTTGGGCCGTTTCCTGTCGCGGCCAGTAGGCCTACCCACACAAGTGAGGTACCATTTTTCTCGGAACACTTTGGGGAATGCAGGGTGGGTGGAATTTGATGGATCCACGCAGATTCCAGAACTTTCCACCACAGAAATGTGAGGAAAATGTGTTTTTTTGACAAAGTTTGAGGTTTGCAAGGGATTCTCGGTAACAGACCCTGGTGAGAGTCAGTCAAGTCACCCCATCCTGGATTTCCCTAGGTGTCTAGTTTTCAGAAATGTATAGGTTTGCTAGGTTTCCCTAGGTGCCGGCAGAGCTAGGGTTCAAATTCTACAGCTAGGCACTTTGCATAAAAAGGGTCCGTTTTCACTTTGAAAATGTGGTGTGTCCACGTTGTGTTTTGGGCCGTTTCCTGGCACGGCCACTAGGCCTACCCACACAAGTGAGGTACCATTTTTCTCGGAAGACTTTGGGGAATGCGGGGTGGGTGGAATTATGTTGATCCACGCAGATTCCAGAACTTTCCACCACAGAAATGTGAGGAAATGTGTTTGTTTTTTTACAAAGTTTGAGGTTTGCAAGGGATTCTGGGTAACAGAACTTGGTGAGAGCCAGACAAGTCACCCCTTCCTGGATTCCCCTGGATGTCTAGTTTTCAAAAATGTATAGGTTTGCTAAGTTTCCCTAGGTGTCGGCAGAGCTAGGGTTCAAAATCTACAGCTAGGCACTTTGCAAAAAAAGAGGTCAGTTTTCACAGTAAAAATAAAGTGTGTCCATGTGGCGTTTAGGGCCGTGTCCTGTCGCGGGCACTAGGCCTACCCACACAAGTGAGGTACAATTTTTATCGGGAGACTTAGGGTACAACAGAATTGTAGAGCAACTGTTATTACCTATTGACTTTCGATGCATTTCTGCCTTCCAAATGAAAGACAATGTGTAAAAAAGAAGTCACTTTGAAAAATGTCCTATAATTCTCATGCTAGTATGGGTACTCACAATTTCGGAAATGTGCAAATAGCTACTGTTTCTAAACTCTATATTTTGTTCCCATTTCAGAAACACATAGGTGTCTTTCATCCCGATTTTTCACTGTATATATTTTCCCAAATTAATTGCTATATACCCGGTACATAATAAAAAACCTTTGCAAGATGCTGCTCAGTTATTGGCTCTGGGTTCGTCGGATTCTTTGTGAACCTACAAGTCCTACATATCCACACAACCAGAAAGGTCCAGCGGATGTAACGGTATATTGCTTTCAAACATCTGTCATAATTAGAAGAAGTTACAGGTGAAAACGTTGGCACAAATGGCTGTTTTTTTCAACTCATTTTCAATTTTTCCTATATTCAACTGTTAGTTTCTATAAAGAAACCTTGAAGGATCTACACAAATGGCCCCTTACTGAATTCAGAATTCTGTCTACTTTACTAAAATGTATAGCTTTCCAGGATCCATTATTGCTTTCATACCCATTTCTACCATTAACTGGAAGAAGGTTGAAAGCACAAAAAATAGCAAAAATAGGCTATGTCCCAGTAAAATGCCAAAACTGTGTAAAAAATGTTGGTTTTCTGACAAAAGTCTGTCAGTCCATGAAATCTGGGAAAATGGTGATTTCAGCCCCACAAACCCTTTGTTGATACCATTTGCAGGGAAAAAACCAGACGCTTTCATTTGCAGCCCTTTCCCCCCCCAAGAAAAAAAGTTTAGCTGTATTTTGGCTAATTTCTGGGTTCCCTCCAGGGGAATCCACAAACCCTGGGTACCTTTAGAATACCCATGATTTTGGAAGAAAAGGACGCAGATTTTCCATGGATACCTTATGTGGTCAACAAGTTAAAGGGGCCTAAGCGCAAACTGCCCCAAATAGCCAAAAAAAAGGCTTAGCACAGGGGGGGGGGGGAAGGCCTAGCAGCGAAGAGGTTAAAACTGTCATTTAGCCAAACAAAACGTAACTCAGAGAGGAATTTTGTAAATTTCCCTTCTAACTTGGATTGAGTACATTCTGGGAAGATTGGGGATTCCATAACTCTCTAACATACCATAAACCTCGCCCTCTACCTGCCTTGGGACAAGGCGAATGTTAAAATCTTCTACTAAGAGAATCGGGGGGGCGGGAATTCTGTCAGCCCCAGCAGATCTCTCTGAAACAGTTCCCACATCTCCATCCTGGACTCAACCTGATTTATGTAGACATTACCACCTATTAAGCTACTAGGCCAAGGATAGTTATCATACAGAAACAGAAAACAGGCCAAAAGCCAATTACTACTTGTCTGAATGATTCTAGCTCCTTTGCTGCATTTCGTTGATATCAATGTCAGTAGCCCGCCTCTTGCCCACCCAGCACCCATTATATTTCCTCCTTTTCCAAACTACATAAACCCACTCCATGGATTGTATCACACGCCAGCCAGCCAGGTCAGGAAAAGTTCTCCAGCCCATGAACATTCCAGGATATTACCTCCAGGCTGGCGGGTGAAGGTGCTACCTAGCCCTGCTGTCCCCCCCACGATGAGACACTCTCCCTATTAATGCTTAGACGCGCAAACCTATTGCAAAGTGGAATTGAGTTTATCACTCCCTCTCTTGGTTGGTACGGAATAATTACCTTTAAGGTGCCTCGTTTATACCCCACATGAGATGGAGCTGGGATTGCCTCCCCTCCAATTACCGAATGTTCTGGATTTAGGCCAGCATGGTTTACCAGTAGACGCAATTCTAAATGAGGACATTCTACCTCAATTATAGGCACAATTCTAAGGCGAAGTTTAATGACCTTGCCTCTAGCCTCTAGTACCAGGTCCACAAAAACAAGGAAACTAAGATTAATTTTTGTAACTTCTCTACCTGATTTGGATTGAGTGAAAGCTACACACTCTATGTCCATTGACATAACCTTCTCCTCCTCCTCCCATGCAAGATGTGAATGCCCTTAATAAGTTTGATATATTTAGAGACTTCCATTTGTTTGCTTTTTACACTTTTCGGGTCACTTCCAAGTACACGTATTTTACACTGTGGTCCCTACACAAAGTCTGTACCTGGTCTTGGCCAAAGTCTACATCATGTTGTCCCAAAGCGGATATTCCTTGGCCCTCAGACCTCTTAGGACTTCTTACAGCCTGCAGGTGGAGGTTAATGACATTAGGGGTTTGCCTAGTAAAACCTCTACTCTTGATCTTGGGACCAGACTGCATTTGGGCGGGCCGTCCTTTACCATACATTTAACTTTTTTATTTGCCCCCTTCTTCCTTGATGCTGCCATTCTAGTCACCTGCTGATTCTTTATCGGGTGTAAGTATTCTACATGGTCTTCCGCTATCCTCTGCTTCCGAGTGGGGCTCTTAGCTTTGTATCCAAACTCCTTCCTTTTCTCCCCTTTAAATGACCCAAATGCCAACTCATACCTCACCCATAATATTGTTTCCTCACCAATATTGTTCTTCTGGATATGTATACAGTCAAACTACCCTGGTCCTCTCCCTGTGCCAGCAGCTCCTCACTCCCCACAGGTTGAGAGGCTATCAGTCTTACAAGCGAGGGCATACAGGAATTAATAGATTTTAGTTCACAAAGGAACTCCATTAAGAGTATAGCCTCCACTCTCAATTATTCATTTGCTGCAAGAGAAGCTTCAAATAGTCCATGTAAAGTTTTTGCATTGAAAGAACAATGTCCAACATTGGAGATGGTTCTGACAGTTTGGAAGTTAATATTTGCAGTGGAGGTAGGCAAGATCCTTTGATCCCCACCATCATTGGGAAACTGGTCATATCAGGCATGTCAGGCAGCGCTCTCCTCATCTAGTCATTTACGGATTCTTCCTTGCTTTGCTCATTCCCCTCAAGACACTCTGTTGCCTCAGACCCCTCTTCAGAGCTACCAAAGCCCAGCGGAGAGGAGGAAGGATGATGTGAATTACTGCTGGGGTTCCAAATAGATCCAAAGTTCCCTTCTCCCAGGCATCTAATGACTCCAGGAGGCCACCCATGGGGAGGCCACTTGCACCACATTTGCCGAGTCCTGCAATGCAAAGGGCTTGAAACACTTCCCCACAGAGTCCTTTATTGGGACAGCCAGAGGTTGCGCTGAGGAATGCACTTTATCAACTACAGGGGCACCCTCATCGTCTGCTTGAATCCCTTTATTGTGGGAAGGAGACTCAAGGCCTAAAGAATCTCTTGTTGATGAAATGTTGGTTGTCCTCCCCCCCTACTTTTCTCCCTTTCACTGCTCCCTAGGGTTTGCCACCTTTTTTCTTTGGAGGAGGCATCTACAGACTGGCTGGTCACTAAGGAATATTCAGTAATTTTTCCTTTAACTATAGTAGTTTGTGCTTACCTCCTCCAGACGTCAAGAGGAAGAGGAGGAGGCACACACCGAGCTTGGTGGCAAACTAGTGAAGTGATTACTCAGCAGCAAAGACAAATGTATGGGTGCGATGCTGTTCCTACGGAATGCAGCATTAAAAACTACTTTTATCCAAGTGGCTTAGTGCAAAAGATGGCAGGGTAATACTCCGCTCCTCCCCCTTAAGTGCTGAATCCTAGTATCCAAAGAAAACCTTCATCCAATTTCCTTTTCAGAAGAAACAACAGTGGGTTACCAGACAAGAGTGGCACCCAGATCAGGGAAGTGAAGCAAGTGAGGCAGTGAAGGAGTGTGATGTGCAGAGCCCCCCGGGAGGAGTAAGCTACACCGGCCGCTTCTGCACCTACCTGGAGATAACCACTGCCCTAGGGCTTTGCCACACCCCTCCTCCAAACTCCCAATAAATGCTCCACACTCAGTCTGCTCTAGTCTTGCCACATCTCACCCAGCTCACCTCGCGCTCTTGCTACTCTCTCCCCTAGAAGCATCAGGAACGAAAAGCAGATGTGACACAGAAGTAAATTTACATGGCACCATATTCTTGGGCCTCACTGCCGCAAGCCGCTGGTCCACCACTAATCGGCCGGTTCTCCAGCTCCCGGGTAGTACACTCTCTCCCCGAGCTCTACTTCTGACTACACCCGCTTCTAACGTATAACATGCAGGAACACATGAGGGAGGCTGCTGGAGACTTTGGTGTCCTCAGGCTGTTCTATCCTCAGTCGGCAACATGTCAGGGGGAGTCAAGACGCCCGGGCCGAACGCCGGGGCTGAAACACTGTGGTGCTCACAGTGGCTCGCTTGTGGTGACTTGCGGGAAACAGAGCTCCTCCTCCTCTAATTGTGTACATGTTGGTTCCACTGTGATAACAGATAACAATTGTAGCAGAGGTGCAAGAAAGGCCCCCGCAGCCCTCCACATTGCGGGGGCCCCCAAGCTCCAAGGGGCCCCCTCATCACAGCAACCTGGCCTGAGATCTCCTGCGTGAGTCTGGAGTGAGGCCCCTCCATGTACCCTGCAGGGAGCCCCCTCATGTTTTGTTACGCCACTGAATTTTGCAGCTTTATTTTAGGAATTTGAGCCCCTTCTTTAGCTGCCACAAAATGTGACTTATTTTAACACTTTTCGTGAATAAATATTTAATTGCGTGCTGCATTATTTGAAGAGAGTTCAGTAAATGAAGCACCTTAGTTTGGCAGAGGAACCTGTTCTGTATGATAAAGAAGATAAGGGCCATACGTGGTGTCAGGTAGAGAAGGAGGGCAGTCAGACCTTGGGAGATGGGCCAGTACCTTAGGGTCACCTGTGGGCTGGTTTATTTAGGACCTCTGACAACCGTCCTACAGAGCTGATAGAGAATTCTATTGAAATATAAAATGAATATAGTTAAAGAGACTTGTGCAAGGACTGCGTGCAATTTATTATGAACTGACACAACATTAAAATGTGCTGTTTGTAGTACCCAGTTGTATCTATTAGTGTTAGTTCTCAAAATGTGAAATCACGCTTCATTAATTCATCAGCAGAGCTAAAGATGCTTAGATGAGCACAAAATGATTGATAGTTGACATTGCCCTGACTATTTTTTTTTGTAAACCTCACACCACTTTTCATTCAAGAATTTATTTGATTAGTAATAATGTTTTCGAAATGTTTTACTAGAAACACATTATCATTGAATAGAATGACTTTATATTATTTCACACATTAAATACAATGCATGAAAAGAAAGTATTAATAGTATAACATATTTCTCTTCCGATTTATAATGAAGAAAATGTGGTTCCGAATAATATCCCTTGAACCAATTGCTCAAATTTCACCTAAGTCTATTGTTTAGCCTAAATTGTATTTTATTAGATTAGAATGAGTTCATATCCATGGGAAAGGAGGTCTAAGAATTGAAAGGCCTCATACATAATCTTAGTTTAAAGATATTTATTTCATATTTCAAGGTAATTCTTTGTAAGCTTAGTGAGAAGGAACATGGGAAAGGACGAGACGAGAGTGTTCTCTAGAAGACTAGAAAGCCCATTGATCAAATGGGAGGAGAAGGTACAGAAGGAACTGCAACATTTCTTTCATTTGTTTATATTAATGTGTGTTCCTAGAGTAGGTTAACGCCTTTTGCCCACTACTTTCCTGATACTTTCCAGACCCTTGTCACTCCTCTGCACTGAAGTTGAATGCTAAGGCCTTTATTCTGTAGGCCGAATGCTGATTTGCAACCTTTTCTGACCTGTTTTGTTGATTGCAGTCGCTACTGCTACTGCAGGATTTATTTTTCTTTCTGTGAACTTCTCTTCATGGGAAGTTTAGCTGATATTGATTGATCGAATTTGAGCTTTACGCTCACTTTCACTCCTGACTCTGAACTTGAACTCTTAAAGGGTTCCTGTTGACACCCGTTTTCACCCACTTCTTTAGAAAAGGGATTCTTTCTTTTATGGAATGCTCTGTGTTGCTTATTTGATGACTTGCTCTAACTAATATTTTTTCTATCAATTCTGTAATTTGACTGATGCCTTACGAACTAATCAAATAAAAGGATAAAGAAAATTATTACTAAACCCTTCAATTAAAGTAAAATCCTTAAAACGAATCAAAACTCTCTTTAGTGACTGAAATTAGAAACAGTATTGTGACTATTAATTTCAATTTATTTGTCATTTATAGCTCCTGATCTCCTCATAAATCGTGGCAAAGGTCTGTTGCAGGGGAGTGAGGCCCACAAAGAAAGCGGGGATCAACCCTGTTTTGGTGTGAGAAAGAGATGGTAAAGCGTTTTATTTAAATTGATTGCCGTTCCAGCAGATCCTTACTGGCTTGGCCCACGTGGGATCACCACAGACCCTCCCAGATGCAGTATCCCCTCCAGCTGTGCTGTCAAACTGAGCTGGCAGACAGGTGTTGCTCTGCGTTTTGGGTCATTCTCACCTCAGCCCCCTGTGCGGCTGGGCCAGCAAGGCCCAGAAGCAGTGTCTTTCCCCTGACCCATCCCCTGCCAAGCCATCACATTCAGGTCTTCGTGGGCGAGGGAGGGTGGGAGTATGTAAGGGCTTCTCTGGGGTCCAGGTGATTTTGTGGCCCTCATTGCTCGCACAGCAGCAGCTGTGTGCTTTCTTGACCCCTCCGCTTCCAGGCCATAGCCCTGAATCTATGGCGGTCTGGGGAGAGTGTGAGTAAGAGAAGCTGCCTCATTGGAGACTAGATGGTGTCAACTAATCCCTAGTATCTTTCAGGCCTAGGTGGAGGGGTGTGTGTTTGCATAGTGCTCGCTGTGAGGCCACCTTTCCCAGGGAACAAAATAGAGGGATGTGGTATTATGGTCAGAGCTGCCAAGTTTGGAACTGGGGAACTAGGTTTGGGTCCTGGCATTGGCTGAGCATTCTGTGATTGTCGAAAAATCTCTTCATCTTCCAAGGCCTCAAATAAAAATGTACTGGATGTTGCTTAATGTAACTGGTGTTCATGTAATCGTTCCAATGCCCTTGGGCCAAACTCACACTATATAAAACTACAAAAAACAATAAACAAATAACTGCCTATTTGTTAATGTGTTAAGAGTCTGCAAAGGCTGGATCATGAAAATTAAAGAGTACTCTCTATATAAAAACGTCTTTATTCCTTTTTAGCATGGCTTTTCTGCCTTTGTTTAATTTAACTATCAATCACTGATCATTAAGGCAGCTTTAGAAAACATATTAAAGTGTGTTTGCCTTATGTTTACTGTTTGTAACATATATTGATCAGAGGAAAAAATGCCAGCTTTGGGTGATTTTCTTTATTTTTGTACCGGCCGGGATATTAAAATACCGGCCAGGACAGTTAAAAAAAACAGTCAGGTGGAACCCTATCCACATTTGGTGTTGTGGTCCACACGATGTTTTCTTTTACCTCACCTGCCAGGACAAAATGCAGTGCTTCTTATTTTGACCAATATTACTGACTCTATAAGCTTTAAAATGCTTCATTTACCTAACATTTCTCTAAAAACTCAGTCCAGTGAGACTAAGCAAATGGTGTTTCATGAAAGGGCATGATCTGGGAATGTGGGTAACGTTTTTGGGAGTGACCACGCCTAACTGTGATTCCAATCCGACCCTGGCCATACTGCAATATTCTGCCTGTAGTGTGCGGAAGGTAACCTTGCTATGCTATTCCTCTGCTCTATGTGTTCTGTCAAGGGCAGAGCTAGCATTGATGTAGCTTTGCTGTTTCTTGTGCTGTCCTCTGTCCCTGTTACTGTTGTGCATGTGACGGGAACGTCTTTTGCGCGTGTTTACACGTGGGTGCATGCACGTGCACTCCTGCAGCGCTCTACAATTTGAGCATGGCAACTCTGAGGCTGGGATCAGAAGGTGCCCATCCAGTGCCTGGGCATTCAAGGTGCCTTGTGAATGTATATTCAATACCTTTTCGAAAAAGTTGGTGCGTCTGTGCCTGACTTGAGCATAGTTACTTGTTAGGTTGCTCGTGTGCTCTAAAAATAATACTTAATTAATATATTTACAGTTACTCTTCAATAACTGAAAAATAATCAACACAAAGTACATCAGTGTAAATATGGCTCAAAGGTTTATTATTCTTCTATTTTCACAAGTAAACTTTCATGTTTAATTTTGTAATCATCAATATGTTGATTTATCTCTACAATCCTGCATAGGATTTTCTCTTCCTTGTCGTGTGTGTATGTGTTTGAGTGAGTGAGAGTACAAGTGAGAAAGAGGTGACAAAGAGAGAAGCATGAATTAAAGCAAAGTGCAAAAGAGTTAAAGGTGTGAGATGGGATGGACCAAGAGACTGTGGAAAAGGCTAGAAGGAGGGAGAGAGAGCAGAGTTTCTGCCAACACATTGAGATAGACGGGTTGTGCAAATGAAAAATGTGAGTTAGGGGCCCCAAAGGGAGTGTGTGAGAGACAAATAGAGAGGGGAGGTGTCCAAATATGAAACCTTTGATTTTCTAAGAACAGAAAGGAAAATGAATGACAGATACATTGAAGAGGGGAGGTGTAAGAAAGAGAGAACACAGGACAGAGAAGGAATTTTGAGGATGAGAATACTAGGTGATTCCCTAGGATGCCACCATGTAGGGAAGTCAATATAATAGTACAAACGACCAATTATGGCACCCTTTGCTGAGTGGGTGGTACAGCAAAAATGTGCCTTCATTTTGGATGCAAAAATGTGTACTGTTAGAAATGAGGTTTCTATTTGGCAGAGGTATGTACCCTGTCCAAGAAGGAACCGAAGTCCTAATCATGGAAGTAACATACTTTAAATATAACCATGCTCACCCTCTGGTAGCTTGGCACAGAGCAGGAAGGCTTAATTTGAAAGGCAATGTGTAAAGTCTTTTTGCAACATGTCAAACAGTAACACAGTGAAAACACCACAAAAAAACTCCATACCGGAAAAGAAAAATAGATTATGATTTTATAAACAAAACAAGACTAAAATGACAAGAATCTAATAAGTAGAAGTCGAGATAATAATTTTTAAAGAATAAATATAAAATTAGCGCTTAGAAGCAATTATCTGGTCGCGCTGAACCGAGGCAAAGTCAAGAGTTCAGGCCAACCACTATGGAGTGCAGGTCATATAAAGGAGCCATGCAAGGCCCGCTGAGTAAAGTACCTTGATCCTGGTCGCAACAGCGAGTTGGGGGGCAGCCGAGCAATGTGTCATACTGATTCCTGCAGTCGAGGTGATGTGTCGATTTTCTCCACACAACAATGGCAATGCACTGGTTCCCAAGACGAAGTGGCAAAGCTGAGATCCAACGGTTCAGAAGCTGATGCACCTGGTTTCTCCACGCAGTCAAGGGGATGCGTCGATCTTCTTACACTGAAGTGGCGGCGTTGAGGCGGTTCTGATGCATTTGTTCTGGAAGCAATGCATTGGTTCCCAGTGCGATGCGCTGGTTCTTTTCCCAAAGCAGCAGTGATGTGATTCTGCTTCATGCAACAAAAGAGATACATTGGTTCCACTGGAACAAGCACCTGGATCCACTTCTAATGGATGAGGCACAGGAGCAGGAGGTGAGACTTTGATATCCCTGAGTCTCAAAACCAGAGGCAAGCAATCATGCCTTTGGAGACCACTCTGGATTCAAGCAAGAGTCCAATTCTCCCTAAGCAGGGTCAGAGGGTAGCAGGCAGCAGGCCAGCACAGCACTGCAGAAAAGCAATTCTTCCAGAGCAGCAGTCCAGTAGAGTGTCAGTACTTGTAGCAGCACAGCAGTCCTTCTTCCTGGCAGAGTTTCTTTATAGTTCCAGAAGCGTCTGATATGGTGGGGTCAGAGACCCAGTACTTATACCCAATTGTGCCTTTGAAGTGGAGGTCACTTCAAAAAAGGGTTTTGTAGTGCACAGAGGTCCTCCCTTTCCAGCCCTGGCTCCAGACTCACTACAGAGGGGTAATCAACCCTTTATATGGGGACAGGGTACTGCCAATTCAGGTGTGCCAGTCCCTCCCTCCCATCCTGTCCAGGATGAGCCATCAGGATGCAGATGAGCACTCAGTCACACCTACCCTTCCTTTGTGTGTGGCTGTCTAGAGGCAATGTAAAAAGTCCAGCTGTCACTAAACCCAGACGTGTATTGGAGACAGTCTGCAGGCACACAGAGCTTTAAGAGTAGAGGAATGGCCATCTTTCGAAAAGTGGCCTTTCTGAAATAGTAATGTTAAATTCAACTTTGTCAACAAAGAGAATTTATCGTTACCATTCCAATTAT
Organism: Calotriton arnoldi; assembly: GCA_963921515.1. Lineage (NCBI taxonomy): Eukaryota > Metazoa > Chordata > Amphibia > Caudata > Salamandridae > Calotriton > Calotriton arnoldi. The sequence continues at coordinate 575,080 of CAWUFW010009256.1, read as the reverse complement.
ATTAAAAATGACAGTGCTACTTCATCCCAATTTGGAATTACAGTTTAAAAATGTAATAAGGAATTCCCGATGTTAACCTATAAGAGGGGTAGGCCTCCCTGTAGTGAAAAATGAATGTAGGTGTTTTTCACAACCAGAACATGCAAAACTTAAAAGTACAGGTTCTACCGTTTAGTTACACAGCACCCAACCCAATGGGCTACCTAGGGCCTATCTTAGGGGTGATATATATGCAATAGAATGGGAGTTTAAGGCTTGAAAAGGATCTTTATAATGCCATGTCGACATTGCAATAAAACTGCACACACAGGCTCTGCAGTGGCAGGCTAGAGACATGTTTAAAGTGCTACTTATGGGGTGGCACAATCGGTGCTGCAGGCCCACAAGTAGCATTTAGTTTGTAGGCCCTGGGTGCATGTAGAGTACTCTACTAGGAACTTTTAGATAACTTTAATATTCCAATTGTGGATAGTCAATCAAACCATGTTTTAGGGGAGAAGCATATCCACTTTAGCACTGGTTGGTAGTGAAAAGTATTCAGAGTCCTAAGGCCAACAAAAAGAAATCAGGAAAAAGGTGAGGCACACAGGCAAAAGGTTTGGAGAGGACCACCCTAAGACTGTCAGGTCTAACACTGACACTAGCCTGAGGTGGTGAAAATGGATAAGTAATTGATAGAAAGTAAGTTATAGTAGGATTCAGGGCGAGTGAGAAGAATATGAGATAAAGGCAAGTGTGAAAGAAGAGTGAGGAAAGTGTAGGTCGTAGATGAGGATGACAAGAGAAATGAAGGCGAAGTAAGAGAAAGATGAGAAGAGATTTAGAATAGAGACAATGGAAGTAAAGCAGTAGACTCAAAAGTGAGAGAGTGAAAGGCAGAGAAAAAGGGATGGAGGGAGGGAGGGTGAAAATGGGCAGAGAGAGAGAATGGATAGAGAGACTGAGAAAAAAGGAAATAAATGTATAGTGATTCAATGAGTATACAGACGGGATGGGGTAATGGAGTGAGAGAAATTCAGAGAAACATAGAGGCGCATTATTTGTTTTTGGCCTGTGAAAGATTTGGGGGCAGATGTATCAACACTTTTCACAGCTTCAATGTGACACAATGCAGAGTAAAGTGTTGATAAGGTATTACTTTCCAACACAAAACCTTTTTGTGCAGTAAAGTAGCCCAAAAGGTAACACAAATAAAGGTGTGCACTGCTTTGCATTACTGTGCATCAAGGGGTCATCCCATGGATGGTACACAGGTGCTCCCATACTACCACAAAGGGATTTTGACTCAAAGCCATATCTACTCATAATGATCGCCAGGGTTTTGCACCAAAAAGGATCCCCTTCTTGAAACTGACATTCACAAGGGGAAATGTTTGCATTTTTCCTAATTTTTTACAAATTGCATATATGCTGAACACTACATCATACATTTAATATGTGAAAAGTTTAAAAGTTAGTCTAGGAATAGTATTTTTCCAGTACAAAAGCTATTCTAGAAATCATGCAAAGACCTTTTATACTTTAGTGCAAAGGTGTGTGAATGGTGACAGGCAGACTGTTTGTGCGCCAGCACTGTGGATGAAAGTAGCATTGCTATAGTTTAGTAGCTATGAGTCTGCACTTCCCTCCCCCTAGCGTTACACAGAACATCAATTTTGAATGCAGCATGTGTTGCGTTACTTTTTAGTAAATCTACCCTTTTGTCTTTACATTGACTTACTGGCCCGTTGCAGCAGCCTTTTGATACTTCCCCATACACCCTGAATAATATGGTCTATTCTTTGGCATGGCAAGGCTACCCAGTCTGTGAGATCTAAGGTTTGTTGGCAAGGATTCATCTGAATAACAGCAATAGGATCTCAAGAAAGTGACGACAGCAAGACTGCCATGATATGATAGCAGCAATGTAAACATAATGCAAAAGAAGCAGTAGCCATAAGGTCTAGTAGACAATGACAGCAGTAGAATCTACTAGAATGGACTGCAGCATGCCAATGACAGGAGTTACAGCAGCGACAGCAGAAGTCAGGGAAATCACAGCAGGACTTCAGAATGACAGTAAAATCACTGCCGGTATTGCGAGGGAAAGCAGGCGGTGTGAAAGAAAGTGACACTTAGGGGCATATTTTTATGTTTTGTGGCGCAGGGCAGTGCAGCAAGTCAACTGACTGCGCTGCCCTGCATCACAGGGAAAGGGCAGAATGCACCATACGTATCCGATACAGCGCATTCCTGTCCTTTTCCTTTATGCTGGGGTCGTTTTGGCAGCCTAGCACCAACGCAGTCACTCTTGAACCATGGTGCAAGGGTGCCAGTATTGTAGTTAGGACTGTTTTTGTGCAGAAATGTGCACCTTCCTGCACAAAAACAATCCTGAGAAGCGTTTTTCTGTTTCTATGTGTCTCCTCTACCCTTACTATCCTTGATAATCATCTAGAGTTATTTCCCCACAAACCAAAACTCATTCTCGGGGGTGATTTTAACATCACACTGGTGACCAAAGCAGAGGATGCAGCCTTGGCCATACCTGAACTGAATGTCCTCCCATAAAAAACACATTCTGCAGTGGCCGCACAAATGGCCCTGTTTACTATTGCCCACAGGATCCGAGCATGCAATGGCAGGACAGATTCTGACTATATTAGGGCTTTTACGTTCCTCAGGGGCCTAGTAAAAAGCAAAATGATTACACATTATTGTCTCTTGACTTATGGAACAGGCTTTCATACTTTTGTGTTATCAACAGGACAGAGAGGGATCACAATCCATTTCACCTTACACTCAAAGAAGGGCTGTTTGAAATTTTGCCTCAGATCAAGCTGCTTGGTGAGGTAAATGTTGGAAACTCTAGGAGTGCCCTTAAGTGGCCAAAAATCAATTCCTGCCCTATGTGGCTTGCCAACATTTATAACCTTTTTGATACAGTTCTCTCTCTCTCCATGAAGGTGCAGATGCTGGTGATATCCCCATCTCCACCATCCATGGCCACCACCTTAAGTCACCTCTTTGAGGTGGAGGCTGTTGCTGGTATACCAAAAAAAACCATTTCTGAGTCTGACCCCTGGTTTTCTAAGGGCTGTAGACAGGCCAAAACAAGCATGTTAACTGCCATTAAATATTTATGTTCTGTGCAGATTTGCTTGTACAAAAAGATGTTAGAGGCCAGCAATATGAGTTGGGATGAGCAAAACTGTAACTTGCTAGAAGCTTCCAAAAGGAAGGATGTTTCCTCCTTTTGGCACATATTTGCCCGTGGTAATCCGGAAGCCCGATGTCCAATAGCTCATCACATTCAACCGTAGACTTGGGTTCAACATTTTGGCAATCTTTATTCTACATCTTCCCTAGCCCAGCTGCCTTCCAGCTCTGATTCACACTCGAAGGCTAATGCAGACCATGTGGAGCAAGATCATATCATCTTTTCTTCAGATGGCACCAAGGAAGCAATACTGTCACTGAAACCTGGGCAAGCACCTGGATTAGATCTTATCCCTGGTGACTTGGACCACTCTGAGATCGAGATCCGTGACCGGTTGTTATGTCCCGTATAGAGGCCCTAATGTAGACCCGTTCATACATGCCCTAAAATGGACGTATTTGTATTTGCCCTAATACGGTCATATTCGTACTTGCCCTATTATGGTCAAAGCCGCATATGCCCTATTACGGTCATAACTGTACATGTCCTATTATAGTCATGATTCCTTATATAGGCATGATCTTTCACCTACATTGGTCCTCCCTAGTACACAACGAGCTCTGAGGGCTGAACATTATCTAGTCTGTGGTTTTGAATACAGCAGGGTTTTTCCCAAACACAGGCCCACACTGTACTCATCAATTATGCATGGCTCTCTAGGAATACACCACCTGCATAATATGTATGTACAAAGTTCACCCCTGACGTCTTCCTCACGTCTAACAAGGGCCAATACAAACCATACAAAGCAACTAGAGTCTTCAGGGTATAAATACACCACATCTTACCCCGGTAAGATAGAGGGAACCGAGACTTCCATGCTGACACACTGACCAGAGACGCTGAGGCTCCTGCATGCAGTGGCTCCAGCTGACGGCGGTCTAACACAGCCCTTGCGGGGTGTCCAACTCGAGACCAGGACGGGGTCCCACACTCTCTCTATTCAGGTATGGGGGTTCGACTAAATCCTAGAAGGATTCTTGGCTCTTAGGCTTCTAGACCTACACATATGCTAGGTACACTCAGGTACATCTAGTTAGGCATCGTAGGAGTACGCGCACTTTCATAATGCTTTTTATACTCATGTATGTATTCATGATTATTGCAATATGGTAGAACTGTTCTATCCCTTTGCTTTTATCGTACTGCTGATAATATATCTCTGCTATTGTCTGCTGGTTACCGCAGCACATATATTTTACACTAGAATAACAACTGTTCAATAAATACTTATTGAAATCCCAGACTGTTTATTCTGTGTAACTCTCTGAGACAAACCGAATAAGTACGCACGAGTGACTGAGCGAAAGGTAGTACATTGTTTCCACGATTCTGAGGAATTTGGGTTGTCATGATCTAAGGTTGCCAGAAACTAATCTCTCCCCGATAAGAAGAGATTCTAGTGGCACTGTGAGCTAGCTAATGCAAATCAGGCTAACATACGCAGTGGGGGTGCACAGAGCCAGTCAGTCACCAAGCCCACAGTTTATGTTATCCAAACGTGCAGGTCCTGCATGGGCACTATAAGAACTACACGACATGGCACCGCCAATGTTGGTTTGGTACTTATTTAACAGTAGAATCTGAGTAGTTCAATCGTGCTATTCTCAGAGAACCTACTCACAAAACCCCAGAGACGTCTGGAGTGGGTGGGCACAAACTCAACCACAGCTGAGTAGTACAAGAATACTATTTATTGGCTGTTGGTTAATCAAGCTTGAAGGACATTTAGTTCCTAAATTGTGCATAACACCTCATCTTAGTTCCCTGGGAACACCTCTTCCTCCAAACATGACTGGTTCAGGGGATGAGAGAGTTGATCTGAACGTTTTAGAGGGAGAAGAAGATCCTGAGGATGCAATACAGATTGCACAAAAATTCAGAAGGACAGTCACCCTAAGACTATTAGAAAATGGTTTACCAGCCACGGGTGGCATGGTAGTTTTCGTGATTGAGGCACACGAATCAAACAAAACAGAGGTATTCTATTCATGGGTTACATTCCCAGCAGCAAATGCCATAACAAAGACATTTCACTACTATTTGAGAGGAAATGCACCAAGGGAATATGCCCCGTTGGAGGACATAGAGATTCCACTCACTTACCAGGAACATTTTTACTGGTTTAATGGCGCCCTACCCCACGTACGAGGAAGAGTAAGATTAGGCCCGCTCGGAGGAGACGGGGCCACATGGCCAATACTAGCGGCTTACACACCGCACCCTGACATTGGAAGAATGCCACAGCCAGAATTACTCGTACAACACAGAGATTTTATTAAAATCTACAGAAACCTGACACAATTTGTCATGAGGACTTCAACAATCCAACCTGCACCAGGTGCAGCAAATAGTACTCCAGCTCAGGGTACAGGAAATAAAATTACTCCTCAAACATTACACGCGGTAATGGGCAAAATGCCCGCAAAACGCAAACAAATACCATTCTGGATAGCTCAGAAAATAACTCAGCTTGAGGCAGTATTCCCGAATACTACCACTATGAAAAACACAGAATTCTAACAATCTGCTTGCCCATGGGGATCACACCACAAGTAGAGGACAGCACCTCTTGGGGTTCAGTCTTTGCTGCCATATATACCAGAACACATGGTATCCCGTCGTTAGCAGAAGTACCTGACGTATTGAGACAGATACAAAATGAGTATGGAGCAGAGCCTGCCCTTAACTTAGGAATGAAGTTACTAAATAACTTTGACCAGGTATCAGCCATAATACTAGCTAACATTAAGGGAGAAGCAGCTTCAGTGGCGATCCGCCAACGCCTAAGGGAGTTCGGTCCAATAGATCAACAACACTAACTACCCAAAATAATTGAAACTGCATATGCAGAACTAGGCAGAGACAGTCTAGGTGGGAAAGTATTAAAACCACAACTGGTGGGCAGTCCTGAAAAGGACATTACAAAGCAGACACCTACTTCTTCTAAAAAGAAGTGGGAAAATAAAAAACAACAAAAGTCTAACGACAGCAGATCTCAATCCAGAGGTAGGTCTCCTCAACAGGAGCCCTCTGAAAGGAGGTATAACCTCAGGAAGGAATAGGGATAATATTAAAAAACCTGACAGGTATCAGGATACTGATACTCGTTCCTCTCGTTCCTTTCAGGGTTCATCAAAAAACTCAGAGAGGGAAGGACGGTCAGAGGAGCGTACAAAGTCCAGAGACACGCAACGCGCTGCGGACTACGCACCTAAAAAAGAAGATAAACAAAAACAAAAACCTCAGTTCAAAAAGAAGAAGGTAGCAGGTCTCAAGATCAGACATGCCCAGAATTCTGAGGACACAGCTTCTGAATGGGGAATGGGCTCTGACGATGCTAGACAGCGCAGCAGAAGTAACGATAGCTCGCCAGAACCTGAAGGAATTTCTGGTGACAGCGGAGTTGAGTGAGTATATCACGGTGGAAACACCTGATACTCGGGTAAGTGTCCCACATAAGTTACATGAGATAACACTCCGGATGGAGGGGGACAAGCCCAGAAAAATTAAAGGTCTCTTTTGGAAAAATCTGTCATCTGGTTATGACATTCTATTACCAGAACAAGACTGGCCGCCAGCATTCGTCATGGAGTGCCCTAGGGGAGAAACTGTAATTTTTCCAGCCTTTTCCGACCTTGTTCCCATACATTTAAAACATGCATATGCGCAGGAGTGGGCGGTTGCCCTAGCTCCAGCATTGTACAAAAATCATGTTGGTTGGGATGAGGATTCAACCCACCACGTGATCCCGTTAAAAGGTTCCCCAAATGCTCAAAGGCAATATCCAATAAAGCAGGAAGCTAAAAAACAAGTCAGGGAGATCCTAGATCAACTTGAATACCAGGGGGTGATTGAAAATTGCACTTCACCTATGAACAATCCTTTGTTCCCCGTAGCCAAACCTGACAACACATATCGTCTAGTTTTAGATTACAGACATTTAAACACTTGCACAAAGACATTTGCAGTTCAAAATGCACACAGTGCCGCATTAATGAATAACATTGTGCGCAAAAAATACAAAACAACACTTCATATTTCAAATGGATTTTTCTGCCAAAATATAGCGCCTGAAAGCAGGTATCTGACCCCATTCAGTGCGTAAGGGTCCCAGCGACAATTTTGTCAACTAGCCCAAAGGTATAAAAATAGCCCCGGGGTATTTTCAGCAAGAGAAACAGAATTAATCCAAAATTTGGATGAAGAAGCATTGTCTTATGTAGATGATATTTATCTGACAGACGATGACTTACCGAGGCACTTGACCAGGGTGAGCACCATTATTATGGGATTCGCCTCTGAGGGCTATAAATTTAATTTAAAAAAATCAAAAATTGCCCACCTCAATGTCTTATTTTTAGGGTATGAGTTGTCAAGTGAAGGAAAAAGCCTAGCAGCAAACTTTTTAGAGAAATGTGCGCTACTTCAACCTCCAAAATCATTAAAGAATTTACAATCAATTCTGGGAATCCTAAATTTTGGTCGAACATACATTTTGGATTACGCAGAAAGAGTAAAACCTTCCTACGACTTAATAAAACCTGATTTTTCAATCAGACAATGGACACAGGAACATACAAATATCCTGCGTTCCCTACAGGAAGACATGATAGCTTCTAAACATTTACAGACACGCGTAAACGTACGCAACTTAGTGATCTGAGTAATAGCGGGTCAATGCGGGTACACTTATTTGACTTTCAATGAAGGCGAAACTGTACCAATCGCATACAAATCACACCTGAACACAAACGCAGAGATGCGTTTTACTTCAACAGAAAAAATCCTGACAGCAGTGCAGACCGCTGTAGCAAGAGAAAGTGCTCTGGCTCAGGGTAAACGCATAATTGTCGTGACCCCAGTACCAGCTTTAGAAGCTGTTACAAAAGCTAGCATTCCAAATGCGAAAGCCTTACATCCCAGATGGATACAATGGGCTAAACACAAGCATTTCTGCAATACGAACAAGAATATCCTCTACCAAATGAAATTTTGCCTCTAGATCAGTATGAATACATTATTTACACTGATGGATCTGCATAACCGGCCATAGGGAGTAAGCAAGCAGCATGTGCGATTGTTAAAGGTCGCATGCACAATGGAAAGTTCCATCCTAGTTGCACTAAAACGCAATCTCTATGAGACTGCACGGCTCAGTTGGCAGAATTAAAAGCACTTATACTGGCACTTGTAAATACGGATCTCGAATTCCCCACACTTATTGTGTGTGATTACTTTTACTGTGTACAGTCGTACAATGAATATCTACATCATTGGGAACAAAACAGGTTCAAAGATGCAAAAGGTGGCACAATTAAGCATAAAATGCTATGGGAACAGGTAGTGGAGTTGAGAAACGAACTACCAAGGGCTCACGTGATACATACACTGAGTCATCAGCGTGATGGCGTTCACGTTGAAGGGAATTCATTGGCTGATGAAGCCACAAAGGGGGCTGTACGTACAGCGTCCTTAGCTGCAATCACTCGCTCAAAAACGAGAATAGACGGCGAGAGTATGGTAGCTGTCAATGCTTCACGAAGTAGCAGCACAGCAGTACCTAAAAAATTTCCACTCAAGTACTCCTACAAGTTAGATGCACAAAACATTCCATATGCTCAGATTCCTGGAGTGGGGGATAGAGTAATACCAAATATGGATTGTAGTTTAGGCTTAAAATTCTAGCAGCACACAAGGGTTTGGGTTCTCCACATACAGGCGTTACAGCGACTATTTCTTTACTGAAACAGCGCTACTGGTGGCCAGGGTTAACAAAGCAGACCAAAGACTATGTCTTAAAGTGCGACATCTGCCAGCAGATGAAAGTCTCCACCGTATCACGCCCAGCGCAGACACCATTGTTAAAATCAGACAAACCTCTTGCATGTGTGTATTTGGACCACTGCGGACCCCTACAATCGGATGGGGCCAAGAAATATATCATGGTTGCAGTGGATTCCTGCTCTAGATTCCTATGGGTTTGGCCTCAGCGCTCGGCTGACGCTCGAACTGTTATAAAAGATTTGCGAGTCTTTATCGGCACATACGCAGTTGGCACGTTACATTCTGACCATGGCCCGGCGTTTAGCTCTCGGTCTTACAAAGAGGCCATGGAAGGAATGGGCGTAGCATTGCGGTACTCCTCTCCGTACCATCCCGAGGGAAATTCTGTTGTGGAGAGGAAAAACCGGGACTTACAGCAATCTTTAACAGCTAGGATATTAGGCAAGTGCGGTAGAAGGGTTGATCACCTTTATGGGGTACAACGAGCGATTAACAATCAGCCAAGAAGCTCTCTAGGAGGTGTCACTCCTATTTGGGACAAGAATGTGGGTACCTGATCTTGATTGTGAAGGCACAGTGGCGGATGAAAAACCATTTGATATCCATGATCGTTTGGCTGTTTTACAGGATCTAAATTAATCCAGGACACAACAAAGTAACGTGCTCCAGAAACAGGCCGCCACTGAGGAAGTCAAGGCAGTAACGGCAAGACCTGTCTGGATCCCAAAAGTCAGGGATCTGGTCAGAGAGAAGATTGCTGATAAGAAAGAATTTGGGCCATCCTACAGAAAGCCTGTACCGGTCCTTGCGATCCAAGGCACAAGAACTGTACTTCTGCCACCTCTTGCCGGGAAAAAGGAGAAAAGATTTGTCTCAATCGACAATCAAACCACACTATGTGGCCGATACTAAACAGTAGGCCTCGTGGACTCCACAGTAGCAGACGCCCTCCTCTCGCTACAATCCAAGAAGTCCAAACAGAAAGACTCATCACGTTTGAAGAGTCACTTGTACGGAATGAAGGACTAAGCAACAATGCTATGGAACTCGTTCCACTTCAACAAGAAATTCATCTTCAAAATGAAAATCAACGTAACAACCAAATTGTAATCAGACCGACTACAGACATCTACGTCAACATGCCTCGTCAAGAGCAAAATCCAATTTCAACAAACCCCTTTGCAATTCCTACAATTGATCAAACTGCTTCTGGCCATTTCATGATCTTTGATACGTTTTCACTGGATCCAAGCGAGCCGGAAACGACGCCAGCCAAAAAGTCACGCAAACAAAAACTCACTGACTTTTTGAACTTTTTTAGAAAAACTTACCTGGTGTCACCTTGGATTGAACTATGGTATATCACTGGGATTTTATTTTTTCTTTTCTGGCTAGGTTTAATAATAACTTTTAGTATGCTTATTAATGGACGATACCTCCAGCAGAGCTCTACAGCCCAAAGAGTCAATTTGATTTTAAAAACACACCAGTCTTCACATCGTGAACCAAGAGACTTGTCTTCAGTGAACATCACAGCAGTTCCTATACCGGACGGTATAGTATGGGACAAGATTGATTATGATATATTCGGTCCGACTGAACTTTTAAAGCTTAAACATGTATTTAAAATTTCTTTAAGTGATATCTTTACCTCCAGTACATTTTCTGATGATTGGGACACTGAAACTGTAAACAATTTATTGTCTGATCTAGAAAAAACTGCAGCATTTCCGAATAATGAAATGTTAGAAGGTACTTCAGACTATGATACATTGTACTGTTACCAACATTATGGTCATCATTTCTTGCACAAATCTATAACACCTAGAAATGTATTTGAATACCACCAGTGGGAACACTGCCCAACTCCTCCAAAAGGTAGTTTGCAAACCTTTGCACAGAAATTCACATACTTTTCAGGGTTTAATACATCAGACCCAAAGTCACTTTATTGCAAAGTGGCAAAAACATCAGCACAGAAAATTATGTTAACTAACACCAAACATATTTACTCTGCTTCCTTTATGGCCCAGTTGTCTACACAGGGTTTCAACCTATGGAAGGACACTATAGATTTAAAATCAATCTGGGGTTCTAGGGACTGGCAAGTCCAGGGAACAGAAGCGCTATTTAGAGCATGCCTCATTCCACAGCAGATCATATTTCTGAATGAAACTGTGCAGCAGACATCCTGTCTTGGACTAGCCAAGAATAAGGAACTGAACTCACCCGGGTTTCCTACACCATCACAGATGGGTGGGGGGCATAATTCAACTACACAAGGGGTAGGATTAGATGACATTCTCCGGTACAACAGATCAGATCCTGATTGGACGAAATGGCTGATTTGGCCCATTGACACAAACACCTGTCAACAGAGATTTATGAATGCAACCGAAGGGTTTAGTATCCATAGGCCAGATACACGCTATGTACAGTGACAACACCCAGGGGTAGTGACATCCTATAGTGTTGGGAAGTTGTGCCTTGATTGGCTAGCGACCTCAACACTCACAGAAGTAAAACATCACTTGACTTTACTCACACCTAATGTAGACTTTAGGGATTTTTGACTAGGCCCAAGGAAAACACGTCAGAAACGTTTCATATATGCTGGCATTTATGCCTACTATAATGAAAACTAGAAAATATCCCAACAAGAGGCCGCAGAAAGAATACGGGAAATAGACCGTATTAACTTAGAGAAGGCATTAGCTGTAGTGGTTAATGGGTTAACAACTTTGACCTCCAGGATTTACTCCTTAGGCAACATTGTGTCTTCGGCAATCGACATATTTGAACAAGATCTGGCCTTGTTACAACACGGGCGATCTCAGCTACGTTCTATTATGATGCTAAGCTGGACGCTACAATCTTTGCGTGCAGGCTATGTGCCCTGGCGTTTTATGAACACCACGTCTCTGTTTTCAGAATACAATCTAACTGATAAACTGTCAGAAATGGCACAGACGGGAGCCAAATATACAATGCTGTGTATTGAGAAACTGGAAAGGTTACCATTCACTGTAGCCGAATCACCATCAACTGAATGGCTAATTCATGGCCAAATCTCTCTGCCGGTCACTACGTTTCAGTTTCAATATTGCCTTGAGCAAAGGCAGGCAGGCAAATATGAAAAGATGGGTAAGGGTTACATTAAGGAAACTTGGGAGTTACCATATAGATACCGATGCCGGAATGGGGATCGAGAAGTGTATCTGAGTGGTACAAACTGCAAGAACGCTTTAAGCGGTTCTCTCATGTGTCAGGATATTTCACTGCACGGAGCCTGTAACGGTTCAGTAGCAAACCTATCGTGTCACATGACAGGGACCCCAGCGGCCATGATCACACCGGTTTTTCAGCTGCTCTCGAATGGGAGTTACTTGATGCTAAATGATCAAGGTTGCTGTGGGATGCTTCCGGGCATTGCCTATCTGGTCACTGTTAACTCCAGGGTTACTTGCTGTATGCAAGTATTGTTTCCGCCACTGAACACAGTCAGGGAGGCGCCGCTATGGCCTTCACTGAACGTTTCTTTCATACAATTTGATACTCTGAGCAGACTGCAAGCCATGCTTTTACAGCAACCCGTGCCCTTAACCTCCGCTCGAGAAACCTATGAACTTCAAGTTGCAAGGACCTCGACTGAGATACAGGCGCTTATACGTACAAACTGCCCCTTTCATTTTGTAGAAATGGTGGGACCTATCTTCAATATGTCTGATACGAGCGGTATTGTACACCTATTTAAGACCATAGGGTCAGGACTGTTAAGCACCTTTCAGACAGTCCTCGGAGTAATCCCAAATTTTATACACTCCGTATTGGGAAGCGTATTTGGAGGACTCCCGCTTATCCTATTGCTGGTTGCAGGGGTCCTATTCATAATACTACTGCTACGCAATGGATGGCCCAATTCCCGAGGGAATGGCGAACATGCTCCTGGGGCGGAAATACCGTGAACACATGGTACAACTTTTGGGCATTTCTTGCCTGCGAGAACTCAATGCCTCCTGGTTTCTATCCTTTCGACCAGTCTGGGTAGACTGCATCTTACCTGTTCTTCGATGCCTGCTTTGCAGAGAAGAATGCACATTGGATCTTTATCTAACATTTCCATCAGATGCGCCTCCGGACACGGATGCAATGCTGGACCACCTAAAGGCCCATGCTCTGCGTTGTCCCCAGCGTCTTCCGATTCTGATGAACGCATTCCTGGAGAATCCACAGGTGCTGTTTGCTCCTGTTGCGTTAGGTGACTCCTCCACAGGCACCCAGGTAACAACTGCCGCACAAGCTGCCGCAGCATCGACTGTCGGCAGTGCTACATACCATTTATGTGCGATTGACGTTATCTGTGAGGCGTTGGATTTGTCGTCTGCAGTAGCTCACACTGATAATGTTGTGCTTCCCAGCCAGGACACCTAATCTAAAATTGGCTCATCGCGTCCTGGGAAAGAATTTGACTTCTCCACTCGTTTTCATAATAAACAGAGTAAATTTGGAACATTTCCTAAATTGACACTTTCGCTTGAGAAAAGCATGGCCTTCTTCCGCTTTGAGTGAAGCAACTTATATAGAGAAACGAAATAGACATTTCTTTTTTAGTGGCAATTGGAAATAGCTGAATTGTAACATTCTTGAATTTTTTTTTAACGATTTTAAAACCATGTTTTTACTTGTTTTTAAAATGTTTTTAAATTGTCCAGATTTTAAGTATGGTCATTGTCATCCTATTCGGAAGAGGAGTCCGTGTTATGTTCCGTATAGAGGCCCTAATGTAGACCCGTTCATACATGCCCTAAAATGGACGTATTCGTATTTGCCCTAATACGGTCATATTCGTACTTGCGCTATTATGGTCAAAGCCACATATGCCCTATTACGGTCATAACTGTACATGTCCTATTATAGTCATGATTCCTTATATAGGCATGATCTTTCACCTACATTGGTCCTCCCCAGTACACAACAAGCTCTGAGGGCTGAACATTATCTAGTCTGTGGTTTTGAATACAGCAGGGTTTTTCCCAAACACAGGCCCACACTGTACTCATCAATTATGCATGGCTCTCTAGGAATACACCACCTGCATAATATGTATGTACAAAGTTCACCCCTGACGTCTTCCTCACGTCTAACAAGGGCCAATATAAACCATATGAAGCAACTAGAGTCTTCAGGGTATAAATACACCACATCTTACCCCGGTAAGATAGAGGGAACCGAGACTTCCATGCTGACACACTGACCAGAGATGCTGAGGCTCCTGCATGCAGTCGCTCCAGCTGACAGCGGTCTAGCACAGCCCTTGCGGGGTGTCCAACTCGAGACCAGGACGGGGTCCCACACTCTCTCTATTCAGGTATGGGGGTTCGACTAAATCCTGGAAGGATTCTTGGCTCTTAGGCTTCTAGACCTACACATATGCTAGGTACACTCAGGTACATCTAGTTAGGCATCGTAGGAGTACGCGCACTTTCATAATGCTTTTTATACTCATGTATGTATTCATGATTATTGCAATATGGTAGAACTGTTCTATCCCTTTGCTTTTATCGTACTGCTGATAATATATCTCTGCTATTGTCTGCTGGTTACCGCAGCACATATATTTTACACTAGAATAACAACTGTTCAATAAATACTTATTGAAACGCCCAGACTGTTTATTCTGTGTAACTCTCTGAGACAAACCGAATAAGTAAGCACGAGTGACTGAGCGAAAGGTAGTACATTGTTTCCACGATTCTGAGGAATTTGGGTTGTCATGATCTAAGGTTGCCAGAAACTAATCTCTCCCCGATAAGAGGAGATTCTAATGGCACTGTGAGCTAGCTAATGCAAATCAGGCTAACATACGCGGTGGGGGTGCACAGAACCAGTCAGTCACCAAGCCCACAGTTTATGTTATCCAAACGCGCAGGTCCTGCATGGGTACTATAGGAACTACACAACACCGTATATTAACATCCTGTCAAGTGCTCCGCTCCCTGATTCATGGATAGGGGCGGTGATTATTCCAATTTTCAAAAAGGGTGCTAGATTATTTTAAAGCCATTGAAGGTGAACAGAGCGAGCTCCTATAAGAGGGGAAACCACCCGTATATCGACCAAAAAACTAACAAGGGGGTGATACGATGGAGGAATAGGACTCCCAGATGTCAAAAGAAACTACTGGGCGGCACAACTAGCAGCCATTAACCAATGTATATAGGCCCCAAGACAACCCGGGATACCAAATGGATATGTGGCTCCTCCCGTACACGAACTTTACAAGAATACTCAATTCTATTCCTAATAAATTGTAATTAACAGGCCCAACTGCGCACTCGGTCCAAATACGGCACACAGTCAACAAGAGCATGGGGTGGGCAGGGATAATCACACAAGCCACCCCTCTCTCAGACACAGAACGATGTGGCACCCTATGAAACACTAAGGACTTTGACCGCTGGGACATGATAGGTATTTCCCGGGTGGGGGATTTGTGGAAAAAGGGGGATGTGATTCCCTTCGCACAGTTGCAAACTGAAATTGAATTGGCAGAAACAGAGAAGTTTAGATATTTGCACATAAGACATGCTTTGTGTTCTGTTATCCCGAGAGTGGTGTCGCTTCCTGAATTCTCCCCACTCGAAGACAGAATCCTGGATGAACACATGCCAAACAAATCCATCTCAATGACATACCAGAAACGAATCAATAAAATGCCCGACCCCCTCCTACAGCTCCGCACATACTGGGAACAAGATGTCACGGATCTGGAGGACGGGGACTGGCAGGAAGCCTTGGCATCCCCCAGAGAAATCACGATCTCCTCCAGGCTCAGACTGGTGCAACTAAAAGTACTGCACAAAACATACCTATCTGGTCCAGCGCTTGTGAAAATGGGTTACAGAGACGACTCTGGGTGTGGGAGACGGTGTGGCCAGGAAGGTACATTCATCCACATCATCTGGGATCGGGCACACATTAGAAGATATTGGACAGCAGTAATACAATGTATTGGGAAAGTGCTGGGGGCGAAAATAGAACCCAAGGCTGGACTATGCCTATTAAATATTTGGGGGCCCACAGACTTAAATAGTAAAGAGAGAACCTGGGTGACGTTGGGAATGATTGTCGCTAAGCGTAACATTGCAAGACTGTGGGGATCACAAGAAGCACCAACAATCACTGCATGGAAGAGGGATATGGACTGGTGCATGTTAATGGAAAGGACAATATATGAAGCAAGGGGCTGTCCCAGGAAATGGTCACAAATATGGGGAAAGTGGAATGAGTATAAAGGGAGTATCTGTGAGCCTCCGAGGGTGGAACAGCGCCACATTACGTTACATAGCGAGTAAAACTCGACAGGTATTGTGTTAACAGATAGAACATGATTGACTCGAATATGATAAAAGTCACAAGAAAATATCCTCTTTGGTGAAAATAGAATGAACCAAACAAACACACTTCACATAATCATACTGTATCATCAGAGCATAAACGTCACAAACACAAACCTTTTATAATAAAGAATTTATTTGAAAAATAAAACACAATTTAAAAATTACGTTTAAAAGAATTATTGTTAAAAAAAGGGAATTTCCTAGAAATTTCATAAACAAACCAGTGGAAATAACTGTACAATATGGAAGATCAAAAACACGTATACAATTACATGGTGCATACATACACGGGAGAAGACAATAGACATCAAAAGATGTTCTAATCAATGTATATCATCACCAGTAACTGTTGAGTTATCTGTTAAGGTACAACACTTTATATATTTTTACACCCTTGCAGATACCCTTAGTGATCTAGTATGTATACATTAGAGGCATCGACGCGTTTCGGTGGGTAGCATATATTTAAAAAAAACACCTTCCTCAGGAATGTTGATGACTCCCGGCTATCAATTGAATAATCTAAAACACATATATACAAACAAAGAAAGATACTAAAAACAAACATCAGATATAGAAATTTCTATACATTCCCATTTGTTACATTTTTACATAGAAATCTTGTTATCATTTATAACCTGATGATACAGTCACACTACGCACAAAGCTGAATCATACTTCCACTTTCACACTCACCAATATAGAAACTCATGGCAACAAATACCTTTCTAGGTTGTTTCTGACAAAGTCAAACTCTAGACGGTTTCTAATAAATTCAAAGGCTTCCGAAAACGTAGGCCCAATAGTTTAAGGTCCAATGTCCCAAAAAGAATTTAAAATCTGCAAAATAAATTTTTATTTATTAACATAGACCATAAGTGGGGCATCTAACATAACCACAACTCACTCTATATCAAAAAGGAAAAGAGATAACATTACCTGAATCTCTTTAGTCAACTCAAAGGTATTCAGGGCTTCCAGGGACTTTTGGCCACAATATTAAGGTCCAATGTCCCAAAGATTCAAATTAAAATCTATAAAATAAAATTAGACATTTAGACGGACGTTTCTAGTATCTATAGTACATTAAGAAAACTAAGGTTTTGAAGGCCATTACCTGTATATCTCAAAGACCGACACCCCAAACCATGATAGAAACTTTTACGGGCATCAGTATCTGTAAATGAAAATAACACACAGTGACCCAATCGATTTCCATTCAAGTCAGTAAGACAGATCAAGGTCACTGTACCTACCCACTTCTAACAGGGCAAATACCTACCTAATTAATATGTAGATGTGGTCTGTAGAAAGTAAATCCTTCACTTTTTCTACAGGCAGTAGCGGTTCACATACAGCAATTACCACAATTCTTCTGATAAAAGCATAGGTAATGGCGCAGGAAAGGATAACATTTCCTATATTTAAGATAATACAGCATACTGTTAGAGCCTCAACATAAGTGTACCTAAGTGCCCAAAACCAACCACTATCACGGCTACTCAGTATCGATGTCTCCCTTGTTTATACCATTATGGAGACACAAATTGTAAAGCATATCATCCATGCTTACTATATAGCTATGTGTAGCAAAGCGCATATTACTCATGCTGACAATATAGCTATGTGCTACAAAGCACAAAAACCCTCTCTTATACATTCCAAAAGCGGGATATGCTGGCTCCCAGTCTCCTAGTTTCTAGAGAGACCAGCTGTACATATTAACTGACTGGGATATCGTCCCATATAGCAAAAGTATAATTACCAATACAATATGGAGAAGAAACAAATAGGTCCCCATAGTATAATATTATACATGAGTAATATGCGCTTTGCTCTATGAGGCTCTAACAGTATGCTGTATTATCTTAAATATAGGAAATGTTATCCTTTCCTGCGCCATTACTTACGCTTTTATCAGAAGAATTGTGGTAATTGCTGTATGTGAACCGCTACTGCCTGTAGAAAAAGTGAAGGATTTACTTTCTACAGACCACGTCTACATATTAATTAGGTAGGTATTTGCCCTGTTAGAAGTGGGTAGGTGCAGTGACCTTGATCTGTTTTACTGACCTGAATGGAAATCGATTGGGTCACTGTTTGTAATTTTCATTTACAGATACTGATGCCCGTATATGTTTCTATCATGGTTTGGGGTGTCGGTCTTTGAGATATACAGGTAATGGCCTTCAAAACCTTAGTTTTCTTAATGTACTATAGATACTAGAAACGTCCGTCTAAATGTCTAATTTTATTTTATAGATTTTAACTTGAATCTTTGGGACATTGGACCTTAATATTATGGCCAAATGTCTCTGGAAGCCCTGAATACCTTTGAGTTGACTAAAGAGATTCGGGTAATATTATCTCTTTTTCTTTTTGATATGGAGTGAGTTGTGGTTATGTTAGATGCCCCACTTATGGTCTATGTTTATAAATAAATAAAAAATTATTTTGCAGATTTTAAATTCTTTTTGGGACATTGGACCTTAAACTATTGGGCCTACGTTTTCGGAAGCCTTTGAATTTATTAGAAACCGCCTAGAGTTTGACTTTGTCAGAAACAACCTAGAAAGGTATTTGTTGCCATGAGTTTTTATATTGGTGAGTGTGAAAGTGGAAGTATGATTCAGCTTTGTGCGTAGTGTGACTGTATCATCAGGTTATAAATGATAACAAGATTTCTATGTAAAAATGTAACAAATGGGAATGTATAGAAATTTCTATATCTGATATTTGTTTTTTGTATCTTTCTTTGTTTGTATATATGTGCTTTAGATTATTCAATTGATAGCCGGGAGTCATCAACATTCCTGAGGAAGGTGTTTTTTTAAAATATATGCTTATTTCCACTGGTTTGTTTATGAAATCTCTAGGAAATTCCCTTTTTTTAACAATAATTCTTTTAAACGTAATTTTTATATTGTGTTTTATTTTTCAAATAAATTATTATAAAAGGTTTGTGACGTTTATGCTCTGATGATACAGTATTATTGTGTGAAGTGTGTTTGTTTGGTTCATTCTATTTTCACCAAAGAGGATATTTTCTTGTGACTTTGGTCTATTTGGTGCTCTACCTCTGTGGGTTTTAGGGAGCCCCTCTCTCTTGTTGAGACAGTCGAATATGATAAAGCATGACTCATTGTAATTGTACTACGCAGTGTACTGACTTAAAAATTGTTTGTAAAGTGCTTAAGCTGTCATCAATAAAAAGAATTATTGAAAAAAAAAAGGGTGCTAGCTCCGTCCAAGTAATTACAGGCCTATTTGCCTTATTGATATCTTACAGATGGTGTTTTGTCACCTTGTTTTGGCTAAACTTCAGGTGTGGGCCACCAACTTCAATTTCGTCCTCCCATTCTAGGCCGGGTTCAGATCTTAGGTGTGTATAGT
This sequence comes from Calotriton arnoldi, assembly GCA_963921515.1. Taxonomy (NCBI): domain Eukaryota; kingdom Metazoa; phylum Chordata; class Amphibia; order Caudata; family Salamandridae; genus Calotriton; species Calotriton arnoldi. Next base: position 555,301 of record CAWUFW010009256.1, on the reverse strand, counting down.
GGACCAATTATTTAGATTCCTGGTGTTACTCTGGACTTACATCAGGATTCTGAAGGACCATCTCTATGTGGCCTTAACTGACCTGAGAGTAGCTTTCGGTTCCCAGAATTTGTCTCTGGGACTCTCTCATGTTGATGGGATCCCACCCTCCTTGGTAGAGATCTTGGTGAGGCTCCATGAGAACAACTATCCCCAAGTGTGGTGAGGGAAGGACAAGGCACTAATAGAGAGGATTAATGTTACACAGGGGGTGAAATAAGGTTGTGTCCGTGCTTCAAAGTTCTTCTCCCTGTACATTAACAATGCATTCAACTACTTCTATGATTGTATCAACTTGGTTGTTTTTCCATCCCCGGTCTGTTTGCCGATGATACTCTTCTTTTCTCAAGAACCCCTGTTGGGATCCAGAATCTTTTAAACAATTTCAAGATTCTTGCAGTTAAAGGGGGCTTGCGATTAATGTCAAGAAAACTAAATTCATGATTTTAAGACTGCACAGAATTTTTCACTGAAATTTTACACTGGGGCCTGCAGTACTTGAGGAAGTAAAGTACTTTGACTAACTTGGTATTAGGTTTAGCAGCTCCCTGTCATGGTCCTCTCACTTTGAAAAGTCCAGGGCTATCTTATTACACACATCAGCCTCTATCGGAGGGATGCACAGGGATTCTACTCAGGGGCAGTACCCCAGTAGGGAAGGTCTACAAAGTTGTCGTTTAGTCGGCTGCACTCTACGGAGCTGAGGTTTGGGGCACCGGTCATTTGGACACTCTCATAGTCAGAGAAAACCATTTTATAAGGTCCCTATTATCCTTCCCCCAGTTGTCCCTTTGTACTTCGACTTAGCCTTAAAGCGGATTGGTGATCTGGCTGTCCTGATGCCTTTGGTTTACTGGGTTACGATATGGCCATGCCCAGAGATTGAATCATATAGGCAAAGCCTTCATGAACTTATCTTACTGGATAGGGACTCAACTGTTCTTTGGCTATCCCACATTAAGAAATTGCTCTTTACCCTGGGTCTCGAAGCCTTGTGGACAAACCCCTTGTCAGAACTAGTATTCTCTCAGTTTTAACCACACAGGAGCAGAATGACGTTAGGTCCCAATTCCTTCCTCAGCACCCTCCAGCCAGGACCTTAGAATGCCATCGCTAGTAGGTGCTGGGGAGGAAAGGGGTTGGGGACAGAGAAGAGACCGCTCCGGATAACTCTGCCTATTCTGCTTGTCTTCTTCCTTCTTCTTCTTATATTCAAGACTGTAATTATGTATATATATATATATATATATCACTGCACCTCATAAAATCGTTCCACTTCTAAACAAAGATGAGTGCAGACCTCCGATAGTGCATAAATTATTTATTGCATGAGTCTTCTGCCATAACGCGTTTCGGCCGTGCAAGCGGCCTTGATCACATGACAGCTCTCACAAAAGTGTCCCGCTTTTTAAAGTGCTAGTGCCACATAAAATCATGAACATAAACAAAATACTTGCGACTGCTCATTGATACTTGCATGAATGCTTATGATGTTATTTAGTTAATGAAATGGCATCCTATTTAATTAAAACCTGTAGCATAACCACAATTTTAACAATATAAATATTTGCACAAATAGTCTCCTGCCTTCATATATAACAGTATACATGCTTGAATGCCATGTTTGAGTAGTAATGTAAAGTTCATGAATTATGTTAAATTTTTTTTTTAAAAAGATACAGAAAAATGTTTTGGTGCTCCCCTAATGTGGAAATGAAAATGAATCAACATATATTCAAAAACATGTGCAAGAAATTATATATGTACAAAATATCAAAGATACCAATCTCATTATTACACTAATTACTCGTATATTAGTTTATCAGATGAGCTCTTATATTGCTCTTTCTTCAGGCCAGCTGGTCTCGACCACTAATTTGTTAAATTGAGCCAGATATGTCACAAGTTGTCGATTACCCTGTCTCAATTCCAGCAGTTCATTGTCGGAAGCCTGGGATGCTGTTCTTCTGTCAAAAATCCAGAGAAATTCTTTTTTGAAATCTTCTATACAGCGGTATGCTGTAGCAGTATTGGCAGCCATCTTAGTATTTCTACGGTGCCAACTTGCGCTCCAACTGAGAGGGCCCACAATGCTAGAATGAGTTAATACTGGGGAAGTAGCAGCCAAGCTGAAATTAGTAGGAGGAAACCTCCCGTGAGCCCTGACAGAACCCCCTCCCAACGGGGTTTCCTCCGGTCGTGGTTTGGTAGGGAATTTGGTATGGAAGGCTTTAATTAATCGAGGGGCATGGACATCTGTGCTCTTTTCCCAGGAGCGCTCATCCGGACCATAGCCTTTCCAGTCAATTAGGTAAAAGAGATCATTGTGGATGAATCGTGAATCTAAGATGCGTTTAACCTCATATTCCACCTCACCATTAAGAATTAAAGGATCTGGCGGGGAACTCCTACGCAAACCAGGTTGAATGGGTTTAAGGAGAGAAATGTGAAAGGCTGGGTGAATTTTAGTAGTTCCAGGGAGAGACAACTGATAGGTAACTGGGTTGATAACCTTCTCAATGGGATAGGGACCCATGAAACGAGGCTGGAATTTACGGGAACCTTTGAGTCTAAGATTTTTTGTGTTCAACCAAACTAGACTAGACTGCTAAACAGCGGTATGCTGTAGCAGTATTGGCAGCCATCTTAGTATTTCTACGGTGCCAACTTGCGCTCCAACTGAGAGGGCCCACAATGCTAGAATGAGTTAATACCGGGGAAGTAGCAGCCAAGCTGAAATTAGTAGGAGGAAACCGCCCGTGAGCCCTGACACCCCTCTGCCATCAACTCTTTGAGGAAGATTCTTGTGAAGAGAGCATGAGGAAAGCATACAGTGACAGCCTTACTGGCATGTTTTTGTCTATGAAACCTTCACCCCAGCTTTAACCCTACCTTGATGAGGTCTCTGCAGTGGGCCAAACGCTTTTTATTAAATTCAGGGTTGGCACGTGAACAGCTATACATATAGATGGAACAAGACGAGTCCCAAAACAAGTGACAAGTATTTGTGCCTCATATGTTTGGATAGGGTGGAAACTATAGAACATATTTTGTTTTGCTGTCCATTGTATTCCTCAGCGAGAGTAAAATGGTTGAAACCCTTACGTCAGAGTTTGGGGTTCCAGCACTATTTTCTGCTCTACAAATCTTGAGCTCAGAAAACAAGCAGATTAACGGTCTTCTGTGTGAGTAGATTTTTATTGCCAGTGGGTGTGATCAGGAGGCGATTTGGGTACCCGCTAAAACGCCAGAATCTTGCACCCCTAGACCAATTGGTGATGAGAATAACAAGAAAGTAATTTGGCCCCCTGTCATAGTACTACAGCACTTGCACATTATCTAAAACCTGGTCAACCTGTGGGATCATGCAGAGTTTGGTTTGTGCAATCAAGCTGCGATACGTGAGCCTTTGCTGTTACTTCTTGGCACATATGTCAACTATGCAGTCACATTTTAGATAGTATTGATGATTAATGAGTTTTGTCTTGCATGCTAGTAAGTCTATTAATTTTATTGCCGTACTTCTCTTTCATATGTTTTGTTTGTTCACATGGTCTGTGATTTCATCTAAACACAATCGGGATTTGACTATGGTCTGTCTTGTGTATTCTTACTGTGTACTCAGGCCAATCGGGGAGTATCCCATGAACATTTTTATGCAAGATTGCTGTATTTTTCTTACGAAGTTAATGTACATGTTTAACTTCTTTTTATTGTGTTACTTTAATTGGCTATGGCTGAAAAAAACTATTTCTACCTAATTTACACATATTAAATTCAATTAAAATGAATTTAACGAAGTATAAATTGAAAAATAAATTCTGACCAAAGTTAAAAAAAAGGAAAACAAAATGATTGTGAAGTGATAATTCTTAACCGCTTCAACGCGGCCGGAATTTTCTGGCTGTGCGGGCGAATTAATCAGTGGGCGGGATTCGGATGGCCTCCGGCCGTCCTCCGCACACGCCCACGGTGACGTCGGACGGCCAGGGGCCGTCCGCAGCATGGAAGGGGTTAAAAGTGATGCTCAGAATTAATTTAAAGTTATTTAATACTATGTTATTAAAACTGAATATTACACTAATGTTTAAATCCAAAAAGGTTGTAAAAATATGTTATAACTGATTAATAAATGTGTAATATTTTTTAGATATTTTTCTTAACATTAAATTACATCTCTTTATATTTTCAATAATTTGTTTTGACATTATTTTCTATGGCGTTTTATTTCCCTAAGAGTGATTGTTATTCCCTACTTCCATTATTTTCTATGGGAGAGTGTTGCATTTCCTGTGTTTGGCCATGCGTGCTCCCGTATTCATGTTGGTTCTGAGCTGGAGTAAGTTACTACTGTTTTATGTCCCTTTTTGTCTGCAGCAGATTTAGAAGTTTAGTTTATGAATAGGAATGGTCTCACTCTTTCATGAGCAGGTGCACATCCTTCCCTAAAACCTCTCTAACTCTCCCTTAATGGCTCCTTACTCCTCCCTAATCCCCACCTAATTTGTAGTAAATATAATCTACTTTTCAACCACTCTGATTGGTCCCTCCTACATTTACTACGTAGGCCCTGATTATGAGTTTTGATGCTATTAATCACACCTGATAGATAATGATACCATGGGGTACGTTTATTGAGTGCGATAGATAACATCTATTACAAGTTGGAGGGGAATACCATGCAGATTTTGGTGTTTAACGCACCAAAATCTACATGACTACTGTATGCTTTTCCCTTGTTAAATTTCAGCAGGTTTGACCTGCCAATATTTAATGAAGGCTGAGGTATTTAAAGCATCTAATAATTATTGGAAGAGTCAAATACCTTTCAACTCGTCATTCTGACCCGTGCGTGAACAGGGTCAGAATTTACCAGCCAACTCGTAATCAGGGCCCAAGTAATAAAACTCACATGCGTGAGGCTCTTCACATACAAAAGAATGGAGAGGTGGAGGTGGAGAGTTACACTCGTTGGTTTATGAATAGCATTTTGTAGTTCTTTAGTAGTACTTCTGTAGTACTTTTAAATGTACTATATAACGTAGTTCGTGAAACGGCCCCTTTGTATTTACTCACAAGTGTTGATAACTTGCTACCCTGCTGTACATCTGAAAGCGTGAGAAGAGACACTTATTTCCCATGTGTTCTCAGGGGCTAAATTATTTAAGGTTTAGTTAAGTCATTTTTAATTTTCGTAACCTGAAAATGCGTACTGTATAAAATGTGTTAAATGTAGTCACAAGAATGCGATTCACAAATATTCTGTCTGTGAATAGTTGCCACATACTACTACTTTATTCCTATGTAATTCCTGAATTTGCAAGTAAAATCCACACGTATTTGTGCACTAAAGCTTTGGGAATCAAACCAACAACTTTAGGAAAAGAGTAGTACCGTCCACCTATATCTAATATTATGGCTCTGTATATTAAACCTTTGTAGTATGTTGATTAAACTAAAAAGGTGTTGCTTACAACCATGCTATGCTTTAAACTATGCATGACTTAAGAAACACCTTTTTCCGTGCAATGAGCTAACATGTATTTATACCACTTAATGTACCTGAAAATTATAGATCGATGGCTTTTATACTTTTACGAAGACAGGAAATACATGGAATGGAATCTGTAGAGGCATGTGCCCTTTCTGATGGAGAAGAATGATTCCATATTTATAAACACATGAACATAATTCCTGGAAACATCTCACGTAATGTATGTAGGCCATTGAGCTAATGCTTCTGCAAAGTTTGCACCTTCTGTAATTCTACAATAAAATGTCAAAAGACACTGTATTAAGGAATGTTCAATTATGCATGTAATATCCCACATAAGATAAAAATGTTTGCATACATGCCATTTAAAGACACATTTTTCTCAGTTCAGGAAAATGTAGTCATTGGATATGTTTTGATGGGATATCATTAGCGATTAATTGAAAACATAATATACACTATCAGCTACGTTAGCTGACACAGCCCATAATACTCGCGTTTGGTGAACAATAATGTGGCTTTTTTTCTTCAAGGGCTATGTTACTGCATATCTCTTTTTAATCCTTTCATCTTTCACAAGTAATTGTTCTCCTTTTCAACAGAGGCACCTTCAATGGAACGACCCTTCTGCTTTCCCAAGGCGTTTTTATTGCAAGGACACTTTAAATATAGATGGCTTTAAATGGTTGAAAAGAAGAAAAAAAAAACCTAATTGGTCCAGACCGGATATGTGACACATTTCTATTTCAGATCTTAAAATATCAGAATGAGGCTTGAAGCAGATGTCTTTTGAATGCACGCAAAAGGCAGCAGGCTGTTCAAGCAGAACAAAGGGCATTTTTCGAGCAACTTCATTGGATAAGAGTAAATTGATTGGATAATTCGTGCCTTACCTCTGCCTAAGTAGTGCGATGCGAGGTATATTTTTGAAGGTGTATTGGCGGTTTCTTTCATTAGTAGACACTTCTATAGCGTGTGTCAGGATAATTAAACATTTTTAGAGATACAACTTTCTGATGAGGATGTTATATTGGATGAAGAGAATTTGTGTTATAGACCAAAAAAAAACGTTTATTTTTGCAGTGTGTGCCTTCTAAGTCGCCAAACACATCATAATCTATGGATCGTACGTTTCCTCCTTGGATACCCATATGGAGTCTGATTCACAAAAGTAACTTACACTTTTGTGTAATTGTACTACTTTTTAGCCATTTACAAAAGTTGAGTGTACATTTACTTCAAAGATATAATTACAAAATGAAGAAAGTAACATACTGGTATAATTTTGACTAACTTTACACTTTGTCACTAGCTATCAGTAGTAAAGTTACTCTGAGGTGTAACAGTATATTACACATGTAAATTGCTTAATAGTGCAAATTACCTTTGTGACTCAGTCCCATATTTGGACGTTCCATTGAGTCCCAAAATTCCTCAGGACCATGCATGGACATTGAAACAACTAAGACAGCCCTATCTTTTTATGTACGATGACTCCGCAGTTGTAAAGATACTACTCGTAAAATGCCTTTGTGTTTAGGAAACCATTGTAAATTTACACCAAAATGCAAGTTTACCTTTGTGGATCAGGCCCTGTGTGAGTGCCATTTCTCCCTCGCTCCCAGGTCTATTGTGTTGTTACTGACCCTATCATGCATCTGCTCTCGTGGCTGCCCCTGCCTCCTCCACACTGCCCCCGCTCATTCTCAATGTGCCTGCCCTTGACGCCTACCTTCCTGCTCCATTGTGATACCACTGTCCCAGTGCTGTCACTGCCTTCCTTTTCTGCCCCTCCCCTTTGTCCTCCACTCTGCACCTCATTCTCTATTTGCATACTCCTACCCCCTCCCTACCAGGTCTTTTATGCTGTCACTGCACCTGTGCTGTCACTGCTGTCCGTTAAGTCCCTGTCCCTCTCCCCCGCCCACTTATTCTTTGTGTGCATGCCCTTGCCCCTCCTTCCCTAGTCCATTGTGCTTCCACTGCCCCTGTGCTGCCATGGCCCTCTGTTCATGTCCACCCCCTCTGCCACCATTATCCATGTGCATTCCCCTGCCCCCTCCCTTCCTCCCTTGTCTCGTGTGCTGCCACTTCCCCTGTGCTGCCACTGCCCTCTCTTAATGTCTCTGGCCCTGCCCCATATCCTCTGGTTCTCCATGTGCATGCCCCTGCCCTTCACCTCTCTGGTACATTGTGCTGCAACAGCCTCTATGCTGCCTCTAGCTTCCGTTGCTGCCACAGTCCTGTCCCCTTCCTCCTGATCCCCTGTTCTCTGTATGAGCGTGCGTGCCCCTTTCCCTTGATCTGTTGTGCTGGCGCTACCCCTGTTTTTTCACTACCCCCATTGCCTCTCCTACCACTGTTCTCTGTGTTCTGGCTCTGCCTTCCCTTGTTGGTAGTGCTGCCACTGCCCTGTGCTGCAACTGTTCCCTATTGCTGCCCCTTGCCCGTTCTCCATGTGTGTGCCCTTGACCCCTCTCTGGTCATTTGTGCTGCAACTGCCCCTGTGCTGAAATGCTCTGTTGCTGCCCCTGCTCCACTGCCCCTGAGCTCCCTCATTCTGCATGTGTGTGCCCCTAATCCCTCCCTCCCTTCTTCATTGTGATGCCACTGCCCCTGTCCCACCACACCTCAAGAAGCTTCACTGGCTTCCCATTCACAAGCAAAGCCAATTCAAACTTCTCATGCACACATACAAAGCCCTACACAACACAGGACCAGAATACCTGAACAGTGGCATACACTTTCACCAACCCACCAGACATCTACACTCTGCTTTACTCTCACTCACACACATTCCCTGCATCCAGAAAAGCAAAACTGGAGGTCACTCATTCTCCTACATCTCACCGAAGACATGGCGTAATCTCCCTCAACACATCAGAGCCTCCTCCTCACTTCTTGAGTTCTGCAAGAAGCTGAAAACCTGTCTTTTCATATAAGCACCTTGGGGACTTCACACCTACACACTTGCCCAAGCATCTGGATACTCTCTCAGGTGATTAGTGTGCTAAACAAATCAATATAACATACCATATCACTGCCCACTGCCCACCGTTGCTGCCCCTGATGCTTGCCCTCCACTTCCACCCCTTGTTCTCTCTCTGCATGCCCCTACAACCCTCCATGTCCTGCTGTGCTGCCATTGGCCTCTGTCCCTTCCCCTGCCCTCTCTCCCTGCTCCTATCCTCTGTATGCAGGTGGTCCTTTGTGCTGCCAATGCCCCTGTGCCTCCACTGCCATCCATTTCTACGCCTCTTGCCCCTCTTTCTTGGTGTACATGCCCCTGCCCCTTCCCTACCTGGTCTGTTGTGCTACCACTGCCTTCTCTTGCCTTCCCTTATCCAGCCCCCTCCCTTCTCATTCTCCACGTGCTTGCCCCTGGCCCCTCCCTCCCTGTTCCATTGTGCTGCCACTGAGCTACCGCTGCTCTCTGTTGCTGCCACTGTCCCTGCTCCCCTCCCCCTGTCCTCTGCTCTCTATGTGTGTGGCCCTTCCCCCTCCCATCCTGATGGCTTGTGCTGCCTTTGCTCCTCTGCACCCACTGCCCTCCATTGCTGCCTCTGCCTCCTCTACCCTTCCCCCTTCTCTGGGGGGTGCCTCTTCTCCCTCCTTCCCTGATCTGTTGTGCTGCCACTGTCCCTCTGTTGCAACAGTTCTCTGTTGCTGCCACTGCTCCAAACTCCGGTCATCCTTCTAGATGGTGCACCTGCCCCCTCCATTCCTGGACCATTGTGCTGCCAATGCCCCTTTGCTGCCGCTGCCTTCAATTTTTGTCATTTCAACCCTCCAACCTCTTTCTCCATGTGTGTTGAAAATGGCCCTTTTTGCAGTATTACCCCAAACTTTTTGCCTTCCTTCTTCTCTGTTTCTGACACCTGTGAGCAAATGATGGTTAGGTGCTGCAGAAATGGGGTCCACATGTAAGGAGAACGATTCCTCATGGGTTAGCTTAGTGGCCCCTTAGAGCATAGAAAGAGGGATCCAACTAGGCTAAGGCAGCAGTGGAACTGGCCATTGTCCAGGTTCTATCAACCTAAGCATGGAAGTCCATTAAGATATTGGTTAGGCTACCCTGGCTTCAGGGTGGGGGTGTTGTGTTGGAAATGGCCCTTATTGCAGGGTTACCCCAAACGTTTTGCCTTCCTCCTCTTTTTCTGAACCTCTTTTTTTGGCTTTAGGACTCTGAGCACTTTACCACTGCTGAACAGTGCTAAAGTGCATGCGCTTCTCCCATAAAACATGGTGACATTGGTGTATACCTGCTTGGCATATTTAGTTTACCTGTAAATCCCTTGTAAAGTGGTAGACCATATACACAGGGCCTGTAATCTAAATGCTACTAGTGGGCCTGCAGCACTGGCTGTGCCACCCACACAATTAGTTTTTCAAACCTGTCTCAGGTCTGCCATTGTAAGGCCTGTGTGTGCAGTTTACTGGCACTTCGACTTGGCATTTAAAACCACTTGCCAAGTCTTAAACTCTCCTTTTAATACACATAGGTCACCCCTACAGTAGGACCTGGGTAGCCCTATGGACATGGTGCTGTAACTAAAAGGTAGGACATGTACTATTATGTTTTACATGTCCTTTTAACTGCTATGAGGGATACTGCTCACATAGGATAGCATTGGGAATTCCTTAAAATACTTTTAAGCTGTAACTTCTGATTAGAAAGGAATAGCTAAATCATGTATCACATCTTTGGAAAGGTAATGATAAATCCTCTTTAGTGGTAAAGTTGGATTTGACATTACTATTTTCGAAATGCCAGTTTAGAAAGTGGACATTTCTCTGCTCTTAAAGTTGCTCTGTGTGCCTGGAGACTGTCTTGAATACACGTCTGGGCTGAGTGACAGCTACACTTTGTGCAGTCCCTCTAGACAGTCACAAACGCAGGAAGGGTGGGTGTGACAGGGGACTCATCTGCATTCATCTGATAGCCTTCCTGGGTAGGAAGGGGGAGAGGGAGCTCACACTTACACCTGAATAGGCTGTGTCCTGTCCCCACACAAAAGACTGATTACCCCCCACAGATAGCCTGCAGAGATGGCTGGGATGAAAGAGGACCTGTGCACTTCAAGGAGCTGCTTTGAAGTCACCCCCCACTTCAAAGGCACATTTGGGTATCAGTACTGGGGCTCTGACCCTACCAAATCAGTACACTACTGGACCTGGGAAGAACTCTGCTGGAGTAAATACTGCTGTGCTGTAAGGATTGCCACTTTGCCTTGACTGACTGTTCTGATGAACTGTTTCTCTGCTTTGCTGAGCTGCCCAGCTGCCTGCTGATCTCTGCCCTGCTGAGGACAAGGATTGGACCCATTTCACTTGAACAGAGTGACTTCAAGAGCTTGCTGGCTTGCCTCCTATTTTCTGAAGTCTCAGGGCCATCCGTGAGTCTTACCCTTGCCTGAGGTGCCACCTCCAGTCCTGGGCTTCAGAAGTAGGTTCTGCAGCTAATTTTCTGCAAAACCGACGCATCGTCACCACTGCGCCAATCGCAGCTGATGCATCGCCCTTCAATGCTATGCAGAAGCTGTTCTACAACAGAGGTTCTACGGCCTGCATGACCCGGTGATGACGCTCTGCATGACTCAATGACGACACATTGCCTGCATCTCTATGGAGCTCAACGACGATACGAGAACCCACTGCATGAATCGGAACCAACAGATCGTGCTCTCAACGTCGATGCTTTTCTCCATCCAAGGCACTTTTAAAACGGGCCCTGCATGGGTCCTGTAGCCAGCCTGCCCTCCATTGAGGACGGCCTGAACTTTGGATTTACCCCGTCACTAGCGACCTCATGTAACCTTTAAGCGCTATTGACTTCTAAGCGCTGCTTTTGCATTTATTCTTTACAAATTCATATCTCGACTTCTACTGATTGGATTTATGTTGTTTTGGTCTTGTTTTACTCAGGTAAATATTTTCTATTTCCCTAAACCTGTGCAGAGTCTTTTGTGTTTTTTTCATTGTCTTACTGTATGTGTGTATTGCACAAATACTTTACACATTGCCTCTTAAGTTTAACATACCTGCTTTGTGCCAAGTTACCAGAGGGTGAGCGCAGGTTAATTTAAAGTTTGTATGTAGCTTACCCTGTCTAGGATTGCAGTCCCTACTTGGACAGGGTGCAAAGCTCTACAAACTAGAGACCTAATTTCTAACTATGTACATGCCCAAGCCTCCTCCATCCATCCCAATCCATAGTCATTGTGCTGCCACTGCCCTAGGGCTTGTACACTCTGTATGATGGTGTGGGAGTTATCGAAAGCTTTGGACGGGTGGAAATTATGACTTTATGACTTTACTATAACTTTTTAATTTCTAATGTTAGTGTACTTTAAGTTGGTTTCATATAAAAATTATATATTACGATTTCATAACCTTTGTTTTTTTCACTGAATTTTTAAGTTGTTTTTTAATAAATCATTTTCTAATCATATAATGTTTATTTTGGTATTAATTCTTTCATATATAAACTAGTTTTTACATCTGAGTATTGTCGCAGTACTTTCTCAATAATTTCTTGTGGAGTGGCATGGCGTACTGTCTTGTAGAGTGGCACACTGTGGAGTAGAGTAAAGGGGAGTACAGTGGCATACAGTAGGGTGGAGAAGAGTGTCTTGTAGTATCAGACAGCAGAATGGTGTAGAGTACAGTGCTGTAGAGTAGAGTGGTGCAAGAATAGAAAAGAGTGTCATAGAGTAGAGTGGCGTACAGTAGAGTGGTGTAGAGTAAAGTTGGGTAGAGTGATGTGGGGTAGAGAAGAGTGGCATAAAGTACAGTGCTTTACAGTAGAGTGGCATACAGTGAAATGGGGTAGATTGAAGTGGGGTAGAATGAAGTTGGGTGGAGTAGAGTGGCGTAAAGTAGAGTGGTGTAGAGTGAAGTGAGGTACTGTGAAGTGGGGTAGAGTGAAGTAGGGTACAGTAGAGTGGCATAGAGTAGAATAACAGAGTACAGTGGTGTACAGTGAAGTGGGGTACAGCGATATGGTGGCGAGTGAAGTGGGATAGAGTGAAGGGTAGTGAAGAGTGGCACAAAGTATAGTGGAGTAGAGTGCAATGGGGTACAGTGAAGTGGGGTAGAGTGAAGTAATATAGAGTAGAGTAACACAGAGTGAAGTATGGTAGAGTAAAGTGCAGTAATGTACAGTATAGTGGCATTGAGTACAGATGCATAGAGTAGAATGCTACAGCGTGGAATATGGTGCTAGACTGCATTGATGTAGAGGAGAGTGATGCAGAGTAGAGTGTGGTAGAGTGAAGTGGGGTACATTGAAGTGGGTGAGAGTGGAGTGGCATAGAGTAGACTGGTGAAGAGTACAGTAGGGTGACGTAGAATGAAGTGGGATAGAGTGAAGTGCGCTAAAGTGAAGTGGGGTAGACTGCAGCTGCCTAGAGTAGAGTGGTGCACAGTAAAGTGGTGTAGAGTGAAGTGGTTTAGAGAGAAGAGAGAGTAGCATACAATAGAGTGGCATAGAGAATAGTGGCATAGAGTTAAGTAGCATAGAGTTCAGTGGTGCAGAGTACAGTACAGTGGCGTACAGTGCAGTGGTGTAGAGTAGAGTGGTGCAGAGTAGAGTAGGGTAGCATATAGTGAGTGTCACAGAGTAAAGTGGGATCGAGTACGGTGTTGTAGAGTAGAGTGGTGTATGGAAGAGTTGCGAATAGTGCAATGGAGTACAGTGGAGTAGAGTGTAGTTGAGTAGAATGCAATAAAATGAAGTGTAGTACAGTGGCTTGGAGTGGCGTATAGTAGAGTGGCATGGAGTACAGTGGCGTAGAGTGGCATTGAGTGAAGTGAGGTAGAGTGAAGCTGGTTAGAGTAGAGTGGCATACAGAAGAGTGGAGTACAATATAGTGACGTACAGTGAAGTGGGGAAGAGTGAAGTGGGGTAGAATGAAGTGGGGTGGAGTGAAGTGGCATAGAGTAGATTGGCATACATTAGAGGCATGTAGAGTAAAATGGGGTACAGTAGATTGGTGTAGAGTAGATTACAGTGGCATAGACTACAGTGGCATAGAAGAGAGTGGTGCAGAGTATAGTAGGGTGTGGTATAATGAAATGGGGTACAGTGAAGTAGGATACAGTGAAGTGGGTCAGACTAAAGTAGAGTGGTGCAGAGTACAGTAGCGTGGCAAAGAGTGAATTAGGGTAGAATGAAGTGTGGTAGAGTGAAGTGGGGAAGAGTGCAGTTGCGTAGAGAAGAGTGGCATACAGTAAAGTGGTGTAGAATGAAGTAGGGTTAATTGAAGTGGGGTAGTGTGAAGTGGGGTACAGTAGAGTGCCATACAATAGAGTGGCGTACAGTACAGTGGCATACAGTCCAGTGGCATAGAATAGCGTGGTGCACAGTAGAGTAGGGTGACATAGAGTGAAGTGTCATAGAGTGAAATGGGGTAGAGTGAAGTGGGTGAGAGTAGAGTGTACTAGAGTAGAGTGGTGTATAGTAGAGGGGCGTATAGTGCCATGGAGTACAGTAGAGTACAATTGACTAGAGTGGCATAGAATGGAGAGTAGTACAGTGGCTTGGAGTGGTGTATACTAGAGTGGCATAGAGTACAGTGGTGTAGAGTGAAGTGGGGTACTGTGAAGCGGGATAAGGTGAAGGGTAGAGAAGAGTGGTACCAAGTATAGTGGAGTAGAGCGTAGTGGGGTACATTGAAGTGGGGTAGAGTGAAATTGTAAAGAGTAGAGTAGCATAGTGTGAAGTGGATAGAATAAAGTACAGTGGCGTATGGTGTAGTGGCGTAGAGTACAGAGACATACAGTAAAGGGCTGCAGAGTAGAATTCAGTGGTGTAGACTGCACTTGCATAGGGGAGAGTGGTGCTGAGTAGAGTGGTGTAGAGTAGAGTAGAGTGTGGTAGAGTTAAGTGGGGTACAGTGAAGTGGGTTAGAGTAGTGTGATGTAGAGTATAGTGACATACAGTAAAGGGCTGTAGAGTGGAGTGGCGTAGAGTGAAGCGGGGTAGAGTAGAGTAGCATACAATAGAGTGGCATAGAGTACATTGGTAGAGTACAGTAGCATAGAGGAGAGTGGTGCAGAGTAGAGTACAGTGGTGTACAGTGCAGTGGCAAAGAGTAGAGTGGTACAGAGTAGAATAGCGTGGGGTATATTGTAGTTTCATAGAATGAAGTGGGTTAGAGTGAAGTGGGGTAGAGTAGAGTATTGTAGAGTGGTGTACAGTAGATTGGTGTATAGTGTATTGGAGTACAGTGGAGTAGAGCACAGTTGAGTGGAGTGGCATAGAATGGAGTGTAGTACAGTAGCATCAAGTGGCATATCGTAGGGCGGCATAGAGTACAGTGGTGCAGAGTAGAGTAGAATAGAGTGGCGTACAGTAGAGTGACATATAGTGAAGTGGGTAAGAGTGAAGTAGGACATAATGAAGTGGGGTAGAGTGGCATACAGTAGAGAGGTGTAAAGTGAAATGGTGTACAGTAGAGTAGTGCAGAGTAGAGTACAGTGGCATAGAATAGAGTGGTGAAGAGCAGAGAATAGTGGCACACAGTGGAGTGGAGTAGAGTGACATAGAGTACAGTGGTGTAGAGTACAGTGGCATAGAGTAGAGTGGCATAGATTGAAGTGGGTAGAATGAAGTTGGGTACAGTAGAATGGCATATAGTAGCCTGACAGAGAGGGTGTAGGACTGAAGCATTGGGAGGGGAGTGGAGTGGATGCCAAGTGAATCAGGTTACCCTGCTTCTGTTCAACAGTGAGCCTGGTATACTTAGGCTGATGTATGTGATGTCATGAGGATAGAATAATATCAAGGGTGTTGGCATTCCTTTATGACTTCTGAGCCTCTGTTGCTAGTACAGTCTCCTTTCAGGGCAACCAAAGAGAACCAAAATGGGAAAAAGAGCTCCACAGCCCTGGGAGATAGAGATGCCACAGCCTCCATGCCAGCCAGTCCTGCTGGTGCTGATACGTCATGTTTATCATTTTGTGCTTTTAACAATTTGTTTTCATTATGGCCTTTTGAATTTTCCAACAACACTTTGCCTACTTTCGTGTCTGTGTTAAGCCTGCATACATAACTCATTTTGTTTTCTTTCATGCACCCTTTGTTTCTGCAGCTTTTCCCTGTGTGTAGCTTTCTTTGCCCCCTTTTTTGTTACTGTGACAGTCACCTTTCCCTCACCCCTCTTTTACATATCTTGTGGTAATGAAAAATTACTAGTAATGTGAATAGTAAAGAATGCCTACTCACAACATGTAAGTTGACAGGAGGGTTTATTGAGGAAGAAGTCAGTAATACATATGGTCACAGACCCAATTGGATATTGTATGCAGCTCACCCCAGGTCTAACTATCACAATGCTGACTCCTCCATTATACAAGGTTCCATGATGTCATGAAAGAGCAGCATGGTAGAATACCAATACCATATGTCCTTTTTATGCCTAAGTGATTACTTTTCATGGCTTCCATTACTATTTCAGCTTCTACCTTCCATACACCCAACATGTCCATTGCCAAACCTAAATCTCTTATCATAATACTCAGGATGGAGAAAGAAAAGAACAGAGCCATTGGAATTTATGATGGTGTGCCATTAGCGGTCTCAAAAAACACATGCTGCCCCACCAGGACGGCTCCATCATTCTTGCACATTATACAATATAGTCAAGTAAATGTGCAACACAAATTTAATGTGCCTTATTCATCAATGGTAATTTCTATGTATATATATTTGGAAGCTCATTCATTTATTAACTTTTCATTTTTTTTTAAAGAAATCTATTTTTTTATTAAGTTGGTTTGTTCATGGATTAATTCATACCATGCACTGCTACTGCATTATATGTATGTATGGAAAAAACTTGGCCCTGTGACAAAGAATCGCATCAAATATTTTCCAACGGCCCTAGGGGATCATTAATGCTGTGTTACTTGCTACTGTCCGACTATATAAAGAAGTGTTTGTGTTGAGTAGTACAATTCATGTTCTTTTCTTTTTTCTTTGAATCCTCCAGGTGCTCTTGTTGGAGGACATGCCTAGGATCCCACTCACAGTGAGAGATAGAAACATGGCTGTGTCTCTAACAAATGGAGGCAATTGTGGGCTGGTAGTCCTTGAGGAAGAGGGTGTGGAGGCAGCTGCCACTGGATCATGCCACCAGATGGAGGAATATTGGCAATACATGTGCCACCTCTGCATGCAGCCATGGACCCAGTCACCCCCATCACAACCACAGATGCCCTCTTCCAGCAAAATGTTAGAGGCTTGGGGGAAGTCAGGCAGGGCCAACAGGAACTGATGTGGAGGTTTGAGGCTGTGGAGGCCCAATTTTAAAGGGAAGTGGTGCAACAGTTGTGGGAGGTGAGGGTTGCAAGGGAAGTTAGGAGCAGGTTGTGGGCTTTTTTTAGGCTTTTTAGGATGAGGTGTGGGCCTGCTATGGGGTTTGTGTGGTAATTTATATATTTTTTCAAAATAAATGTTTTTTTCCTTGAATATCTGTTTTTCCAATATTGTTTATTGCAGCATCACGGTTAATTAAACAGGAAACTCCCCAATTACGCTTGAATTACGCAAAAGAGTAATTCTGCATTCAGAGCTATTTCTTAGTGCAAAAATGCCCTCTCGTGCCCTAAATGGACTTGAGGATTCATTTTGTGCTAAGAAATAGTGCTAGCTGCAACAGAACACAAGTATCGAGCGTGAGCAGCCATTTGCACTCACTAAATTTGTTCTTGCAGTAGGATTTCCCCCAACTTACTACCGGCATTTAACAACCAAAATGGACGTGAGGATGCATTTTGTAGTAAGAACCCACGCTAAATGCAGCAGAACACGAATGGCAAGCGCGAGCCTCTGCTCGCTAAATATGATCTTGTGGTAGGATTTCTTCCACCATATTATTCTTAATTACCCAAAGCAGGAGTAATGGCATAATTATCGTTAATTCCATGTCAAAGTATAATGTGCAATTTCCAAAATTACTCCAAATACTCCAGCATAATCAAATTTCTGCCCAGGCCTAGATCAAACAACAGCTAGCAACATAGCATTGAGTTTTTCACTAAGATAAGCATAATGAAGCCCTCAAGCCTCAGGAAACAGACTTCAGGAGAAAGTTACTACTGTAGAACCCGTGAGGCATAGATTCTGGAAAAAAGTGCACAATACCTATGCTTGGCCAAACTTTGTTGTAAATAAGTGTCTATACAAAAAAAGGGGGGGAGTAAGAGGATAAAGGCTGGGGCCACCCTCCAAGGCCAGACTTATGTAATGAAATAAAGGACCCAACCTTACTTGCACGGGGAGTGTATTGTTCATTCACTTGGGAAAAACATTAAGTCTGACCACTAGGATTTGGGAACATTAATTCCAACGATCCTAATTATCCTGTGTTTTAATCTTACCGACTAGGGGTCGGTATAAAGTAACATTACCCACTAGCCAGTTATTTTTAAACGCACATTTTTTTCACTTCACTCCTTCCCTGCAGAAACATCTGCCTCTCATAGTCTAAGAATCAGTGGTCCAGCGTATTTCGTCTGGTCGCAACACGCCCCGTTCCGCAGCAGAACGGGAAGAACCCTATGATGAAGCATGCCACCAAGGGGTAACCCTGGTGGGTAAGGGTTTTATGAAAAACTTAATGTTTTTCCCAAGTGAAGGAACAATACACGCCCCTTGCAAGTAAGGTTGGGTCCTTTATTTCATTACGTAAATAAGTGTCTGACCTATGATGCCTCTTTCCTGCCTGGGTGGGAGGTGTGATAAGGGAAAAGATACAAAGTTTGGTAGCCTCCTCCTGTAGCAGTCAACATTGGTTTAACCAAATCTGTTCTGCCAAGTGTCGGAGCTATTGAGGGTTGACATTACCACATCTCAACCGATCACACACAACCTGGGGTAAGATGGCTAGGGGCAGGGCCGTTTCTACCATTAGGCAAGACTAGGCGGCCGCCTAGGGCGGCAAAAGGGGGAGGGCGGCAAAAAGCATGAGTTAGTTTCAAAACAGATTATAAAGGAGGCACAATGTGCAATAAATCATTAGTGATCGCACCTCTGGAGACAACGCGTGAGGAGTGAGGTCTTTTCTTTTCTGCCAAGGCTGCCTTTCCTTGTGACACACCAGGTCAGAATTCCACAAATGTTGTCTACGAGTGCTGTGGCCACGCACCCGTGGTCGCGTGTTAACACCCGGTGTCACATTAAATAATACAGTGTTTATTAGAAGGCGGGGGCTCATCAAATATGTTTCTGTTGTGAGGATTCTGGGGGGGGAGGGGGTGGTAGGCCCACGTCATTGTTCTGAGGAGCACAACAAATGTGGCAACACATTGGAGGCAAGCAGTGTGACGTAGTGTGAAAAGCCGTGGTGGAGGCGTGTGAAGTAGTGTGTTGTTGTGCTGTGAATTAATGCCTTTTAAAAACATGTTATATTTACCTCAGCCTATATCCTTTGCACTGAGACTTGTGTTACCAAAGATGACGTAATTTCAGCGATACTGATGTGATTGGAGACATGAATTTCTTTGCCGTTATTGTCAGTTGCAAAATGGTGGGGGGTTGAGAAAATGGTCTAAGAGGTGTCATCGGCAAGTGAATTACCAGCAGGATATGTACCATGCTCCACAACCATTTTCTACAATAAATACGGACACATAAAAAGGCATTACCCCTTCATCCCTCTCGCCGTGATGTTATCACATAGTGAGGCCCCTGTGCCTCCAAACACACTAATTCCCAATGTATAAAATCCCATCTCCCCTTCCTGTTCCTTTTTTGTTCTCCAATACTATCAGCAGGCGTCACGTGGAGCACTTGTTGGAGCACTTTCTGGTGGCTCGCACTATCTGGCGGCTCCCTTCTCGCCGTGCGTTGCTGGTGGGTTTAGAGGCCGCACAGCCCAGTCTCGCCAACTCATTCCTGGTGAGTATATCATTCGACATGAAGATTGGGGACAGTTTCAGAGGGGGGGCGGCATGTATGGTGAGTCAGAGGGAAGCGGTGTTCATCCTTGTGGTGCGGCACTTGTGAGCATTCTCCTCCCTTCGCGTTCCGCCTGGCTGGAGGTTTCTTCCGACCGGCTGGGGGAAACATGATGTCTTGGTTGAGGGTTGAGGGGAGGGGGGGTTGTCTGTGCTGCTCGAGGAAACTGACCTACAGAAGTTCTGACTGCAATCTCTCTGTCATTTTACTCTGTGAGGGGAGAGGTTTACTGCAACTTTTCTCTCATGGCTAAACCTTGGGCGCCGGGCAGGGGCAAGTCGTGTGAGAGAAGACTTTGACTTTCGACTCTCCTTGTGGTGCGTCCGATCGTTGGAAGATTGAAGCAACAAGAAGTAAGTTTTTTCTCTCTAGTTTGTACACTGTTTTTGGAGGTGGCACGTTGTGTGTTAGCGAAGTTTCCGCACACCCAACTATCCATTATCTATTCTTTGCGGTTATGCGGGAAGCTTGCAGTGCGGTGTTGTGTCTGTTCTATAGCATTACTATTTGGTCGGGGCGGGTGTGGGCTTGTACCATTAAATATCATGTTTGTTCTTTTATATCTAATGCATTAGTTCTTCTAACCTGGATGACAGGGGGAGAAAGTGATGGTAGTAAAAGGGAGGGGGCAGCATTTTTCAATTCTCGCCTAGGGCGGCAAAACACCTAGAAACGGCCCTGGCTAGGGGTTTAATGAAAACGTGCATTGGTGGAATGAGGGAAAGGTGAAAGATAGACAAACACAACATTCATCAAGTCCATGAGCAGCACCGAACATCACATCTGTCATGGAAGGAAAATGACAGTTCAGTTAGCAAATTCAAACAGTCTTTTTGTTTAGCAACCCCTAAACTATTAAGATAGTTGTTTGTTAGTTATCTAGATTCAAAAAATGCATAATAGGGATGACCTGCAGGGTTCAAGAAATATATTTATATAAATGATACTGTATACAAATAGACAGAGCAATTGCATTCATCTGCCACTGTCCATCTTGGGTTAGGGTGAACCACAGAGAAGAAGGTCCATGGAGCTTTCTTTCAGAAAAGAAACACTGTGGAATGCAAAAATAAAATTAAAATATTGGAGAGTCAAGGTAAACATGGTGCATTAGGAGCCAGAGGGCAGAGCATAGACTGGTGCAGTGGTGTGCATTAACTAAGAACCTGGCTAATCAACTAAACAGTAATAATATTTAGCTGTGTCCATCATATGACAAGTTCACCAGACCACAACCACATGATTACAGTTTGCCACTTGAATCACTAGTCTGCATTTTCCTAATTAATACTACTCTCTCCAGTCTAGGGAATTTGGTGCCTTTGAGCCCTCTTGTACCCCATGCATTTTGATAGGCATTTGTCCTCCTTCTTGCTGTTGTCAGGAGTACTTTAAGACTTCATGCAAAAAAGATTGACCTCTAGTGTTGAACAAGAAAATAAAAACAATTTGAGGATCAGTGTAGGTAAACTGATTGGTCTCAAAAGAACACATAGGAGACAAGTATTGATTCAGAATGATCCCCCAAACATTACATACCAAGATTAGTTTACGAGAAACTCCCACCCATCACATGAATCATCATCATTTGATATCATTCATTGATACAAGTTACCTGTTCAAAGTGTGGTGTCCATTTACCTGTATGTCTCTTTCTCATAGAAGTGATACACAATGTATAGCAGCCTTTTAGAACTTTAGTGGCAGTTCAGCAAGGCAACAAAACAATGGATAGGAATGGGAGGCATCTTCTTGTTCTTTTTAATAAATGGAGGCTTCCATTGGATAAGATCAACATTGGCTCATTTCAAAGTGTTAATTCGTATTTCTCACTTCTCACCGCTAAGTCAGTCCTGGCCAAAAATTGCTGTGTCCTCCTTGATTGACTATCTATGCCATGCACACTGGTCAACTTCATTAAACCCTATTTACAATAGCCAATGTCAGCAATCTTATCTGTTCCTTGGTGTTATGTATCCATTCATCCTCAAACTCAAAGAGGAAATTTGGAGAAAAATCACTCGCAGAATTTCTGATGTCAGACCAATTGTCCTCCTCATCTACAGCTGTGTCTTGAGGAGCAGTATAATTTGTTGAGATGAGGGTGTTTATTCACTAAAACCATGGTCAACCTCTCCATGTTTTGAGGAGTGGGACTGGTTCTTCTTACTACAACAACTGAGTCAAGTGCACTGGACGTGATTGATGCTTTATTGTTAGCCTGCTGAGCTCCTGCCACTCTTCCTTCTTCCCATGCTAAATGGTCAAGGGGCCTTGATCCGGCTACACCTATGTTGGGTCATCCAGATAGTCTTGATCCTTTTTCGGAAGTGTCATTAGTGCTTTTACTAACTGTATCTATGTTGCCTGTGCCTGTGCACTCGACCTAAGCCCTGCCATATAAAACCAACCCATTGGAGAGGTTGGCATTGAAATTGAAGCTGTTGTTGCTCTGAGTTTAGTATCTCACAATCATGTTGGTTGATGCTGCTGAGACTGTGAGCCAACCTCTCTGAAGGTTAAAGGCTGCACTTCAGTTCTGCCATGGCCTCAGACTTGTAGCCATTCTTATTCAAGATCACCCACTTTACCAATTATGTATATCTTAAAACTAAGATATCCACATCTGTTAAAGAAATGAAAGTGTCCAGTGCTGTTTTGTATCGTGGGCCCTGTAACATGGCACAGATGTACTCTTGGAAGGGCACAATTTCTTTTTGCAGCCTTTGATTATTGTTCAAGCACCAAATTAAGTTGTTCACCAAAGAAGCTGCTTCTTCATTGACATTGGTAAATGATTGTTCCACCTTTTGCAAATGATCCCGCAGTAGATGCAACAACAGGATTACTTGGCTCATTGTACTCTCCTCCTCAGTGACGTCCTGTATCAAATCTTGAAAAAGAAGTAGGATTTGTGTCAGCGCTCCACTAGCCCCCATTTGCCCAACTCTAATGTTATGGCTTTGGCACTTTCATCATCTGTCCTTTGGATTACATAATCGTTGATAAACTTGCACTACTCAAACGGGTGTTCATCATTTATTAGGCTCAGTTCCAATGTGTTGGCACTTCATGTATGAGGGCTTTTTCAGGTACTTTATTAGCATGCTGAATGGTCCTCAACTGCTTCCAGGCTTTGAATGAATAACCAATATAAGTGCAAATTCTCCAGCGGGTGAACGGTATGTTGCTGACAATGCATTCTTTTTTTTAAAAAGTCTGCCCAATTAGTTTTATGTAATGCAGTAAACATAGAGCTCTGAAGTATCTTCCATCAGCCATAGATTCGAAAATATTACAGCCATCTTTGCCTGTGGCAATAAATCCAATGTTAAGATACTGGGTTGAAGACAGTCATACAATTTAGTATTAAATATGTCCAAGATATTGGCAGCTGTATGTGATTTTTCCATGGCAAACATTGTAAAAGTTGCATGTCGCCAAAGGCCCAAAAAAGCATCACCAGCGGTGAAACTGTCAGTTAGTGGTTGCTTCACTCCCTTGAAGGAGATCCAGTGTGCAATGATGAATATGTAATTAGATGCTTGACAAATGATCCACATGTTTGTAATGAGGTAGATGGAATGAACTAGACCCTTCTTCATAGCATCACCAAAAAATTGCAGCACTTGAAGTGCTGGCACAGCAACAGTGGAAAAATAGATCTGTAGGGCCCCTTTTATTTCCTCTGCAGCGCAGTTTTCATGGCGGTGGAACCGCCATACAAACCTGGGTGGAAAAGACTCTCTTAATATGCTTGGTGGGACCACGGCTGTCTCGCCAAGCATATTGCGGCCTCTGAACCACCGCACATCCTCCAGGGAATGCAGTTCCCTGGCTGCAGTCCCATGGTGGTCTGACCACTAGTGCGACGGTGGCTAGACTGCCACCGCTGCATTACCGCGAGTCTGGAGGTCCTCGGACCGCCAGGCTCGTAATTGGGCCCTAAATGTGACATTTGCACTGCTGCTTTGCATGATGCTATGCATTATACAAAAGTCTCTGGGGAATGATTAAACAATTCTCAAAAACCTAAAGGGAGTGTGAGGCCACTAAAAAGTTGATTAATAGATGCCCCAACTTATATCATGCCCCCTTATGCAGTATCTAACTTTCAATCGATTTGTTTTGCAGTCAATATATGTTAACTCCTCATGTGTATCTTTCTTTACTCATGTTATTTTACTCAGTGTGGTTATGCAAATGTGCAATTCATAACAATTACATATATTTTATTACTTTACATATAAAATATTCCAATAGGACAAATTATACATAACGAATATTACAAAACAATGAACACAAGACTTAGTACAATAAGTAAAATCCATTAAATGTAGAGTCCTTGTATATAATTGAGGTTAAATGATGATCAGTATTCAAAAGTGCATCCTGGTTTGAGCTAATCGAAGTTTATGTGTGAATCCCATGGAAACATTATTCATCTTAAATTGACGCTATTCGGAGATGAGCTTTGTATAAGTGGTGTGGACACAATTCAGCCAACTGACAACTTTCTATGGGCCTTATCAGAACATTACATTCACTTAGTGCATAAATATTAGGTTGTGTCAAGAGAACAAAAATGCCAGCACAAGGGTTAAGGGGACCCCATGTTTAACCTCCAGAAACAATTGTGAAAAAACCTATAACTAGTGCCATGGGGGAGCAGGACCCATTGTGAACGTCTGAGAAAAGAAGTGCCCCCTCTACTGCATACATGTATGGCACCCAAAGAAATTTACCAAAAGTGAGAACTGTACTCTATAAATTTCATGCAGCAATATGTTAAAAAGCCAAGGATAATCTAAATCACATATTTCCTTCAAAATACTGTGATGCAACTGCTGGATTTGAGTATCTAAAACAACAACGACTTGATGTTTGAACCCATCAATGCCTTGGAAAACACTGAGTGAGAAGACAACTGAAATTGAAAGAACAAGGCATCCCTATCATCTCAAAAAAGGAAAAAGATATTATTCAAAACAAAGTTATATCGGCTTCCCCCAACAAAATGAATTATCATGTATTGCCTTTAAGCAAACAACTACCTAAACCTAGTTTCCCTCAACAACAGTTCTCGGGTGGCTCTGGAAACAAAAGTCTAGTTGCGTCCAATTCTGCACCCCAGGTGCACCCAGCAAATATCCCAGCTCAGCTCAAACACAGCTGTTGTTCGGCATCTGGTTCGTAACCACAGGTGCATCCAGAACATATGCCGGCTTGGTTCAAATGCCACTACTGTTACAGGACCAGGGGCCCTATTATGTAAAGGGCGCACTTTCCCTGTTTGCGCCTGCTGCACCTTAAAACAAGTGCGCCAGGCGCAAACAGGGAGAGTAAACCCTATTACATGGAATGCGCTGCCCCCAGGCAGACGCAAACTCACTGAAAAACAGAGCGGCTGCTTTGAAGTCAGTTTCGTGTTTTCGCAGTGCAGGCGGCAACCCACCTGCACTTTTAAATGGGATTAGAGATCCCTTTGCAGGCGGGTTTAGTCAGTGACTGCACCGGTCTGCAAGGGCATGTCTGGGGAGGTACATGGGACCCCCTTTCCTCCCTCCAGAGGGCTGCCATCAGGGGGCACACTGACAGTGCGCCACCTTTTAGATGACTCAGTGTCAATGCGCCTCCTGAGAGCTTCTTTACCTCTGCGCCCACGTCTGTAATACTGCGCAGGCGAAGAGGCAAAGGGATTCCCTCATTTGCATGGTGAATGCCCCCATGTAAATGAGGGAACGCCCCCTGAAGATAGCGCTGGGGCTTTAGGTGCGCCAGCGCCATCGGTATTACAGGAGGGGCTGCACAAGCATCTGTGGCCCCTTCTATAATACCAAAGTGCCCCTGGGGCGTGCAAAGCGGGCGCAAACACCCGTTGTGCCGTCAGGGCACTTATGTAATACAGCCCCAGGAGGTTAGGTGCCATTGGTTGCTTGTATAGGTATATGTAAAATGTGGACCCGCCATCTTGGAGTGGTATGTCCACAGGGAATCCTGTGTGGTTGGAATTCCAAGTGGGTTTGTGTGTGTGGGGGGGGTTGAGAGACAAACATCTCAAAATGTTAATATGAAGATATTGTCCAAAATATAATTAACACAAGCAAAACTGATAAACGCAGTCGCTTCTGTAAGGCCCTAATAGGTTGCCTGTGTGTGTATATATTAAATTGGGATTTACTATCTTAAAAAGAAGATCAGCTGAAAACCTAATATTAAGAGGTATCTTATTGGGAAAATATGTACAGGGGATGACAGTTGATAGGTGCATTTGAATTAATTTCTACACAATGAAACGAGGCAAAGAAAAATCCTCCAAAATTAGGGGCCTATTTACTAAAAAGTAATGCAGCACAGCGCAGCAATTCACCTTGATGCACTGTGCTACAGGAAGTGGGCAGGAATGTGCTGTATTTAACACAATACAGTGCATCCCTGCCTTTTCCCCAGTGCTGGTGCACAATCAGCTGCCTAGCACCAACAAAGGCGCCCTTGCACCATGGGGCAAGGGTGCCTGTTTTGCATTCAGGATTGTTTTTGTGGAGGAAGGATCACCTTCTTGCACAAAAACAATACTCTGAGTCATATTCCTCTTTCTATGTGTGCTGCAGAATGCAGCACACATAGAAAGAAGAAGTAACGAGGAGAAATAAAGATATTTCTCCTTGTTACGCTTCCCTTGGGAAGGCATAGCATTTTGGTGGATTTCCAGTTTTACCAGTCATGGTAAATCTGGGAATTCGTCAAACTCCATGGGAGTTGAGTTGGAACACCCACACAATGCCCATGGAATGCCTCCCTGGGGCAGAGAAATGCAACACAACAGTTGGCACTGAGTTGCATTACTCCTGATTTATCAAGCCTCTCATGGCCCCGCAAAGTGTCCATGTGTGGCTTGATAAATCACATTTTAGGGTTTGCGTTGCACATACACAACATTTGCGTGGTACAAACACAATGCAAAGCCTTGATAAAAATGCCCCTTAATATTTACATAAACAATCTATACATATATGGCATCAGAACAAATAACAAAATGGCCACCAGAAATGTTAGTAAACATTAACAATTGAAAAGGTGCCTAGATCTCTTTGCATGTTACCTGTGATCGGTGTTGAATGATCCTTTTTCCTATCTGTTGTGTGGTCATCCCAATGTATGTTTTTTGACCAAGATATTGGCAGCTGTATGAGCTTTTACCATGTCGAACCTTGCAACTGTTGCATGCCCCCAAATGCCCCGAAAAGCATGCTCTGCTGTGAGCCAGCAGATAGTGGTTGCTTTATTACCTTGAAGCAGATCTAGTGTGCAGTGATGCGCGTTATATGAGGCTTGTCAAATGATCTACATATCTGCCATGAGGTGGATGGACTGAACAGCACTCTTCTTCATAGCGTCACCAATCAATTGCAGCACTTTAAGTGCTGGCACAGTAGCAGTGGAAAAATAGGTCTGGTTTGGAAGCCTCCATTTTGGGTAGAGAGTCTCCATTATTTCAAGAAACCCTTCTCCTTCCATGAAAAAAAGGGAGGAGGTCAAGCACTAATATTTTTATTAGTTTAGTATTGGATAATTGGACTTTCTCATGGGATTTGTGGTATGGTGACTCCTTAGTGGACATAGCCTTCATAGTTGGTTGTTGTGACTATCTTCTTTGTGACACCTGCGATATTGGCGGCCTATGGGGAGCAGATAGGCTGCTTGGGCGCTTTAGGGAGTGACAATATCCCTGTATTCACTGCGCCATTCTGAGGCTCCTGTGGGTGATGACTGTATGTTTCACAGTTGCAGTGCTGCTTTGCATGATGCTGAAATTAACAGCTGGATGGGCAAGCACTGTCTTAAACTTAATTCGGAGAAAACCGGCAAAGTGATTTTTGGAAATCTCCAAACTTGATGGGTTGGTTTTTGGTGGCCTGTAGAAATGGGAGAACTGCCAAAACCAGTAAATAAAGCAAAAAATCTCGGGATTTTGATTGATAATAAATTAGCATATTCTCAGCAAACTGCTACTGTCTCTGCCACTTTTTATTTGCTTAAGAAACTGAAGAAGGTCCTTCCTTATATCCCTAATTATTCTAGGAGGACGGTGGTGACTGCATTGGTGCTATCTAAATTAGATTATTGCAATGGACTATATTTGAACTTGCAGAAACAACATTAAAAAACTGCAGATGGTACAAAATGCAGCCGCTAGACTCCTACTAAATCTGTCTAAGTACGAATCAGTTTAGAAGGAAATCCGAAGACTTCACTGGCTTCCTATAGCAAGTCGCATCAAGTTTAAGACGCTAGCCTAGCCTACAAGGCCTTGAATAATATACGACCTGCGTTCTTAAAAAATATCTTTTCCTGGTATTATCCTGGCAGACAGCTACGCTCTACTGGCACCAAGCTTATGATGGTCCCCAGGATTCGTACGTCCAGCTGGGGGGGACGAAGCATTGGATATGGCACGGCCAAACTATGGAATATGCTTCCAATACATATCAGGTCTGCAAGTTCACTAGCCTCTTTTAGAAAGAGTCTGAAAACCTGGCTATTCCAGAATTAGTTCTTGATCCTCTTGGGGCTTACTTTTGGTTGTTCCTAGCGCCAAGACACCTCCGGGTATTCGTGCGCTCAATTAGTTACATTAACATAACATGACATAACATATCCGTCTCCTACTCCGCACCAACACCTCTTTCACTGAGTTAAACTTTTTCTCTCTCACCACCACCAGCTATATTTTTGAGGTGCTCTACCTACAAGATTGCGTGCTAGTTTTTTAAATGGGCCAGTTGTCCCCCGGTACCGTAATGTCCACCTGCCTCACAATGGCATACTTTTTTAGTCAAGCTTTGTGCACTCTTTAGCACCTGCATAGGTCTGCAGTGGGTGGATTTTAAAATAAGAGAGGGAGGTGCAATGAAAATGGGTCCTAACCTGTGAAATCTCATAGTTTTTCACTTTTTGACCCCTGGTTGTTGGATTTCCGCTGTGTGGTGAGCCTCTCAAATGAAGTCTGACACACAATACATTTTGCTTGAATTGAGAGCTGTGGTTTGAAGTGCCCACCTTTTAAACTAAGGTCAGGTGTATACGGACAGCTAGGGTAAGGTGTGGTTAGGTTCTGGCAGGCATGGATGGAGTGTGTGTGTTTATTTGCTGTGTGTATGGATTATGGTGAGCGTAGATAGAGTGTGCTTCTAGTGCTCTACTTCTGGGGACAGGAGTGTTACATTTACATTTAAATATATCATTCCTCAGTGGCTTGCTCATCTCCTGGCTACAAGGTTCTACTGCTGGAATCTAGATTGTAGAGTCCAGCAGAGAAGCTTGGCTGTGGAGCTGAGAGGTTGGTCTCTGGGCGTCGTCTACCTACCTACATTAAATCTTCTTTAATCAAGAACTGTGTCCAGTCATCCCAAAATTGGCGACAAGGGTGGGATGCGCCTTTGGAGAGGACAAGCAACATATAAAAGAAAACTTTATTTTGAAGAAGAAGATTGGCACTATTGGATTTCGTTGATACTTCGTATTTTGACCCCCAGCTGTGATCACCCTACCTAGATTGCTACACTTCCACCAAAAGGCGAGACTTTGTCTTTAAGGACATTTTTTAACAATTTTCAGCATCTGGTCTTCGAGGAATACCCTTCTTTGAAAAGCGGTTGGACCTTGAATTTGAAAACAAACTCTTACCGCTTGTCATGCTGTGCGTAGCTTGGCAACAGCTTGTTGACTGCGGGGACATTGTGTGTTATTTATTCTTGGCAACGACACGCGGTTGTACCTTGGCAACAGCTCCTGTGACCACGGGAACATCGCCTGATTCCTGGCAACAATGTACGGAGAGTGTGATGGCAACCGTGTGAAGCCCCTGTCCATCGTGAAGTAACTTCCTGGCAGGAACGTGTGACGTGAGGACGTTGCGAGGGAGTCCTACGCCGTCTACGTGACTGAAACTTTTCTGCCGTGGGAATGCCCGACGTGGATTTTTTCTTTCTCACGTGACATGTCTGGCGACGCCTATGTTCATGCAGCGTTGCTTGGTAGCAGTGACGCTTGTGGAACCAGTGACAACGTAGAACGTGGTTGCTGGGATACGACGGAAGCGTACATGCCGCCATTTTTGATTCGGCGCTGCGCTCCTCAAATTCATTATCGGAACACACGGAGTGTCAATTCGGCATAGAGCTTCTAAATTTCTTTATCCGGTGTGGCAGAGCGAAAACCTAATGACACAAGAGGAACTTGCGACACATTTACAAGTGAGTTGAGAAGGTTGAAAACAGCGCAACGCTCTGGGAATTTTGTTTTTGACTGTGACAGTTCTCTGTTTGACACGGTGATAAGCACACCGCTTATTGCTTTTACTGGATTCATACTTACTGTTGGTTTTAATCTTTAACCTTCTTTTACAGGTCATTAGCGTAACTTATTACTGCATATTTGGCAACCCCTGACACTTATACAACAGCAATAAATCCTTGTATTTGGTTTTATTTATTAAAATGGCTTCCCAATTTATTCCTCCTCCACCCACATTCCTGCAAGAACCTGGTCCTACTTGCATGGAATGGGAGGATTGAAGGGATTCGTTTACCACTTATCTTGAAGCGATTGGTGGTGATGTATTTATTGCCAAGAGGAAATTGGCCATTCTTAAGCTCAGCTTAGGGGTGGAGGTCAGAAGGGTGTTGAGTACTTTGCCTTTGCAGTTAGGAGTGAGAAACGGTGATGCCGGATCTGAAGACGAGGAAGATGATGTATATGAGAATGCCATGACAGCGTTAGCTGAAAATTATGGCAAGAAGTTAAGTATAGTAGTAGAAAGACAGAAGTTTTTTTCTCGTTCACAAAAACAAGGTGAAAAGGTGGAGCAATACGTAGCTGCTTTAAGAAGATTGTCTGTAACGTGCAAGTTTAAAGATCTAAGGGACGAGATAATTAGAGATCAGCTAATCAATAGGACCAACAATTTAAAAATACAAGAAAAATTATTACATTTCAAAGATCCCACGTTAGACAAGTCAATAGAAATAGCCAGGCGTATTGAAAATACTGCGCAATATGTTAAAGAATTGGCAGAACCTGCGCCAAAATGTGAATCTGACCAAAATAAGGTGTGTGTGATGAGTGCCACTAAGAAAACTCCAAAAGTTGATAGTGAAGACAATAAGAATTTTGTAAAGAAACAGGAAGGGAGTTATAGAAAAGTTTGTTACAGATGCGGGAGTGTTCGGCACACTGCTGAGGCCATCCATTGTACTGCCGCTAAGAGTCGTTGTTACAAATGTAGAAAAATAGGCCATTTTTCAAGAGTTTGTAAGGCGGACGATTCTATGAAGTTTAAGAAAACTGTCAACGTTATAAGCAATGATAGTACTCCTGATACAGTAAGTGAAATTTCCTCAGAGAATGAAACTGACATTGAGGTATTAGTAGTTAGTAATGTTGACAAAGAACATACTGAGGCCTACAATCCTCCGAAATGTGTTGTAATCATAAACAAGGTTGAAGTACACATGTGGGCAAATTCTTGTTCCCCGTTCACTTTGATTGACAAACAGAAATGGTTAGAAGTGGATACCACAGAATTAACACCTACTGATGTTGAACCACAAGGGTACTGTGGAATGAAATTACCAGTATTGGGATATTTTAATGCTATTGTGCACTTTAAAGAAAGAAAAACTTCTGCAAAAATATACGTAGTAGAGAGTGGAAGATGTTTATTAGGGTGAAAAGAACAGAATGCCTTAGGCATCATCCTCAACCCGAATCATCCTTTACAGGTGTTAACAACCAACGCTCACGAGGGAAATGAGTGAGTTGAGAAATTTCCAAATTTGTTTAAGAAGGAATTAGGGCGTCTCAAGAACTTTGAGCATCAAATCATATTGAAAAAAGGCGTTATACCCAAGGTGCACAAAGTTGGCAACGTTCCCATGGCATTAAGAGGTAAATTGAAGGAGGAACTACAAAGATTGTGTAAAGAATGTATTATAGAGCCTATAGAAGCCTCAGAATGGTTAAGTCCAATAGTTATCGCACACAAACCCAATGGAATTATCCACATGTGTGTGGATTTGAGAGATCTAAATGAATGCATCTGGGTGGACAGACATCCTTTACCACATATAAACGAAATGCTATCCAGCGTTGCTGGTGGGAGGTACTTCACCATGTTGGATTTATCCAGTGCATATCACCAAGTGTGTCTGCAATCCGAATCAAAGCATTTGACTTCCTTCATCACACCCGAAGGGGCGTTCCAATTTATCCGAATGCCTTTCGGACTTGCTTCGGCATCAGCCGTATTTCAAAGGGTGATGCAAAAAGTTTTGAAGGATGTTAACAATGTATTGGTATTTCAGGATGATGTTTTGGTGTGGGGAAAAGATGAAAACCAACATAATGTCATTTTAGTGGAAGTACTCACAAGGCTGGAAACTGCAGGTCGCACCATAAGTTTGGATAAGTGTAAATTCTGCAGACAAGAAGTGGATTATTTGGGACATACTTTGTCTTACAATGGAATCAAACCCAAATTAAACTTGATGGAGGATTTAGAAAACGCTCCTTCCCCACGAGATAAGGATCAATTAAGATAATTTCTCGGTCTCGCCGAGTATTATGCTAAATTTGTTCACCACTTTTCTGAGAAAGTGCATCCGTTAAGAGAGCTTATGAAAAAAGGTGTGAATTTTCTATGGACAGATGAATGTCAATCAGCATTTGAGGTGGAGAAGAAAGCAGTAGCTGGTGCTACTGCTTTGAGACCATATGATCCAAGAGACAAGACCATGATCATGACTGATGCCAGTGGTTATGGTCTTGGGGCTGTTCTTATGCAAGAAAGTGTAGGCAAAGAGAGAATTGTGGCTTTCGCTTCGCGTACTCTCAGAGGAGCGGAGTGCTCATACTCTACCATAGAGAAGGAAGCTTTAGCTTGTTGGTGGGTGTACAACATTTTCGTATGTATGTTTAGGGCACGAGATTTGAACTCCGTACTGACCACAGACCTCTAATAGATGTATTTTCAACAGTGGGAGCTAGTAGGACTACTCCACGAATTGCAAAATGGTTATACCGTCTGCAAGAGTTTTCATTCAATGTGAAGTATGTACCTGGAATAAGGAATGTGAATGCTGACTGTTTGTCGCGGCTACCTTTGAGAGAGATCGGTGCCGTTAGTGATGAAGAGGAAGAATGGATGGTAGCGAACATCGTTGATGTATGCCAGGCCATCAGCGAAGAAGAATGGAAGGAAGCCATTCCAGCCGATGTGGTTTTATCTAAAGTAATCAAGAAATTGCCTGTGGTGTTTGGTTGGAAATTGGATGATGATGTTTTGTTGTATAAGAATGTAGGGAAGGAGTTGTCTGTTGTTAATGGAGTTGTGAGGAGACGTGACAAGTTGGTTGTACCTGAAAGTTTGAGAAGCAGATTGATGGAGTTGTTACATGAGGGCCATGGTGGCATGTCGGCATTGAAAAGAAAAGCCAGGATGGACTTTTGGTGGCTGGGCATGGATAAACATGTTGAAAGATTTGTGAGGGAGTGTGTACCTTGCACATGCAGTGACAAGTCACATGTGTTAAGAGACACACCCATAACGCCAACACCATTACCTGAAAGAGCGTGGGAAAAATTGGCCATCGACATATGTGTTCCTTTTGAAGGGTTAGGAATGGGTGGAAGATATGCTTTGGTGTTGATAGATTACTATTCCAAATGGCCGGAAGTGGCATTTACCAATGAAGTCAAATCTAGTAATGTTATTGTTTTTTGTGAGGAAATTTTTCATAGCGAAGGATGTCCTGCCGAAATCCTCACTGATAATGGTCCGCAATTTGTTTCGGAAGAATTTTGTGATTTACTTAAAAAACGGGGTATTAAGCACAATAAAACTCCTGTATATCATCCCTGGGGAAATGGTCTAATTGAACGCTTTAATCGTGTTTTGGGAGAGAGTATTCAGTTGGCTATGTCAATGAATGAATGTTGGAGATCTCAAGTGAAGAAAATGTTGTGGAATTATAGAACCACTCCGCATTCTGTGACTGGGGAGTCTCCTTTTTGTTTACTGAAAGGTAGAGTTCCTTGTACTGTAGCTGTTCCTGCGTGGATGGCCAGGAGTGGTAAAAGAGAAGTCAATGAAAACAATCTGCGTACCAAGGTAACAAAGTACCAAGATTCGTACCAACACAGACACAATGTCAAAATTGGTACTTGCAAAATAATTTTTGAAAAGGGAACTTTTGTGAGAATGTGTTCAGGAAACATCGTAAATAAAGGATGTTCCAAGTTATCGGAACCAAGGGAAGCTGTACAAGTTGAAGGAAACTTACTCAAATTAGCACATGGAAAGTGGTGGAATGTGCGTAGGGCAGTTAAGTGCAGTGATGTAGAAATTAAATTTTGGTTGAGCAAGAATCGCACAAGTGCAGATTTGTCAAACGATGCCACTAGAAGAGTTCCCAGTGAACGCATGAAATTTAGACCTAAAAAAATGGGGAGTTATGTATGCTAATACTGTCAAATTTTAACTGCATTGTATTTGTATCTTACATTACATGTTTTCCTTTTATCTTCTGCAGTGTCTAAAAAAAAAATGTTTTCTGTTGTTTTCCTTTTGAGAAGAGGAGATGTGTTACATTTACATTTAAATATGTCATTCCTCAGTGGCTTGCTCATCTCCTGGCTACAAGGTTCAACTGCTGGAATCTGGATTGTAGAGTCCAGCAGAGAAGCTTGGCTGTGGAGCTGAGAAGTTGGTCTCTGGGGGTCGTCTACCTACCTACATTAAATCTTCTTTAATCAAGAACTGTGTCCTGTCATCCCAAAAAGGAGTCCATCTTTGATCCTTGTGTGTGCATGATATATAAGATGGAGGATGCAGAGATCCTGCTCGATAGAGATGCAGATTGTATGAACCTTCATACGGTCCTTTAAAGTGGGCCAGGCTTCTGTCAGTGGAACCCAGCACTTGACTCAGCAATTGACAGCAGCTTCCACAATCAGCAGTGTGGTAATACTGTAAGTGTGTACACATTGTATGAATAGGCAAAGCAAAACTGGGAGGGTGACTGGAAAGTTGTGCAGTATAATTAGATGGTACTCTATGTTGGGTTACACAAACACAGACAGTACATACGCAATATCATAGCATTTGCATCCTTTACATACTGTGCATCATGAAAGGTAAATTCTTCACTGTATTTATGCGTCTGTGTGAAATATTTTTTTTATATATGAGACCACAAAGATCTCTCAACGAGGATGACACAATGTCTTATCTACTTAGCATTACTGTATGTGTGTACACAATCTGGACCATCGCTACACCTTGCTTATTAAGTGTTAATTCATTTCTCATTCACCCCCTGCTATGTTAATGAAACTTTAGCAAACATACACAATTGCCTTGTATATGAACTGATAGTGGGCTTGGTTGCAAAAACATACAATGCGGTGTAAACATGATGGCAACTGTGTTTTGTGTCACTTTAATGGCTAATTACCAGAGTCCCTCCTCACTCCTACCACAGCGACAAAGGTTGAGATGTATACATCTTTTAGAGTTGCAGAGTGGTGTCAACAGCGGCGTGAATGTGCTGGCATTCAGTACAGAAAACCTCACATAATAGGGCAAACACCGAAAAATGAAGAGCACACAATACTGAGCAATGCAGGCAAGAAGGGCCTTTTTTTTACTGCAGGCGTGTACACGTTATATGAATGAGTCATGCAGGGTATTTGGAAAGGTAGCTAGAAAGTGCATCCTCATTCTCTTAGGGCCTGAGTGCGAAGTAGGCAGAGCAGTATACCTGGATGGGAAACCACTCCATCTGATCACGACTGGCCCAGTGTTTCTCAGGTGCAGGAAACCCCAACTCAATTTTACAGGCTGGTAATTCTGATCGGTAAAATGGTATCAGGCTATGGCTGCAGTATCAGCCAAGCCTCATCTCCCGCTGTACCTCAACTTTTTTCTCGATGACAAGGGAAGATAATTTGATTTTTCCGTTCAACAGAATTAATCTTTTCTCCCCTACTCTGCCAAACCCCTTCACTCCACCCCACAAACTTGCCTATGCTTCTTTGGTAATGGGATCATTAGATTACATGGATTTGAACAGTCTGTGTGACTTTATGCCCAGAGGGCAGACCTCTGGTCCAGGGTCTGCCCTCTCCCCAGCAGCTCCACTCTCTACACAGCCACCACTGACTCCTGGGACCTCCAGGAGCAGGTGTTCGAGGCTGCCCCAGGCCCGGTACTGTGCCCATTTCTCCTGCTTGATTCTGTCTGCTTTAACAGCTTAATTGTAATTGTGCCAGTTTTACTGATCGTGCCTCATTTCTCCAATTGCTGCGATTGTGCAAGTCATTGTTGTTGTGTTGTTTCTGCCTTGTTAGTCTGCTTTTTCCCCGCTGCTGCTTCACCCTGCGGCCCCTCCACCCTACCGGTTCCTGCTTCCGCCTCCCAGCTGCTCGTCCTTCCCCTGTCCCCTATTTAATGGCGGCTGCTGCGCGGTTGCGCCGCTGGCGTGCCGAAGGCGAGCCAAAGGCAAGCTCGTCAGCGACCCGACCGCGACCAGCGCCAAAATCTCTGGATCTCCTACCATCCACCGCTACGATGCAGCTGCCCTCCTCGCACTCAATGCCGGAAGAAACAACAACTGCCAGCAGTCCACTCTGAAAACTACCCACGGCCAATTCTCCTGCCGCCACTGCCGCCAGACCTTAACCACCACCCCTGCCGCCAACACCGCCGATGCCCTGAAGTGTATCCTTCTCAATGTGCGCTCCATGCACAGACACACCGTTGAGATCTGGAACCTCCTTGACACCCTCTCACCAGACATCGCCTTCTTTACAGAAACCTGGACCAATGCCTCCTCCGCCCCGACATCGCCATCGCCATCCCGGTCGGATACAAGATCCAGAGGAAGGACTGCCCCAACCACCTGGGAGGAGGACTCGCCATCGCGCACAAAAACTCCCTCCACCTCTCCACCTTGAGCGACGCCTTCTCCACGCCAAACACCTGCACTTTCAGGTCCAGACCAGCCCCAACTCCATGCTCCGTGGCACCCTCACCTACAGACCCCCCAGTTCCCATGCCCCCTTCGCCTTTACCATCACTGACCTCATCGCACCCCATGCCATTGCCTCCTTGGACTACATACTCATCTGAGACCTGAACTTCCACCTCGACAACCCCAGCGACCACAAGTCCTCCACCCTATTTGACAACCTCGCCAACATCGGACTGAAACAACTCGTCACCACGCCCACCCACAAGGCAGGACACACCCTCGACCCCATCTTCGCAGGGGGAAACATGACCCACTTCAGCCACACCATGCAACCACCGTGGACTGACCAACAATGTGTACACTTCTTCGTCAACAAACCCAAACCACCCAAACCTGCTCCGCGTCCTCTGCGAAGAAACTGGAGCAGAGTCACAGAGGAGCAGCTCATCTCCACCCTCACTGCCACAACCGACACCAACCTCGCAGCCAGGGGACTTCACACTTTGATCTTCAGCAGCGCAGACAAGCTTGCCCCGCTACGCAACTCCGAAAGATAGCATCACAGGAAAGCCACCTGGTTCACAGCCGACGTCCAAGAAGCCAGACGCACCTGCAGACGCCTCGAGAAGAACTGGTGAAACAACAAGACGCCTGAAAACCACACCACCTACAAAGACGCCATGACGGAATACCACCAACACATCAAAACCGCCAAAAGAACCTTCATCCACAAGAAAATCCTCGCCAACTCCAGCAACTCCAAGGAGCTCTTCAGCGTCATCCAGGAATTCACAAAACCCGCCAGCGAAACCACAGACATCACCCCCTCCCAGGACCTCTGCGACAAGCTCAGAACGTACTTGCACCTGAAAATCAAGAACCTCTATGACAACTTCAATGACCAAACACCTGACTCCGTAACCACCGCGCCCTCCAACAACACCAGCCAGCCCACCATCGCCTCCTGGACACCGGTCACGACCGAAGAGACTGCCTCAACCATGAAAGGTGTCCACTCGGGGGCCCCCACAGACCCCTGCTCACTGCACATCTACCACAGAGCCGCCACCGCCATCGCATCAGAATTACGACACACCATCAATGCCACCTTCATGACCGGCACCATCCCCGACAACTGGTAACGTGCAGAAGTCAGACCCCTGCTGAAGAAACCCTCAGCAGATTCCACGGACCTCAAGAACTACCGGCCCATCTCTCTCCTCCCCTTCACAGCAAAAGTCGCTGAGAAGACCGTCGACGCACAGCTAACAAAGTTCATCGAAGACAACTCCATCCTCGACCACTCCCAATCCGGATTCAGCAGCAACCACAACACCGAGACGGCCCTACTAGCTGTCAAAGACAACATCCGCACCCTCCTCGTCCAAGGCCACACCGCATCCCTGATACTACTCGACCTGTCAGCAGCACTCAACACCGTCTCCCACCGCACACTCGCCATCAGACTACACGACGCAGGCATACAAGGAACCGCCCTCGACTGGATCCGCTCGTTCCTCACCGGCAGAAGCCAAAGAATCAGACTGCCACCCTTCCTCTCCGAACCCACGGAAATCAGCTGCGGAGTACACCAGGGATCATCGCTCAGCCCAACCCTCTTCAACATCTACATGGCTCCCCTCGCCGCCATTGTCAGACAGCACGGCCTCAGCATAGTATCCTACGCCGACGACACCCAGCTCATCCTCTCCCTCACCAAGGACCCCACCACCACCAGACTGAACTTCCAGGAAGGAAGGCAGGACGTCGCATCCTGGATGAGCAACAGCTGCCCGAAGCTCAACTCGGAGAAGGCAGAAGTCCTCATACTCGGAACCACCCCTTCAGCATGGAACAACACCTGGTGGCCCACCGCACTCAGCAGCCCTCCGACCCCCACGGAACACGCCAGAAACCTCGGCATCATACTCGATCCTCCCTCTCCATGAACAAGCAGGTCAACGCCGTTGCATCCAGCTGCTTCAACACCCCGAGTCAAGGAAGACAGTCACCCACGCACTCATAACCAGCAGATTAGACTACGGAAATACCCTCTATGCCAGCATCAACAAGTCTCTACTCCGCAAGCTCCAGATGATACAGAACACTGCAGCCAGACTCATCCTCGGCATCCCCTGACACGAGCACATCAGCTAACACCTACGGAAACTCCATTGGCTCCCCGTCGAGAAGAGAGTCACTTTCAAGATACTCACCCACGCCTACAAATGCCTCCACAACACAGGACCCCAATACCTCAATAAAAGAATCGCCTTCCACATACCCAAAAGAAACCTCCGCTCCACTAACCTCGCCCTCGCCGAAACCCCGCGCATCTGCAGAGCCAGAACAGAGGGAAGAGCCTTCTCCTACATCGCAATCAAGACCTGGAACGAGCTTCCCATCGAAATCAGATGTGCCCCCTCCCTGAACACCTTCAGGAAGGGTCTCAAGACCTGGCTCTTTGACTGAACGGAACTGCTGTCCCCCCCGTGCCAGCGCCTTGAGACCCTCACGGGTGAGTAGTGCGCTTAAAACTCCCTGATTGATTGATTGATTGTAATTCCAGGTCTGCACAGTTATTCCCCATTCCCTGGGGTTTCACTTTTAATATGAGCAAACGTGCAAGATACTGGCCTGACACAGTAATGTCAGCCTCTTGGATTTTCCATCTCCTTAATTGGGGCCTTAATAATATACTGAGTTACACGGACAGAAAAACCAGATATTGTATATAATAAAAGTCAAATGTTGTACCTAAAACAACTAATGCACAAGGAAAAAACACGTATTACTAACCTACTAACTGTTACACTCTAATCTTGGGTTCTGAGGTAGCCTACTACACTCCTCGAAGTGCTTCAATGCCTCATCAGGGGTAGTAAGTGATATAAAAATACAATTTACAATTACATACCAAAATGGCTAATATACAGGACTCCATCCTTTCTCCGTAATATATACCCCCAGGTTGAGGATAGGTGTTTCTGTTGCTCCGAAGAGGGAGGAGGTACCTGGACTCATATTGTTTGGGATTTCCCAAAGATCAAGCAACTATGGGAAGAAATTGAGAAATACCTTAGAACGATTATAGGTCAAGCATTAATTATCTACAAGTATATTGCAATTCTGGGATGTTCACCAAACATAACGACAAATAAAACACAAGAGGAATGTTTATTTATATCAGGTCTTGTGGCAAGATCATTAGTTCCCCAGAACTGGCGAAGTAACACTGTACCCACTTTCCATGCCTGGCAGGCTAAACTTCACAAAGTTAAAGAACTGGAGAGAGCCTACACCCTTAGGTCAAGCACACTTATAAAATTTGAGAAACGCTGGAAGTCCATAGGAAACTAGTTAGCGAATTAGATAGGATGAAATGTTAAAGGGAAATTGTGCAATATGTGGCTTTTCTTTATTAGACGTGCTTTTATGTACTTTTAAATGGCATTATCGATATTGATGTGAATTAAGGATGGACCATGTTTGTATGAATGTGTTGACCAAAATTGAAATTGAACACCCTAAGCACTTTATTTTGTATGTACAACTGTGAATGGAACTGTCAATAAAAAAAAAACATTTAAATTTTTTTTTACAATTACATACCATATATCATGAAAGCCAAATTCTTCACTGTATGCAATGAGATATTGCTTAGCAAGGCCACATTGGGCGGCGGTGGCACACATGACACGGCGCAACTTCATAAGTACTTTTAAGCAACATTGTAAATGAATATTCTTTATTCCAAAGGATTTAAGACGTTGATGGGTTGAAGACACACTGCAGAGTGCTGAATAGAAGCTTGGTTTAGAGTCTGGACGATAGAACATGTTTGTGTTTCCACTATATTAACATTCGTATGTACATTTAACATCCTTTATGAAGTAGATTCTCATGATGGTAACTCTGCCGGACATGTCAGTAGATTAGGGACTCTAGATCAGGTGGTTGATGTGCTTCCCTTTTTGTTTAGGCACTTCTTCTCTTCAGAGGACCCTGCAGGAGTGAAATGATTTTCTGTCAACAGGATGTCCACCATCCATGGAAGTCTGAGTAGGATGACAATACCACCAGATGTGCAGATTGTGGGATCGGATTCCAAGAGATATGGACCACAAGACAGACGGCTTGTAATTGCACAGTGACCAGTTATCAAATGCATGGAGAATTTAGCAAGAAGCATGAAAGAGAGACACGGGTTACACATTTAAGGAACGGGGCACCAGATGAATGGGTGGAATGGAGCACTGGAAGGCTATGTGGAAAAAGCAAAAAGGGCCTTATTCGGTGAGTGAACTCTGAATTAATAAAACAATATTAAAATGGTAGGGAAGGGCACAGTTTGCCAGATTCATCAAGTGCACATCAGGGAATGTTGTACCAGCAGTAGGCGAGGGGGGTACTTGGGGCTAGCACACTTTAAAATAATGTAACTAATAGGGTGAGGGAGGTACTTGTGGCTAGCAGACTTTAAAAGAATGTAACTAATAGGTTATACAGGAAGATCACAAGGGGATCCAATGTTTTAAGCAATGGGAGACTGGCAGGATGGGATAGAAGGACTATGGTGATCATACAGCAGATAATTTGGCTTGAGCGAAATCCGAAGAAGGTCCATGAACATGGCAGGAGACTGCACCATAGCAATGGAACTGGAGCATGTGAAGAGTGGAATCATAATGGAAATGCACACAGAGAGTGATGTTCTAATGAAGTAGATGGGACAGCCAAAGGGGCCACAAGCCTAGAGCGTGCACCATAGAAATGGATCTCTGGCAGGATCTGTGGTGTACTATAAGGATTCAATACCTTC
The DNA here is from genome assembly GCA_963921515.1 of Calotriton arnoldi. Classification (NCBI taxonomy): domain Eukaryota; kingdom Metazoa; phylum Chordata; class Amphibia; order Caudata; family Salamandridae; genus Calotriton; species Calotriton arnoldi. Next base: position 513,950 of record CAWUFW010009256.1, on the reverse strand, counting down.
TCTAGCATTCTGTGCTGCCAGGTAATTATGGTCACATTCACTATCAAGCCGATACTGCACTGTCATATTAAGATGGTAATATTTTTTTGCAGTTGTTTCTGAGCACCAAATTGCATTATACAATCGTCAGTACTTTTTTTTTTTTCATTAGTCTTACGCAGATGAAGTGATTTGCCGAGAATCACATGATGTTGACCTGATGCCGGGATTCAGACCTGGTTCCCCAGTTCAAAGGATGGTAGTTCTAGCCTATTGGCCACATCTGCTCCCCTAAAAACCATTAGGCCACAATTCCTCTCCTGAATGCTGAAACATAGAGGCTGCACCACTGGTTGCACCACTGGCATACAAAGTTGCGCTCGTTTGTCCTTGTCCAGGCACTGGCCCAACAAGTAAACTCAAGCGGACTGCCAACCACTGACCAATGTCACTGACCAATAATAAATAAATACACTGTGGCACAACTAGGTGCTTTGTTTTTAGCTTTTATGGACCTTACATCCGCTTTAGATCGAGTTAATCGGAGGAAGCTGTGGGACAAACTGACCTCTTTGGGAGTTGACCCCCCCATTGTGTCACTACTTATGATTCTTCATGCTCACACGACAGTGGCAGTTAGATTCTCCCAAGAGGGGGGCCTCACCAAGTACTTTAACTGCACTCGAGGGGTACGTCAAGGCTGTATTTTAGCCTCTTTTTTATTCTCAATTTATATTAATGGTTTAGAAGCCGCCCTTTTGGCACTTCAGTCGGATTCCCCCAGAGTCGGCAGGAGATCTTTGCCAGTTTTACTTTATGCCGACGATGCAGTGCTTATGGCCCTCACGGCTCTGGCTTGCAGATTTTAATTGATGGGTTTGTTGCCTTTATGGGTAGGCTGTACTCGTCAGTTAATTTTACCAAGTCATATGTCATGGTTGCGGGTCCCCTGGGTCTTCTGTCAATTTTTTTTAAAGCTGGCCTGCATACCCTAGCAAAGGTTCCAGTTTTCCCCTTCCTGGGACTTTTATTTGATGATCAATTAAATTGGAAAATGCTTCTAGAGGGAAAGCTGAGTGATTTGGATAAATCTATGGGCGCTATTACCAGTTTTGCTAGCAGATTGGATTCCTGGTCATTTTCAAATTGTACCTGTCCAGGTATTATATGGCAGTGAAATATGGGGGTATGTTCCTGCACATAGGCTACAGGTGGCTGAAAATAAGTTTTTGCATCGGATTCTGCGAGTTCCTCAGAGTACGCCAGTTTGGTCAGTGCACGTAAAATTAGGGGTTGATTTTCTGGTGGACCAGGTGGCAATTAAACCTTTATTGTATTGGATAAAGATATGGACGAGTGAAAACAAGGATCTAAATCGTCTGATTCTTTCAGACTGCCTTTCACTGGAGCATGCCTTAAAAAAACCCTGGCTATGTTATGTAAAGGAGTTTTTTCATGCTCTAGGTAGGCTAGATATTTTCCTCTTACATGATACTGTAAACCCCAGGGATTTTAACATTATAAAAGACCTATACGTTAAAAATTCTTCTGCTCACCGTGAAAATATTGAGCTAAGAAAACCCTCAGTGAGGGCCCATGTTATGTTAAAGTCTGTTCTGGGAATGACATATTATTTTTTTCCCCTTACTAGCGCTCATGATAGATTCTTAATCACTCGTTTTAGATTTAATTATCTCCATTTTCTTTTAGCAACCCCAGCAGGTTTTCTCCTGTCAAACCTAAGAAGACCCTGTGCCTGCGATTCTTGATCTCCACAGGACATGTTACTTTTTGTATTATTGTGTAAATTCTTCTCTTTGCCAAGAAAGACATTTCTCTGTCCCCTTTTGAAGAGTTTGAAGTTCAGGCATACCAGAGTGACACGTTTGTATTTACAGCTGTTGCCCAATGCTCTTACCTTATGCGCAGTGACAAGCTTTCTGCGGGCCGCTTATAGATCCAGACTTTCTAGACCCGATTGAACTTTGCTCTGCCTGTGCCTAGGTTGTACTTTTTATATCTATAGTATGCACTATGAATTTGAGAGGCTTTTGTCTTATTTTGTATTTTTCTTTTGCAACTTTTTAAAATGGGTTGTGCAATAGTTCTATGTATTATCTTAAATTATGATGGTTTTCCTTGTTTTTAATGTATGCTTGTATCTTTTATGGTTGCAATTGCTTCCGAATAAAGAATTATATATATATTTATATTCACTGAAAAAACCACAGGTTTCAGGCACGTTATAGTTAGTTGGACATTTCACTCGTACAAAACCAGAGAAATTCCCCCGTTATAGTTAGTTCAGCTAACTATAACTCGCGCCCCCGCAATGCACTGCTGATGACGTCACATATTACATCACTCATGACATGGTCAGTGACATCACTGATGACTTCACTGATGACATCTCAAATGACATCACTGATGACATCATCCACTTAATGTCTGATGCACCTCCTCATACCCTAATATAACCTTTCATACACCCACTCTAAAATACAGACTACTGATAACGCTGATTCTTATCTTATCTCTTTTAAGAATCTTCAGGTCGCCAGGATATTTTTACCTGCTGAATAGTGTGAAGGGAAGAAAATCCTTTTCAGTTATACGACAAAATTTAGAATCCAGTTTACCTTAAAAGACCACTGACTCCGAATTCAATTTTGTGGATTTATTACAGCCAAGAATAATTGCACGTGCAAGCACCTCAACACGCGGTTAAAGAAATAGATGGGCACTAATTCAAATAGCATCCTACGCAGGAGTCTCATTCGACTCAAAATAAGAAGAATCGTTAGCTCCAGAAGTATTAGACAAGCGATAACTGCTCCAATCTCTATATTATTCTTCATTTACCTAGATAAACATAAAAACATTAGCTGTCCCTACTCTATCACTAAGGTGACATACCTACTTAACAAATTTCCCAGGCAAGAGTAAGTAAAAGGTGTCAGCTGTGAAGACTTCCTAAGAAGTGCACTCACTTAGTACTTAAGCTCAGATGTTAAGATGCTCCTTCACCAAATCCCTCTCTGTCCTCCTCTCTGCTCTCCTCTACCTCTTCTCTGCCCTCCACCCTCGGGGCACTATCCCTAATACAAAAACCCAATACAATTGAAAACGCCTTTTGTCACGCCTCTTTGGCCAGGTCTTCTTTCTTGTACTTTTCCATCGAAACGGTTACTTCATCCTGGACGGTTGCGATGACCTTGAGTCCCAGGCACCTTCTCCGCTGAAGGTATCATCCCTAAATTCCATTGCACTCCCATTTCCATGCCTCCCATCGCTCTAACTTGTGAAACAAAGAGTCAGTCTTTTACTAACGAGGCATATGTCCTTGCACCTGCAACAGAAGATACGTTCACCAGAAACCCTCTACTGTGCTAATTAAATCTACTGTCGGTGCCCAGAGAGCCTTTCCAAGAGAACCTTCTCTGCCTGCAAAATAAGCTAACATAAGAACAAACAGGCCTTTCCCTGGCGAATATGCAATCAGGCCTTTACACAATTTAAACACACAATCTTAATCACGTCTATGAGCATTGGTTCATTATATTTCATATGCAAAAAGTGAACTACAAGTGCAACTTAATACGGTACACGTTTATACTACTGCATCTCGATTCTGATTCATTTATGCATTATTTTAACGCGATTCAGTTAAGCACTACATTGCATGATTAAAATAGCACAATTAAATTTCTTCTTCATTCTGATAACTGGGTTATAACTACATTTGCTGGTCATTCATTAATATATATATCGGGATATATGCGGGTGCGAGCTATCCGTGATTATGATGCACCCCTACAAATTTTACAAGAACATGGCGCTCTATCACTACCATTCTCAAAACCATTGACACATCAATACCAGTTAGTACATACCCACTCACTGAGTCATAGGTCTACACACACATCCACTCAATAACCCATACAGTCACTCATACACGCAGTCACTCATCAATACAACCACTTATATATGCACTCATACACCCGTACAGACACTCACACACTGCCACTCACCCATAGAGTTACTCACACACCTAGTCAGTCACCCAAAGAATCAATCACAGTCCCATTTACTCACCAATACAGTTATACACACACCACCTCACGTATTCATACAGATACTAACACATACTTACTCTCTTATACAATCACTGACACAAGCATATACTCATCCATACAGCCACTCTCACAATCACTCACTCTCACATATAGTCAGTTATATACTGCAACACTCACATATACTACCTTTCACATGTGTAGTTACTCACACATATACCACTGAGACATCCATTCACTCTCCAACACAGCCATACGCACACTCACTCACCCATACAGCCCCTCGCAGATGCACTCATGAACCCATACATCTACTGAATCACCCACTCACACATCCAAGCAGGGAGTTACACCCGCCACCCATGCACACAGACACTCAGGCACCCATACAGCTGCTCAGACAAGCAATCATTAACCCATATAGACACTCATGGAGCTACTCACCAACCCATGCAGCCACTTACATACCAACTGACAGACTGATACAGACATTCACAAAGAACAGTCACTCACCCATGCATTCACTAAGACATGTTTAATCACTCACTTATACAGTCAGTCACCACCCACTAAATCATCCATTCAGACACTCATACACCCACTCATTCTTCAATACACCTTTGCGTATCTATATATATCATTCTTAAACTTTTAAAAATCACCCAGACTCTTGATGTTGTCATCAGTGATGTCATACCAGAGTGACACGTTTGTATTTACAGCTGTTGCCCAATCAGTGATGTCATCAGTGATGTCACTGACCATGTCATGAGTGATGTAATATGTGACATCATCAGCAGTGCATTGAGGGGGTGCGAGTTATAGTTAGCTCAACTAACTATAACAGCCGAATTTCTCTGGTTTTGTACGAGTGAAATGTCCAACTAACTATAACGTCCCTGAAACCTGTGGTTTTTTCAGTGAATTTCTAAGGTTTATTAAATGCTAATATAGAACTATAACGCAGTAGTTGTGTTTGTAGAGTGGTGCAGAAAGCGGGCTGGGCCTCTGATCAGCGCTCAGGACTTCTGGTGCGTAGGACTTCCAGGAGGTACCAGGAGGGCTTCTTGGCCCCTAAAGTCCCTCAGTAGTAAAGTTGACTTCATCCCCCAACCCGTAGTGAACCAGGAGGCGCATTTGCAGAGTGGTGGAGAAAGGGGGGCAATGCCTCCCAAGACCTCTTAGCAATGCCACTGTGTGGGACTTACTGGAGGTAACAGGAGAGGTAGTTGGCCCCCAAGGACGTCCTTGGGGACCAACTACCCCTCCTATTACCTCCAGTAAGTCCCATACAGCAGCATTGCTAAGTTTTCATAGCAGGCCACGCCCCCTTTGCCCACAATTCTGCAAACGCGCTACCTGGTGCGCTCTGGGATGGGGATTAAATTCCCCTTCGATGCTGGGGGTCCTTAGGGGCCAACTAGCTTTCCTGACACCTCCAGTAAGCCCCAGATAGCTGGATTGCTGAGAGCTGCACACAGGCCATGCCCCTTTCTGCAGCACTCTGCAAACGCGCCTCCTGGCATGCTCTTGGTTGGGGGATAAAGTCCCCTTGCCTCCTGAGGGTCCCTGGGGGACAACTAGCCCTCATGGTATCTCTAGTAAGCCCCAGACAGCTGGATTGCTGAGAGTGGTGTGAGGGCATGCCCCCTTTTTACACCACTCTGCAAACGCACCTCCTGGCACACTGCTGCTTGGGGGCTGAAGTCCACTTTAGTCCTGAGGTCCTCAGGACACATGTGTACCTCATCGCCCCACCAGCAGTGCGCCAAGAAGCGCGTTTGCAGAGTGGTGTAAAAAGGGGCATGGCCTCAGACCACCTCTCAGCAATCTCACTGTGTGGGGCTTACTGGAGGTACCTGGTGGGCTAGTTGGCCCCTAAGGACCCTTAAGATTCTAGGGGACTTAATCCCCCTACCCAGAACGCGCCAGGAGGCGTGTTTGCAGAGTGGTGCAGGGACGGGGCGGGGCCTCCGGCGAGATGCCGTTTTTTCTTCTTTTTTTTCCTTAGAAGGGGGGCTGTGTGGCCCCCCTTCTCATAATATTTTGTGGGCCCCAGGGACCCCATCACCCGGGGCATTGCCTTGTTTTTTTATTTTATTAATTCTTTGTTTTCGGGAGGGAGGCCACGTGGCCCCCCTTCCCTTGGCCACTTTTGGCCCCGGGGACCCCATCCCCTGGGGCCTGGCCTCGTTTAAAAAAAATTATTTATACAGAAGGGGGCCACGTGGCCCCACTTCCCTGGGCCACTATTGGCCCCGGGGACCCCGTCCCCCATGGCCAGGCCATTTTTTTATTTAAAAAAGGGAAGGGGCCACTTGGCCCCCCTCCCAGGCCATTTACGGCACCGGGGACCACACCCCCCGGGGCATGGCCTCTCGTTGGGGACCGCGGGGGAGCTCCAATGCCCCGTGGTCCCTGCCGGCTCCCCGCCTCCTGCGGGAGCCGGCATTGCTTTTGGACAAGGGGAGCTGCTTACATGCAGCTCCCCTTGTCCAAAAGCAATCCTGCCTCACCTCATGGAAGCAAGAGCAGGTTTCCTGCTCTTGCTTCCACGAAGCAAAGCAGAGTTTGCTATGACCCGCCCTGTCATTGCAAACTGCAATGTCCCGGGGGTGGGCACCCCGGGACATTGCTGGAGCCTGCCCTGGCGGGGCGGTCCCCAAGGCCAAGGAGGGCTCCAGGAGGGGGGCCGCAAGGTGCACCTCCCAACATGTTAGTAGCCCCAGGGAGGTGGTGGTCGCCGGGGGTCCGCAACAGACCCCCGCATTAGCATAATTTGTGCCCAGGGAGGTGGTGGTCCCTGGGGCAGTGTGAGGGGGCAGGAGCCCCCCACACTAATTTTAATGTATTGGAGCCCCGGGGAGGTGGTGGTCCCCGGGGCTTGGGGGGGCCCATGAGGTCCCCACCCATAATTAAAGAAAGCCCCGGGGAGGTGGCAGTCCCCGGGGCTTGGGGGGCCAGGAGGCCCCACGCCCATAATTAAAGAAAGCCCCGGGGAGGTGGTGGCTCCCGGGGCTTGAGGGGGCTGCGAGGCCCCCCTGCCCATAATTGAAGAAAGCCCCAGGGAGGTGGTGGTCTCTGGGGCTTGGGGGACCTGTGAGGCCCCCGCCCATAAATAATAAAGCCCCGGGGAGGTGGCGGTCCCCGAGGCTGCGGGGGTCCACGCGGCCCTCCATATATTTGCCACATTGCTCCCGGGACCTGGCCCACCTGGGGGCTTATTAAAACGAAGCGCGGGAGCCCTCACTTTGTTTTTTCTTTTTTTGGCACCGGATTCGCGCACACAGTGCAAATTCGGCTGAAAATATATTAGAAAAATGCTTTTTTAGGCCCTGAGGGTCCCTGTGGGACCCCCTGAGCAGGCCTAGGGGGTCAGGGTGTTTCTACCCTGCCCCCTTTTTGTGTTTTTTGTCCTTTTTTCTTGTGACTCGATGGCTGCCAACACTTTTTGGTTTAGAGTGTTGGCAGCTAATAAGAATCAAGCTCGTGCTCGGGAGGGTTCGCGGATCCACCGCAGTCACCAGATATATAATTTTTTTAAATATGAATATTTACACCATTTAAAAAAAGAACACTTTCTGAACCAAGCGCTACCTTTTTGCCAAACTTGGTGTAATTCTCTTCAGCAATTCAGGCTGTAGCTTTGTCTAAAGTTTCCCATGGAAATTAACATGGAGAAAACGCATTTTGGGACCCCGCTTTGTTTTGGCCCCCGCTTGACAAATCACCCCAAAACTTTACAGACAGGAGCTGACCAAAGCGGGCCATTAGTTTTGAAAATTTCACGAAAATTCATCAAACGGTGCCAAAGATATTGGCAAAAGAAAAAACACTTTTCCTATGGAAACTAGGTCCTAACTATTACTACCTACTGGCGTCCTCCTATACCTGAAACTGAGCATTCATAAAGTGCATGGCACTTTTTATTTGCAGCACATTTTATATGCCAAAAACACTTTTAAGGAAGTGTTTGCTGTTGTGAAAGAACTTTCAAATCCAAAATTTATGAAGACACGGATTCAGGCATCAGCAGAACTTTGAGAGGAACTGTGTCTTATTTTCTGTCAGAGTCATATGATCAACATCACATTTTCAAAGTCTCCCTTAGCTTATTTTCAGTGATCAAATGCATCCCTCATTATCACAGCAGATGATATATTAACATACTACACAATTGATTTGAAATATTTTTTGTATAGGCTAGACTTGAGGGAATGTTTTTGACCTTGCAACTTGATTACTCTCCTGCAACAATTAAGAAATTTGCTGGAGAGGCAGCAACTCCTAGTATCACTCATTTCCATAATATATCACTTAAGACCATTGTAGTTCCCTATATTTGGCAGAAGGCTGTTCTCTCCCCTTTATTAAAGAAGGCAAATGCAGATCCTCAGGCTTTGTCCAACTGCCACCAAATGTATTTGTTATCAGACATTTTTGAGTTTCACCAATCAGTGCTTAGAATCCAGCTGTCAACTTTTCTTGAAATAATAATTTAGATCCAGGTCAGTCAGTGTACCAAATGCCTATGTGTATGCATACTTACCATGGTAATGTGCTCGTATGTAGACTGTTATTTGTTGAAGCTTACCTGGAGCTCCATGTTCTTGGCTGGTGTTCTGAGGCTGCTGGGTTCCATTGTTGTTTAGTTGGAGCCTATTGTCCTTGGAGTTGCTGGCACTTTACGTGTGCTCTCTTTGTACTACAATACACCAGATTTTACTGCTTCTTCTGCCTCAGCATTCCTTCATACCACAGTCAGATTTTCTCACAATCACAGTACAGTATATAACCTGCCTTTGGGGCAGTACTAGATGATGTTTTCCTTACTGTAGGTCACAGCACCTCTACTGTCATCATCACAATGAACTTGGCACTAGCCTTTGACATTGTCTTTCACTTAACCTCATCCCTGTGATCATTTGTGTTACAAGAGACACAAGGGTGAGGTTCCCTCATTTTGAAGGCTGCTTGCATCATAATGGATTGAGCGCCTCTATTGCATTTACATTATTTGGATGCTATTTGTCCCCCCCGGTAGTTGGACCAGTATTCGCCTTTAACTGTTCTAAAGTGAACTTTGAACAAGGATTAATTTCTCGGCACACTATACTAATTCAATGGATTGCCGCATGTATTAGTTGCTTGGTTCAAGTTGGCTTTGTCCTTTATAAAGTTTAAAACTGTACTATCATTTTGCTCACATTGTCCTGATGAAGGCCCTTTTCAAGTTCACGTCTGGGCTGAAACGTCAGCCTGTACTTATGTAATATAGACTTTTGATTGATTTGCTATATTTTTATACTTTAATTCCATTTTATTGTGAGACTCATCATCATCATCATCAACCAACTTTATTTCGCACTTCATAAAATGCATAAAAGTACACAAATAAAAAGTAGCATAAAAAGGTACATTAAAAATTAGGCGTGCAATAAGTTCAAAATTTGGAAACAGTATCAAGCCCACAATAATACCCTTTACATTAAAAAAGTTGAATCAGAAAATACATACATAGATATAAAAAAAGACAGAATATGTCAATGAAAGAATTGATCTCAAGGTGCTGTAGGAGAGGTGCTAAATTCCTTATGAGTTTTCATGGGGGCCAGTAAAAAGGAGGCTGATGCAAAACAGACCAATGGGGTATCTAATGAATAAAATAGAGAAAGAGCTGAGGCTACAGTATTCAATGAAAAATGTCTTAAGAGTGGGACAATAAAAACCTTCCTCTCAGCTATGTGTAATGGACAACAAAGGAGGAGATGTGAAGTCGATTGGGCTGTCTTATTGTCACAAGGACAAGGTGGTAAGTTGCTTAAAGAAAATTGAATATTTGGGTAACCCAGCATTAACGGGATAAGGTTCAGTCTGAATCTAGTGAGGATGAAACGATGCTGGTTATTCTCAACAATCCATAAGTATCAGTATGAATGATTTAATATCTGTTGTATTGTTTCATAAAACTTTACGGTTTGTTTCCCTTTATGGCTATTCCACCTGTCATAAGTAACTTGGTTTATAAAAATGGCCTTTACTCTTAATTTAGGGAAATGTTCACAAAGAATAGGGGTATCATACAAAAAGGCAAGACCCAAAGAAGTTAGAGTTTCTCTGACATATGATAACCAGGGGATTCTGTGGGCGTAATCCAAATTCAAGATATCTTTGAGGATTTTTTGATTTAGACCCACAGTGCCCCTTTTCCATATGAATAGCCAGACAGATAGTGGCGCTACTCTTATGACATCCATAATAAGGGCATGCTGGCCTTCTTTATGAGCTATAAAATTATTACTCGATTGTGGAATTGACAGCAGTCTTTTAATGAATTTGTCTTCCTGTACTTGAAGTGGTGTTACATCACTGATACCCCAAATTGCTGCCCCATATGTAGCCATTGGGAGCGTTTTTGCCAGATAAATTGTAAACATTTCTAATATCGGCTTGTGGCCTAGTTTTTAGAGAATCTGAATAAGGCAGCGATACTTTGAATCATTAGATTAACTCGACTTTGCAACATCTCCTTCCAAGTTTGTTTATTGTCAAAGACAACCCCTAAATAATTAAAATGAGGTACCTGCTCTATTGTTTCCCTATCTAGTTTATATCTCATTCTCTTCTTTTTGTCACTACCCATTGCCATAACGTGGGATTTAGCTTTGTTTACATACAAATCCATATTATGCATAAAATCTGTGTATTGTGTAATAAAATTTTGTAGTGCCATGGGTGTCCTTGCCAATAAGACCGCGTTGTCTGCATAGAGGAGAATAGGAAGGGGAGTCGATGAGACTAACAGAGTATCTTTTGCAGTCTCAATCAAGGCATTGTTTAATTTATTTGTATAGAGAGCAAACAGAAAAGGGGCCAGGACACAGCCTTGCCTGACACCCCTTTCGATTTTAAATGGTTTGGTACATTCACCGTTTCTCCCGTAGCGTACCATAGTGGTAGCATCCAAATATAGCTCTCTAATAAAGTTAGTGACAGCATTGTCCACTCCCATCCCCTTCAACATGTTCCATAGTTTACTATGGACCACGAAGTCGAAGGCCTTAGACAAATCCATGAAGGCCAGATGGATTTGGAAGTTTTTTGCTCTAGTGTATTTCCCAATTGTGAGAGTCAAATTGAGACACTGGTCTAAGGTTCCCCTACCTTGTCTAAACCTGTATTGAACTTCCATGAGGATGTCCCTTTTCTCAGCCCATAATTACAGTTTGTTTAGCAATAATCGGCCCATTAGTTTGGCCGAGCTATCAAGCAGAGAAATTGGATGATAATTGGCAGGGACGGAAGCATCCCCTTTCTTATGTATCGGAATGATTACTGATTTTTTCCAAGAGGGAGGAGGACCATTCTCAGCTATGGCGTTAAAGACCACGACTAAAAGAGGGGGCCAAAAGGAGGTGTTGGCTAAAAAGACATCCATAGGGACCCCGTTGGGCCCTGGTGCTTTTCCAGATGGAGATTGAGTCAGGGCAAGTTTGATTTCATTGAGGTCAAATGAGAGGCATGTAGAGGAGTCAGTATTGAAACTAATATTTTCGCCTGTGGGTTCCCCCACCTCATGAAAAATATCCTGAAAGTGTTTTACCCAGGAATTTTCATCAATATGAGTCTCTAAGGATGGACCGTTGTTGTCTTTCAGGAAGGGAGTGTTAATAACTTTCCATAAGCTGTACTATCATGAATGGATGAAGCTTTCTTTAAGCTGTCCCATGCCTCTGATTTCAGCTGTCTTAACCTGCATGCCCTGGCTAGCTTACAAGATTTCCTCAGCATGCGGGCCTGTTCTGTGCTTCTGGGTAATGATTTGAGGGCCTTGAGCAGATTTAAAGAGGCAACAGAGAAATTCTTATCAAACCACTGATACGGTGTAGGATCTCTTGCAGAGAACAGGCATATGAGCTGTGATCTTAGATGCATTAATAGCGTGTTAAAATCCTCATCTATACATATCTGGTCTAGCGATGGATCCAGGCAAGTATTTATGCCCTCCCGGTTAGCCAAAACAAAACTTGTAAATAAGATGTCCACATCGACCTTCTCCCATTTCAGAATGAAGCCGTTAGTTCTACCTAAGATTGGTTCGGGAAATTTGGGGCCATTGTGGGGTTTCGACGTTTGCTATAATAGGGCACTAGAGGGAGACATTGTTTACTATGAATGCGTTACAACGCATTCCATTACAACGCAGTTGTTACAATGACCGTGTTGTTTCAACGCAAACCATTACATTGCAAGTCGTTTCAACGACTTGCTGTAGGGGGCACACTGGTGTTGGATTTACAATCCAACACCTTCCCTGCTGTTGCACAAACTGGAGTAGAAATAGTAAATAATACTATTCCTAAGTCCAGCACGCCCCCTACGGCAAGTCATTGTAACGACTTGCAATGTAATGGTTCGCATTGAAACAACACGGTCGTTGTAATGACCGCGTTGTATTGGAATGCTTTAAAAGCGCATTTGTAGTAAAGAGACTATTCGGCACTAGACAGCGTAGCATGATCACTAAATTCAGTAAAGTTGGTCTTTGGTTTTAAAAGCCTTGGGCTGAGGGTCTCAGAGAAAATAATATAATCTAAAGTAGATAAATATTCACCTCTTTGAAAAGTTGGAAAGAATGACCCAGTATGTGGGTCTGTAGCATTATGGACCACAAGTTGTCACTTCATTAATATGGTATTAAGGACATTCCCCTGGATGTCATGATGAAAATGGGGGATACAAGCATTCCTGTGGTCTAGGATTCCACATAACTCCGCAGAATTTTGAGAACATGGTTTTGAGTTAAAATCTCGCAACCAGATTACATATAGTGGTTTGGGATGGGACTCCACTAGGTCCTCTAAAAAATTATCCAGAACCTGGGGTACCACTACCGGGTCCAGAGATTTGTTATTGTAGTAGTTTACCAGTAATAGATCCCAAGCGTCAGGCCCTTTAATAACCAAGATATGAACATTTGGAGATTTATTTATAAAGGACAAGACTTTAAATGCGAACACATTGGAGATCAGCGTTAGTAAGCCCCCCTAGGCCTACCCCCTGTGAATGGTAAGGCCAAAGTTTGACAGGACCTATACCCTTCAATATATATTGGGTCAGTCTCCCAGGTTTCTTGAATGAGAATAATCTGATAATTGGACAGAACGGAAAGCAATTCCTCATTATTACGCTTACTACTGCAGCCAGCTATGTTCCAGCACACAAAGGGATACGTTAGGTTCTGTGCATCCCAAGTGAGAGTTATGTTAGTCTGTTGGGCGGGGACTAAGAAATGTGAATCGATGAAGCTCTGATGTTCAAATTCCCCCCGCAAGACCTGACAGGCATCCATTACCTCCACCCCTTCAATCTGTATTCGAGAGATCATCTGGTTGTTGACCGTATGTCAGTCGTAAGAATCCAGCCCTGACAATGGGACAAATCTATTGGTGGTGGCATAATGCGTAAGATTATTCATTGGAATCCTGTTCGCTTGTGAATAGCAGTCTGGAGCTATAAATTGGGCCCCTCCCGGGTGCAGTGTATGTGGTTTATAAAAGAAACCCAAAGATGCTGGGAGAATCTTAGTTGTTAAATTAGAATTAGATAGGGGTTGTGAAAGTAAGTCTCTTACCAATTGAGGGCTGTCGAAATTTAAAACAACACAATCGCCCTCATAAGATTTTGGAGTATGGCCAACCCAAGAAGTTTTCCGCGCCATTAGCAGATGGTTCTGTATTAGGGGCCCTGGTCTCGTACGACTGGTAATCAGTGGTGCGCTTTGGCCATGAGCTCGGTGGTAGATTCTCTTTGTGAGGGACTAAGTACGGGGACATTTATCAAAACTAATATGAATGGACAAGCAGCAGGCAGAGGATCAAGGTTTTGATGTCTGGAATGTCTCTGCATGAGCTCGGACTGAGATTGTTTGGTATGCATTTGAGTAATGTCTCCGAAGCCCTCAGGAGGATTAGAAATAACTGGTCTAATCTCAAGTGTTGGGAGGGGGTTATTAAAGGCATTATGCCAGGAGTATTAATAGAGTTTTCCGACAATGACTGGGTGCCCCCACTTGATTGTATCCCAGATTGTGGGGCACACCCATGATTTCCCGCATCTGGGAATCGACCTGACTGGGGTCGAAGGGTACAGGCAGTGACAGGATTATTCGTAGTGTGTATGGTGTGGGATAATTGCTTATTAGGTAAAGTTGGCTGTGTTGGGGCTCTACTTGGACTTAGTAACTCCTCGAGTTTTAATTCAATATTTTCCAGACGTGATAATATCGGGGTGATTAAAAGAGAAAGTCTTGCACAAATGTCTTCTAGGGGGACCAGCGACCGTGGCAGTTCAGGAACATCAGCATGAGGCTCAGCTCTGGGTTGGTGAGGTGACGATTTCCTGGATTTCTTTGCTTTGGTAGAGGGGAGTTCTTTGATGGGACCCTTCTTCCTCTTGCCGTTCATAGTCAGTGGGGGAGGGAGCTTAGCTACAATGAAGTTATTGGGCTGGGGAGGAATATCAGTGACAGTGTTCAACAATGCCCTGAGTAGTAGTATGTACATTGGACTCTGCGGGTGCGATGATAGGGAGATCTTTGATCCCATTGTTGGAACCATGGGCACCATCCCCCAGGGAAACTCTGCGCTCTGTCAGGGCACTCTCCCTGGAGATAGCGTTAGTCGCTTTGGTTAAGAATGAGTCAATAGTGGACATGGTTAATCCAGAAGTAGGAGTAGTAGTTAACTTTTTCTTACCCATCTTGATACAGGCTCCGGGTGGCATAAAAGACAGAGGTTAAGGGGGTGGCCCAGCCCAGACTCCTCTGGGCTCCAATGGGCGTGGACGGGCCCGCCCTTGGCCCTGGCCTCGTCCGGGCAACGCCCGGGTGCGTCCAGCGCCGCGGGTGCCAGACGCGCTTTTTAATGTCCAGGGAGGCAGAAACAGGAAGCAGGAAGTGATGGCGGGGGGAGATGGGAGTTGAAGTCCACTCCCCAGCGGTGCTCCGTGATGCACGGTTCTCCCCTCAGCTCCCCTCAGCACAGCAGGTGATGCACGGGTCTCCCCTCAGCTCCCCTCAGCACAGCAGGTAGATGGGCAGACGAGTGAGACTCAATGAATGGTGTTCTTTAGTTGAAATGAATGGCAGTTTATTGCTCTGTATAGTTCCTATCAGCATTTTCTGTGTTGCTTTCTGTTTTTTGATTAAAATTCTTTTGTGACTCATTTTCAATGTTCTAAGCATAATTTTTAGTAATAATTTCCTATTGGTCATATGTTCTGACTAAGGTAGTTATTGTATATTTTTGTTGCTCATTTATGTTTGATGTTCACAGGTGTATGGTGTTTGGGGTTATCTGTGTGTTAGGCGTACTTACCTTTTTATTCAATATGTGCTCTCATTTATGTTTATAGCTCCATTCCTCTGTTGGTTGAGGTCATCCCAAGTGAACCACAGTTACATGATGATATCTCAACTTGATTTTGGTCAGGCACATGATGCCTCCCTCATCTGTGTCAAAAACACCACTGAATAGCCATAATCTGGCCGAAATTGGCCTTGGGTTGCTTGTGTTAGAGTTCAGGGAGGACCTGGCCTAGCAGTTCAGGTTGGGCTGTTCCAACTGGAGCAGAGTCAAGACTGATTTGCATATGGCTGGGACCAAACTGAAGTGGCATGGTGGATGAAAAATGACAGACTGCGAGGCAGCCCAAGTGACTGCCCGTACTGGGATTAATTCAAGCATTCCATCCATCACTTTGTTGTTCTTGCAGTCGACTCCCACAATAGGTGAGCACCCGTGTTGTTTCCAGCAAGTACGTAATCTTGGGATCCTACTTGATTGTTTGGTTTCTTTTAAATGCTAATTGGGCGTGGTTTCTCATCATGCAAATTGGCTTTGAGCCCACTTATGAAAGTACATTTTTACCTTTAACTTGCAGGAAACCCATTACTCAGGCCTTTATATCAGCAACGTTAGTCTATGGTAATGGTGTCTAGCTAGGTCTTTCTAAAGGAACATCCACAATTTGTACTGACTTCATTTTGTCAATCATATTATCTATATCTCACTCTGTATTTGTGATGAAGTGGTCTATTATGTCCTAAAAGTAGAACACAATTCCTCAACATAATAGAGACATATCTTCTCACTGAACATTTCGTAGAGCACTTAAAATCTGTCAGTTAAACTAAATGCATATCCCAATGCTTTACAAGTGTACACTCTTGCAGTCATTCTTTCATTGTATGGTCACTCTGTACTGTGCCATAACTCCCAAAACGATGAGTGTATATTTCCTGAGCATCATAGAGTCCATCTGGGGTATACCTTAAATATTTTTGGGTATCACCCTCAGACAGCCTCAGCTGCCGGTTGGCAGACCTATGGTTTCCAATACATAACATATACTTATATATACTCAAATGAGTTAGCTCACTTTTACTTCTGACGTACGCCAAATACCTTTTGTTGGATAAACATACAAGCAAATATGAAGAAGTGGGACTTTGGATCAGTCCCTTCCATTATTGCTTATTTGAGGTGCCTGGTATAATTTACGTAAGCAGCTTCAACCTGGCTGAAGCTGTGCATTGCCTATGACATATGTACATTCCATGTTTGCCCTTGTTTTCTGTGGTGTCCTGTATTCCTTAGTTAGGTACTTCATGTCCTATTGGTTGTTCAGTTGTTGTGTATTGTTGTTAATTCATAGCTTTAGAACTAATTGGTTCCCAAGGAAAGGAGATGTGTTATAATTAACTTAAGCAGCTTCAGCTTGGTTGAAGCTGTGCATGGTCTTATGCCATTTGCCAATTCCATGTGACACTTGTGGGTTCTATAATTTGAATTATGCAGCAGTTAGTCTAACTGTGCCTGGTATGACAGCGGGTTGGAGTTTTTATCTCTGTTACAATCAGCTACTTTCAAGAGCATGCAGCATGAGAGCCGCCATTAAGCACTACAGTGCCCATCGCGTTTTTTGCCAGCAAGTGCCATTTTGTTTATGTTTACATTTTGATCAGTAGTTCTGCACTATGCCTGAATTCCCAAGCAGCTCCCTTGCCACTGCTGTTGCTAATTTTCTTTTTACCATTCAGAGCTATGGCTACCCTCAGCTATATATAGCATCTGGGCCACTTGAGGTAGAGGAAACGCCCAGCTGCCCGCCCGGCTGCTTGCGTATGAACGCTCAGGCGCCCACGCATCACTGCGTGACGTGAAGCACAGCACGCGCATGGCTCAATTTCTCCTCAGTTCCATTTTCCCCTTCACTCCACCCTATGCTCACCGGCTCGCTGCCGAAATGTGAAATCGGTGTCCAGAGATAATTGAAATTAGGTCAGAATCAAGGAGACTAAATAGCAGTCGCAGCATCTGAAACCGCTGGCTACGAGCAAAGGCCTCTGCATGAAAAATTATGGAGGCAAGCAGTGATGACTTTCTAAAGGTAACACTTCATTGCCGTACTGAGCATCAAGCACCATTTTGCTTAGAGTGAATAAAAGTGTTTTACTACCAGAGACACAGAAAAACACAGTTTACAAGCCATTCTATCAAACAGCTGTTGTTGCTAAGAAACGAAAAAAGATATGCGTTGGAATGGTACAGCAGCTAACCTTTTCAAAACACTAGAAATACATCAAGTTACAACAAAATATAAGTCTATAAATACTGAAAAATGCATTTAAGGCTTGTAATGGTAGTAAGGATTCTGTATATTCAGATATAGTACACAGGATTATGGGTACACAGAGAGCTCACTCACCCATGTTTTCTAGTCTGCGTTATATTATGTGAAAATGTTGGTGTCCTTCACGAGTGACTGATTCTGGATTTGCTCTCATGCCCATATCTTGCCTTACAGTTTGTAGTATTCAACTTTATTCAAGTGTCACTATCAACCTTTCATATTAAAATCCTGTCACAATGCATAATAAAGAAAAACGTTTCAGGAATGAATATGTGACTGATGCAGTTAGTTTAAACGCACACATAATCTTTAATCTTGGGGGAGTCCGGCAGGACACATGCGGGGTACCTCCTGGCTGCATCGCACTGTGACACCATCACTCATTACAGAAGTAGCCGAAGTCAGATGACAAGGTTTTTTCATTTAAATCACTTAGGGGCATATTATCAAGGAATAGCGATATTTATCGCTAACCGCGCATAGCGCGAACTTTTTTAACGCCGCCTATCGCTGGAAAATATCGCTGAGATAACACCCTATTAACAAGGTTTATCTCCATAGCGATAATTTTTCCAGCGATAGCGGCAAAATGCAAAAATATTGCTGGAAAACCAGCGATATTCTCGCATTAACGCTAAGATGGATTCAGCATTAGAATCCACCTCCTATACTTCAAACAGGTAAGTCATCCTCACTAGCAGGTGATAAAATCTAGCGATAAACGCGCTTAGCGCGAATTATTTTATCGCATCGCCTGCCTTGCTAATAGGGGTTAGTTGTGTTAGCGACTGTTTTCAGTCGCTTTTAGTGGGGAACGCCTACCTTGCATGTCATTAGCGATAATTATCGCTGACATGCAAGGCGATGGTAAAACCGGCCGCTAACGCCTAAAAGCTGTCGCTAACGCCTGTTAGCGACAGCTTGCTAATAGGGCGATAAAAATATCGCCGCTTTAGCGGCAAAAAGTGCCGCTAAAGCGGCGATAAA
Source organism: Calotriton arnoldi (assembly GCA_963921515.1). NCBI lineage: Eukaryota > Metazoa > Chordata > Amphibia > Caudata > Salamandridae > Calotriton > Calotriton arnoldi. The sequence goes on along the minus strand of CAWUFW010009256.1, from coordinate 495,216 downwards.
GCCCTTGATAATATGCCCCTTAATTTTTAATGTCTTCTTAAGGGGAGCTTGTTCATGTTTTGCTTCATCTTTCACTTTGTTTTTCGTGAACTCGCTTCCCATTTTACAGAGACATACCCATAAGACATGAGGTTGACCATAAATAAATTGGACAGTGACGAGTCACATGCTTGTTTCAGCAGTGTGACACCATTTGCTGTAAAGTCCCTTGAATATCGCTGTTTGTCAGTGATTGCACGGGCCATGTGTTATAAGAGCACAAACATCTATCATGGGCGGCTCCTCCGCTATGGCGGAGGAGCGTCGCCCCCCTAACCGCAGAGGCAAACGAAAAATAAAATGATCTTAATGCAGATCATTTTATTTTTCGTTCTGCCGCTGAGTCTTGGAGGCGGGGCCACAGCACTGCAGCAAGGGAGGAGGATTGGTGGGCCCTGCTGTCAGTGCACATGAAGGTTTGGCCGGCCGTCTCAGGCCAGCCAAACTGTCATGCGCACTGACATCTCTCCAACCCAGCTGTATTGCTGGGTGGAGAGATTAGCAGGCACAGGCTATAAGCTCCCGATGGAGCGCAAAACCAGTGCATGGTCGTCTCATGGTGAGAGCAGCATCTGCAGGAGAGGCTGTGCAGGTAAGAGCGGTGTGGGGGATTCGACAGTGAGGGGAAATGAATTATTTATTTAATTTTCCCTCATCTTGTCGCCTGTCAAATCCCCCGCACCCCACCACACCGCCCACCGCTCTTACCTGCACGGGCCGCTCCTGAGCGTCGGGATTGGCCGCAGGGGAAGTTGGTAGCTTCAGGCTGTGCCCAGAGGAGAAGCCCGGAGAGCAGAGTGACGAGCAGAAGACCGGCAGGTAAGTTTTCTTTTTTTAATTATTTCAGCCCCCTCGTGCTGCCACACCCGCACTTCCCCCATGCTTCCCACCCCCGCTATGCGTCAACACATTTCCCATATACCAGCCACTGCTGAACATCATATGTATTATTTTGACCTGAAAGTGTGCTCTTTGGAGAAATTATAGACATTTCATTCATTTATATTAAAACAATGAAACATGTGTAGGCATATTCAAAATAAATTAACAAATACTGTACACATAAGCACACACCAGCACACAGCCACTAACAAACAGTTCACACCCAACAGCCACGCTCATCCTAACAGGCCCAAATGCCAAGATCTAGTAAGAATAGAATAGAAACTGTGGTAGAGAATCACCTATTGCTGTATGCGTCAGTGACCCACGGTGTGCCTGTGTAGCAGGTGCAGGAAGGCCAAGTCACAAACCTCAGATGACTATAACACAGAGCTTACATGAGTGTAAGATTCTTCATTTTTCAAGAATGTGAGGCTTGGCTGGGATATTAGAGACTGCTTCACCCAACTATCAGGCTGAATTTCAAGGTTGGCTAGAAATGAACTTTGTCTTTATATCAATAAGGCTAAGCATTAATGTGAAAAGGTACCAAGCTTCTCACTTTGATGTAGCTATTGCAAACACTGGATTTCATGATAAACAGGTAGACAAGAATCATTAGCAAATTCATTAGGTCTGGCTTGCATTTTCAGAACTATTGCTTTGCCAATGCTTTATTCTTTAGCATTTAGCACTGGATGTGAGTACATGTGTTTCCTTGCTCTATCCCCAGTCTGTTCCTCTGCCCTTGGTGTCTCAGCTCCTTGTTGCTTTCAGCTATCTTTCCTTGCCACCTCCTTATCCCTGGTGTTCCCTCTCCTCATACTTCCATCCATTTCTCCCAATGCACTGCCTCCTCTTTTCCCTTTTCACCCTCTTGATACTGCACCCTTAGTTTGTTTGTCCTGTGGTTGCAGCAGTTCAGTCTTTGTTGTTCCTGAGATAAGTATTATCTTGAGTGGTTGTGTTTACTCAGGGATGCTCCAATTGCTATGCATTGCGGCCTGACTGCTTCACCGGTTAAACAAAAAAAGAAATGGTGTTTTTAGTGTCATCTTTGAGAAGAAACACATGTGCAAATACTGCCAGCTGACTTCCCCTAGTCTGAGGTCTCCAGTTCAGGTGCTGCAACTCTGGGAGTGAGGAGTCAGAGAGCAGTTTCAACTATTGAGGTGGCATGTGTAGCTCAGCCAGGCTGGATTCTATTCCACTGTGTGATTGACTGTATGTGTGAGTGAGTAGGTGTATGAGTAGCTCTATGTGTGACTGACTCAGTGTGTGAGGGCTGTATGGGTGTATAGGTTGATATGTCAGTGGCTATATCAGTGAGTGAGTGTGTGTGTGTGTAGATCTATGAATCAGTGAGTGGGTGTGTAAGTATTGGTATGGGTCTGTGAATGGGTTTGTGAATGGTTGTGTGGGAGTTGGTGTATGAAAGGTTCTATGGGGTTGTGAGTGGATGTGTTTGTGATTTTATGGAGGTTGTCATCAGTGATGTCACCCCCCGCAATGCACTGCTTATGTCCTCACATATTATATCACTAATGACATGTTCAGTGACAACATTGATAACATCACTGATGACATTACTGATAACATCATCCACAGAATCTCTGACGCACCCACTAAAACCCCAATATAACCTTTCTTACACCCACTTCAACTTCTACACTAGCATTCTCAAAACCATTGACATACCCATACCAGTACTTACACATCCACTCACAGATTCATAGGTCTACACACATATACACTCAGTCACCCATGCAGCCACTCATACACCAACTCACTCACTAATACAGCCACAGATATATCCACTCATAAACCCATACAGCCACTCACACACAGTCAGTCAGTGATAGAGCTACTCACACACCTACTCACTTAACTATAGAGTCATCCACACAGCCATTTACTCACCTATACAGTTATACACACACCGACTCATTTATTCATACAGATACTAACACATACTCACTCATCTATACAGTCACTGCCACAAGTACACACTCACCCATATGGCCACTCTTGCAATCACTCAGTCACACATACAGTCACTCATATACTCCAACACTCATCTATACTGCCTTACACATATGCAGTTACTCACCCATATACCACTGACATATCCATTTACTCACCGACACAGCCATACACACACTCATTCACCCATGAAGCCTTTTACACACACAATTACTAACCTATAGAGCCACTGACTCACCTATGTACTCATCCATACAGGCAGTTAACTACACCCTCACCCACCCACAAATACATTGAGACTCATGTACCCACTCACACACATATACAACCACTTGGGCACCAACTGACAGACAGATACAGACATTCACACGACAAGTAACTCACCCATACATTCACTGAGACACTAGGGGGTATATTCACAAGAACGTGTGATAACTACTGCAAGAGTAGCGTAACGCAACTTTCAATATCGCAGCCTATCGCGGGAAAATAACCCCGTGTCAACGTGGAATTCACAACAAGGCGGTAGCATGCGATAGTCTGCCGAAACCGCGGACAATGTCCGCGATACAACCACCACGATGGAGATAAAAACACAAACCACAACACCAAAAAACACGCGATGGGCCAAAGCGCGATGAGGAAACCAGCAACAAGCAGCGCCAGGCCTGCAACACACACCTGGCAGGCGTCAAAAATCTCCATAAAAGTAGAAAAAACACCCACACACAAGCTGACCAACACACAAGCACCATGGAGGCAGCCGGAGCAGGCACAGAGGACGAGCGCAACCCCACAAGCACCCTGGACGACCAGCCTGGGACCTCGGGGACAGGGAAGGGCAAGGACAAGAAGACCAGGAAGACCAAGTTCAGTCCGCAGGCGAACAGGATCATAGTCACGGAGGTGATGGAACACCATCAACAACTCTTCGTCACTTCCAACGTGTCATTGTGCACCAAAACTGGAATATGGCGGGACATCGTCGACAAGGTGAATGCCGTCGGAGAGCACAAGCGGACAATGGACGAGGTCAAGAGGCGATGGAATGACATCAAGCGCAAGACCAAGGAGAAACTCTCTGCCAACCTGAAGACAGCAACGCAGACCGGAGGTGGGGGCCCAGCACCACAGCTGGGGCTGAATGACATGGAGGAGCTGGTGTCGGCAGTCATCAGTGTGGAGACTGTGGCCGGAGTCGGGGGACCGGACACTGCTCGACAGGACACAACACAACCGCAACAGGGTGAGTGACCTCCAGGTACTGGGGGGACGGGGGAGATGGCCACAATGGCACACATGCACAAGCAAGCAGGGCACAGTGCACACCCACAATCACTCTGGGTCCTCGCCCAGACCTACAGACTGTCACAATGTACAATGCCATGCTGTCTGAATGTCAACCTGTACCATGCGTCTACATACATGTGGACACATTGTAATATACCATCTCCCCTTCACATCGCAGGGGCATCGTCAACACCTCCTGCAGAGCAGTCACAGTCACTCTTCACTGATGACGAGGAGGAGGACAACACCAGCATCGACACCCAAACTATCCAAGACCTCATTGACCTCATCCGCAACTCACCTCCAGGATCAGGGCAGCCCAGCTACATCCATGAGACCCCACCCACCACCCAAACCACCCAGCAGGAGGCACCCACAGCCCCGGCACCCTCCCAAGTCCCCCAGGAACAACAAATGGCCTTCCAACGCCGTGTGCTGGAGGGCCAGAGGGAGACGGCCGAGCAGGTGCGGGTGGGGTTCGAGCTCATGGCTATCAAACTGGACGCCATCCTTGGGTGTCTATGTCCACCCGATGGACTCCAGCGAGCCCTGACTGATATCTCTGGAGTCATGACGCAGAGGGAAGAATACCTGTCTGCTCAGAGTGGCCCCAGCAATGCCAGTCGTGAGCTGGCACACATGTGGAGGCTCATGGAGGACATGGTGCGGATGGAGGCGGAAAGGATGGCAGCCGCCGCTACACATCAGCGAAATGTAGCTGGGATCTACTGTGCCCTGCATTTCCTCAGCATGGCATTGCTGCCACAAGGCGTGGCGATGATGAATGCTGCTGCTGCCCCCACACCATCCACATCTCCGCCCCCTGGTGTGTCAGTGCCTCCCAGTGCAGCAGGCGTATCCACTCCGGCACCTGATGTGTCACTGCCACACAGTGCGGCCGACAATCCTCCTCCGGCCCCTGATGTATCAGTGGCACACAGTGCCGCAGCCTGTACTGCAACACCCACAGGTGGGGCAGGGCACACACCCGGGGACGAGGACGTGGATGGGACTGTGGTCAGGAGGGCCAGGCACTAGCATCCATTTCCGCCACCTTGCCTGTTTCTACTTGGTGCCGCACATGGCCTCAAGACCTACCACTGACCCCGATACACTCCGATGCACTCACCTTGGACAGCGACATGGACTGCCACATCCTGTTTGATGACCAATGACACGGCGGACAGACTGTGGACTGTACCCTTCCTCTTCCGCAGTACAGGTCATCCCCGGATCGACACTGGCTGGCCCTCCACGGGCCCATATTTTGTAGTGTGCTCGGCATTGCCATGTACCGCTCCAGCTGCATGACTGCACTGGATGTGCAAATAAACATCCAGTGACGCACTGCTGTGTAATGTCTTACGTCATTCATGTATGGATGTGTGGATGAATGTGGGGACAGTGCCTTCCCTTGCGTCAATGATGTTCATCCTGTGGGATGCCAGTCAGAGGGTGCAACATTGCATTTTGTGTACCGGGTCCCGTGAACACTACAACAGGGACACACGCATCAGTCACTTCCTTGTCCGGACATGGACTGGACCACGCCCAGATCCCATGAGTCATTGTTGCAAGCCCTGCGCTGATCCGGCGTACGGCAGGCCAGACCACTCCACTTCCGCCCTGAGGGGGGGGCCCTCATTGCTACCCGTCGCAGCCGTACTCACTGGGGGTGTGCAGGTCACTGGTCTAGTGGTCAGCATGTCACAGCCACTCCCTGAGGGTAGGTTTTCACACACACCACACCCATCCGGCACAGGCGTCACAGGCCATGTGACTCCGCCAATATAAGGGGCCGACGACATCACATTCCCCTCTTCCGGTGGTGACTGGATGACAGACGCTCCACGGTTAGCACTCATATAGGGCCCATGAGTTGTTGTGCACAGGGTTAGCGGCATCCAAGGCCTTGAGTACGGCATGGGCCTACCACCACGTCGCGCAGACTGGGGTTGCACAGGGTTAGTGGCATCCGAGGCCTTGAGTACGGCACAGGCCTACCACTACGTAGTGCAGACTGGGGTTGCACAGGGTTAGTGGCATCCGAGGCCTTGCGGACGGCACAGGCACCCCGCCACGGGACGGTGACTTTGGGTGCACTGAGTCAGTGGCACCTTGAGCTGCTGAGCGGCTGTGCAGCCTGCGATGATGACCCGTCCAGACAGCTCAGATTTTGTGTGCCCTGCTGGACCACAGTGTAGGCCAGAGCCAATGGGCAGCGTGGGCCTACCGCCCCGTGGCGTCGCTTCCGGGATCCCAGAGTTGGTGGCACCCATTGGGCTGAGTGGGTGTGCAGCCTGCAATGGTGCCGGGTGCACTGGTATGTCCTCTGCCATGGAGTAATCAAGACCCAGCACCAAATGTGAGACCTGGTGGCCTGCGGAGCGGGGCTGCATGATGTGGAGGGTGCCATGTCCGCAGGCCCCGGGCCTGTGGCTTGCAGCGACACGTGGTGGGACCTCCTGTCTATGCGCCAGTGGCGGAAGGTGAGCATTGAGGCCTGGGTGTGCATGGGCTGGCATGCTCCGATGGGCGGCGGGAGAGGTTGGGGTGCCTCTGCCTGGGTGGGCATGGGCGGGCAGGCGATGTTGTCTTGTGCAAGTGTGTGTACTGTGCCAGTCATGTATCTGGGCTCTGTTTCAGCTGACGGCTCTGACTCAGATGTGTGACTTGGTGAACTGCACTACATACTGGCACATGGCTGGAGACACACCGGTGGCAGCAGGTGAGCAGTGTGTCCTGGGTGCGCAGGGGCGACACTCTCTCTCTCTCTCCCTCCCTCTCTCTCTCCTCTTCTCTCTCTCTCTCCCTCTCTTCCTCTTCTCTCTCTCTCTCCCTCTCTTGCTCTCTCTCTCCCTCCCACTCTTCCTCTCTCTCTCCTTCGCTCTCTCTCTGTCCTCTGATGTGCGCAGGACACACCTTCTCATCATGTTTTTTGTCTTACAGGCTGTGACCTACGTATTGTCCGGAGGGGAGCGGCCATGTGTCTTCATTTCATTTCGTTCTTCATTTTAATAAAGTTTCATTTGTTGCTTCGAAAGGGAATGTGTGCTGGTCATTTCTGTGATGACACATCCATGTCACCAGTTGTGATTGTGCGGCATCAAGTGGAATATTTTGTACATGTTTGGGTGTGGCTGATGTGGCATGTCTTTGGTCGGGGGGTGCCAGGGAGGGGTGGTCCTGGGGGTGGTGGCGGTGGGTGTTGTGGCCCTCTTGGGTGTCCGGACCGCATGATGGGTGGCTCCATGGCATCTGTTGCCCTTCCGATGTTGCCCTGGGCTGTGCTCCCTTTTGGTTTGCAGGCTGCCGTCGGACTTTACACCAGGTCAGAGCAGGTGTAGATTTCCTGGTGCTAACGCGCCTTATCGCCTGTTTTGTGTTTTTATCGCGGATGTGGCTGGTCGTTGTGAATGTTGAGGTATGCTGTTGTCTAGACTTTTGTCACGGGAACGCCTACTCTGTATCTCATTAGCGATATTTGCGGGGGTCCTCTGTGGTGATGTTTTTTGCGGCTGCTATCGTGGGTAAACTGGTGCTGTGGGCTGTTTACACCGGCTTGTGAATGGGGAGATAAATTTATCACGACTTTGGCTGCAGTAAAGTGCCGTTAATTCGGCGATAGCTTCTTATGAATATGCCCCTTAATTATTCACTTTTTAAAAAATAAATTTCTTTATTATTTTCATTAAAAATCATTATTCTCTTACAGTCATAGACAAGATAGCCAATGTGTTACAACACTTATTACAATGTAACTTTTTTTTTTGCTGCGTATTCAAGTCAACTTCGGATGCATTGCTCCATAGCTTCAGAGATCATGATTCCAAACTCCCAACTCCCCCCTCCCCCAAACCAGCTTCCTCTATCCACTGTTTCGTTAGGTACATTAGGTGTCTTCTCAATAGTCATCTTCCTGTTACAACTCAGACTCCAGCCCCTGTATTCGGCTTCTTACTGATTGTCACTAGCTTTTTCGTTATTTCTTTCGGTATCCTCCGATTCCTGTCTCTCCTCCCCAACTGAATCTTGTTGTCTATGTGGGGTTAGTCCTACTACCTCTTGAAGCATCATCCCCCAAACCTGCAGCACCTCTGGTAGTTTTTCATCCGGCCTAGTTTTCCTCATGTGTTCCTCCTCTGCCGTTGCCCATTCCTTAAGGTCTGCCCACTACTTGTCTATAGCTGGGCCCTGTGGGGTTAGCCAGTGTATTGCTATTTGTCTCTTGGCTACAGTGAGCCCTAGTATTAGGAAACGTTTGCTAACTTTACGCTTTGGGTTTGTGGGTATCAATCCCAGGAAACAGCTCCTTATTTCTAACGTTACCTTCCACCCAGTCACCCTACTAAACTGCTCTGTTATTTTCATCCAGTATTCTTGTATTGTGGGGCAGTGCCAGACCATGTGAATGAAAACGGCCTGCAAGTGCTGACACCTGGGACATCTTGGATCCCGCGTTGTGTTTATGGTGTGTATTTGACTAGGGGAGAGGTACATCATGTGTACAATATTGTATTGTATCTGCCTAAACCTGGCACATATTGAGACTTTATGGACTTCCTCGTGTATTTTTGCCCAGTCTGCCAGCGCCAGTGGCTTTTCGCTGGCAGTTTGCCACCTCTCTTCGACCCTAAGTGCCTTACATTGTTTTTCCGCCCTTAATACTCTATATAAGTGAGTTACAAATTTCCGCCCCCCGCCATTTCAATCATAGTAGTTAGCGTTTGTGAGTGTTCTGGAGCTTCTAAGAATGTCGGCCAAAGCTGTCGGGCAGTAGCTGCCATCTTTGCATACTGCAAAAATTGCCCTTCACCTAGCGCAAATGTTTCCATTGCGTCTTGGTATGTTAGGAACCTGCCCACCGGATATAGGTCTGCCAGCATTCGGCAGCCCCCTTCTTTCCATTTCTCCACCGACATTGCCTGCGCTACTTGGGCAAACTGTGGGATGTTCCAGTTATCGGTGTCTGATTCATAGGGTACTCTTTTAATGACTGTTCTTACCGTCCTGCCCCATATGATGGCTGTTAGCCATATTAGTGGTGGGAACGCTTCCTTTATACCCCGTCCTTTCATAAACAGGGCCCCCAGTTGCTGTCTGCCTTAGGTGCCTATGAGCAAAGTTCTTTCCCAGGAGGGATCTGTGTCTAGCCACTGTATTGCATGCTGCAACTGTGATGCGAGGTAATATAGTTCCAGGTCCTGGATCTCCAATCCCCCTCTATCCCACTGCTGTTTCATTACCTCTAATCCTACTCTACAACACTTCCCATTCCACAACAACAGTATTAACAGCGCGTCCAGCTCCTTAAACACTTTACGTCTTATTTCGTAGAAGGACCCCTGCATGACGTAGAGGCATCTTGGTAGGACCACCATTTTGATCAGGGCTACTTTGCCCATCAGGGACAAACTTAATTATTCATGTATACAGTTACTCATGCTCCCACTGAATCATCCAATCAGGCACTCGTACACCCACTGATTCACCAATACACCATGGTATGTATATTTAACACTCATGAACTTTTTTTTAAAACACACACAGTCAGTGGATGATGTCATCAGTGATGTCAGTTGAGATGTCATCAGTGATGCCATCAGTGATGTCATCAGTGACGTCACTGACCATGTCATGAGTGATGTAATATGTGAGGTCATAAGCAGTGCATTGAGGGGGCACAAGTTATAGTTAGCTCAGCTAACTATAACTGCTGAATTTCTCTGGTTTTGTATGAATTAAATGTCAGCCTAACTATAACGTCCCTGCAACCTTTGGTCTTTTCAGTGAATATATATATGTATATTCACTGATTACCTACTGGCGGTTGCCATTAGATAGTTACAGTTAGGACCATGTTTCTATTGAAAAAGCATTTTTTTGACTTGCCTATATCTTTGTCATGAAAGTTTCCTGGTGATTCGTCAAGCGGGGGCCAAGCAAAAGGTGGTTGAAAGAAAAACGATTTCCCATGTTAATTCTCATGGGAGCTTTGAATACAACTACAGCCCAAACCGCTGGACAGAATTGCACCAAATTTGGCAGGAAGGTAGATTTTGATTTCCAGATCATGTTTCCATTTATTTGGTGTAAATCCATTCAGCAGCTGTTGAGAAATTGTTGGGAAAGCAAATAAGGATATCTGGGCAGAGCCTAAGTAGAGATCTCATGGTGAGATCTGATTGGTTGTCAGCACTCCAGCCAGAAAGTGCTGGCAGCCATCTTGGATCAAATGTACATGATAGCACCCCATTGAAATGCATTGTAGTGAATGGCAGGCTTTGAGGGTCACAAAAAGGAGAAATCATTTGTTGATGGTTCCACACTAATTTTAGTAATTGTGGTGTGTTCCAAGGTGATTTTACAGAGTGAAAAAGCCTTCTACTGGGAGTACATCAATCACGTTTGAGAGAAAATAGTTTTCTCATTATTTTCCCAGAGAGGTTATAGAAGGTGCTCCTGAAGCTAAAATGAGAGCATATTTTCTGTAAATTCACACTATGTTTCTCAGTCATATGAGAATGAAGTCGACATTCTTAGTAAAACATGTACTTCCAACAGAAGCAGCCTGTCAGTTGATTCCCGTGTGTTCTACTGCAGCCTCCCAGAGTGTTCTAAAGAACAACTACAGCGTAACAGTCTTACTTATGTCAAAAGTATGGCACACCTGAAGCCATCTTGATTAAATCAAACTGGTAAAACTTAAAACATTTAATTTAGAAAGAAACAAAATGAGGGGCCTCATTTTGTCATAGAAATTATGATTAGTGCTGTGGAAAGAAAAAATAGGACACATTTTAAGTCAGTTCTCAAATATCTTCCTCTTCTATTTCACTAAAACATTCTGACATGGAGACTGAAACATGAACTTTCAACATCAGCATGCCAGTAAACTTCCTGGTGATCAGCAGTTTACTACAGTGTTCTGATGAGCAACTTGAGTACTAATATTCTGAATTTATGCAAAAAAAGTGGCACATCTGATGGAATTGAAGTGAAAATCTGAAAGCATTTTCTACTGAGGATACTGCTGTAAATGAGGAGGTTAGGGAACTTCATAACAAATAAGTCTCCCAAGATGACAACTAGAGACAACAACCCAAATGTAGCACACATATCACCCAAATGAAGCCCAAGTATAGCCCAATGTTAGAAGTGTGCAAACAACCTACATATATGGGCTTCTTTATAAAAGTGCATGTTAGACTTGGCATCTTTTGGCGTGTTTCCCCTATCTTTTTGCTTTCTGACCTCCCAGTTTTGACTCTGTCTTTGCTGGTTTAGTGTCTCTGCACACTTTCTCACTGCTGTTCAGTGCTAAAGTACAAGTGCTCCTTTTGTAAATTATGTTTTGGATTGGTGTTTCCATGATTGGCATATTTGGCTTACTACTAAGTCCCTAGCACAGTGCACTGAGAGTGCCAGGGCCTGTAAATCAAATGCTACTAGTGGTCTTGCAGCACTGATTGTGCCACCCACAGAAGTAGCCCTGTAAAGGTAACTCAGACCTGCCACTGCAAAGTCTGCGCGCAGTTTGTAACTGCCATGTCGACCTGGCATGTGCATCTACTTGCAAGGCCCTAATATTCCCTTTTTTTTTTTACATATGTCACCCCTAAGGTAGGCCCAAGGTACCCCTGTGGGCAGGGTGCTGTATCTGTTAAAAGTAGGACATGTCCTGGTGTGTGTGGCATGTCCTGGTAGTGAATTACAGTGCACTTCGCTTTTCACTATGGAAGGCTATCTGTCCCATAGAACAGAATCAGACTTTTGCTTATAACATCTTATAAGCATAACTCCCCGTTGGGACAAGATAGAGAAATGGAGTTTAGTATGCCTGGACTCAGAATGTAAAAATGCATTTTTTAGTACAGATGATTTTTATGTTCTGTGTTTGAAAATACCACTTTTAGAAAGTAGGTATTTTCTTGCTTAGCTATCCTGTGTGCCTCTGCTGGGTTTGTGGATTGACTGTCTGGCTTTGGAGTGATAGGTACTGGGGATGTGAATTCTCTTCAGACAGCCACTGTGGGGGTCGAGGTGTGTCCTGCCTTTCCTGGATGAGTAAGGGCAGGGCTAAATAGACCTGGGCTGCATTTAGAGTAGTGGGAGGAGATTTCCTTGCACCTGAATGGGCCTGGTCTGCTGTAGACAATGCTGTCTCCGTCTCCTGCTGGGAAGCTGGGCCAGAGAGGACCAAACTGGTTTGGACTTAGCACAGACACTCTCTGCCTGAGAGAACAAAGCAATTTGGGGTACAACTATTGGGGCACAGACCCCAGAATTTTAGAACTCTTTTGGAACCAAGAAGACTGCCAAGAAGAAGAGGTGGAGAAGCTGAGAGGAGGGACTACCACTTTGCAATGTGCTTTGCTGTGTTGGCCTGCAGTGGCTGCTTCTGTCTTGGGCAGTGAAAGGACTGGACTGCACTTTCTGCAACTTCTTTTTGTGAGTTTCTCCAAGGACTTGAGGTAGAGCTTGCCCCCTGTTCAAGAAGTCTCAGGAACAGCAAAGGCTTCAAGTTCATCTGTTGCCAGCACTGGGGACTGTGTGTTTTGTGCTGCAACAGAAGAGAAAGCAACCCTACGCTGTCAACGTTGCCGCTGCCAACTCAGTGTCCTGAAGGCACCACAGAGGGCACCGGCGGACTTTGCACCGCAACTCTGGTCTCACTGACGATGCCACTCGATGCCGCCACTGAGCCGCTGCTTGCACCATGACCAGTGGGCACCGCACTCTGCACCGCCTCGCTTCACAACGCTGCTCTGGTATCACCAACGCTGCTGCTCCATGCCGATATCGACGCCACTGCTCGCACCGTGGTTCAAGGACACCGCTCGTAAGTTGCACAATGCACCATCCTCATCCCGCACCGCGGCCTTGGCCCACCGGCACCATCGACTCAAATACATCAGCCAACGACAGCGCTTCAGCAATGCCAACGCCTCTGCTTGCACCGTGACCTGCCAGCTCTGCGACGAGCACCGCACCACTTCACACCGCAGCCATGGTCTCACCAACACCGCTGGATGACCGTCGCCGAGCCGCTGCCTGCACCACGACCTGCCGCATTGCTGCACTTCGCACCGCAGCCCCGACGCCTGCAGCCTCCCGACTTCAACCACAAGGAGTTCAATCTGCAATGCTTGTGACTTCAAGGGCTCGACGACTCCTGCACCGACCTCTGGTACCGACACCTGCAGACGCCAGCTCTCCTGGGCTCATAGAGAGGTCGCCGATGCCCTGCATTTCCCGACACCTTAGCTGGCCCGCGATGCCGCGGTCAGCCAGAACTGTTTGGATTTGTTGTTTACGACGCCGTGATAGCCCCAGACGGAGCTATCGACTCCAAGGAACTGCATTTTAAGTCTATTTTGATTATTGAAGATTTCTGAGAACTGTATGGTGGATATTTATTGGTTTTGGTCTTGTTTTGGATATATAAAAATATTGGATATTTTTCTAAACTGGTGTGGTGTCCTTTTGTCGTGCCTTCACTGTATTACTGTTGGTTATATGGAAATGCTTTACACACTGCTTCTGAGATAAGCCTGACTGCTCGTGCCAAGCTACCAAGGGGGTGAGCAGGGGTTATTTTAGGAGTGTACCCCCCTTACCCTGACTGGGAAGAAGGGTCCCTACTTGGATAAAGGTGCAAATCATTGCCAACTAGAGACCCCCATTTCTAACAGTGCATGAAAGGGTTAACAAATATTAGCCATTCAAGAAAGGAATGACAAAATAAAAAAATGAAAGATATGTTTTTATTTGCTGCCTTCCACACTATCAGAGGGTGAAAAGTTGAAAATACTGCCATTAATGGTTGCTTTGTGTAAGAATGATCTGCCATTCTTATGTTTAGTTTTTATATTTCCTGACAGTATTGTATCCATCTGACAACACTAAAACAAGTTATTTTAGATCAACAAACTACATTTTCAGGTATGCAAATTACAATTAATTTGGAGAAAAAAATTATTGGAAAGGTATTTGTGAGAATGTTATAAAAGAATATTAAATATTTTTGAGAAACTATTGTAACTGTATGAGATAATGTGCGAGTGGTTTTGTGAGTGGCTTTGTATGTTTTATAAAAGGTGAGTAAGATGCTTTATGAGTGTATGAGAATGTGACAATTTGTCTGAATTGTAGACTAGGTGTGTGAGAAGTTGGCTCCCAACCTGTTGCTTTGAATTAGTAGGTTGTTCATTTGCTGATTACTACGTGGTGTAATTGATAGTAAATACAACTGTAGAATAAAAGTTAAACTTTTAGTTAGCAAAGCATTAGAAGATGTGGAAATATTTGCATGTGTATATATATGATGTGCTGTTCTGAAAGAGTGTTTTTCTTTGAATCCTGGGTATTGTAGTTCTGTTACACTGCTTTGCCAGACAGCTACCGAAGCACATACACATTCAGTCACTTACGCAGAAACTACTTGCGCATGCAGCAGATTCAAACATAGTTGTACTCACATCTATATTGCTCTCTTTTCCGTAACACAGGCATTCAGATGTTTGTTTATAGCCACTTACATAGATATTTAGAGTCATAGAGAGGCAAAAATGGACAGTCACATACCGGCACATTTACTTAAACATCTCATGGCTACAGGCGTACTCCTGCAATTTCTCAGATATGTTGGAAAGTACTGACACAACCTTCTCATTCATGTAGAGAAATACTCTTTCAAACATGAATGATGCTTGGTAGTACAGGTCCTGTGTATGCACTTTCACTTGTAGCTTGATTTGCCATTTAAAAGTGCGGGTTGTCAAGTCTTAAATCCAAGTTCCAGTATGCACAAGTCACATATGAGAGATACTGGAGGTGTGCAATAAAGCATGCTGGCTTGTGCTTAAAAGATGAGAGATGTTCTTTTCAGTTCACTACGTTACTTGTGCACTTGCATGCCCCTATGTAAAGTACTACATAGAGTATGTCATTCCTAAAGCAACTGACATACATGTTCAGAAATAGATAAAGCCTCTGCTTCAGCTATTGAGACAGCTACAGAAGCACGTATCACTCATCACCAGAAACTCTTAATACATGTAGCTGACTCAAAGGTAGTTACAGTCTCACCTACGTAGCTCTGCATTGCCTAACACAGGCACTGAAGTATTTCTGCAGCCACTTACATACCCATTTAGACAGCCTTAGAGGTTTTATAGCAGGCAGTTACATACAATCACATTCACTTAAACATCTCATGGCACTGATGGAGTTGTACTTCTACACTCTCTCAGATATGTAGGCAAGTACTGACACAATCTTCTCAATCATACAGAGAAATAGTATTTCAAAATTGGTGATGGCTACTAGTGCAGACCCTGTCTGTGCACTGTCACTGCAAGCTTCACTTGGCATGGTATAGGTGTTTCTGAAGTGTCAAACCCACGTTTTAGGGCACATAACACACTTCTAAGACATGCTATACGTATGCCATAAAGTATGCTGTTGTGTGCTTTAGAGATTGACAAATTCCCTTTTGAGTTGAATTAGTTACTTGAGCACATGTAGGCTCCTATGGGAAGTACTACATGGAGTATGCAACCCTAAAGCAACTGATATACATGTTCACAAAAGCATAGACCCTCTTTGCAATTTAATCAGAAAGCTACAGAAGAACATATACATTCAGTCACTTACTAGACCCTCCTTATGCCTGCAGCAGATTCAATGGTAGTTGGAGTCACACGTTCATAGCTCTGTATTCCCTTACTGAGGCACTTATGTATTTGTGCAGCCACTTAAATACACATTTAGACAGCCATAGAGCTACTAAAACACACAGTCAGATACCAGTATATTTACTTAAATATCTTATGGCACTCATATAGGTGTACTGCTACACTCACTTACATATGTAGGTAAGTACTGACACAACCTTCTAAACCATGCATTTGTACACCAAAATCAATGTACTGTCTAACGTTTCATCCTTGAACAGTGAGAAAAAATACAGTGATATAAAAAACCCTTTTCTCATTTGAAAGCCTGCTCTCTTTCTTGTCTAAATTAAATTTTGCTGCCTTTTCCTTCATTTGCCGCTAAAATGACATCAGGTGGCAGTGAAGATCGGTTGTCACACTCTATCGAACACAGTTATTTGGAGGAGCAGCCCCCAGCAAAGTGGCAATCAATTGCATGGGAGTTTTACACCATCCCCTCAAGGCAAAAGAAAGTGGTGGAAAAATATGTGAAGTGCTCTCTATTTGACAAGACCCTCTCCAAGGGTGGGTCTTAGAAATATTCATGTAACACAACGAGTCTGTTACAACATCTAAAGACATACCTGTCAGTCCTGCTCCGCTCCCGATCACATGTCTGCGTGGGGCGGAGCCGAACAAGAATAAAAGAGGCCGAGCAGTGTTAGAACGCGCTTCGCGTTCAGTTCGACGTGTGTTTTCCTTGCGCGCGACCCACTCCTAATCACTTAACTGATTACCTTCCCGGTGACGGACGTGTTCAGCGTTCCCGCATCAGGCATCCGTCTCGTTGTTCCAGCTCTCTTCGGATTCTGACCTGGAGTCCTTCCGGGTTACTGACAAGCAGAGCATTGCCTCAGCGGGCACCTGCTCAAGTATTTCAGCCTCTCTCCCTGGATTCCTACAAATGCATCCAGCGCTGTTTGGACTCTCTCGTTGTTCCTGCTAGACAAAAAGAAAAGTAATAATGCTTTAAAGAATCCACGTATTACAAAAGGTGGCAACATTTTACTTTGCAATTGGGTTTTCTTGTAAAGCACTTATATGATTTGTATTTCCTCGTTTTGTGGAGATCCTGCTTGTTTGCTTGCATTACTTGATGGCTGTAAGGACAATACAAATATAAATTAGTTTCCCAATGCCATAAGGAGCTGATTTGGTATTGTACCTGGCCCTGCACCTTTTTGTGTATTATTTATATTTTCTTATCCAGTAACGGAAATATGTTTTTTTGGTTTTTTACTGATATATGTTGGATATTAATCTATTGGGCTTGATTCGATTCTCACTTGATATATTTTAGGTCAGTCACACTACTTACGTATTATAATATATTCTCTTGCTGTTACACTGAGTAAACCACCTAACAATGGATTTTTACATTTCTAGAAAATCCAAACTGTCTCTGTTCTCTGCTATCCTATATTCTGCTATGTGGAAGAAGGACTCTACCCAGGTAGTTATATTTAGTGGAATAACATTATTTGCTGGTAAATGGTATCACCATATACATATACATGGTAACATTTATAACCTTGTTTCCACTACAGGAACCACATACAGTCCACTCCACAAGAATTTCCGTACCTGGATTGCATCGGTGATGTGTCTCCCTTTTCCTTTCCTTGTTTTGTTTCCCCTCTTCCCCCATTCCCACCATGTTGTCTTTGACATCTTTGGGCTGGCTCTAGGTGGGTGTGGGAAGTTGGGACCCAGCATCAGACCTTGCATCTCGCTCCTACGGAAACAACAGGTGAGAATAACAATACCACTACAAGAACTGTTGAAAAAGAACATAGACATAGTTAGAATTATATTTACTAAATTCCAGAGTCACAACAGTGTACATTGCTTATGCTGCAATAGTTTATAACATTGTAGTCAAACATTTCATGTTCTCTCTTTTTCTGTTCTCTGCTTTTTAATCGTACACCATAAACAATGACTTATCTCTTAAGCACATAGCACCCTGCCCTATGACCAACATACACCCTAACTTAGGAGTGGCTTATATGTAGTACAAGGGAAGTTTAAAGCTTGGTAAGGAGTTCTAAATGTCAACTCAAACTAGCAGTAAAACTGCACACATAGGCTCTGCAGTAGCTGGCCCAGCACATAGTTTTAGGGTTACTTGTCTGCATGGGTGATTAGAAGTATCACTCTACGTCAGTACATATCTAAATAAGTATATCAGTACCTCTCTGGGTGTGTCACTGAAAGTGTAAGTGACTAAATCTCTATATGACTAGCTGTCTTAGTATCTCTATGGGTCTCTATATGTGTATGTAATTGGCTGTATGGATTGCTTACTGGCTGTATTAGTGAGCGTTGGGGTATATACCTGTGTGTATAACTGGGTCTGTTACTGCTGCATGCATATGTGCTTTATGGGCATGTGACTGAATGTGTAAGTGCTTCTGTCTCTGTCTGACTAGGTGGGTGAGTACCTCTATGCTTTTTTTAAATGGGCATGTAAGTCACAGTATGGGTGGTAAGTAGTTTAAAATGCCAACTGAAGCTGGCAGTCAAACTACAAACCCTCTGCAGATGCAAGCATGCCACATATTTAAAAGTCTACTAGTCTGGATGAGTGACTAGGAGTATCACTACTTCATTACACATCTAAATAAGCGTATCAGTTCCTCTCTGGCTATGTCACTAGATGTGAAAGTCACAATGTCTTTATATCTATATAAATGTCTGTATATATTACTTACTTGCCTCTATTTATGACTGTTGGGTTTTATAAAGTTGCATGCAACTGTCTCTGTTATTGCTGCAGACATAAGTGCTGTATGGGTATATCACTGAATCTTTACGTGCCTCTGTCTCTCTCTTACAAGCAAGATAAGTAACTCTGCTTTTGTAAATATGTATATAACTTGATTTATGGGTGAAAAACTGCATATTTAACTATGTCTAAGTGTCTGAAAGTACACATGTGAGTCAGTGAGACTTCAAAGTGCACGTCTAACTCTCTAAGCACATACCACCCTGCCCTATCACTTACCCACACCCTACCTTTGGGGTTAAGTAGTACATAGTGAAACAGAAAAATAAATCTCAGCAAGGAGTATTTAATGCCAACTCGACCATGTAGTAAAACAACACACACACACTGTACAATTTCAGGACAACACATGATTAAAGGACTACTCACACACCTATTATCGGAACCAGGCAGATGCTCACATACTCGCTCACACACCTATAGAGACACATGCCACCTTAATAAAAACACAAAAACATTCAAACAATCACTCACTGATTCTCCCATACTCTCACAAAACTAAATACATCAATCACTCTCTTATTAACTTCATCCATACACATACCTTTACATTCATATTTTTTTAAACTACACTATAATTCACATACCTATAAATTGAGTTGGTTGATCAGGATTTTTATTATGCTCTCAGTTATACTGTGAATGTAAAATCTAAGCATAAGCATTGCATACCACTCACATGCTTAGCAACCATTAATGGCTAACTTTACAACTTTGCTCTCAGTAATACTGTCAAAGAAATCAAACCAATCCATCACTTTCATATTTTACTCTGCTTAACCCACTTCTAAATGGTCAGTGTTTCTTAACCCTTTTTTGCACTCCATTAAAAAAGCCCAATGTGGTAGACTTTTTGGGCATATTCACGAAATCATCGCAACATTACACGGGGCTGTGCTGAGCATCGCAAGTCATTTGCAAATATCGCAAGAGGAGAAAAAAACTGTTTTCTGATGTTATGAACGCATAAGGTGTCATACAAATATATATTCCAGCCATGGGGTCAGGGTTCTTCTACCCTGACCCCTTATACCACTTTTGTTCTTCATTTTGAGCCCCCGGGACCATGTCCCATTACTTAAAAAGGCAACCGCAACTTTCTGCTCAAGTTGCGGCCATCCAATCAAGACATTCCTGTTGGTGCGCACATTCGCGATTCGTCGCGGAATAGCCACAACCTTAGATATACAAATTTGGACTTCCTTTAGTATCTCAAAAACTACTGAACAGATTTACACCAAATAACAAAAAACATGCTTTCTGGACCAAGAGATACATTTCTGCCAAATATAGTGTAATTCCGTCCAGCAGTTTGAGCTGTAGTCGTTTTGAAAATTCCTACGGGACTTTACTTGGAAAACACCCTTTTTATGACCCCCTCTTTTTCTTAATCCTCGCTTGACAGACCATCCTGAAACTTTACATGCACAATAAGACTCACCTGTACACCTATTTTGGAAAATGTTGTGAAGATTCGTCAAACAGCGCCAAATATATAAAAGGTCACAGGGACGTTATAGTTAGGAATTAGCATTTAAAAAACATTAGAAATTCACTGAAAAAACCAAGGGTTACAGGGATGTTATAGTTAGGAAATAGAGTAAAAAAAACCTTAGAAATTTGCTGGAAAAAACAAAGGTTACAGGGACGTTATAGTTAGGCTGTCAGTTCACTCATACAAAACCAGAGAAATTCAGCTGTTAAAGTTAGTGAGCTAACTATAACTTGCACCCCCGCAATGCACTGCTTATGACCTCGCATATTACATCACTCATGACATGGTCAGTGACAACTACCCCTCCTGTTACCTCCAGTAAGTCCCACACAGTGAGATTGCTGAGAGGTTTTTGGTGGCCCGCCCCCTTTCTTCACAACTCTGCAAATGCACCTCCTGGTACACTAGTAGTTGGGGGAAGAAGTCCCCTTGGCTCTTGATGGTCCTTGGGGGCCAACTACCCCTTCTGTTATCTCCAGTAAGTCCCACACAGCTGGATTGCTGAGAGGTCTTTGGAGGCCGTGCCCCCTTTCTCCACGACTCTGCAAACGCACCTCCTGGCACACTACTAGTTGCGTGGTAAAGTCTACTTTACTCCTGAGAGCTCTTGGGGGCCAACTACCCCTCCTGTTACCTCCAGTAAGTCGCACACAGCTGGATTGCTAAGAGGTTGTTGGAGGCCATGACCCTTTCTCCAACACTCTGCAAATGCATGCCGTGGTGCACTACTAGTTGGGGGCAGAAGTCCACTTTAGTCCTGAGGCCCTCAAGAGGCAAGGGGACATCATCCCCCTATCAGCAGTGTGCCGAGAGGTGTGTTTACAGAGTAGTGGGGAAAGGGGGCATGGCCTCCAAGTCCTCTCAGCAATCCCACTGTCTGGGACTTATTGGAGGTAACAGAAGGGGTTACTGGACCCCAAGGACCTTCAGCATCCAAGGGGACTTAATCCCCCAACCACCAATGTGCCAGGAGGTGCTTTTGCAGGGTGGTGATGAAGGGGGCGTGGGTAAGAGGGGTCCATGCAGCCCCTGTCCCCAGGCCGATTTCGATCCCGGGCCCCCATCCCCTAGGGCCCAACCTTTTCATTTTTTCAAATAGTAATTATAGAGAGGGCAGGACAATTTTGGCACTGGGGACCCTATCCTCTGAGGCCTGGCCACTTCTTTCTTTATTTGTTTTGTAAACCAGGTGAGGGTGCTGAGCAGCCCCCACCCCATTTCGGCCCAAGGGACCCCATCCCTTGGGGTCTGGCCTTTAAAAAAATAAATTTGAATCAATAATAGGGGATGGGGGCTATGCAGCCCCCCTCCCCTGGCCAATTTAAGCCCCAGGAACCCCATCCCCGGTGCCTGGCCTTTTACACATGGGAGAAGGGCTGCGTGGCCCCCTTCCCAGAGCCAAAATGGGCCCTGAGGACCCCATCCCAGGGACCTGCCCATTTAAAGTGGGTGCCTCAGGGCACCCACTCTCCAATGGGGTTGCAGGGGAAGCCATGACGGCCCCCACGGTCCCTGCCTTCCCCTGTCTCCTGCCGGCATTGCTCTTAAACATAGGGAGCTGCTAACATGCAGCTTCCTGTGTGTAATAGCAATTTCTGCTCTTGCTTGCACCATAGCAGAATTTGCTATGATGGGCACCCCTGGACATTTCAGGAGCCGGTGCTGGGGGGTTGTGGTCCCCAGGGTCATCTAGGGCTCCAGGAGGGGGGCAGCGATGGTCCACTCTCATCTCCTAATGTGATGGTTCCCAGAGCTCTGGGGGGGTCCCTGCAGCCGCCGTATCAAATTACATTAAAGCCCCTGGGAGGTGGTGGGCCACAGGGCTCGTGGGGGTCAAAGAGACTCCCCATTTAAAATGAAATAAGCCCTGGGGAGGTGGCAGTCCCCGGGGCAGCAGGGAAGGCAATTCTGGCCCCCTCATTAATTTTTGAAGGAGTCATGGGGAGGTTGTGGTCCCCTGGACATAATAACCCCCAGGAGGGTGGGCCCCTGCGCCCTGCATCCCTTATTAAAACAATACCCCTGGGACCTGACCCACCCAGGGGCCCAAAATTAATACAGCGCAGGAGCCTGCGCTTAGTTTTTTAAACATTTTCATCCAAATTCGCAGATCCCGCTGGGATTTCTTCTAAAAAAATAATTTTTGGGGCCAAGGGAGGTCCTAGTGGACCCCCCCAAAGAGGTCTAGAGGGTCAGGGAGTTTCTGCCCTGCCCCCTTTTCTTTTTACATTTTTTGTGGGACTCGGGTCAACTGAGTCCCAAGATGGCTGCTAACACTTAATGGTCGAAGTGTTGGCAGCCAATCAAATTTCAGTAGGGTCTCAGTAGGCTGTTGGGCTCCCAGCTATCTATATAGTTTAAACTTAAATATTTCTGAAACTACTGAACAGATTTACACAAAATCACATAAGGCACGCTTTCTTGACCACCATCTAGCTTTGTGCCACATTTGTTGTAATGCTGTTCAGCAGTTCGGGCTGTAGTCATGTTCAAAAAATGAACAAAATGCATAGACATAACATGGGGAAAATGTGTTTTGGGACCCCTCTTTCTTAAAAGCCCTCACTTGACGGATCACCCTGAAACTTTCAACACAGCATGAAGATTCGTCAAGCAACGCCAAAGTTATTGGCAAAACAAAAACGCTTTTCGTATGGAAACTTTGGTCCTAACTATAACTACCTACTTGCGACAAAGGCTAAAGTAACATTATGAAAGGCAGTATATGTGAGTGTTGGAGTATATAAGTGGCTATATGTGAGAGTGAGTGATTGTGAGAGTGTCTTTATGGATGAGCGTGTACTTGTGTCAGTGATTGTATAAGAGAGTAAGTATGTGTTTGTATCTGTATGAATAAGTGAGGTGGTGTGTGTATAACTGTATAGCTGAGTAAATGGGAGTGTGATTGATTCTTTGCATGACTGACTAGGTGTGTGAGTAACTCTATGGGTGAGTGGCAGTGTGTGAGTGTCTGTATGGGTGTATGAGTGCATATGATAGTGGCTGTATTGATGAGTGACTGCATGTATGAGTGACTGTATGGGTGAGTGAGTGGATGTGTGTGTAGACCTAGGAATCAGTGACTGGGTATGTACTAACTGGTATTGGTGATTCTATGGTTTCTAGAATGGTAGTCTGTATTTTAGAGTGGGTGTATCAAAGGTTATATTAGGGTGTGAAGAGGTGCTTCAGATGAACATGTGGATGATGTCATCAGGGATGTAATTTGAGATGCCATCAGTGATGTCATCAGTGATGTCACTGACCATGTCATGAGTGATGTAATATGTGACGTCATCAGCAGTGCATGGCGGGGGCGTGAGTTATAGTTAGCTCAACTAACTATAACGGCTGAATTTCTCTGGTTTTGTACAAGTAAAATGTCCAACCAACTATAATGTCCCTGAAACCTGTGTTTCTTTCTGTGAATTTCTAAAGTTTTTTAAATGATAATTTCTAACTATAACGTCCCTGAAACCTATGGTTTTTTCTGTGAATTTCAAAGGTTTTTTAACTGCTAATTCCTGACTATAACGTCCCTTAAACCTCTGTTTTTTTCAGTGAATTTAAAAGGTTTTTTAAATGCTAATTTCCAAACATGCCTATATAGGTAGGACGTGCAGAAAGAGGAAGAAAGGCGCAGAAAGAAGCATGAGAAGTGCAGAAAAAGGCAACAGAAGTCCAGAAAGAGGAGGAAAGATGCAAAAAGATGCAAGAGAAGTGCAGAAAGAAGCAACAGAGGTGCAGAAAGAGGCCTACTTTGACTGTACCTTTCCACAGACTCATACAAAGTAGCCTAATCACTAATCCTTCTCGCAAGATGTCTTAAACCTCACTTTTCTCTTGAAGGTTAACTATTCATCAACTGTTCAGAATGTTAGGCCTACCAAATGTAAAGCAGCAATCCTAACCATATCACTGTTGTAAGTCTGACCAAGTTTGTGAAGGTATGCATGCGTGTGTCTCTGCTTTTACCTGGTGACATGTTACATAAAAATAAACATACAAAAACTTCAATATCCGCGTTTCAAGCAGCATACTCTGTAAATTTGTGTACAAGAAGGTGCATGTATTTCTTTCTGCTCCTAATACAGGACACATGCATATTCAATAGTACATTTGAGGGATTCTATAACACCTATATACATAACACATGTCTGCCTGTGCAACCGAATGACAGAGCAGAACAAACAAGATTTGACCACCTATAAGAGATGCTACCCGCTTTTTAAGCTACATCTTCAGATCCATAACACATGTGAGAATACATGTACAAGTAGACATATACCTCAGTCACGAGAGCACGCAGACCTTTAAACTTAACAGCTTGCACTTCTCACTTCAATATAGAAGCAGGTGAGAGAAGTACAGAAAGAAGCAAGAGAAGTGTAGAAAAAAACAAGAGAGATGCAGAAAGAGTAAGAAATGTGCAGAAAGAGGCAAGAGAAGTGCAGAAAGAAGCAACAGAGATGCAGAAAGAGGCAAGAGAGGTGCAGAAAGAGGCAAGAGAGGTACAGAAACAGGCAAGAGAGGTGCAGAAAGAGGGAACAGGGGTGCATAAAGAGGCAAGAGAGGTGCAGAAAGAGCAAAGAGGGTGTAGAAAGAGGTAAGAGGGGTGCAGAAAAAAGCAACAGAGGTGCAGAAAGAAGCAAGAGAAGTGAAGAAAGAGACAAGAGAGTTGCATAAACAGGCAAAAGAAGTGCAGAAAGAGGCAAGAGAAGTGCTGAAAGAAGCAACAAAGGTGCAGAAAGAAGCAAGAGAAGTGATGAAACAGACAAGAGAGTTGCAGAAAGAAACAAGAAAGGTACAGAAAAAAGGAAGAGAAGTGCAGAATGAGGCAAGAGAGGTACAGAAACAGGCAAGAGAGGTGCAGAAAGAGGGAACAGGGGTGCATAAAGAGGCAAGAGAGGTGCAGAAAGAGCAAAGAGGGTATAGAAAGAGGTAAGAGGGGTGCAGAAAAAAGCAACAGAGGTGCAGAAAGAAGCAAGAGAAGTGAAGAAAGAGACAAGAGAGTTGCATAAACAGGCAAAAGAAGTGCAGAAAGAGGCAAGAGAAGTGCTGAAAGAAGCAACAAAGGTGCAGAAAGAAGCAAGAGAAGTGATGAAACAGACAAGAGAGTTGCAGAAAGAAACAAGAAAGGTACAGAAAAAAGGAAGAGAAGTGCAGAATGAGGCAAGACAGGTAAAGAAAGAGGCAGGCGAGGTACAGAAAGAGACAAGAGAAGTACACAAATAAGCCACAGGGGTGCAGACAGAGGCAAGAGGGGTGCAGTAAGAGGGAAGAGAAGTACAGAAAGAGGGAAGAGAAGTACAGAAATAGGGAAGAGACGTGCAGAAAGAAGGAAGGGGGTACAGAAAGAGGCAAGAGGGGTGCAGAAAGAAGCAACAGAGGTGCAGAAAGAAGCAAGAGAAGTGCAAAAAAACAACAGTGGTGCAGAAAGAGGCAAGAGAAGTGCATAAAGAGACAAGAGAAGTACAGAAAGAAGCAAAATGGGTGCAGAAAGAGGCAAGAGGGGTGCAGAAAGAGGCAAGAGAAGTACACAAATAAGCCACAGAGGTGCAGAAGGAGGCAAGCGAACTGCAGAAAGAGGCAAGAAAGTTGCACAAACAGGCAAACATGGTGCAGAAAGATATAACAGGAGTGCAGACAGAGGCAAGAGAGGTGCAGAAATAGGGAAGAGAGGTGCAGAAAGAGGCAAGAGGGGTGCAGAAATTTGCAAGAGAGGTGCCAAAAGAAGCAAGAGGAGTGCAGAAAGAACCAACAGAGGTGTAGAAAGAGGCAAGAGGAGTGCATAAAGAGGCAAGAGAAGTGCAGAAAGAAGCAACAGAGGTGCAGAAAGAGGCAAGATAACTGCAGAAAGAGGGAACTGGGTTGCAGAAAGAGGCAACAGAGGTGCAGAAAGAGGGAAGAGGGATGCAATTCAATTCAATTCTTTCTTTATTCGTCCTTCCAAAGACAGGACATAAAAGATACACATGGATAAAAACATCATATAAAATCAAACTTATCTCAGCAAATACAAACTCATTTTCTGTTTAAAAAGAATACATCAGCAAACAAAATACAGTACTATTTTCTCTGAACTAAAGTGGCAATGCAAAGCATTTGGGTTCATAGGTAGCAGCAGGTATTATCCAATAGTGCAAAAAGATCGACTGTAACCATCAATAGCATCAAATGTTATCCAAAAATACTTGAATAATAAAATCAGTCCTATAGAGGAGTTAGAAGCAGGGGTAAGCAATTTAGCAGGAATACTAATACAATCCATACAAAAAATGGTAAAATACACTAAAATTAAAAGAACATGCTCCTTCTCTTTGCTAGAATACACTTCAAAAACCTCCCAACGGCAAAACAGACATCACGATCATTGAGTTGCTGCAAAAAGTACAACGCCGCTTTGCACTTTGAAAATTTGTGTCTGCGTAGAAGAGGTATTAAAAATTTCCTGGTAAATGGAAGATAAAATTGCCAAAAAAATACAAAATGTAAAATGGTTTGACTCGAGTGTTCATCACAAGGGCAAATAGTAATAGATTCCGAAGAATACTGACCCAGGGGGAAACATATCAACCAACGAAAAGACCCCAGCCTGAATCTAGACAACAAATTCCTTTCATGCACATTATTTACATATAAAAGATACGGGGCAATGTGTGGAGGAACTTGTATAAGACAATAATCCCTGACAGTGGGTTTGGCTACTTCAAACAATTCCCTAGACGATTCTTTATGTTTTCGGAAGCTCGCCAAAACCCTCTGACGGTCCCCTTTACCAATTAGTTCTGGGTGTTCAAACAAAGAAGAACACCCAAGTTCCGTAAGACAAGTTTTAATGTATTGGAGCCAGGGGATGCAAAGGCCTCGAGTACAGTTTAAACAATCTCTAATAATTGCCCGATTAAAATCAGCTTCTTCATTTGTCCAAATGGAACACCAGGTAGCTAGTGGTGCAGCTTTTATGGTATCTTGGACATACTCGAGACCCAGCTCCAAATGGAGGGGGAAATGTGGCGAGGAAGGGGGCACTCCTAAAACTCTACGGCAAAATCTATTCTCCTCCCGCTGCATGGCAAGTACGTCCCTGCATCCCCAGATCCCCATACCATATGTTAAAATCGGAATACATTTACGCTTATAAATTTCTAAAATTGGGGCTATGGGCTTTTTACCTATAGACATTGCAAGTGAATAAGTAGTACCAACTGCGCGTGTAAATCTTGTTATTCTATTATTTATGCAGGTATGCCACGTGCAACCTTCATCAAAATCCAGGCCTAGATACGGGAAGGAGCTAACCCTTTCCAGCTTTTTACCCTCTATAATCAGACTACAGGACTTGGTGTTTTTGGGGCCACAAATCAGTACAAAAGTTTTCTTATAGTTTGGCTCCAGCCCCAAGTCCTTCATAAAGTTAACATAGCTGGAGATAAGTTTTTTTTAGGCCAATCGCAGTCCTTGCCATAAGGACTGCGTCATCCGCAAAATGGGTGCAGAAAGAGGCAAGAGGGGTGCGGAAAGAGGCAAGAGAAGTACACAAATAAGCCACAGAGGTGCAGAAGGAGGCAAGCGAACTGCAGAAAGAGGCAAGAAAGTTGCACAAACAGGCAAACATGTTGCAGAAAGATGGAACAGGAGTGCAGACAGAGGCAAGAGAGGTGCAGAAATAGGGAAGAGAGGTGCAGAAAGAGGCAAGAGGGGTGCAGAAAGAACCAACAGAGGTGTAGAAAGAGGCAAGAGGACTGCAGAAAGAGGCAAGAGAAGTGCAGAAAGAAGCAACAGAGGTGCAGAAAGAGGCAAGAGAACTGCAGAAAGAGGGAACTGGGTTGCAGAAAGAAGCAACAGAGGTGCAGAAAGAGGGAAGAGGGATGCAAAAAGAGGCAAGAGGGGTGCAGGAAAAAGCAACAGAGGTGCAGAAAGAAGCAAGAGAAGTGATAAAACAGACAAGAGAGTTGCAGAAAGAAACAAGAAAGGTGCAGAAAAAAGGAAGAAAAGTGCAGAAAGAGGCAAGACAGGCGCAGAAAGAAACAGGAGCGGTGCAGAAAGAGGCAAGTGAGGTGAAGACAGAGGCAAGAGGGGTGCAGAAAGAGAGAAGAGAAGTGCAGAAAGAGGGAAGAGAAGTGCAGAAAGAGGGATGAGGTGTGCAGAAAGAGGGAAAGGGGTACAGAAAGAGGCAACAGAGGTGCAGAAAGAGGCAAGCGAAGTGCAGAAAAAAACAACAGTGGTGCAGAAAGAGGCAAGTGGAGTGCAGAAAGAGGCAAGAGAGGTCCAGAAAGATGGAAGAGGGGTGCAGAAAGAGGTACAGAGGGTGCAGAAAGAGGCACGAGGGGTGCAAAAAGAAGCAACAGAGGTGCAGAAAGAGGGAAGGAGGGTAGAGAAAGAGGCAAGAGAAGTGCAGAAAGAAGCAACAGAGGTGCAGAAAGAGGGAACAGGGGTGGAGAAAGAGACAAGAGAAGTGCAGAAACAAGCAACAGATATGCAGAAAGGGGTAAGAGGGGTGCAGAAGAGGCAAAAGGGGTGCAGAAAGAAGCGAGAGGTGCAGAAAGAAACAAAAGAAGTGAAGAAAGAAGGAACAGAGGTGCAGAAAGAGGCAAGAGTTGTGCATAAAGAGGGAAGAGGGGTGTGAAAGAGGCACGAGGAGTGCAGAAAGAAGCAAGAGGAGTGCAGAAAGAAGCAACATAGGTGCAGAAAGAGGCAAGAGTGGTGCAAAAAGAGGGAAGAGGGGTGCAGAAAGAGGCACGTGGGGTGCAGAAAGAAGCAAGAGGAGTGCAGAAAGAAGCAACAAAGGTGCAGAAAGAGGCAAGAGGGGTGCAAAAAGAGGGAAGAGGGGTGCAGAACGAGGCACGTGGGGTGCAGAAAGAAGCAAGATATGTGCAGAAAGAAACAAAAGAAGTGCAGAAAGAAAGAACAGAGGTGCAGAAAGAGGCAACAGGGGTGCAGAAAGAGGGTGGATGGGTGGAGAAAGGCAAGGGGGTGCAGAAAGAAGCAAGAGAGCTGCAGAAAGAAACAGAAGAAGTGGAGAAAGTAGAAGAGATTTGCAGAAAGAGGCAAGAGAAGTGCAGAAAAAGAAAGAAAGTTGCAGAAAGAAGCAACAAAAATGCAGAAAGAAGCAAGAGTGGCTTGCACACCATTAGTACCAGAAAGAGGCAGGAGGGGTGCAGGAGGGTGCAGAAAGAGGGAAGAGGGGTGCAGGAGGGTGCAGAAAGAAGGAAGAGGGGTGCAGAAAGAGGCAAGGGAGGTGCAGAAAGAGGCAAGAGGGGTACACAAAGAAGCAAGTGAGGTGCAGAAAGAGGCAAAAGAGGTGCAGAAAGTAGAAGAGATTTGCAGAAAGAGGCAAGAGAAGTGCAGAAGAAGAAATAAAGGTGCAGAAAGAAGCAACAAAAATGCAGAAAGAGGCAAGAGAGGCGCAGAAAGAAGCAAGAGTGGCTTGCACACCATTAGCACCAATTTAACACCCACATTTAGCAATAAGTAACAGGTATCCATTCTAGGTTTGCAAAGGACCTTCCACCACGCTGTAACACTTGTCGCTGCATGTTTGGTAACGTTTGAGCCGTTTGAGCTAGAAACAAGGCTTTTTTTGTTAAAGTCTGCAGATTAGGCAGCAGATGATAGATTATGTGGCTAATGCGGAAAATGTATGATTGTGCGAAAGTCGTTGCAGCCAAACAGTCGCATAATTTCAGTGGCCCTGCTCATACCTCTGACTAGGTCCAGAAGTGCTCCTCAGTTATTCCTTCTTTTTTTGTCTCATTGAGATCATAGTTTAGCTTCTATGGAAACGAGGAAGACTAAACCTGAGGTTACCACTCCACAACACAGACTACCATACGACATAAATACTCTCCTTAACACATAATCCCACTCTACATAATTCCTATACACTAAATACCACATACTTTCTGTCCACATAATTTCACTGCATAACATACCACATAATTCCACTACACACAACGTACATCCACTCCACTCCAAAAAACATTAGTAAAAAGCTTTTACATTTACAACGCCAATAGCTCTAACTCTTGCAAATGCAAGACCTTTTACATTACAAATGCTTCTTTAACTGGTAGTCGCGTTTGCAGAGTGGTGGAGAAAGGGGGCTGGGCCTCCAACCAGCGCTCAGGAATTCCGCTGCGTAGGACTTACAGGAGGTACCAGGAGGGCTTCTTGGCCCCCAAAGTCCCTCAGGAGTAAAGTGGACTTCATCCCCCAACCCGTAGTGTCCTCCTGATACCCCCCACAAGGTCTAGTTGGTCATGGTATCCCTACTCTGCCACCGTTATGTATGTTTTTTTTTTATACAGGACATTTAGTCTGCAGGTCCTAAAATGGCTGCCAAACATTGTTATTGATTTGTGTGGCAACCAATCAGATCTAATCTTTTGATCTGCCAAACCCACTGTACTACAGCGTCTCTATATATACATAGATTTTGAACCTTAATTTGTCAAAACTAATGAATGAATGGACACCAACTCACAAAAAGCAAGGTTTCTTGGTCAAGAGCTAGCTTTCTGGCCAAAATTTGTTATAACTCTGATCAGCTGCTTTGGCTGTAGCCCTGTCAATTTTTCAATGAGAAATTGCATGAGGAAATCAAAGTCAGGGACACCCCTCTTTTCTCCGCCGCCGCTTGACAGATCACCCCTGAACTTTCCAGGACATAGCTGAGTTGGTGTAACCTTTTTTTGTGGAAAGTTTCATGAAGATTAGTCGAAAAGCACCAAAGTTATTAGCAGACCGCGTTTCAACATGTAAGCAATTCATGTGTCATCATCAAGATCAAAAGAGCTTCAAAGCACAAGCATGAATATCTGACAACAGGATCTTATTCCTGCCACTTCCAAACCAAGGGATAATTAATGTTTCCGAGTTGGAGAGTAAATGAATCAACCATCACCTTGTACAAGGGCTACCTAATGCTTCATGTTTAGAAACTAATGAGGAGCATGTGAGCTCCTTGTATGACTTGCCAAGTCAAAGCTAATGATTTTCTATTAGGAATTATGGCAACCGCAGTATTGTGCCTGTCAGTGCTCGCTGTGGTCTCTACAATGAGAATATCCGGATATAAGGAGTGTATGAGGGCTGGATCAATGACAAAATTACATGGTGGCGCCTGGTGCGACCATCTTTGTTGGTGCCCCCCATATAGCCTCCTTCTCGGATTCCCTCACTACAACACAGGTAAAAGTGCCCCTCATCTCTCCATTAGTATCTCTCTCAAATACATTTCATTTGTTTTAAAGCGCTGGTAAAGGCTGACTTTACTATTCCCCTCAGCTAACCACACAAAATGCAGTTCTGTTCTTTGCA
The DNA here is from genome assembly GCA_963921515.1 of Calotriton arnoldi. NCBI lineage: Eukaryota > Metazoa > Chordata > Amphibia > Caudata > Salamandridae > Calotriton > Calotriton arnoldi. The sequence continues at coordinate 463,697 of CAWUFW010009256.1, read as the reverse complement.
GCAGGCATATTAACCCTCTGCGCTACTTTATGGCGAGTCAACACTTCCACTAGACCTCTCTCTAGCAGAAACATTAATCACAAGAGTTATCATGACATATCTATTGCTGCTTGAAAGCTGGATGCACAAGGAATTCTGCAGCAGGCGCTTTTAAATCGTACATTTTTGCTAAGCACCCCCTTTGAGGTTAGTGCCCAGTGCGGTGGAACCGGTTGCACCACCCTAAAGCCAGCCCTGTTCGGATATAATGCACTTCTAGTAAGACGGGCAGGATATCTATTACATTTGTGATGGAGTAACATTTTACCAGTCTCTAAATCAGGCCCATATTTTAGCTGATGCAGACACAGAAAATAATGATGGTGCGACCATAGCATTGGCGTAGCAAGAGTGTGACGGGCTCTACCGGAAGCAAGGAAAATGCCCCTCCCCCGGTCTCCTGATAAGTGATAGAGCGCCATGCTCTGGTAAAATTTGTAGAGGTGCATCATAATCACCATTAGTCCGCATCCGTATATATTCAGACATATATAAATGAGTGGATAGTAAAATGTAATTCAAATTGCATTATTGGAATGATTAAAGAGAGTAGTAGTGTTATCTAATCATGCAAATGTAACACAGTATTGAAATATGTTTAGCATAATGCGTAGATAGGATAGGTTACGTGCAGTTGAGATGCAGTAATTAACGTGTATGATAGTAAAGTGCACGTGTAGTTTATGCTTTGCATATGAAATATATGAGCTTATGCTTAAAGAAGTAAGTAAGAATTGTGTGTTTAAATTGTGTAAAGGCCTGACTGCAAGTATGAAGAGGAAAGGCCTATTCGTTTTTATGTTAGCTTATTTTGTAGGCAGAGAAGGTGTTCTCTTGGAAAGGCTCTCTGGGCACAGTTGGTAGATTCGTACAGAGGGAAAGTCTGTTGAAATGTATCTTCTGTTGCAGGTGCAAGGACACATGCCTCATTAGCGAAAGACTGGCTCTTTGTTTCACGAGTTAGGGTGGTGGGAGGCATTGAGATGGGAGTACACTGGAATGCAGGGATGATACTTTCAGCGGAGAAGGTGCCTGGGACTCAAGGTCATCGTAACCGTCCTGGATGAAGTAAGAGTTTCGATGGAAAAGTACGAGAAGGAAGACCTGGCCGAAGAGGCGTGACAAGGGCGTGTTCAATTGTATTTGGGTTTTGTATTAGGGACAGTGCCCCAAGGGTGGAGGGTAGAGAAGAGGTAGAGGAGACCAGAGAGGAAGACAGAGAGGGATTCTAGGAAGGAGCATCTTAGAACGAGCTCGAAATGCTATGTGAGTGCACTTCTTAGGAAGTCTTCACAGCTGACACCTTTTCTTTACTCTTGCCTGGGTAGTTCGTTAAGTAGGTATGTCACCTGAGTGATAGAGTAGGGACAGCTAATGGTTTTTATGCTTATCTAGGTAAATGAAGAATAACATAGAGATTGGAGCAGTTATCGCTTGTCTAATACTTCTGGAGCTAACGATTCTTCTTATCCTGAGTCGGATGAGACTCCTGCGTAGGATGCTATTTGTATTAGTGCCCATCTATTTCTTTAACCTCGTGTTGAGGTGCTTGCACGTGCAGTTATTCTTGGCTGTAATAAACCCACAAAATTGAATTCGTAGTCAGTGGTCTTTTAAGGTAAACTGGATTCTAAACCGTCGCATAAATGAAAATATTTTCTTCCCTTCACACTATTCAGCAGGTAAAAAGATCCTGGTGACCTGAAGATTCTTAGAGGTGATAAGATAAGGATCAGCTTTATCAGTTGGTAGCAGAGTAGGATGGTTTCCTCTGATAGTAAGGGGAGATCTAGATTAGGATAAGGGATTATTTGCCCCATAGAGCCCGAGTGATGGTGATCCAGTGGATTGTAAGAGGAGGACGTCGGTGGTCGCTGAAAACTGACGGAGAGTGACGGTGCGGCAGAAGTAGCAGTTCGTGGTAGAGTGAGTATGAACAGGGTGATGCTTGTTAGATTGCGGTGTTTAATTGTTGTGTGATGTCTAGCGGAGTTGGAATGAGAGTCGTGTGATTGAGGATCGGACCGTGAGCGCGCGCGGGGCCGAGAGATATTGTGGTGTAGAAGACACCCAGAGCTGAGATTGTTGACCAGAGGTTGTGGGGGTCATGAGACATCGTTGATTAACCCACTGAGGATAGGGAACATATGTGTGAGTGTGTGAATAACCGACTCTGGTTGTAGGTTGTTGTGTGCAGAACATTGAGCGTTTGGATCCTATCGATTGTGTCAGAGGTGATTGTCCGGTCGTTCGCGGACAGACAGTTGCCAGATTGAGGTCAACAATTTCGAGAGGCTGGTCGGTCATCGGTGGACCGACAGTCAGAGAGGTAATTGTTCGGTATGGACAATTGCTTCAGAGTGTGATTGGGACACGTGCGAGCGAGAACGAGAGAATTAGGAAGGAGGGGAACTGCTGCGAGTGGAGTAAGGGTGACTTCAGACAGTGCCGCGCTGCGATAGGCCGGTTGGTGTGAGCCGCGCTGGCATTGGTGGATTGAAGTCAGGAAGTAAAAACGAAATTTTGGGTGCGAACAGAAATCTGCTTTACCATGAAATGTTTTAAAGTTTTACGAGAACTCTGTAGAGGGGATAGACATGTGGTTACTCGGGGAGGAGAGGAAGCCCCTCCCGAGGATATGCCAGCACATTACATGGCTAAGAACATAGGATTACATACTATAATTTGGCTTGAGAATTGGCATAAAATGACAGAAGGAGAAGAAGAATTGACCTTTCCACGCTATGGTACTTTCAGGTTGGAAGTGTTATACCAGTTGAAATCTGTGATGTCTTCCTTGCGACCATTACCTAGGCCTACACAGTTTGAGGTGTTACATGCATGGATTAGAGCAGTGTACGACAGGAAGAGAGACAAAAGCCAAGAAAGGGTGAAGAAGTCGATCAGGGCATTTCAAGATGCGAGATGGGATGCACTGGAGAAAAGATGGAGAGTGGAGACAATTGAGGGGGACAGATTATATCCGTCGTTAGAGGGAACGGGAGGTACGCAGGGGAAAAGCACAGAGGAAGATGACAGTGATACGGATGACAGCTTGTTAGACAGGCTGCTGGCAGAGAGACCACCTCCATTAAATCCAGAATATAGCGCAGGAAATTCGATTGTGGCAGGAGGGATGGACGAGTCATACAATCAGACAAACATGAGAGTAGTAGGAAAAATCTCCACAGGAACGGAGGGAGTGGGAACCCAGTCTCCCATGGGGAATATGCGGTTGCCGGACTCCCTGACTGTACCCGTTACCATTGGTCCTATAGTATCGGTGTATGACCCAGATCGAGTAAGTGAAGGAAGTCTAATGCAGACTACAGGGAGAGAGGGGATCAGCACTGGAGGGAATGGCGTAGAGGTACAATTGGTCTGTTCTCCGAAGCCCATAGAAGCGAGCACGCCACTGCCAGCCACCGCAGACTCCTCTAGTGGACAGGTGGATGAGAGACCGGCAAGACCAGGGTCTTTATTCGAGTCCAAGTCAGCTTTGAGAATGTGGACACCACCTGTAAGGAATCAGAGCGATAGAATGCCAGGAGATATGGAACAAGACAAATTAGGAAATAGACCAGGTTCCAGGAATACGATAGAAGAGAGCAAGTCACGAGAACAAAGCAGTGACTATGGCGAGCGGAATGGTGTGGTTTGTCGAGAAATGCTGAGGAGTGCAGTGAAAGCGAGGTTGTTGGATGTAGTGAGACTAAAGGCAGAGGTAGACGAAATGACTAGTGGGAACCTGCCCTTGGAGAGAATAGAGATCTATGAGCCAGACGAGCTGCTTTTTGTAGCAAAGGACGTGACTCGTAAAGCAAGGGCTGCACATGAGAAATTGACAGAATTGGCTAAGAAATATGAGGTGGATACGAATAAAACAAAATCGTTGCAAGGATCCCATAGGTTGCAATATAGCGATCAAGAACTAGAGGAGAAAAGGGTCACCGGATTAAGGACGCATACTAAAGACTTGATCGTAGGGATGCGTATATGGATAATGTTGAATAAATGGGAGGAAAGGTGGTCAAAGAAGAAGATTGCCAAAAAGACTGTAGGAGAGACGCCACCTCCTGGGGGAGGGGTGACGGGCGTAGGGAACTATCCTTTACGGGAAGTACAGAACGGAGGGTACGTGCATGTGCCGTGGAGTAGAGGTGATTTGGCTGCGTTTACAAATGATTTTCCTCGGCTGAGGGAAAAACCTATAGAGTGGTACAAACAGGTTGAGCGTTTCGTCAAAATTTCGAAGGTACTATGGACTGATTTGAACACCTTGTTTGATATAGTGGTACCAGGAGATTTGTGGACAGCTTGTAAAATTGCAGTTGAGTGGCCGACCTTTGAACCTGAAAGAGATGCTGTTACAAATGGTCCATCACCCATTGTCATGAAAAAATCCGAGCAAGTGATTACATGGTTGAAGTTGAAGATCTCGCCTCAAGACATCGATTGGGTTAAGATAGATCGAACTGTGCAGGAACCGAAGGAGATGGTGCATGAGTATTATGAAAGACTCTTGCAAGCTTTTAAACAGTATAGCGGATTAGATGCCTTAGACCCCAAGGATATGGGACTGTTTGTCTCAAAGTTTGCCTTGGGATTGAGACCAGAGGTCAGCCTCATGATACAGCACCATTTGATCTGTTTTCAGAACAAGCCGGTAGATGAAATCTTACGGTATGCGAGGTACTGTAGCGATGTAGTGGACTCGAAGCACCTGAAGCTAAAAGACAAACTGATGCTCGTTCAGATGCAGACAGCTCAGGTCCAGCCTAGTGGAGGGACGCTGGGAAGGAGACAGGGAAATTACCAAGGGAACCAAAATGGGCAAGGCCAGGGAAAGGGGAAACCTATAGATCCCAAGACGGGGGTGGATGTGGCGACACTAAAGAAGACCACTGCGTGTCATCTTTGTCATCAGATTGGACATTGGAAGCGCGAGTGCCCCTTGAACCCAGCCAACCAGGTGCAGCAGGAGGTAGAAGTGGTTCAGGCACCCGTGCCGGAGGTAGTTAATACTGTGATGAGGCCCAGATCGATGAAAGGGGGAACGTATAACCCACAAGTGCAGGTCCCCCAGCCACCAATAATTTCGCAAGGAATGCGGACCTACCAGCAGATGCCCCTTTTCGAAGGGTATGGCGAGTACAGTCCAGACCCGTTGGCCTGACGGTGCCTGAGGGGGGAGGAAGATTGCACACTTGGAGCAGTCTTGGAGGTAGACCAGAGAGGACCTTTTGTGGAGGCAGACATTGATGGTCATCCTACCACTCTGTTGGTTGACACTGGTGCTACCCGGTCCACTGTAAGATCAGCAGTGGTCCCCAACCTACCCCTCTCGGGACAATCAATCCAAGTTGTTGGTGTGGCGAACAAAAGAATAACTAGCCCATTGACCGAACCGATTCCAGTGAGGATAGGCTCCTTCCAAACTAGACACCAGTTTGTGGTGTGCGATACGAGCCCGGTTTGTCTTTTGGGAAGAGACCTGTTATGTAAATTGAACTGCACTATCTATTGCACACCTAGGGGAGTGGAGGTTCAGACGAAGGATGACAATGCCACCTTCAAAGTTGCCAATCAGCACTTGTGTATAGAAATGTATCCAGTGGTGACAGTGGAGGAACTTCCACTGGATTTGAGGGATTCTGTATCACAAGAAGTGTGGGATTTCACGGGAGAAGAGATCGGATAATTAAGGGGGTTGAACCTGTACAGATCCAGGTGAAGCAGAATGCTGACTTCCCTAGAACGCCCCAGTACAATCTGTCGCCTGAAACGATCGCTGGTATTAAACCTTTAATCGACTCTATGATCAAGCAAGGCATTCTGAAGGAGATAAGAGGTAGCCCATGCAATTCACCCATCATGGGACTACAGAAACCGAGCGGGAAGTTCAGGATCGTGCAAGACCTGCGAAAGATCAACACGATAGTTGTCCCCTGTTGTCCAGTGGTACCGAATCCATCAGTGATACTGTTTCAGATCCCATGCGAAGCCGAGTGGTTTACTGTGATTGATTTGTGTCAAGCATTCTTCTGGATACCGCTCCATGAGGAAAGCCAATTTCTTTTTGCTTTCCGGCTGGAAAATCGTGTGCTAACATGGTGTCGTATCCCTCAAGGGTATACAGAAAGTCCATCGATCTTTAATCAGATCTTGAAGAAGAATCTTGAGAGTCTCGTATTGCCACAGAACTCAGTTCTCGTGCAGTACATAGACGATCTGCTTATCGCTTCAGAAACGGAAGACGCTTGCAGGATAGGCACGATAGCCCTATTGAACCATTTGGCAGAGAACGGACACAAGGTGTCTCCGAACAAGCTGCAGTACTGTCTAAACGAGGTACAGTACTTGGGCCACAGATTAGAAAAAGGCAAGAGGAAGGTGTCACCAGATCGATTTGAGGCAATAATGAACATGGCCGTGCCCACCACTCAGAGAGAAGTCAGGATGTTCTTGGGAATGGTCGGCTATTGTCGTCAGTGGATTCCCAATTTTTCCTTGAGAGCAAAGCCTTTACAGAGGCTCACGCACAAGGATGTGAGTGATCCGGTACCATGGGACAAGGAGTGCTTGGTGTCATTTCTAAGACTGAGAGAAGATTTGTGCAGTGCACCAGCTTTGGGAATGCCTGATTACAACAAGGCTTTCTCACTGTTCTGTTGCGAGAAGGAGGCTTGTGCATTAGCGGTCTTAGCTCAGAATCATGTAGGTGTCCGTAGACCAGTTGCCTACTTTTCAGCTACTCTAGATCCAGTAGCTTCTGCGTTGCCCGGATGTCTAAGATCCGTTGCTGCAACAGGTGTCAGCATTGAAAGATGTGAAAGCATTGTAATGGGTCATCCTTTGACTGTTTATGTGCCACACTCGGTTGAATTGTTGATGACCAGGACTAAGACTCAGCACCTAACGAATAACAGGTTAACGAGGTATGAGCAAGTCATACTTGCCGCAGAGAATGTGACTCTGAAAAGGTGCTCCGTCTTAAACCCTGCGACATTAATGCCCATACCGAATGCAGATGATGAAGATTGTGCGGACCATGATTGTCTTGATGTGACGGAACTATGCACCAAACCGAGACCTGACATTGTCGATGAACCACTGACTGACCCAGATGAAATTTTCTTTGTCGATGGTTCATGTCTAAGAGACAGTGTCGGCCAACTAAGAGCAGCATTTGCTGTATGTACCATTTCAGGAGTGGTTGAGGCCGCTTGCCTAGAAGGAGTACACTCCGTGCAGGTAGCTGAGATCATTGCTTTGACTCGTGCCTGTTTGGCCGCTGATCAAATTCGAATCACGATCTACACGGACAGCCAGTATGGGTTTGGTGTGGTTCATGACTTCGGACAGTTATGGTCCCAGAGGGGATTTTTGACATCATCTGCTTCACCCATTAGGAATGGAGAACATGTGAGACAACTGCTAGATGCATTGCAATATCCAGTTGTCAAGTGCACTGCGCATGGAAAGGGGGAGGATTTTGTGTCTTTGGGAAACAATTATGCGGACGAAGTCGCCCGCTTCTGTGCAGAACAAGGATGTATATTTACAGAGGGTTACACAGGAGAGAGCCAAGAAAGAACCGAGCTCAACATGATGTTGGCCATGGCAGACACTTGGGAGGAACTCAAGCGACTGCAGGATGAAGTCTCAGACCAGGAACGGAATGAATGGGTCAAAGCAGGGTGTGAAAGAGGGGATGTGGATGTTTGGGTTTCCAGTGATGGGAGAGCTGTATTGCCAGAGGATTTGCTGAGCCCAATGGCGAGACTAATACATGGATCAGTACATCTTGGTAGAGATGCAATGATGCGTGTGTTTAGGCAAACGTGGTATAACCCACGATTTCGTGCGATTGCTGAAGCAGTTTGTCAGAGGTGTGTTACGTGTCAGCATATGAATGCTGGAAAGAAAACTGTAGTCACCTTGAATCACATTGGAAGGTCAGGAGGACCCTTCAATAGGATACAGCTAGAATTTGTAGAAATGCCTAAGTGCAATGGGTTGAGGTACATTTTGGTGGTGGTGTGCGTATTCTCACGGTGGGTAGAGGCTTACCCAACACGCAGGTGTGACACCCTCACAGTGGCTAAGTTATTTTTGAGGGAACTCATCCCGAGGTTTGGTTTTCCGACCTCTTTGGAATCAGATAGAGGAACACACTTCCACAGTGAAATCATGAAGCTGCTTTGTGCGGCACTGAATGTGGATCAAAGATTGCATTGCAGTTATCGACCACAGGCTCCTGGGATAGTGGAACAGGTTAATGGAACCTTGAAGGCAAGAATGGCAAAAATGTGTTCATCAACGTCTCTGAAGTGGCCTGACGCATTGCCGTTTGTGCTTATGAGTATTCGAAGTGTCCCAGACAGAAGAACTGGGTTGTACCCTCATGAAATCTTGATGGGAAGGGCAATGCGGTTGCCAGCAGTACCGGCTACAGCTTTGATAAACATCACTGATGACTTGATTCTCGATTACTGTAAAGGACTATCTGATATGGTCCGTTCTGTGTCCCAGCAGGTACAAGCTGCAGCTGTTCCGGCCTCAAGTGATTTGTGCCACGACCTGTATCCAGGCGACTGGGTGCTTGTCTGAAAGCACGTGAGGAAGAGCTGTCTGGATGTTCGGTGGCGAGGCCCGTACCAGGTGATACTGGTAACGAACACAGCAGTGAAGTGTGGAGGTTTGGCGAACTGGGTACACGCTTCCCATACCCGCAGAGTTTCAGCACCCTCAGAAGAAACAGCTCCTCTCGTAAATGAAAATCCAGCTGATGTGGCAGGGCCACATGAGAGGACAAGACAAGCTGTGAGGGCCGCTGACGCAGCTGTTTGTGCACCAGAGCAAGCTGAAGGGGGTTCCGACAACCAGACCCTCGATTCTGACTCGGATGACAGAGGTGGTGCAGTGGGTGGAGTGGAGTCAAATTCAGCAGAAGAAGGAAGTGGTGCACAGGGTATAGAAGGGGAAGGCGGAAGAACGACCAGAAGTGAGGAGGCTTGGCCTGAAAGACAGAGGTGACTGAATCTGAGGTTGGCACCCGAAAGAGATCTTGCTCCAGTGTCCGAAACGTCTGAAACAGAAGCAAGTGACGAAGAGCAGACTCAAGAGGGTCGGAGGAGGTCGAAAAGAACGAGGGTACCTTGCCAGAGATACTCTACTCCTGAGTGGACTTACGCAGTGACTGATGCAGGGGTAGTGAGCTCGGGGAGGCTGAGGTCCGTGCAGGTGGTCAGCAAGAGCCCGAGCGTGGTGCTGAAAGTGGTGATGTTAATACCAGGGCTCGAAGTCGAAGGAATACTGACCCTCACAGTTCCGAATCCCCCGCTTCTGAGTAAAGTCCGAGAATTGGTTTTGCATCGACTCGAATTTCCGTCTTTTGGATTTGAGCCGTCTTCACATGAAATGGTAATTCTTCGCCTTGAACTTTTGTATCATGTTTTAGAAGCGCTTGCAGATGATCTTATCGTGGATGAAATATAACCTGTTGTAAATAAAAAGTCTAAAGAAGAAGATAACCTAGATCCGAGTGGAAGAAGAATAAACTTAGGGACTTTCCACTGAAGAGGAACAAGAGCTTAGGGAAGTCTTTTCTGGACTATGTAAATAAGACACTGTTGTTGAAAAGGGATTTCCAGAGGTTTCGAAGTGTTTCTCGAATTGGTTAAGCAAGTCACGTGCGGAGAAGACATAGACTTATTGAGTGTTCATTGCTGAAACTAAGAACGTTTGAGAACTTTTGAGATCATGGTGGCTGGAGATCCACATCGTATATCCAAATTGATCGTAGGCACACTGATAGGGGATGTGATAGTTTCTATAATCATAGTAGTCGTAGTTTCATATGCTGTTCCACACGAGCTAGCAGTGGAGGGGGTGCCAGGGACTCTTACACCTACTACACCTAGCAAAAAGGAGGGAAACATAGGAGCTGTCAAAGCTTTGCTAATAGAAGAGAGTCGTAGATTGCATGTAGATTTGTCTAGAAGTGATTTTAAGCTTAATGCGTATGCCAAGCTGCTATATGAGTATGTAGATGCGATGGATGCGAAAGATTGCTATGTGTGTATGCAGTTGCCAGCTTCAGTGGATGAGGGTATTAGATATCACCATCTTCCACTGACGTATGGGATTTCATGTAGTCTGTTGCTTAGTATATTTTATGAAAGAGATCAGTTTGAGTATTTCTTTTCCAATTACGATGCAGTGCTTCCTGAAGTTCCAGCTTATAAACATTTGAATAAATACGACTATTATAAGTCAGAAGATAGGCTTAGGAAGTACTTCATACCGTCTTTGGAATTAGATACAGCATATGCTCACCGACATAACTTGACGTGCTCCTTATCAGATGTAGAGAAGAAGTTTGTAGATCAGGTAGAAGATAGATATAGGAAATTAATACAGACACGAGACACAGGACATAGTCCAGTAGATTGGACCGAGGAGGAAAGATTGCACCGAACAAAAGGAAGTTATGGTCCTATAGCATTGGACAAGGAGCAGAGGGGAAAGCTGTGTGTGAGACGTTATCAGACCTATTATGAAAAGGTCCCGGTGGGACAGAGTACGTGTGATCATGTTTTCACCATGAAAGATTCAGTAAAGAATTTTCTGCAAGGCCCTGTACAAGTGATACCTACGGTGTATTTTGTGTGTGGAAGGAATGCTTATGTGAGATTGCCTGCGAACTGGTATGGTACGTGTTACTTGGGAATAATATTTCCAAAGATTTACCATGCAGAGGATTTGGAAATTTTGGAAGGTGGAAAGCATTCAAGAGTGAGAAGAGGTGCGAGTGCAGGGGTTGTAGTGGGAGATATCTTTGGAGCAATGATACCAAGTTTGGGAGTGATCCGGAGATTGGCAACTGTGATAGATGAACTATCAATGAATACAGCAAAATCGTTGGTACTTGTGGAGGGAGAGATGTTATCGATAAGGACAATGGTTTTGCAGAATCGCCTTGCTTTGGATGTCCTATTGGCAAAAGAGGGCGGAGTCTGTAAAATGTTGAAGGTTCAAGATGTAGGAGAGTAGGATCTGCTTCAAATGGGTACCCCCACTTTTTGCTGATGCTTCACTGTTTTTCGACATTAGTCTGGCTGGGGCCCTGCTAATCAGAACCCCAGCCTAGCTGCTTCCTCTCTAAAATGGTTTCCATGTGCCTTAGGCACATCACTGATTGGAATCTGGAGTGCCCTTATAAGTCCCTAGTATATGGTATACTATGTACCAAGGGCATAGGTACCTCAGAGGCCTGCCAGGGGCTGCGGCATGTATTATGCCACCCCTGGAAGGCCATCCAAACTGACACCACAGGTCTGCTACTGCAGCCTGGGTAAGGTGGTGCATGCACCTCTTACTGTGATATAGGTTACCTATATCACTAAATACATACACACATATAAACCTGTAAGTCACTCCTAAGGCAGGCCTTATCAATCCTAAAGGCAGAGTGCATGGTTCCTATGTGAGAGGGTGCCCCTGCATGAGCAGGGCCCCTCTGCAGCGTTCGGAGACCCTTCTCTGATGCTGTTTGTAGTGCAGCCTGACCATATACTCTTAAGCGCATTATAACCTCGCGTTAAATGCTAACTTTGGAATGGCTGCACCTAAACATGTCGTGTTTGGTGTCAAACATCTTGGAATACTACCCCCCGCCAATTCTGGCGGCGGGGGTAGCATTCCACCCTTCTAGAGGGAAAGACATGTTAACTCTGGCTAGCCCGGTAACTTCTTTCCAAAGCCCTGGCATCACAAAATGCTGCTGCCACAGACACGAGTCTGGCCTCCTGCTGCTGGACGAAACTCCGGCAGGGGAGGCCTGGACAATAGGTTTCCTGTCCCAGGGAGGTGTGACCACCTCCCCAGACAGGATAATGTGTATTGGGGCTGGGCGGGAGCACTTTCGGGTGCTTTGAAGTCCTGCACTGGGGGCACATTTGGTGTCCCTGTGCATACCCCAGTTCAAACCGGATCAGGGGCTTGCAGCCCCTGCTTCGGCGTGAACTGGACAAAGGGAAAGGGGTGTAGCCACCCCTCTGCCCTGACCCACCCATAGGTGGGGCCACAGAGTAGTCCAACCCCTATCCTTAGTATAAGTATAGGAACCCAGTCCTTAGGACTTTAGATTATCCCTGGACGAAACTCTGAAACTGAATCCTGGACCTTCGACGCTCTACTCACGATTAGAGGACAGAAGAATCTCCCTTGGGGTCAAGGAGTGACTCCCCTGCTTGGCAGGCACCAAAGAAGCATCTGTCCGGTTCGCATTTCTGAAGCTCCCGTCGGACGCCGAAGTCATCGCATCACCAGAGGTGGATTCTCAGACTTCCCCGAGGCTACCCTGAGTCCCCAGCATAGCTGAGGCCCGTGGCTATCGTGGGTGACTTGAGACCGTGACCCCTGGACACCAAGCACATTTGCAAGTGCATCCTCTTCTAGGTCTCCCAAGAAGTCGTGCTTTGGGCTCCGAGTAGCCCTAGCCTCCAGCACCACCTGCACCGAAGATCACTGGGCCCCACTGCACGAGTGTCCTGTGAGCCAGATCCACGTGCAGCGTCACGAGGCTCCTTTGCGGTCGCTGGCCCGTTGGCTAGTAGCCCTTAACGAAGGCCAACCTTTTTCTAACTTGGCATCCTGGTTGCTCCAGGCCTGCCCTCACTTACTCTTGCTGGGTGAGTTCCCCAGTCCTTGCTGGTCTGCACCATCGACGATCTTCCTCTGCATCAAGACTTGCCGTTGCCAAGGCTTGTTGGGTCCAATCCGGTCGCCGACACCTCAGCACTCGACAAACATCGTGTACCAGCCCGAATCCTGCTCCTGGTCATCGACAACGCTTCCTGGACCTCGTGGCTGAAGAGACAAGATGACCGTCAACGCACCTGAAGCACTCGACATCGGTGGGCATCTGTCCATCGCCCTCCTGGTCACTGGCTAGTGACCCAGACTCTGTCCCCTCTGCTTTCAGGTTCTTCAGAACTCCGATCCACTCTTGGATCCACCCGGACACTTTTCACTTGGTCGCCAGCAGCACTTTGCAGCAGATCGCCATTCTAATCGACGACGAAACCCGACCCCGAAAGGCACCTATGCACCCGGCTTCCCTGGGTGAGGTAACACGAGTACTCCGGTGCTCCCATGGGTAGAGACTCTTCAAAGTCCTAGATCTCAAAGGGTTTGGTCCAAGTCCTCTTTTAAGTGTCCCTTTTCTCTAATTTCCCGATCACGACTTTCTCCATAGAAGTCAACGGCGTATCGCGGTTGTGTATTTACACTGCACGCGTCTCCCGTGGGTCCCCTGTGTCACTACCTTGGGTGGTTCCTTGTGGTCCAAGCACTTCTAGAGGCTCTAGGCCTAGTGTCTAGTTCAGTCGTGGTTCTTATACCACTTTATTGGTATATGGTTTGGTACGCCCCTAGGGCCCAAACGTGTATTTGTGCTATTACTGTGTTTAAATAACTTCTAACTTATGTACTTCGAACTCTAGCCTCATAAAGAGACTAGAGGGGTGTGTTTAGCAATAAATACATATATTTTGAATATATACCTGGTGTGGTGCTCTTTCATTTGGTCACTCAAGAGATTATAGACTGGTAAAACAAGCTGCTTTACATTCCTTCAAGACTTAGCCTGAAGGCTGCTCTCCATAGCTACCACTAGGATAGCTTTCAATAAGGTTGTCTTTAACCTATCTCCAATAAGGGGTTGTTTGGACTGGTGCAAGGTGCCCACTATAATTAGTGGACAGCATATGCCAGGCCAACTTCTCACACAAGAGTGCTGCACTTATATACCAGACCATAGCAAGGATCTGGAGAAATATATAAGTAACATCACTACGATCCACACAAAATTAGCAGACTTGACTGAAGAGGGAGTTTGGGAGAAGGTTGGCAAAGGATTCGGTCAAGTGGGGAGCTGGTTTGCGAATTTTGGAAAGGGATTCCTTGGCTATGCTCTGAGACCTATCATTATCGTGGTGGTTTGTGTGGTTTGTCTGTGGGGTCTGATCAAAGCATACAAGTGGTATAGAGCAGGCAGAGCTGAGAGGGCCTTGAGAGAAAATGAGACGAGAATGGCTAGACTGCAGGACAGTCACTATCGAAACCTTAAGAGTTTGGAGAGATTCCGACAAGGGAGAATGGCAACGAGTTCTGTTTAGGTCGGTTCTTTCTCCAAGGGAGTGAAAGATGTGATGACAGGAGTCATCAAAGGGGGAACTGATAGAGCGCCATGCTCTCGTAAAATTTGTAGGGGTGCATCATAATCACCATAAGTCTGCATCCGTATATATTCAGACATATATAAATGAGTGGATAGTAAAATGTAATTCAAATTGCATTATTGGAATGATAAAAGAGAGTAGTAGTGTTATCTAATCATGCAAATGTAACACAGTATTGAAATATGTTTAGCATAATGCGTAGATAGCATAGGTTACGTGCAGTTGAGATGCAGTAATTAACGTGTATGATAGTAAAGTGCACGTGTAGTTTATGCTTTGCATAGGAAATATATGAGCTTATGCTTAAAGAAGTAAGTAAGAATTGTGTGTTTACATTGTGTAAAGCCTGACTGCAAGTATGAAGAGGAAAGGCCTATTCGTTTTTATTTTAGCTTATTTTGTAGGCAGAGAAGGTGTTCTCTTGGAAAGGCTCTCTGGGCACAGTTGGTAAATTCGTGCAGAGGGAAAAGGTCTGTTGAAACGTATCTTCTGTTGCAGGTGCAAGGACATATGCCTCGTTAGTGAAAGACTGGATCTTTGTTTCACGAGTTAGGGTGGTGGGAGGCATTGAGATGGGAGTACACTGGAATGCAGGGATGATACTTTCAGCGGAGAAGGTGCCTGGGACTCAAGGTCATCGTAACCGTCCTGGATGAAGTAAGAGTTTCGATGGAAAAGTACGAGAAGGAAGACCTGGCCGAAGAGGCGTGACAAGGGCGTGTTCAATTGTATTTGGGTTTTCTATTAGGGACAGTGCCCCGAGGGTGGAGGGTAGAGAAGAGGTAGAGGAGACCAGAGAGGAAGACAGAGAGGCATTCTAGGAAGGAGCATCTTAGAACGAGCTCGAAATGCTATGTGAGTGCACTTCTTAGGAAGTCTTCACAGCTGACACCTTTTCTTTACTCTTGCCTGGGTAGTTCGTTAAGTAGGTATGTCACCTGAGTGATAGAGTAGGGACAGCTAATGGTTTTTATGCTTATCTAGGTAAATGAAGAATAACATAGAGATTGGAGCAGTTATCACTTGTCTAATACTTCTGGAGCTAACGATTCTTCTAATCCTGAGTCGGATGAGACTCCTGCGTAGGATGCTATTTGTATTAGTGCCCATCTATTTCTTTAACCTCGTGTTGAGGTGCTTGCACGTGCAGTTATTCTTGGCTGTAATAAACCCACAAAATTGAATTCGTAGTCAGTGGTCTTTTAAGATAAACTGGATTCTAAACCGTCGCATAACTGAAAAGATTTTCTTCCCTTCACACTATTCAGCAGGTAAAAAGATCCTGGCGACCTGAAGATTCTTAGAGGTGATAAGATAAGGATCAGCTTTATCATAAGCAGCCATGGCCCATTCAGGTAAGAGCGGTGGGCGGTGAGGCCAGGTGGGGGGGTGATTTCTACAGTAGACGACGACGGAAAATTAATTATTTATTTAATTTTCCCCGGTGGTGGTCTGTCGAATCCATCCCCCCCTCCCAACACGGCCCCACCGCTCTTACCTGCACGGGCCACGGCTGCTGATAAGGTAAGTACAAGACAGCAATAACTTGGTCCTGGGTTCCGGTTCCACTGCACGTGCTTTACAAATGATAGCTACATCCCTGGCCCCAATCTGTTTGGTAACACATATTTTTTTAAATCATGTTTTAGTACAGGAGAACTACTGCTGCAAATCTCCCGTTCTCCCAGATTAAAATGGCTGGAAGGCCACTTTAAATATGCATAGGTTGCTGAATCCTCCGCTCCTCCAGGAGGCATTTCCAGCTGCTTCATTTCAAGTCAGCCATGCAACGCTTTATGCTGATCATCTGTCATCCCAGTCTGAAAGATTTCTCCTCAGCGCTCTGATTCATAGCAGTGCGTGACCTTGTATTATTTCCATGTCATAATGCATCATTGTTTCTTTCCGATTTACCAAGCCGCCCTTTCTGAAATTACACCGTGCTCCGTGCATCCAAAACTTATTTTACAACTGTTGTCATAAGAGATAATGTATGTCTAATTTTACAGCTACTTTCATGTGGAAGTCTTTCCGTGCAAAACAAATGCTCTTCGCATCTCAAAAGTCGCCTTTCGTTATTACTATTTCAACAAATTTGAGCTAATCTGTCAAACTGCACAGCGAGAGCCTTAGTCACTGAGCTTAACTGAGAGAAAGGCAGAAGTTTCATGGGAACAAAGAATACAATTCTGCATGAAAACCTGACACGAGATTTGGCATGTTAGGAATGAATTCGGCGGTGCCACGCATGCACTAGGTGAGTGAATGTCTGACTCTTTGAATACGGGTTGTGGGAGACCCAAGAGCGGCGGTGGGTGGTCAACAAATTCCAATGCAAATGATGCGACCACTCGCGCACTCCTAACGTGCGCACATTCACAAACATTTGAATTATCTTCCAGATACGTATCTGCACTTCTCAAGCACGACCGAGCGCCTAATTCACAAAAAGCGTGCTGTGACTTCCTCTACTTGTACGCCTGGCTTTTATTCATGAATTCCAGGAGAAAGCCTTGGAGCAATTCACGATATAGAAAACTGTTGGTTCTGTTGGGTAATACAATTGCTGTGATTTCTGTACTCAATACAAAGGTATCTAAAATACAGAAATCACAGCAATTGTATTACCCAACAGAACCAACTGTTTTCTCTATCACTAATACCCAGGTTCTGAGGGACACAGGGTCGCCCCATTATTCTTAATGTTGGAGCAATTCACGACAAAGTCACGCCTATCCAGAGCAAATCGTTATAAACCGGGCCCTATTTGCTTATTTTTCCTTTTTTGAAATATGTTTTATAGCATTTGATTGGCAGCACTCAAGAGGAGTGCGTGGTCTTTTCTTTTCTCCTTGGTTGCTCCCTCCTTTTCCCCCCTGTGTGCTGGTGATCACACAATCAGGTCTGTGTTTGCTTCTCTCGATTCAGCCTGCTCCCTGACCCTTCCTTAGTGTGCTGCTGATAGCTCCCCTTATGGTCTTTTTCTTCATACTCGCATTTCTGTTCTCTGTTCATCCACGTCTTACAATTATATGTGCATTTTCGACCTTGCCACCCGGTTTCATGACTTACTTCTTCCATGATTAGAGAAACATCTAAAAAATGACTTTTTAAGGGCACAGACCTTAAGTGAAACACCACAGTTGTTTTGTATCTATGTGTCACTGGTAGTACTTTGCAAGAGCTGGGTGACTTGTCCTTTAACACACAGGAGATGCACTCAGACACTCCATAATGATCTCAACCATCATAATTAGGCATTGGCATATTGCTTAAGCCAAGGAAAAAATGCAAAAATCATTAGACTTGCAAAAGTATATATGTAAATTTATATTCGGATACCATGACTCCTCTCTCTCTCTATCTCTCTCACACACTCTCGCTCTCTCTCTCTCCCTCGCTCTCTCTCTCTCTCTCTAGTAACAACTTGAGGTTCTGCAGCTGGTAAACGAGATATTTAGTACCAGCTGTAGGTACTGAGTCCTGTTACAAGAGACATCTAGTAAAGTCTTAAGGCACTGTAGTCTGCATTAGGTGAATTTTGAAACTATTACACAGTCAATATTTTGCCTTTTCACTTTGCTCAAAAATAGCACAAGCAGTACGGCTTCTATTTCTGATGTACCAGTATTAGACAACCATTTGTCTTAAACCTATTTCTTGTATACATAAGTTTAAAACAGGATCCCAAATCTGGTGGGCTTTGTACAGAATTATGCTCAGATGTTTCATTTGTACATAATATCTGGTGTCTGAGTTTCAATTTTTATTGATAGTTAAAATTTCCAGTATACAAAATATAGGGTCCGCAATCTAGCCTACTGAGGATGGCTTCTGCACTTGCAGATTGAGATTTGAGACATGAACACACGAGCTCATTCTGAAAATAGTAAGTTGATTTGCACCGTGCTAGATTTTGAAATAAACTGTCAAGAAAAACGTATGACTGTTGATAACGTATCAGAAAATGGCTTCAACTTCCTGGGCACCATCCTTTCATGTGATGCACAATGGGCAGGGCTGTGGTATGAAAATGTATCCAAACAAGCGCAAGCAGCCACTTTGGGCTCTGCTCTCAGATAACAGCATCAAGATTTACCCACATGCAATTGTATACAAATCTACCTAAATGTTTCTTCTGTTCCAGACATCCAACGGCTCAGACATTGCCTGCATCTCATACAGACCTGGACGTCTAGGATACGTACCTGAGGCTCTGACCAACCAACACAGAATTCCTGTTATTGCCAAGAACAACCAGCAAGAAACGGTACATACCTGGCTCAATGACATGAACCTTGATAGCTTCGAACCCCAACTTTCACCGAATGCCAAGTCACTTGCATTTACTTTAGACACAAACCTCACCTCAGTGAACATTTGGCCAACTAAAAAAAGATGCCTGCTTCAGCTCTCTCTTCTAAAGAAATTAAAAACAGTTTCTTCTAGAACATGAGTTTAGAACTGCTGTTTAAGCCCTTGTATTCTTGCATCTGGATGGTGGTAACACCCTGCTCCATGGCCTACCAGACTTCAAACTGGTGCTCCTTTAGGGCATCAGCATGCCGCAGAATGTCTCATACAGGACTGGAAGAAAAATCATGTTGCACCCATCCTGATGGAATTCTTTTGTCTCCCCATGCTAGCCCACTACATCCTGAAAAACAGCTTTCATCATTTCCAGAGCTATCAATACCAGCACCCACACTTTTCTTGCGGAGAAGCTCACCATCTCTGATGGCCCTCGGTACACCTATATCCAGGCCTCCATCAGACTAGAGACTAAGGGCCTGATTTAAAGTTTGGTGGACAGGGTACTCCGTCACAAATTGAACCAAGTGCCGTATCAACCAAAATCTTGGTCTGCCCTCTCTATTCTTTGCCCATTTAGACAGGATCGTGTGGTTTTCTTGTTTTATTATCAGTCACAGGCCAGGGAATACTTGGTGGCCATGAACAGAAAAAAAATGTACCCCATGCCATTTGAGAAAACTACCTAAGTGTTAGGGTCATTATTTATGTTTTTCAAAAACAAATTCCTGTATGGGAGTTTGTTTTTGAAAAACATAAAGGTTTGGAGCAAGGCTTCCTAAAAGACGGCACTACCACTCAAACAGAGGGGGCCCCTAATGAGAAGGATGAAGGTAGGGAGACATAGGGGAAAACACAAAGCAATCAAACAAGAAGGCAACCCTACCTATTTATTTCAAAATATGCATAACGTCACAAATAATTATAGCATGACCAGTGCTGATGGATAGGTCCCCAAAGGAGGACAACACGTAGAGACAAGCTTATAACAAAATATATTTATTTAATCAATAAATAAGACATAATAATAACAGCTATTAGAGAGATCCCACCGCTCATTCATACAATCTCACACAAACCAACCATCAATCACACCTCTATCGTTCAAAAGCAAAACATCATACATGCACTCAAATGATTAGGCAACCTATGTATTTAAACAAATCCCCACAGAATATCCTAGATATCATTAAACAAAATGCTAGAGACAGATCAAAGTCGTCAAAATAACTCAATGTGTACAAAATACAAAAGATATGTAACAATAATACAATCACAGAATTGGTGGCTGCATTGGAGGATGTTTCTGGAAGGGGGAAAAATTGTGAACAACACTCCAACCGAAATTACATCAACAAGCGCCGACGCGCGTTTCGGTGTGCAGCCCGGCTATGGGCAAACACATTCTTCAGGGCGCTAATAGCGGTGAAATCAAGCGGTGGGTAAATTCTGAAAAATGAACAGACATGGCATGATGATCTATACTCCTGTGTTGCTGCTCTAAAATAATTCATTTCAAAATGGTATATACTGCATTCAAAAAATATAATCTAACAAAACCTAATAGGTATAGAATCCTAACAGCACTGGTACACTGTAAATACAAAATCAAGCAAAACACTAATCATGGAACAGGTTGTGCACAGTTATGGATACAACAAAATAAAACACATATACATATAGACCAAAACATATAAAAATAAAAATAAAAACTAGTGAGACAGTGACAATAGAGAAAGCAGATAACTAAATGCGAACAAAAGTCATGTACCTGGTTTAAGGATAAACTCAAGCCTGGATATAGGTAAAATGGACAGCCAGGAACAACAATAAAACGTGCCGGTCTCAGAATAGCGTCATATTCGTGATAGTAAGAGAAGTTTGGGCACATGTCCTCTCTGCCTATGGCAAAAAATAGAAAAAATAGAAAAAACGCCATATATAACAAAATTATTAGAAGTCTGGGCAAAAGAACCTTCTCTAACTAAGGCGAAAATGGAATGAACGCCATGTATAACAAAATTATTAGAGGTTCACAAGCGAGCGGGCTGAAAGCCGATGTTCTGGTTACCAAACACGCATTTGTTAGACATGCACTCTGGTCAACAACTCACCCGAAGGAGCGAAATGATTGATGAATAGATCCTCGATGGCCGCGAGGGTAAAACCACAGACCCTGTTCAGACTGGATACAGGAGTTCAAAAAGCAGCTAGGGCCTGGGCCGAGAGCCGTGGTAATGCAGAATTTTAACGGGCAAGGGGCTCCAATGACATAAAGGAAATTCTTGCGAAGAGTAAAGGAAAAGGAAAAAGAAAAGAGGATAGTATAAGTCTAAGTCTAAGTAACCACAGCCCTTAAAGAGCTTACAAGAGTTCTGGAGTTCTAGCAACATCTAGTGTTCTACACAGAAATGTGGACTCTAAAGTAAACGAACAGAGAATCCGTTATAAAGAGGATGTTGTTTACCTGACAAACTGGATACACTGTTAAAAGAGCGTAACGAAATTGCACTGCAGGTCCCCTGGCGTGGCAGGTATAAACGGGCCGGAAATAATGAAGGAATCGGGTAGATGATTCTATAAAGGAAAAATAAATAAAACAACATAAATGTATGAGAGCGGACATGCCAAAGAAAAAGAGAAAGAAAAAACAGCCTTCCATCACTAGCGCTTCCAGGGGAAGATATAAACTTACCCAGGTCTCAATGTATTAGATGACCGGGCGACATGATGGTCGATCGGTAATAAAGCGGGCTCCGTCACGTAAAAACGCACAGAGGAGAAAACGCTGAATTTAAATCAAAACACTGCAGTGCGAATAACCAATCACGGTGCAGTATAGGGTCATCTGATACAAATAGGTCAGATGAGCATAAGTATGCATGAAATAGCGAAATGGACTCAAAGAGTGAATGGAGTCCAAACGGCAATGGATCGGCACAATCTGTTTATCCTCATCTTCCTTTTTATTTTCTATTTTTTATTTGATATTATTCACTCTTTGGTGATTTGTGTGTGTCATATCTTAGGGTGTCGTCTGTTTGGTCTTTTGACCCCATTTGTTGTTGTTGAGTAGTATATTTTAATTGTTACCTTCCCTATGTTGACAGAAAGCATTAAAACCTTCGGTTTTACCGACGAGGACCTAGCACGACTATTAGGTCAGACCGCGGGCAATGATCAACTTTTCACTTTATCTAAGGGACTTAATGAGGAATGGACGAAGTTATTTAATTTGAGGAAAAAATCGAAGTGTACTGAGTCCCATGCCAGCTTTATGCTCGAGTATCTCAAAGCAGGCACTATACCCATCGGGCTAAGAGTCCGCAACATCCCGGGCCTATTTATTGAGATCAGACAGTTCCTGGAGAACTGGGCTCTCATTTCTAACCGCTGCTCCAGGGACTGGATGATACTCATCATCGAGACGGCCCGTGAGGTTGTGGAACTATTAAACAAAGAGATCCAGGAGCTGGAAAACAAACTGAAACAGTCACACAGTGTTGAAGAGGGTAAGAAGAAACTCGAGGAAATTTCCTACGAGCTAGATTCTTTCAGTGAATATTTTCTCAAGAGAAAGACGGAGAAGTTAAGAAAGGATATACGCTTGTTTACACAAGAACGCACTTACCCTTTTCTCTCTGAGGGATTCTATAAATCCAACAGTGAGATCGTGGCGGGTAGCAATACCGCCAGTTGGGGACATCAACGTATCACTACATTCTCAGATACCACCGATTCTGAGGGTGAGGGTTCCACGTATCAGAATTACCAACCTAGATACAACTCGGACAGATCTGGTCCTGATAATCATTTTTTAGGCAACCGAAGGGGCAATTTTTGCCCCAGATATCGAGGGCAACAACAACAAAGGGGGTTCCAATTGGGTCAACAACAGAGGGGCTCCTTCCCCAACCGGGGACAAGCGCAGAGGACCCGTTTCGAGGACCAGGAGCCAGCTCAGAAGTACATTCAGACCCGCCAACTCCAGTATTGGCAAACCTAGATATGATTCCCATCTTTAATTTGTCTTCCAGTCCTCTGGATCCACACATGGAGACTCTTCTAGCTAAGGGACTTTCATTCGTTCCCACGACCTACTTTGATGAATTTGAATTGATGAGAGACATGCATTCTTTCTTTCGAAAGATTCGCTTACAAAAATTCTTTCTCAATAGAAATAATACACCAAGCGAAGAAAACCTTTCGGGCCTCAAACCTCCGTCCACTTTTTGCCCCGAAACAGATCAGGTTGGCGCTGAAGTGGACTTGTTTGAGAGGGCGGTTCTTCAGAGGATCAAACGGTCCATTAAATACATCCCCAAACCTATTTACAATATTACCAAAGAGGAGCATTTTGCCCTAAAGAAACTCAAAGATGATACCTCTCTGACGATCAAACCATGCGATAAAGGGGGAGGTATTATTATTTTCGACTCTAACAAATTCAGAGAAAAAATGGAGTGCCTTCTGGGTTCACCCAGGCATTATGAAAAAATCATGTCCAACCCTGAACCTCAACTCAAACGCTGGATCCTTAAAGTAGTAGAGGCGGCCGTTGAAAGAGGTGAGATATGCCAGAAAGAGGCTGAATTTCTTACTCCCTCTCACACCCGTATTCCTATCATCTATGGGGTGCCAAAGACTCACAAACACGAGGCGGACCCCCCACTTAGACCTATTGTGTCCACCATTGGGTCGGCCACGGAGCCACTTTCTAAATACGTGGACCGGTTTTTGAAACCACTGGTCGCTATGTTACCATCATATATTAAGGATACGGGCCATTTTATCTCTCAAATCGAGGGCCTCCCTTTCAACAACCAGCAGGAGATCCTCGTTACCATGGATCTTGAGTCTTTATACTCAAACATACCTCAAAAAGGAGCATTTGAGGTTATTAAGGGCATTATAGAAGGCGAAAACACTTTGACTAATTCTACTCTCATTCTTCAACTCCTTGAGATCGTTTTATCTGAAAACTTTTTTGAATTCGAGAACTCCTTTTTCCATCAGATTCAGGGAGTAAGCATGGGAGCTGCCTGCGCTCCTAGCGTTGCGTGTCTATATATGGGGCACTTCGAGAATTATAACATCTACAACGAAGTGGCCCCTTTTTATGAGAATGTACACTACTGGTCCCATTTTATCGACGATATTTTCTTTATCTGGCAAGGGGACCAGAACACATTGGATGAATTTATTTATTGGATCAACCTGGCTGACCCTAATTTGACTTTTACGGCACATACCAGCATTCAAAAACTGGAATTCCTGGATGTGTGGATCGAGCATTCTGAGTGTCAGCTAGCGGTTTCCTTACATACGAAACCGACCGCAAGAAACACTCTGTTGCATTTTAAGAGTTTCCATCCTAGCTGTCAGAAAGATGGAATACCATTTAGCCAGTTCCTGCGATATCGCAGGAATTGTACTACCATCAAAGAATATCTTCATCATGCTGAAGCTCTTAAGATCAAACTTATTGCCAGAGGCTATCCACCTAAACTTGTGAAGAATGCTCCTAAAAGAGCAAGATATTACGATTGAGATTCTAAGTTCCTGCCAAAACAAAAAAACTCTTTGGATCAACTGGTTTGTGTGACTAAACACTCATGGTTCAACAATAAAGTACGCCAAATTGTTAATTCTCAGTGGCACCTTCTAAACTTGGACCAATCCCTGCCCCTGATTAGAAAACCCATCTTTTCCTTTAAAAGGAATAAAAATCTGAGGAACATGCTTGTGCGAGCTAAAGGATCCAATAGACCCAGTTTTGCTCAAAGCTCCATAACAGGGGGAGCGCCAGTTAAAGGCAACCACAAATGTGGCAATTGTCAGGCTTGTCACAATGCGATAGTCAGTGACCAGATTTGCATCAACTCGCGCACCGTTTACCTCAAGGAAATGACCAACTGTCGCTCTACCAACATTGTATATGCCATTTTATGCACCTGCAATATGGCGTATGTGGGAGAAACAGCCAGGGAGTGCAGAATTCGCATTGGCGAACACAAATCCAACATCAGGCTTCACAAACTTTCGGCCCCATTGGTGAAACATTGAGCCTCACAGGAACATTGCGAAAAAGATCTACGCTGGACCATTTTAGAAAAGGTGCGCAGCATTCCGGGCTCGGACATGACTGCCATTCGCCGAAAACGCAAATTATTTTGGATGTTCCTTCTTAACACCAAGGACCAGGCACTGAATGAAAGTCTCCAATGGGAAAATGCTTTTCTTTAAATGTTGCCTCTGAATTAGCTTTCAACCTCTATTTTTGTAGCTGACGATTATTTGGACAATAGGAGCTGACCTTCTTTTTCTTCCTTTTTCTGATTTTTCTAGTCCCATTAATGTGATTTATATTATCTTTGGAGGGAGCTTTTGTATGCTTATTCTTTACGCATATGCACCACATAGTTTGTTCTTCTTTTGTAAAAGATTCTGTAGCGGTTGACACAGTCATTTGTGCAGCGATTTTGGATGGACCGATTGTGCTGATCCATTGCCGTTTGGACTCCATTCACTCTTTGAGTCCATTTCGCTATTTTGTGCATACTTATGCTCATCTGACCTATTTGTATCAGATGACCCTATACTGCACCGTGATTGGTTATTCGCACAGCAGTGTTTTGATTTAAATTCGGCGTTTTCTCCTCTGTGAGTTTTTACGTGACGGAGCCCGCTTTATTACAGATCGACCATCATGTCGCCCGGTCATCTAATACATTGAGACCTGGGTAAGTTTATATCTTCCCCTGGAAGCGCTAGTGACGGAAGGCTGTTTTTTCTTTCTCTTTTTCTGGGCAGGCTGCAGGACAGGCTAGTAGTTATCAAAGTAGCCTAACATAAGAAATATATTACATTTAATGAATGCCTGTAAGAAATTGCTTTATTGGTTGAGAGGGGTGTAAGCCCATCTCAACTAACAGCCACAGTCCTTGTCAAGGCGAACCACAAAATGTCACAAAATTATCCAGTGCTTAACTTTCTGGTGCCTTGGCACACAAGCAGTCAAGTTGTACTTAGAGCCAATGTGTAAAGTATTTATGTAGCACACAAACAGTAATAAAGTGAAAACACGCTACTAGAAAAAGAAACAACATTTTTGATAAATTGAATAACACCAAAATGATATTAATGAAATCATTTGACCCTGAGTTATGCATTTTTCAAGTTTGTATTGAAAAATAGCACCTAAACAGAAAAATAGCTCCACCCGCGTGTATATGGCTGTGAAAGATTGGAACAAGATCACAGGCTACGGCCGACTGCAATGTTGCACGTTCTTGATACAGTCACCAAGTTTGCCACAGCCAAACCTTTACCTTAGGACTTGGAAAATATTTACAAGATTTCCTGGAGAAGATCGAGGACCTGAATTATATATTTGTGAATGCGTGAGGACCGTAAAAAATTGACGTTCCATCTGTCCACCGTCGAAGCTGTCTTACGCCTGATATATATGTAGGCCTTTTGATGGACGAAATTCTGTGCATTCCCTTCTATCTCAGTTGCATGCAGACCAGTCCATCAATGGAGTATATGGTAAAAAGCAGCTGATGGTGGCATGTCAGGCACAACTTTGCTTGCCCAATCAGGATGTAGGTTAATGCCGGTATAACCATGGTGGGTAATTTTTCACACCTGAGGGGGTGGTTTCCAGCTATAAAAGGGGTAAATAGACACCACCTTTCTTTCAAGCTGCACTACTCACTATGAATATACTGTTGCAAGGTGCTGCTTACCTCCTGCTTGACATGAATGATGAATCACCATGCCGTAGCTGCAATCGGAGGTATGTTTTTACATCTTACATATCGACTGTACTAATTTCAGTTTGTCTGTTCCCAGTTGCAACTTTGTATTTGCTCTATATTTTAAGTCTGCCCTGCTATATTTATCCACACCTACATGAAGTCAGGTGACCAACATACTTAAATCTGTAATTTTACATTTTTAAATGTGTCAATTAAAAAATAATTTATACATCCTTACTGAAGAAGTAGGCAGATTACACGGGGAGCCTGTTAAAAAATTGTTTCCTGCTCCAGACACTGCCGGTTTTACTGGGGACTACATCACCCGCACACCAACGCGCCAGGAGGCGCCAACGTCAATCTCTTCACGCCGGGGAGCGCATAAAAGCTGCATTGAGCTCCAGCAGCGCTGGAGCCCGTTAAAAATTGTTTCCTGCCTCCAGACACTGCCGGTTTCACTGGGGACTACATCACCCGCACACCAACGCACCAGGAGGCACCAACGTCACTCTCTTCGCGCCGGGGAGCGCATAAAAGCTGCCTTGAGCTCCCGCAGTACGGGAGCCCATTAAAAAATGTTCCTGCCTCCAGACACTGCCGGTTTCACTGGGGACTACATCACCCGCACACCAACGGGCCAGGAGGCGCCAACGTCACTCTCTTCGCGCCGGGGAGCGCATAAAAGCTGCCTTGAGCTCCTGCAGTGCGGGACGTACGCGGGCGTGCCCGGGCGTCTGCGCTTGTCCACGGCCGGAGGAGTCCGGGGCTTGGGCCACCTCCTTAAGAACTGTTTCCTGAGCAGAGGGGCCATCAATTCAAAGGTACTCTTTGATTTTACCTTTAGATTCACAGCTATTTAAGGGCGCCATAATGAGTAGACGCAAAACTGCTAAGGATCAGAGGGGTCAGGGAGTTGTGGGGACACTCGACGCCTTTCTGCTGAGGGCTGAGTCTGCCCTTATTCACGAAATTGAACTAACTGAGCGCCGGCTCTCACTGGAACCGCAGATTACTCAGAGACAGTCAGTCCCAGTGGCCTGTCCTTCACAAAACAGTTCTCAAGACTCCTCAGTACAGGCATTACAAATAGAGCAACAATCATTAATACAACTCTATAACTTAATAATCGCAAGACCATAAACCTCACAGACACCGAATAAAAACCAGTAAAACCAGCTAAAACACTGTATAAATAAGGCTAAAATCCACCTAAAAATCAGTCAAGCTAAAAGATGTATAATTAATATAACCTCATTTCATATATATAGCAGCAATAGAAAACAACAAATAGATGCAGGTCTTTGATCGGGGATCTCCACATAGCTAATACATATTTGGCAAAGGCTCATTAATGAATAGCGATGTTATAAACAATGTTATAAAAAGTTATAGAGATCCTCTCCAGTATTCAGGCCATTTGGCATCTTTGTATCAAGTTGTAAAATATATTGACTCTCCAGCTGCCGCAACTTTCTTTCCCTGTTGCCCCCTCTTAATGACCTGGGGACTGCATCAATTACAGAATAACAAAGATCATTTAAGTTATTTTGATGAACAAGTTTAAAATGGCGAGCAACCGGATAGCTGGGATCTGAATTTACAATCGCACGCAGGTGTTGTAAAATGCGATTAAAAACCTGAAGCTTGGTGCTACCTACGTACTGGAGATGACATGTACATTCCAGTACGTATACCGCATGGTCAGTTTTACAAGTAAAAAGCCCATTAATTTTACATGGGGTGTGTGCGAAAGCATCCAAGTACTCCTGTTTAGTGATCCCAAACTTGCATGCCCTGCAGGAGCTGCATTTGTAGAATCCTGTCCTAGTAGAAAGCCAATGTCTCGTGTTGCATACTTCCGGACTAGTTTTAACAAGAGCATCCCTCATAGAGGGTGCCCTTCTAAAAGTAATGGCTGGCCTTTCATCCAGTAATGGGACGAGAGTAATGTCAGTTTTCAATATAGGCCAATTTTTATTTATAATATTTCTAACTTGTTTCTCGTGGCAACTATATGTAGTTATTAAACGTACCGCACTATCCTCCCTGTGCAGTTTACTTACTCTCCCTGTTATTACTTTGCCAGTTCTATTTGGCAGGACAGTTTCACTCCATGTATTGTGTACTTTAGTTAAAGCTGTTTGCAGATCCCTCGTATCGTATCCGCGAGCCTGAAACCTTTGTACAGAGTCAGCTAGGCATTGTGTAAGGTCAGTATTATTGCTGCATATTCTTTTAATTCTTAAAAACTCCCCATACGGGATGCTCTTAATGAGGTGTCTGGGGTGGGAGCTGCTAGCATGTAGAGTCGAATTCCTAGCTATCATCAGTGATGTCACTGACCATGTCATGAATGATGTAATATGTGACGTCATCAGCAGTGCATTGCGTGCAAGTTATAGTTAGCTGAACTAACTATAACGGGGGAATTTCTATGGTTTTGCACGAGTGAAATGTCCAACTAACTATAACGTCCCTGAAACCTATGGTTTTTTCAGTGAATATATATATATATATATATATATATATATATATATATATATATATATATATATATATATATATATATATTATCTACTGGCGGTCGCCAGTAGATAGTTATAGTTAGGACCTATTTTCCATAGGAAATCCGCGACATTCTATTTGAAATAACTCTTGCGTCGAGTTGACGAATCTTCGCGAAATTTTCAAACTTTATGGCCCGCTCCGGTCCGCTACTACCCTGAAAGTTTCGGGGTGATTCGTCAAGCGGGGCCGAGAAAAAGGGGGGTCCCAAAACGTGTTTTCCCCATTCATTTTCGAATAGGAAACTTTAGACACGGTTACAGCCCGAACTGCTGAACGGAATTACACCAAATTTGGCAAAGAGGTAGTTCTTGGTTCAGAAAGAACCCTTTTTGTTAAATGGTGTAAATCCGTTCAGTAGTTCCTGTAAAAATCAAAATGAAAATCACATATATATGTATGGCTGCGTCGGATTCACGCACCCTCCCGATCACGAGCTGCATGCTAATTGGCTGTCAACACTCCAAATCAGGAAGTGTTGGCAGCTATTTTATCCCTCGGTAGAACCGAGGGACAGAAACAAGTGCGCAAAGCGCAAAAAGGGGGCAGGGTAGAAACACCCTGACCCCTAGGTCTGCTCAGGGGTCCCACAAGGACCCCTGGGCAGAAATTTTTTTTTTTTTTTTTAAATCGGCAGGATGCGCTCAGGGTGCGCGGATCCTGGCGAAAAAAAAAAAATCGAAGCGCGGTCTCCCAAGTCCCGGGGGCATGCGGGGGGTGGGTTTATTGTTTATATGGGGGGCCTCTAAGGCCCCCAGCCTCGGGACCGCCACCCCCGGGGCTTAATAAAAGAAATGGTGCGGGAGGGCTCTCCTGCCCTCCCGCAGCCCCGGGAACCGCCACCCCCGGGGCTTCTTTTTAAAATTTTAAATAACGTGTGGGGGGCTCCAGCCCCACACGCCCGGGACCACCACCTCCCGGGGCACATAGGAAATAAATGTGGGGTCCGTCACGGACCTCAGAGCCCCGGGGACCACCACCTCCCGGGCTGTGCAATTCAAGGGAGGGGGCCGCACGGCCCCCTCCTGGAGCCCTTGATGGCCCTGGGGACCTCCACCCCCAGGGCTGGCTCCTGCAGTGTCCCGGGTGCCTACCCTCGGGACACTGTAGTTGTAATGACAGGACGGGAGCCTCGCGGCTCCCGTCCTGTCATTGCAAACTGCTTTGGAAACCTGCTCTCTCTTCCAATATCCAAGCACATTGCTTTCCACATGGGGAGCTGCATGTTAGCAGCTCCCCATGTGGAAAGCAATGCCGGCTCCCAAGGGACGCGGGAGCCGGCGGGACTGTGGGGGATTGGGGACCCCCCACAGTCCCCAACGGAGAGGAGCCAGCCCCGGGGGATGGGGTCCCCAGGGCAAGTAGTGGCTCGGGAGGAGGCCACGCGGCCCCCTCCCCAAATTAAAAATAAAAAAAAATTTAAAAATGAAAGGCCGGCCCCGGGGATGGGGTCCCCGGGCCTTAATGGCCTGAGGAGGGGGCCACGCAGCCCCCCTCCAAATATTTAAAAATTTTAAAAAGAGGGCATGCCCCGGGGATGGGGTCCCCGGGGCCAATATAGGCCCAGGGAAGGGGGCCACGCGGCCTCCTTCCCGTTTTATTTTAATTTAAAAAAAAAATGAAAATCCTCATGCCCCGGGGGATGGGGTCCCCGGGCCAAAGAGGCCAAGGGAAGGGGGCCACGCAGCCCCCTCCCATACAAAAAAAAAAATTACAAAAAAAAAAGACCGGCATCGTGCCGGAGGCCCCGCCCCACTCCTGCAGCAGTCTGCAAACGCGTCCCCTGGTGCGTTTGCAGATGGGGAACGCATTTCCCTTGAATACTGGGGGTCTCTGGGGCTAACTAGCCCACCAAGAACCTTCCAGTATGCGCTAGGGCTGCGTTGCAGAGAGGTGTACAGAGGCCACGCCCCTTTTTACACCTCTCTGCAACGCAGCTCTGTGGCGCTTTTTGGAGGTACATGGTGGGCTAGTTGGACTCCAGGACCTCAGGATTCAAGGGGACTTAATCCCCAACTTAAAATGCGCCACGGGCGCGTTTGCACAGTGGTGAAGGGAGGGGGCGGGGCTTCAGGTGACATGTGTGCAAACAGGCCCCGTGGCGCATTTTAAGATGGGGAATTAAATCCTCTTCAATCCTGAGGGTCCCTGGGGCCAACTAGCCCACCAGGTACCTCCAGTAAGCGCCACGGAGCTGCGTTGCAGAGTGTTGTAAAAAGGGCATGGCCTCTGTACACCTCTCTGCAACGCAGCCCCTGGCGCATTCTGGAGGTTCCTGGTGGGCTAGTTGGCCCCTAGGGACCCTCAGGATTGAGGAGGAATTAATTCTCTAACTTAAAACGCGCCACAGGGCGTGTTTGCAGACATGTCACCTCAGGCCCCACCCCCTTCCTTCACCATTGTGCAAATATTCCTCTAAAATCAACCGAACTACGAATTCTGATTTACTCACCTGTTATCAGGAGAGACCTCAGTGCTGCATCTTTGAGCCCAGTACTGATCCTGAAAAGTAATTTTAACCGTAATTACCAGTAACTTGAATTTCCTTCCATAGGATATCATTGCCTGCTTTTTGCTGAAAGTTTCTAAGTGTCGATTTTTGAAACATACAAATATTCCTCTAAAATCAGCCGAACTACGAATTCCGATTTACTCACCTGTTATCAGGAGAGACCTCAGTGCTGCATCTTTGAGCCCAGTACTGATCCTGAAAAGTAATTTTAACCGTACTTACCAGTAACTTGAATTTCCTTCCATAGGATATCATTGCCTGCTTTTTGCTGAAAAAGTTTCCAAGTGTCGATTTTTGAAACATACAAATATTCCTCTAAAATCAGCCGAACTACGAATTCCGATTTACTCACCGGTTATCAGGAGAGACCTCAGTCCTGCATCTTTTAGCCCAGTACTGATCCTGAAAAGTAATTTTAACCATACTTACCAGTAACTTGAATTTCCTTCCATAGGCTAACATTGACTGGTTTCACTTGGAAATTCTTCTAAGTGTGGAGTTTTGGAACTTTATAATATTCCTCTAAAATCAGCCGAACTACGAATTCCGATTTACTCACCTGTTATCAGGAGAGAACCCAGTGCTGCATCTTTTAGCCCAGCACTGACCCTGAAAAGTAATTCTAACCGTACTTACCAGTAACTTGAATTTCCTTCCAAAGGCTAACATTGACTGGTTTCACTTGGAAATTCTTCTAAGTGTGGAGTTTTGGAACTTTATAATATTCCTCTAAAATCAGCCGAACTACGAATTCCGATTTACTCACCTGTTATCAGGAGAGAACCCAGTGCTGCATCTTTTAGCCCAGCACTGACCTTGAAAAGTAATTCTAACCGTACTTACCAGTAACTTGTATTTCCTTCCATAGGAATCCATTGTCTGGTTTTCAGCAGAAAAGTTTCAAAGTGTCGATTTTCACAAACTATAAATATTCCTTAAAAATCGCATGTATGACTTAAACGCATTCTTTCAACTGTTTACAGGAGATGCACCAGTGCTGGATCCAGGATCCACCACTGAGTAAGAAAAAGTAACAATAACACTACTTACCTGCTAAGTGAATTTCTCCCATAGGATAACATTGGTGATTCTATGTGAAAAAGTTTCCAAGTGTCAACTTTTAAAATACAATAATATTCCTTAAAAATCACTACTGTAACCAAAACGCTTTTACTCAACTGTTTACAGGAGATGTCCCAGGACTGAATCTAGGATCCAGTCCTGTGGTGAGAAAAGTAATCCATAAAGTAACTAATTGCATTTAACTAGAAATTGACATTGAGCTCAATGTTGCATTGTGTTTGAAATTGTGTTGCCCATTGCAACAACTGTAACTACTGTACTTAAAAGTCTATTGCCTATTTGCAAAGTATTTAAACTAAAGTAATTCATTCTGAGAAAGTATATTTTGTAATGTAATGTATAATGTAATTACAATGTAATTTAAAAAATAAAATATCTAAAAATAAATAGTTGAAATTTTTTTGTAAATCAGTATCAAAAAAATAAATATAACAATTAATACAATTAAAAATTGTCATTTACAAAACCTTTGAAATTCACTGAAAAAAACCATAGGTTTCAGGCACGTTATAGTTAGAAATTAGCATTTAAAAAACCTTTGAAATTCACTGAAAAACCATAGGTTTTAGGGACAGTTATAGTTAGTTGGACATTGCACTCGTACAAAACCCGTGAAATTCCCCGTTATAGTTAGTTCAGCTAACTATAACTCGCGCCCCCGCAATTCACTGCTGATGACGTCACATATTACATCACTCATGACATGGTCAGTGACATCACTGTCCAGTCCAGCCGCGGAGTGTGCACCACCCCGTAAGATTGGGGGCCACGAAAGTGGAACAGCAGCTGTATATAGGATCGTGGACGGGCCCACCTGTGGGGTCCATACAGGACCTAATTATGTGCTACCCGCACTATACTTCCCAGAAGGCACAGTTTCATTTGAACCTCCCATTGGGGGGGTGTGTCAGAAGTGGGTCAGCGGTTGCACACACCGTTCCATTAAAGCCTCTGAAGAGAATCATATGGTGATTCGAAACGCGTCAGGCAATACCACTATGGAGCGGCTCCTACGGGCGGTTCCCCGTCCTTACCTACACATGAATCAAGATGGTGCTCGAGAGCTACTTACAGGTGGACAACCTTGGAGCAGTGATTTTAACGCGGCAGTCCAGCCGCGGAGTGTGCACCACCCCGTAAGATTGGGGGCCACGAAAGTGGAACAGCAGCTGTATATAGGATCGTGGACGGGCCCACCTGTGGGGTCCATACAGGACCTAATTATGTGCTACCCGCACTACACTTCCCAGAAGGCACAGTTTCATTTGAACCTCCCATTGGGGGTGTGTCAGAAGTGGGTCAGCGTTTGCGCACACCGTTCCATTAAAGCCTCTGAAGAGAATCATATGGTGATTCGAAACGCGTCAGGCAATACCACTATGGAGCGGCTCCTACGGGCGGTTCCCCGTCCTTACCTACACATGAATCAAGCTGGTGCTCGAGTGCTACTTACAGGTGGACAACCTTGGAGCAGTGATTTTAACGCGGCAGTCCAGCCGCGGAG
Organism: Calotriton arnoldi; assembly: GCA_963921515.1. Lineage (NCBI taxonomy): Eukaryota > Metazoa > Chordata > Amphibia > Caudata > Salamandridae > Calotriton > Calotriton arnoldi. Next base: position 429,671 of record CAWUFW010009256.1, on the reverse strand, counting down.
TGTGCACCACCCCGTAAGATTGGGGGCCACGAAAGTGGAACAGCAGCTGTATATAGGATCGTGGACGGGCTCACCTGTGGGGTCCATACAGGACCTAATTATGTGCTACCCGCACTACACTTCCCAGAAGGCACAGTTTCATTTGAACCTCCCATTGGGGGTGTGTGTCAGAAGTGGGTCAGCGGTTGCGCACACCGTTCCATTAAAGCCTCTGAAGAGAATCATATGGTGATTAGAAACGCGCCAGGCAATACCACTATGGAGCGGCTCCTACGGGCGGTTCCCCGTCCTTACCTACACATGAATCAAGCTGGTGCTCGAGTGCTACTTACAGGTGGACAACCTTGGAGCAGTGATTTTAACGCGGCAGTCCAGCCGCGGAGTGTGCACCACCCCGTAAGATTGGGGGCCACAAAAGTGGAACAGCAGCTGTATATAGGATCGTGGACGGGCCCACCAGTGGGGTCCATACAGGACCTAATTATGTGCTACCCGCACTACACTTCCCAGAAGGCACAGTTTCATTTGAACCTCCCATTGGGGGGGTGTGTCAGAAGTGGGTCAGCGGTTGCGCACACCGTTCCATTAAAGCCTCTGAAGAGAATCATATGGTGATTCGAAACGCGTCAGGCAATACCACTATGGAGCGGCTCCTACGGGCGGTTCCCCGTCCTTACCTACACATGAATCAAGCTGGTGCTCGAGTGCTACTTACAGGTGGACAACCTTGGAGCAGTGATTTTAACGCGACAGTCCAGCTGCGGAGTGTGCACCACCCCGTAAGATTGGGGGCCACGAAAGTGGAACAGCAGCTGTATATAGGATCGTGGACGGGCCCACCTGTGGGGTCCATACAGGACCTAATTATGTGCTACCCGCACTACACTTCCCAGAAGGCACAGTTTCATTTGAACCTCCCATTGGGGGTGTGTCATAAGTGGGTCAGCGGTTGCGCACACCGTTCCATTAAAGCCTCTGAAGAGAATCATATGGTGATTCGAAACGCGTCAGGCAATACCACTATGGAGCGGCTCCTACGGGCGGTTCCCCGTCCTTACCTACACATGAATCAAGCTGGTGCTCGAGTGCTACTTACAGGTGGACAACCTTGGAGCAGTGATTTTAACGCGGCAGTCCAGCCGCGGAGTGTGCACCACCCCGTAAGATTGGGGGCCACGAAAGTAGAACAGCAGCTGTATATAGGATCGTGGACGGGCCCACCTGTGGGGTCCATACAGGACCTAATTATGTGCTACCCGCACTACACTTCCCAGAAGGCACAGTTTCATTTGAACCTCCCATTGGGGGGGTGTGTCAGAAGTGGGTCAGCGGTTGCGCACACCGTTCCATTAAAGCCTCTGAAGAGAATCATATGGTGATTCGAAACGCATCAGGCAATACCACTATGGAGCGGCTCCTATGGGCGGTTCCCCGTCCTTACCTACACATGAATCAAGCTGGTGCTCGAGTGCTACTTACAGGTGGACAACCTTGGAGCAGTGATTTTAACGCGGCAGTCCAGCCACGGAGTGTGCACCACCCCGTAAGATTGGGGGCCACGAAAGTGGAACAGCAGCTGTATATAGGATCGTGGACGGGCCCACCTGTGGGGTCCATACAGGACCTAATTATGTGCTACCCGCACTACACTTCCCAGAAGGCACAGTTTCATTTGAACCTCCCATTGGGGGGGTGTGTCAGAAGTGGGTCAGCGGTTGCCACACCGTTCCATTAAAGCCTCTGAAGAGAATCATAAGGTGATTCGAAACGCGTCAGGCAATACCACTATGGAGCGGCTCCTATGGGCGGTTCCCCGTCCTTCCCAACACATGAATCAAGCTGGTGCTCGAGTGCTACTTACAGGTGGACAACCTTGGAGCAGTGATTTTAACGCGGCAGTCCAGCCGCGGAGTGTGCACCACCCCGTAAGATTGGGGGCCACGAAAGTGGAACAGCAGCTGTATATAGGATCGTAGACGGGCCCACCTGTGGGGTCCATACAGGACCTAATTATGTGCTACCCGCACTACACTTCCCAGAAGGCACAGTTTCATTTGAACCTCCCATTGGGGGTGTGTCAGAAGTGGGTCAGCGGTTGCGCACACCGTTCCATTAAAGCCTCTGAAGAGAATCATATGGTGATTCGAAACGCGTCAGGCAATACCACTATGGAGCGGCTCCTACGGGCGGTTCCCCGTCCTTACCTACACATGAATCAAGCTGGTGCTCAAGTGCTACTTACAGGTGGACAACCTTGGAGCAGTGATTTTAACGCGGCAGTCCAGCCGCGGAGTGTGCACCACCCCGTAAGATTGGGGGCCACGAAAGTGGAACAGCAGCTGTATATAGGATCGTGGACGGGCCCACCTGTGGGGTCCATACAGGACCTAATTATGTGCTACCCGCACTACACTTCCCAGAAGGCACAGTTTCATTTGAACCTCCCATTGGGGGTGTGTCAGAAGTGGGTCAGCGGTTGCGCACACCGTTCCATTAAAGCCTCTGAAGAGAATCATATGGTGATTCGAAACGCGTCAGACAATACCACTATGGAGCGGCTCCTACGGGTGGTTCCCCGTCCTTACCTACACATGAATCAAGCTGGTGCTCGAGTGCTACTTACAGGTGGACAACCTTGGAGCAGTGATTTTAACGCGGCAGTCCAGCGGCGGAGTGTGCACCACCCCGTAAGATTGGGGGCCACGAAAGTGGAACAGCAGCTGTATATAGGATCGTGGACGGGCCCACCTGTGGGGTCCATACAGGACCTAATTATGTGCTACCCGCACTACACTTCCCAGAAGGCACAGTTTCATTTGAACCTCCCATTGGGGGGTGTGTCAGAAGTGGGTCAGCGGTTGCGCACACCGTTCCATTAAAGCCTCTGAAGAGAATCATATGGTGATTCGAAACGCGTCAGGCAATACCACTATGGAGCGGCTCCTACGGGCGGTTCCCCGTCCTTACCTACACATGAATCAAGCTGGTGCTCGAGTGCTACTTACAGGTGGACAACCTTGGAGCAGTGATTTTAACGCGGCAGTCCAGCCGCGGAGTGTGCACCACCCCGTAAGATTGGGGGCCACGAAAGTGGAACAGCAGCTGTATATAGGATCGTGGACGGGCCCACCTGTGGGGTCCATACAGGACCTAATTATGTGCTACCCGCACTACACTTCCCAGAAGGCACAGTTTAATTTGAACCTCCCATTGGGGGTGTGTCAGAAGTGGGTCAGCGGTTGCGCACACCGTTCCATTAAAGCCTCTGAAGAGAATCATATGGTGATTCGAAACGCGTCAGGCAATACCACTATGGAGCGGCTCCTACGGGCGGTTCCCCGTCCTTACCTACACATGAATCAAGCTGGTGCTCGAGTGCTACTTACAGGTGGACAACCTTGGAGCAGTGATTTTAACGCGGCAGTCCAGCCGCGGAGTGTGCACCACCCCGTAAGATTGGGGGCCACGAAAGTGGAACAGCAGCTGTATATAGGATCGTGGACGGGCCCACCTGTGGGGTCCATACAGGACCTAATTATGTGCTACCCGCACTACACTTCCCAGAAGGCACAGTTTCATTTGAACCTCCCATTGGGGGTGTGTCAGAAGTGGGTCAGCGGTTGCGCACACCGTTCCATTAAAGCCTCTGAAGAGAATCATATGGTGATTCGAAACGCGTCAGGCAATACCACTATGGAGCGGCTCCTACGGGCGGTTCCCCGTCCTTACCTACACATGAATCAAGCTGGTGCTCGAGTGCTACTTACAGGTGGACAACCTTGGAGCAGTGATTTTAACGCGCAGTCCAGCCGCGGAGTGTGCACCACCCCGTAAGATTGGGGGCCACGAAAGTGGAACAGCAGCTGTATATAGGATCGTGGACGGGCCCACCTGTGGGGTCCATACAGGACCTAATTATGTGCTACCCGCACTACACTTCCCAGAAGGCACAGTTTCATTTGAACCTCCCATTGGGGGTGTGTCAGAAGTGGGTCAGCGGTTGCGCACACCGTTCCATTAAAGCCTCTGAAGAGAATCATATGGTGATTCGAAACGCGTCAGGCAATACCACTATGGAGCGGCTCCTACGGGCGGTTCCCCGTCCTTACCTACACATGAATCAAGCTGGTGCTCGAGTGCTACTTACAGGTGGACAACCTTGGAGCAGTGATTTTAACGCGGCAGTCCAGCCGCGGAGTGTGCACCACCCCGTAAGATTGGGGGCCACGAAAGTGGAACAGCAGCTGTATATAGGATCGTGGACGGGCCCACCTGTGGGGTCCATACAGGACCTAATTATGTGCTACCCGCACTACACTTCCCAGAAGGCACAGTTTCATTTGAACCTCCCATTGGGGGTGTGTCAGAAGTGGGTCAGCGGTTGCGCACACCGTTCCATTAAAGCCTCTGAAGAGAATCATATGGTGATTCGAAACGCGTCAGGCAATACCACTATGGAGCGGCTCCTACGGGCGGTTCCCCGTCCTTACCTACACATGAATCAAGCTGGTGCTCGAGTGCTACTTACAGGTGGACAACCTTGGAGCAGTGATTTTAACGCGGCAGTCCAGCCGCGGAGTGTGCACCACCCCGTAAGATTGGGGGCCACGAAAGTGGAACAGCAGCTGTATATAGGATCGTGGACGGGCTCACCTGTGGGGTCCATACAGGACCTAATTATGTGCTACCCGCACTACACTTCCCAGAAGGCACAGTTTCATTTGAACCTCCCATTGGGGGTGTGTCAGAAGTGGGTCAGCGGTTGCGCACACCGCTCCATTAAAGCCTCTGAAGAGAATCATATGGTGATTCGAAACGCGTCAGGCAATACCACTATGGAGCGGCTCCTACGGGCGGTTCCCCGTCCTTACCTACACATGAATCAAGCTGGTGCTCGAGTGCTACTTACAGGTGGACAACCTTGGAGCAGTGATTTTAACGCGGCAGTCCAGCCGCGGAGTGTGCACCACCCCGTAAGATTGGGGGCCACGAAAGTGGAACAGCAGCTGTATATAGGATCGTGGACGGGCCCACCTGTGGGGTCCATACAGGACCTAATTATGTGCTACCCGCACTACACTTCCCAGAAGGCACAGTTTCATTTGAACCTCCCATTGGGGGTGTGTCAGAAGTGGGTCAGCGGTTGCGCACACCGTTCCATTAAAGCCTCTGAAGAGAATCATATGGTGATTCGAAACGCGTCAGGCAATACCACTATGGAGCGGCTCCTACGGGCGGTTCCCCGTCCTTACCTACACATGAATCAAGCTGGTGCTCGAGTGCTACTTACAGGTGGACAACCTTGGAGCAGTGATTTTAACGCGGCAGTCCAGCCGCGGAGTGTGCACCACCCCGTAAGATTGGGGGCCACGAAAGTGGAACAGCAGCTGTATATAGGATCGTGGACGGGCCCACCTGTGGGGTCCATACAGGACCTAATTATGTGCTACCCGCACTACACTTCCCAGAAGGCACAGTTTCATTTGAACCTCCCATTGGGGGTGTGTCAGAAGTGGGTCAGCGGTTGCGCACACCGTTCCATTAAAGCCTCTGAAGAGAATCATATGGTGATTCGAAACGCGTCAGGCAATACCACTATGGAGCGGCTCCTACGGGCGGTTCCCCGTCCTTACCTACACATGAATCAAGCTGGTGCTCGAGTGCTACTTACAGGTGGACAACCTTGGAGCAGTGATTTTAACGCGGCAGTCCAGCCGCGGAGTGTGCACCACCCCGTAAGATTGGGGGCCACGAAAGTGGAACAGCAGCTGTATATAGGATCGTGGACGGGCCCACCTGTGGGGTCCATACAGGACCTAATTATGTGCTACCCGCACTACACTTCCCAGAAGGCACAGTTTCATTTGAACCTCCCATTGGGGGTGTGTCAGAAGTGGGTCAGCGGTTGCGCACACCGTTCCATTAAAGCCTCTGAAGAGAATCATATGGTGATTCGAAACGCGTCAGGCAATACCACTATGGAGCGGCTCCTACGGGCGGTTCCCCGTCCTTACCTACACATGAATCAAGCTGGTGCTCGAGTGCTACTTACAGGTGGACAACCTTGGAGCAGTGATTTTAACGCGGCAGTCCAGCCGCGGAGTGTGCACCACCCCGTAAGATTGGGGGCCACGAAAGTGGAACAGCAGCTGTATATAGGATCGTGGACGGGCTCACCTGTGGGGTCCATACAGGACCTAATTATGTGCTACCCGCACTACACTTCCCAGAAGGCACAGTTTCATTTGAACCTCCCATTGGGGGTGTGTCAGAAGTGGGTCAGCGGTTGCGCACACCGTTCCATTAAAGCCTCTGAAGAGAATCATATGGTGATTCGAAACGCGTCAGGCAATACCACTATGGAGCGGCTCCTACGGGCGGTTCCCCGTCCTTGCCTACACATGAATCAAGCTGGTGCTCGAGTGCTACTTACAGGTGGACAACCTTGGAGCAGTGATTTTAACGCGGCAGTCCAGCCGCGGAGTGTGCACCACCCCGTAAGATTGGGGGCCACGAAAGTGGAACAGCAGCTGTATATAGGATCGTGACGGGCCCACCTGTGGGGTCCATACAGGACCTAATTATGTGCTACCCGCACTACACTTCCCAGAAGGCACAGTTTCATTTGAACCTCCCATTGGGGGTGTGTCAGAAGTGGGTCAGCGGTTGCGCACACCGTTCCATTAAAGCCTCTGAAGAGAATCATATGGTGATTCGAAACGCGTCAGGCAATACCACTATGGAGCGGCTCCTACGGGCGGTTCCCCGTCCTACCTACACATGAATCAAGCTGGTGCTCGAGTGCTACTTACAGGTGGACAACCTTGGAGCAGTGATTTTAACGCGGCAGTCCAGCCGCGGAGTGTGCACCACCCCGTAAGATTGGGGGCCACGAAAGTGGAACAGCAGCTGTATATAGGATCGTGGACGGCCCACCTGTGGGGTCCATACAGGACCTAATTATGTGCTACCCGCACTACACTTCCCAGAAGGCACAGTTTCATTTGAACCTCCCATTGGGGGTGTGTCAGAAGTGGGTCAGCGGTTGCGCACACCGCTCCATTAAAGCCTCTGAAGAGAATCATATGGTGATTCGAAACGCGTCAGGCAATACCACTATGGAGCGGCTCCTACGGGCGGTTCCCCGTCCTTACCTACACATGAATCAAGCTGGTGCTCGAGTGCTACTTACAGGTGGACAACCTTGGAGCAGTGATTTTAACGCGGCAGTCCAGCCGCGGAGTGTGCACCACCCCGTAAGATTGGGGGCCACGAAAGTGGAACAGCAGCTGTATATAGGATCGTGGACGGGCCCACCTGTGGGGTCCATACAGGACCTAATTATGTGCTACCCGCACTACACTTCCCAGAAGGCACAGTTTCATTTGAACCTCCCATTGGGGGTGTGTCAGAAGTGGGTCAGCGGTTGCGCACACCGTTCCATTAAAGCCTCTGAAGAGAATCATATGGTGATTCGAAACGCGCCAGGCAATACCACTATGGAGCGGCTCCTACGGGCGGTTCCCCGTCCTTACCTACACATGAATCAAGCTGGTGCTCGAGTGCTACTTACAGGTGGACAACCTTGGAGCAGTGATTTTAACGCGGCAGTCCAGCCGCGGAGTGTGCACCACCCCGTAAGATTGGGGGCCACGAAAGTGGAACAGCAGCTGTATATAGGATCGTGGACGGGCCCACCTGTGGGGTCCATACAGGACCTAATTATGTGCTACCCGCACTACACTTCCCAGAAGGCACAGTTTCATTTGAACCTCCCATTGGGGGTGTGTCAGAAGTGGGTCAGCGGTTGCGCACACCGTTCCATTAAAGCCTCTGAAGAGAATCATATGGTGATTCGAAACGCGTCAGGCAATACCACTATGGAGCGGCTCCTACGGGCGGTTCCCCGTCCTTACCTACACATGAATCAAGCTGGTGCTCGAGTGCTACTTACAGGTGGACAACCTTGGAGCAGTGATTTTAACGCGACAGTCCAGCCGCGGAGTGTGCACCACCCCGTAAGATTGGGGGCCACGAAAGTGGAACAGCAGCTGTATATAGGATCGTGGACGGGCCCACCTGTGGGGTCCATACAGGACCTAATTATGTGCTACCCGCACTACACTTCCCAGAAGGCACAGTTTCATTTGAACCTCCCATTGGGGGTGTGTCAGAAGTGGGTCAGCGGTTGCGCACACCGTTCCATTAAAGCCTCTGAAGAGAATCATATGGTGATTCGAAACGCGTCAGGCAATACCACTATGGAGCGGCTCCTACGGGCGGTTCCCCGTCCTTACCTACACATGAATCAAGCTGGTGCTCGAGTGCTACTTACAGGTGGACAACCTTGGAGCAGTGATTTTAACGCGGCAGTCCAGCCGCGGAGTGTGCACCACCCCGTAAGATTGGGGGCCACGAAAGTGGAACAGCAGCTGTATATAGGATCGTGGACGGGCTCACCTGTGGGGTCCATACAGGACCTAATTATGTGCTACCCGCACTACACTTCCCAGAAGGCACAGTTTCATTTGAACCTCCCATTGGGGGTGTGTCAGAAGTGGGTCAGCGGTTGCGCACACCGCTCCATTAAAGCCTCTGAAGAGAATCATATGGTGATTCGAAACGCGTCAGGCAATACCACTATGGAGCGGCTCCTACGGGCGGTTCCCCGTCCTTACCTACACATGAATCAAGCTGGTGCTCGAGTGCTACTTACAGGTGGACAACCTTGGAGCAGTGATTTTAACGCGGCAGTCCAGCCGCGGAGTGTGCACCACCCCGTAAGATTGGGGGCCACGAAAGTGGAACAGCAGCTGTATATAGGATCGTGGACGGGCCCACCTGTGGGGTCCATACAGGACCCAATTATGTGCTACCCGCACTACACTTCCCAGAAGGCACAGTTTCATTTGAACCTCCCATTGGGGGTGTGTCAGAAGTGGGTCAGCGGTTGCGCACACCGTTCCATTAAAGCCTCTGAAGAGAATCATATGGTGATTCGAAACGCGTCAGGCAATACCACTATGGAGCGGCTCCTACGGGCGGTTCCCCGTCCTTACCTACACATGAATCAAGCTGGTGCTCGAGTGCTACTTACAGGTGGACAACCTTGGAGCAGTGATTTTAACGCGGCAGTCCAGCCGCGGAGTGTGCACCACCCCGTAAGATTGGGGGCCACGAAAGTGGAACAGCAGCTGTATATAGGATCGTGGACGGGCCCACCTGTGGGGTCCATACAGGACCCAATTATGTGCTACCCGCACTACACTTCCCAGAAGGCACAGTTTCATTTGAACCTCCCATTGGGGGTGTGTCAGAAGTGGGTCAGCGGTTGCGCACACCGCTCCATTAAAGCCTCTGAAGAGAATCATATGGTGATTCGAAACTGCGTCAGGCAATACCACTATGGAGCGGCTCCTACGGGCGGTTCCCCGTCCTTACCTACACATGAATCAAGCTGGTGCTCGAGTGCTACTTACAGGTGGACAACCTTGGAGCAGTGATTTTAACGCGGCAGTCCAGCCGCGGAGTGTGCACCACCCCGTAAGATTGGGGGCCACGAAAGTGGAACAGCAGCTGTATATAGGATCGTGGACGGGCCCACCTGTGGGGTCCATACAGGACCTAATTATGTGCTACCCGCACTACACTTCCCAGAAGGCACAGTTTCATTTGAACCTCCCATTGGGGGTGTGTCAGAAGTGGGTCAGCGGTTGCGCACACCGTTCCATTAAAGCCTCTGAAGAGAATCATATGGTGATTCGAAACGCGTCAGGCAATACCACTATGGAGCGGCTCCTACGGGCGGTTCCCCGTCCTTACCTACACATGAATCAAGCTGGTGCTCGAGTGCTACTTACAGGTGGACAACCTTGGAGCAGTGATTTTAACGCGGCAGTCCAGCCGCGGAGTGTGCACCACCCCGTAAGATTGGGGGCCACGAAAGTGGAACAGCAGCTGTATATAGGATCGTGGACGGCCCACCTGTGGGGTCCATACAGGACCTAATTATGTGCTACCCGCACTACACTTCCCAGAAGGCACAGTTTCATTTGAACCTCCCATTGGGGGTGTGTCAGAAGTGGGTCAGCGGTTGCGCACACCGTTCCATTAAAGCCTCTGAAGAGAATCATATGGTGATTCGAAACGCGTCAGGCAATACCACTATGGAGCGGCTCCTACGGGCGGTTCCCCGTCCTTACCTACACATGAATCAAGCTGGTGCTCGAGTGCTACTTACAGGTGGACAACCTTGGAGCAGTGATTTTAACGCGGCAGTCCAGCCGCGGAGTGTGCACCACCCCGTAAGATTGGGGGCCACGAAAGTGGAACAGCAGCTGTATATAGGATCGTGGACAGGCCCACCTGTGGGGTCCATACAGGACCTAATTATGTGCTACCCGCACTACACTTCCCAGAAGGCACAGTTTCATTTGAACCTCCCATTGGGGGTGTGTCAGAAGTGGGTCAGCGGTTGCGCACACCGTTCCATTAAAGCCTCTGAAGAGAATCATATGGTGATTCGAAACGCGTCAGGCAATACCACTATGGAGCGGCTCCTACGGGCGGTTCCCCGTCCTTACCTACACATGAATCAAGCTGGTGCTCGAGTGCTACTTACAGGTGGACAACCTTGGAGCAGTGATTTTAACGCGGCAGTCCAGCCGCGGAGTGTGCACCACCCCGTAAGATTGGGGGCCACGAAAGTGGAACAGCAGCTGTATATAGGATCGTGGACGGGCCCACCTGTGGGGTCCATACAGGACCTAATTATGTGCTACCCGCACTACACTTCCCAGAAGGCACAGTTTCATTTGAACCTCCCATTGGGGGTGTGTCAGAAGTGGGTCAGCGGTTGCGCACACCGCTCCATTAAAGCCTCTGAAGAGAATCATATGGTGATTCGAAACGCGTCAGGCAATACCACTATGGAGCGGCTCCTACGGGCGGTTCCCCGTCCTTACCTACACATGAATCAAGCTGGTGCTCGAGTGCTACTTACAGGTGGACAACCTTGGAGCAGTGATTTTAACGCGGCAGTCCAGCCGCGGAGTGTGCACCACCCCGTAAGATTGGGGGCCACGAAAGTGGAACAGCAGCTGTATATAGGATCGTGGACGGGCCCACCTGTGGGGTCCATACAGGACCTAATTATGTGCTACCCGCACTACACTTCCCAGAAGGCACAGTTTCATTTGAACCTCCCATTGGGGGGTGTGTCAGAAGTGGGTCAGCGGTTGCGCACACCGTTCCATTAAAGCCTCTGAAGAGAATCATATGGTGATTCGAAACGCGTCAGGCAATACCACTATGGAGCGGCTCCTACGGGCGGTTCCCCGTCCCTACCTACACATGAATCAAGCTGGTGCTCGAGTGCTACTTACAGGTGGACAACCTTGGAGCAGTGATTTTAACGCGGCAGTCCAGCCGCGGAGTGTGCACCACCCCGTAAGATTGGGGGCCACGAAAGTGGAACAGCAGCTGTATATAGGATCGTGGACGGGCTCACCTGTGGGGTCCATACAGGACCTAATTATGTGCTACCCGCACTACACTTCCCAGAAGGCACAGTTTCATTTGAACCTCCCATTGGGGGTGTGTCAGAAGTGGGTCAGCGGTTGCGCACACCGTTCCATTAAAGCCTCTGAAGAGAATCATATGGTGATTCGAAACGCGTCAGGCAATACCACTATGGAGCGGCTCCTACGGGCGGTTCCCCGTCCTTACCTACACATGAATCAAGCTGGTGCTCGAGTGCTACTTACAGGTGGACAACCTTGGAGCAGTGATTTTAACGCGGCAGTCCAGCCGCGGAGTGTGCACCACCCCGTAAGATTGGGGGCCACGAAAGTGGAACAGCAGCTGTATATAGGATCGTGGACGGGCCCACCTGTGGGGTCCATACAGGACCTAATTATGTGCTACCCGCACTACACTTCCCAGAAGGCACAGTTTCATTTGAACCTCCCATTGGGGGTGTGTCAGAAGTGGGTCAGCGGTTGCGCACACCGTTCCATTAAAGCCTCTGAAGAGAATCATATGGTGATTCGAAACGCGTCAGGCAATACCACTATGGAGCGGCTCCTACGGGCGGTTCCCCGTCCTTACCTACACATGAATCAAGCTGGTGCTCGAGTGCTACTTACAGGTGGACAACCTTGGAGCAGTGATTTTAACGCGGCAGTCCAGCCGCGGAGTGTGCACCACCCCGTAAGATTGGGGGCCACGAAAGTGGAACAGCAGCTGTATATAGGATCGTGGACGGGCCCACCTGTGGGGTCCATACAGGACCCAATTATGTGCTACCCGCACTACACTTCCCAGAAGGCACAGTTTCATTTGAACCTCCCATTGGGGGTGTGTCAGAAGTGGGTCAGCGGTTGCGCACACCGCTCCATTAAAGCCTCTGAAGAGAATCATATGGTGATTCGAAACGCGTCAGGCAATACCACTATGGAGCGGCTCCTACGGGCGGTTCCCCGTCCTTACCTACACATGAATCAAGCTGGTGCTCGAGTGCTACTTACAGGTGGACAACCTTGGAGCAGTGATTTTAACGCGGCAGTCCAGCCGCGGAGTGTGCACCACCACGTAAGATTGGGGGCCACGAAAGTGGAACAGCAGCTGTATATAGGATCGTGGACGGGCCCACCTGTGGGGTCCATACAGGACCTAATTATGTGCTACCCGCACTACACTTCCCAGAAGGCACAGTTTCATTTGAACCTCCCATTGGGGGTGTGTCAGAAGTGGGTCAGCGGTTGCGCACACCGTTCCATTAAAGCCTCTGAAGAGAATCATATGGTGATTCGAAACGCGTCAGGCAATACCACTATGGAGCGGCTCCTACGGGCGGTTCCCCGTCCTTACCTACACATGAATCAAGCTGGTGCTCGAGTGCTACTTACAGGTGGACAACCTTGGAGCAGTGATTTTAACGCGGCAGTCCAGCCGCGGAGTGTGCACCACCCCGTAAGATTGGGGGCCACGAAAGTGGAACAGCAGCTGTATATAGGATCGTGGACGGGCCCACCTGTGGGGTCCATACAGGACCTAATTATGTGCTACCCGCACTACACTTCCCAGAAGGCACAGTTTCATTTGAACCTCCCATTGGGGGTGTGTCAGAAGTGGGTCAGCGGTTGCGCACACCGCTCCATTAAAGCCTCTGAAGAGAATCATATGGTGATTCGAAACGCGTCAGGCAATACCACTATGGAGCGGCTCCTACGGGCGGTTCCCCGTCCTTACCTACACATGAATCAAGCTGGTGCTCGAGTGCTACTTACAGGTGGACAACCTTGGAGCAGTGATTTTAACGCGGCAGTCCAGCGGCGGAGTGTGCACCACCCCGTAAGATTGGGGGCCACGAAAGTGGAACAGCAGCTGTATATAGGATCGTGGACGGGCCCACCTGTGGGGTCCATACAGGACCCAATTATGTGCTACCCGCACTACACTTCCCAGAAGGCACAGTTTAATTTGAACCTCCCATTGGGGGTGTGTCAGAAGTGGGTCAGCGGTTGCGCACACCGTTCCATTAAAGCCTCTGAAGAGAATCATATGGTGATTCGAAACGCGTCAGGCAATACCACTATGGAGCGGCTCCTACGGGAGGTTCCCCGTCCTTGCCTACACATGAATCAAGCTGGTGCTCGAGTGCTACTTACAGGTGGACAACCTTGGAGCAGTGATTTTAACGCGTCAGTCCAGCCGCGGAGTGTGCACCACCCCGTAAGATTGGGGGCCACGAAAGTGGAACAGCAGCTGTATATAGGATCGTGGACGGGCCCACCTGTGGGGTCCATACAGGACCTAATTATGTGCTACCCGCACTACACTTCCCAGAAGGCACAGTTTCATTTGAACCTCCCATTGGGGGTGTGTCAGAAGTGGGTCAGCGGTTGCGCACACCGTTCCATTAAAGCCTCTGAAGAGAATCATATGGTGATTCGAAACGCGTCAGGCAATACCACTATGGAGCGGCTCCTACGGGCGGTTCCCCGTCCTTACCTACACATGAATCAAGCTGGTGCTCGAGTGCTACTTACAGGTGGACAACCTTGGAGCAGTGATTTTAACGCGGCAGTCCAGCCGCGGAGTGTGCACCACCCCGTAAGATTGGGGGCCACGAAAGTGGAACAGCAGCTGTATATAGGATCGTGGACGGGCCCACCTGTGGGGTCCATACAGGACCTAATTATGTGCTACCCGCACTACACTTCCCAGAAGGCACAGTTTCATTTGAACCTCCCATTGGGGGTGTGTCAGAAGTGGGTCAGCGGTTGCGCACACCGTTCCATTAAAGCCTCTGAAGAGAATCATATGGTGATTCGAAACGCGTCAGGCAATACCACTATGGAGCGGCTCCTACGGGCGGTTCCCCGTCCTTACCTACACATGAATCAAGCTGGTGCTCGAGTGCTACTTACAGGTGGACAACCTTGGAGCAGTGATTTTAACGCGGCAGTCCAACCGCAGAGTGTGCACCACCCCGTAAGATTGGGGGCCACGAAAGTGGAACATCAGCTGTATATAGGTTCGTGGACGGGCCCACCTGTGGGGTCCATACAGGACCTAATTATGTGCTACCCGCACTACACTTCCCAGAAGGCACAGTTTCATTTGAACCTCCCATTGGGGGGTGTGTCAGAAGTGGGTCAGCGGTTGCGCACACCGTTCCATTAAAGCCTCTGAAGAGAATCATATGGTGATTCGAAAAGCGTCAGGCAATACCACTATGGAACGGCTCCTACGGGCGGTTCCCGATCCTTACCTACACATGAATCAAGTTTGTGCTCGAGTGCTACTTACAGGTGGACAACCTTGGAGCAGTGATTTTAACGCGGCAGTCCAGCCGTGGAGTGTGCACCACCCCGTAAGATTGGGGGCCACGAAAGTGGAACAGCAGCTGTATATAGGATCGTGGACGGGCCCACCTGTGGGGTCCATACAGGACCTAATTATGTGCTACCCGCACTACACTTCCCAGAAGGCACAGTTTCATTTGAACCTCCCATTGGGGGTGTGTCAGAAGTGGGTCAGCGGTTGCGCACACTGTTCCATTAAAGCCTCTGAAGAGAATCATATGGTGATTCGAAACGCGTCAGGCAATACCACTATGGAGCGGCTCCTACGGGTGGTTCCCCGTCCTTACCTACACATGAATCAAGCTGGTGCTCGAGTGCTACTTACAGGTGGACAACCTTGGAGCAGTGATTTTAACGCGGCAGTCCAGCCGCGGAGTGTGCACCACCCCGTAAGATTGGGGGCCACGAAAGTGGAACAGCAGCTGTATATAGGATCGTGGACGGGCCCACCTGTGGGGTCCATACAGGACCTAATTATGTGCTACCCGCACTACACTTCCCAGAAGGCACAGTTTCATTTGAACCTCCCATTGGGGGTGTGTGTCAGAAGTGGGTCAGCGGTTGCGCACACCGTTCCATTAAAGCCTCTGAAGAGAATCATATGGTGATTCGAAACGCGTCAGGCAATACCACTATGGAGCGGCTCCTACGGGCGGTTCCCCGTCCTTACCTACACATGAATCAAGCTGGTGCTCGAGTGCTACTTACAGGTGGACAACCTTGGAGCAGTGATTTTAACGCGGCAGTCCAGCCGCGGAGTGTGCACCACCCCGTAAGATTGGGGGCCACGAAAGTGGAACAGCAGCTGTATATAGGATAATGGACGGGCCCACCTGTGGGGTCCATACAGGACCTAATTAAGTGCTACCCGCACTACACTTCCCAGAAGGCACAGTTTCATTTGAACCTCCCATTGGGGGTGTGTCAGAAGTGGGTCAGCGGTTGCGCACACCGTTCCATTAAAGCCTCTGAAGAGAATCATATGGTGATTCGAAACGCGTCAGGCAATACCACTATGGAGCGGCTCCTACGGGCGGTTCCCCGTCCTTACCTGCACATGAATCAAGCTGGTGCTCGAGTGCTACTTACAGGTGGACAACCTTGGAGCAGTGATTTTAACGCGGCAGTCCAGCCGCGGAGTGTGCACCACCCCGTAAGATTGGGGGCCACGAAAGTGGAACAGCAGCTGTATATAGGATCGTGGACGGGCCCACCTGTGGGGTCCATACAGGACCTAATTATGTGCTACCCGCACTACACTTCCCAGAAGGCACATTTTCATTTGAACCTCCCATTGGGGGGGTGTGTCAGAAGTGGGTCAGCGGTTGCGCACACCGTTCCATTAAAGCCTCTGAAGAGAATCATATGGTGATTCGAAACGCGTCAGGCAATACCACTATGGAGCGGCTCCTACGGGCGGTTCCCCGTCCTTACCTACACATGAATCAAGCTGGTGCTCGAGTGCTACTTACATTTGGACAACCTTGGAGCAGTGATTTTAACGCGGCAGTCCAGCCGCGGAGTGTGCACCACCCCGTAAGATTGGGGGCCATGAATGTGGAACAGCAGCTGTATATAGGATCGTGGATGGGCCCACCTGTGGGGTCCATACAGGACCTAATTATGTGCTACCCGCACAACACTTCCCAGAAGGCACAGTTTCATTTGAACCTCCCATTGGGGGGGTGTCAGAAGTGGGTCAGCGGTTGCGCACACCGTTCCATTAAAGCCTCTGAAGAGAATCATATGGTGATTCGAAACGCGTCAGGCAATACCACTATGGAGCGGCTCCTACGGGCGGTTCCCCGTCCTTACCTACATATGAATCAAGCTGGTGCTCGAGTGCTACTTACAGGTGGACAACCTTGGAGCAGTGATTTTAACGCGGCAGTCCAGCCGCGGAGTGTGCAACACCCCGTAAGATTGGGGGCCACGAAAGTGGAACAGCAGCTGTATATAGGATCGTGAACGGGCCCACCTGTGGGGTCCATACAGGACCTAATTATGTGCTACCCGCACTACACTTCCCAGAAGGCACAGTTTCATTTGAACCTCCCATTGGGGGGGTGTGTCAGAAGTGGGTCAGCGGTTGCGCACACCGTTCCATTAAAGCCTCTGAAGAGAATCATATGGTGATTCGAAACGCGTCAGGCAATACCACTATGGAACGGCTCCTACGGGCGGTTCCCCATCCTTACCTACACATGAATCAAGCTTGTGCTCGAGTGCTACTTACAGGTGGACAACCTTGGAGCAGTGATTTTAACGCGGCAGTACAGCTGCGGAGTGTGCACCACCCCGTAAGATTGGGGGCCATGAAAGTGGAACAGCAGCTGTATATAGGATCGTGGACGGGCCCACCTGTGGGGTCCATACAGGACCTAATTATGTGCTACCCGCACTACACTTCCCAGAAGGCACAGTTTCATTTGAACCTCCCATTTGGGGGGGTGTGTCAGAAGTGGGTCAGCGGTTGCGCACACCGTTCCATTAAAGCCTCTGAAGAGAATCATATGGTGATTCGAAACGCGTCAGGCAATACCACTATGGAGCGGCTCCTACGGGCGGTTCCCCGTCCTTACCTACACATGAATCAAGCTGGTGCTCGAGTGCTACTTACAGGTGGACAACCTTGGAGCAGTGATTTTAACGCGGCAGTCCAGCCGCGGAGTGTGCACCACCCCGTAAGATTGGGGGCCACGAAAGTGGAACAGCAGCTGTATATAGGATCGTGGACGGGCCCACCTGTGGGGTCCATACAGGACCTAATTATGTGCTACCCGCACTACACTTCCCAGAAGGCACAGTTTCATTTGAACCTCCCATTGGGGGTGTGTCAGAAGTGGGTCAGCGGTTGCGCACACCGTTCCATTAAAGCCTCTGAAGAGAATCATATGGTGATTCGAAACGCGTCAGGCAATACCACTATGGAGCGGCTCCTACGGGCGGTTCCCCGTCCTTACCTACACATGAATCAAGCTGGTGCTCGAGTGCTACTTACAGGTGGACAACCTTGGAGCAGTGATTTTAACGCGGCAGTCCAGCCGCGGAGTGTGCACCACCCCGTAAGATTGGGGGCCACGAAAGTGGAACAGCAGCTGTATATAGGATCGTGGACGGGCCCACCTGTGGGGTCCATACAGGACCTAATTATGTGCTACCCGCACTACACTTCCCAGAAGGCACAGTTTCATTTGAACCTCCCATTGGGGGTGTGTCAGAAGTGGGTCAGCGGTTGCGCACACCGTTCCATTAAAGCCTCTGAAGAGAATCATATGGTGATTCGAAACGCGTCAGGCAATACCACTATGGAGCGGCTCCTACGGGCGGTTCCCCGTCCTTACCTACACATGAATCAAGCTGGTGCTCGAGTGCTACTTACAGGTGGACAACCTTGGAGCAGTGATTTTAACGCGGCAGTCCAGCCGCGGAGTGTGCACCACCCCGTAAGATTGGGGGCCACGAAAGTGGAACAGCAGCTGTATATAGGATCGTGGACGGGCCCACCTGTGGGGTCCATACAGGACCTAATTATGTGCTACCCGCACTACACTTCCCAGAAGGCACAGTTTCATTTGAACCTCCCATTGGGGGTGTGTCAGAAGTGGGTCAGCGGTTGCGCACACCGTTCCATTAAAGCCTCTGAAGAGAATCATATGGTGATTCGAAACGCGTCAGGCAATACCACTATGGAGCGGCTCCTACGGGCGGTTCCCCGTCCTTACCTACACATGAATCAAGCTGGTGCTCGAGTGCTACTTACAGGTGGACAACCTTGGAGCAGTGATTTTAACGCGTCAGTCCAGCCGCGGAGTGTGCACCACCCCGTAAGATTGGGGGCCACGAAAGTGGAACAGCAGCTGTATATAGGATCGTGGACGGGCCCACCTGTGGGGTCCATACAGGACCTAATTATGTGCTACCCGCACTACACTTCCCAGAAGGCACAGTTTCATTTGAACCTCCCATTGGGGGTGTGTCAGAAGTGGGTCAGCGGTTGCGCACACCGTTCCATTAAAGCCTCTGAAGAGAATCATATGGTGATTCGAAACGCGTCAGGCAATACCACTATGGAGCGGCTCCTACGGGCGGTTCCCCGTCCTTACCTACACATGAATCAAGCTGGTGCTCGAGTGCTACTTACAGGTGGACAACCTTGGAGCAGTGATTTTAACGCGGCAGTCCAGCCGCGGAGTGTGCACCACCCCGTAAGATTGGGGGCCACGAAAGTGGAACAGCAGCTGTATATAGGATCGTGGACGGGCCCACCTGTGGGGTCCATACAGGACCTAATTATGTGCTACCCGCACTACACTTCCCAGAAGGCACAGTTTCATTTGAACCTCCCATTGGGGGGTGTGTCAGAAGTGGGTCAGCGGTTGCGCACACCGTTCCATTAAAGCCTCTGAAGAGAATCATATGGTGATTCGAAACGCGTCAGGCAATACCACTATGGAGCGGCTCCTACGGGCGGTTCCCCGTCCTTACCTACACATGAATCAAGCTGGTGCTCGAGTGCTACTTACAGGTGGACAACCTTGGAGCAGTGATTTTAACGCGGCAGTCCAGCCGCGGAGTGTGCACCACCCCGTAAGATTGGGGGCCACGAAAGTGGAACAGCAGCTGTATATAGGATCGTGGACGGGCCCACCTGTGGGGTCCATACAGGACCTAATTATGTGCTACCCGCACTACACTTCCCAGAAGGCACAGTTTCATTTGAACCTCCCATTGGGGGTGTGTCAGAAGTGGGTCAGCGGTTGCGCACACCGCTCCATTAAAGCCTCTGAAGAGAATCATATGGTGATTCGAAACGCGTCAGGCAATACCACTATGGAGCGGCTCCTACGGGCGGTTCCCCGATCCTTACCTACACATGAATCAAGCTGGTGCTCGAGTGCTACTTACAGGTGGACAACCTTGGAGCAGTGATTTTAACGCGGCAGTCCAGCCGTGGAGTGTGCACCACCCCGTAAGATTGGGGGCCACGAAAGTGGAACAGCAGCTGTATATAGGATCGTGGACGGGCCCACCTGTGGGGTCCATACAGGACCTAATTATGTGCTACCCGCACTACACTTCCCAGAAGGCACAGTTTCATTTGAACCTCCCATTGGGGGGTGTGTCAGAAGTGGGTCAGCGGTTGCGCACACCGTTCCATTAAAGCCTCTGAAGAGAATCATATGGTGATTCGAAACGCGTCAGGCAATACCACTATGGAGCGGCTCCTACGGGTGGTTCCCCGTCCTTACCTACACATGAATCAAGCTGGTGCTCGAGTGCTACTTACAGGTGGACAACCTTGGAGCAGTGATTTTAACGCGGCAGTCCAGCCGCGGAGTGTGCACCACCCCGTAAGATTGGGGGCCACGAAAGTGGAACAGCAGCTGTATATAGGATCGTGGACGGGCCCACCTGTGGGGTCCATACAGGACCTAATTATGTGCTACCCGCACTACACTTCCCAGAAGGCACAGTTTCATTTGAACCTCCCATTGGGGGGTGTGTCAGAAGTGGGTCAGCGGTTGCGCACACCGTTCCATTAAAGCCTCTGAAGAGAATCATATGGTGATTCGAAACGCGTCAGGCAATACCACTATGGAGCGGCTCCTACGGGCGGTTCCCCGTCCTTACCTACACATGAATCAAGCTGGTGCTCGAGTGCTACTTACAGGTGGACAACCTTGGAGCAGTGATTTTAACGCGGCAGTCCAGCCGCGGAGTGTGCACCACCCCGTAAGATTGGGGGCCACGAAAGTGGAACAGCAGCTGTATATAGGATCGTGGACGGGCCCACCTGTGGGGTCCATACAGGACCTAATTATGTGCTACCCGCACTACACTTCCCAGAAGGCACAGTTTCATTTGAACCTCCCATTGGGGGTGTGTCAGAAGTGGGTCAGCGGTTGCGCACACCGTTCCATTAAAGCCTCTGAAGAGAATCATATGGTGATTCGAAACGCGTCAGGCAATACCACTATGGAGCGGCTCCTACGGGCGGTTCCCCGTCCTTACCTGCACATGAATCAAGCTGGTGCTCGAGTGCTACTTACAGGTGGACAACCTTGGAGCAGTGATTTTAACGCGGCAGTCCAGCCGCGGAGTGTGCACCACCCCGTAAGATTGGGGGCCACGAAAGTGGAACAGCAGCTGTATATAGGATCGTGGACGGGCCCACCTGTGGGGTCCATACAGGACCTAATTATGTGCTACCCGCACTACACTTCCCAGAAGGCACAGTTTCATTTGAACCTCCCATTGGGGGTGTGTCAGAAGTGGGTCAGCGGTTGCGCACACCGTTCCATTAAAGCCTCTGAAGAGAATCATATGGTGATTCGAAACGCGTCAGGCAATACCACTATGGAGCGGCTCCTACGGGCGGTTCCCCGTCCTTACCTACACATGAATCAAGCTGGTGCTCGAGTGCTACTTACAGGTGGACAACCTTGGAGCAGTGATTTTAACGCGGCAGTCCAGCCGCGGAGTGTGCACCACCCCGTAAGATTGGGGGCCACGAAAGTGGAACAGCAGCTGTATATAGGATCGTGGACGGGCCCACCTGTGGGGTCCATACAGGACCTAATTATGTGCTACCCGCACTACACTTCCCAGAAGGCACAGTTTCATTTGAACCTCCCATTGGGGGTGTGTCAGAAGTGGGTCAGCGGTTGCGCACACCGTTCCATTAAAGCCTCTGAAGAGAATCATATGGTGATTCGAAACGCGTCAGGCAATACCACTATGGAGCGGCTCCTACGGGCGGTTCCCCGTCCTTACCTACACATGAATCAAGCTGGTGCTCGAGTGCTACTTACAGGTGGACAACCTTGGAGCAGTGATTTTAACGCGGCAGTCCAGCCGCGGAGTGTGCACCACCCCGTAAGATTGGGGGCCACGAAAGTGGAACAGCAGCTGTATATAGGATCGTGGACGGGCCCACCTGTGGGGTCCATACAGGACCTAATTATGTGCTACCCGCACTACACTTCCCAGAAGGCACAGTTTCATTTGAACCTCCCATTGGGGGGTGTGTCAGAAGTGGGTCAGCGGTTGCGCACACCGTTCCATTAAAGCCTCTGAAGAGAATCATATGGTGATTCGAAACGCGTCAGGCAATACCACTATGGAGCGGCTCCTACGGGCGGTTCCCCGTCCTTACCTACACATGAATCAAGCTGGTGCTCGAGTGCTACTTACAGGTGGACAACCTTGGAGCAGTGATTTTAACGCGGCAGTCCAGCCGCGGAGTGTGCACCACCCCGTAAGATTGGGGGCCACGAAAGTGGAACAGCAGCTGTATATAGGATCGTGGACGGGCCCACCTGTGGGGTCCATACAGGACCTAATTATGTGCTACCCGCACTACACTTCCCAGAAGGCACAGTTTCATTTGAACCTCCCATTTGGGGGTGTGTCAGAAGTGGGTCAGCGGTTGCGCACACCGTTCCATTAAAGCCTCTGAAGAGAATCATATGGTGATTCGAAACGCGTCAGGCAATACCACTATGGAGCGGCTCCTACGGGCGGTTCCCCGTCCTTACCTACACATGAATCAAGCTGGTGCTCGAGTGCTACTTACAGGTGGACAACCTTGGAGCAGTGATTTTAACGCGGCAGTCCAGCCGCGGAGTGTGCACCACCCCGTAAGATTGGGGGCCACGAAAGTGGAACAGCAGCTGTATATACGATCGTGGACGGGCCCACCTGTGGGGTCCATACAGGACCTAATTATGTGCTACCCGCACTACACTTCCCAGAAGGCACAGTTTCATTTGAACCTCCCATTGTGGGGTGTGTCAGAAGTGGGTCAGCGGTTGCGCACACCGTTCCATTAAAGCCTCTGAAGAGAATCATATGGTGATTCGAAACGCGTCAGGCAATACCACTATGGAGTGGCTCCTACGGGCGGTTCCCCGTCCTTACCTACACATGAATCAAGCTGGTGCTCGAGTGCTACTTACAGGTGGACAACCTTGGAGCAGTGATTTTAACGCTGCAGTCCAGCCGCGGAGTGTGCACCACCCCGTAAGATTGGGGGCCACGAAAGTGGAACAGCAGCTGTATATAGGATCGTGGACGGGCCCACCTGTGGGGTCCATACAGGACCCAATTATGTGCTACCCGCACTACACTTCCCAGAAGGCACAGTTTCATTTGAACCTCCCATTGGGGGTGTGTCAGAAGTGGGTCAGCGGTTGCGCACACCGTTCCATTAAAGCCTCTGAAGAGAATCATATGGTGATTCGAAACGCGTCAGGCAATACCACTATGGAGCGGCTCCTACGGGCGGTTCCCCGTCCTTACCTACACATGAATCAAGCTGGTGCTCGAGTGCTACTTACAGGTGGACAACCTTGGAGCAGTGATTTTAACGCGGCAGTCCAGCCGCGGAGTGTGCACCACCCCGTAAGATTGGGGGCCACGAAAGTGGAACAGCAGCTGTATATAGGATCGTGGACGGGCCCACCTGTGGGGTCCATACAGGACCTAATTATGTGCTACCCGCACTACACTTCCCAGAAGGCACAGTTTCATTTGAACCTCCCATTGGGGGGTGTGTCAGAAGTGGGTCAGCGGTTGCGCACACCGTTCCATTAAAGCCTCTGAAGAGAATCATATGGTGATTCGAAAAGCGTCAGGCAATACCACTATGGAGCGGCTCCTACGGGCGGTTCCCCGTCCTTACCTACATATGAATCAAGCTGGTGCTCGAGTGCTACTTACAGGTGGACAACCTTGGAGCAGTGATTTTAACGCGGCAGTCCAGCCGCGGAGTGTGCACCACCCCGTAAGATTGGGGGCCACGAAAGTGGAACAGCAGCTGTATATAGGATCGTGAACGGGCCCACCTGTGGGGTCCATACAGGACCTAATTATGTGCTACCCGCACTACACTTCCCAGAAGGCACAGTTTCATTTGAACCTCCCATTGGGGGGTGTGTCAGAAGTGGGTCAGCGGTTGCGCACACCGTTCCATTAAAGCCTCTGAAGAGAATCATATGGTGATTCGAAACGCGTCAGGCAATACCACTATGGAGCGGCTCCTACGGGCGGTTCCCCGTCCTTACCTACACATGAATCAAGCTGGTGCTCGAGTGCTACTTACAGGTGGACAACCTTGGAGCAGTGATTTTAACGCGGCAGTCCAGCCGCGGAGTGTGCACCACCCCGTAAGATTGGGGGCCACGAAAGTGGAACAGCAGCTGTATATAGGATCGTGGACGGGCCCACCTGTGGGGTCCATACAGGACCCAATTATGTGCTACCCGCACTACACTTCCCAGAAGGCACAGTTTCATTTGAACCTCCCATTGGGGGTGTGTCAGAAGTGGGTCAGCGGTTGCGCACACCGTTCCATTAAAGCCTCTGAAGAGAATCATATGGTGATTCGAAACGCGTCAGGCAATACCACTATGGAGCGGCTCCTACGGGCGGTTCCCCGTCCTTACCTACACATGAATCAAGCTGGTGCTCGAGTGCTACTTACAGGTGGACAACCTTGGAGCAGTGATTTTAACGCGGCAGTCCAGCCACGGAGTGTGCACCACCCCGTAAGATTGGGGGCCACGAAAGTGGAACAGCAGCTGTATATAGGATCGTGGACGGGCCCACCTGTGGGGTCCATACAGGACCTAATTATGTGCTACCCGCACTACACTTCCCAGAAGGCAGAGTTTCATTTGAACCTCCCATTGGGGGTGTGTCAGAAGTGGGTCAGCGGTTGCGCACACCGTTCCATTAAAGCCTCTGAAGAGAATCATATGGTGATTCGAAACGCGTCAGGCAATACCACGATGGAGCGGCTCCTACGGGCGGTTCCCCGTCCTTACCTACACATGAATCAAGCTGGTGCTCGAGTGCTACTTACAGGTGGACAACCTTGGAGCAGTGATTTTAACGCGGCAGTCCAGCCACGGAGTGTGCACCACCCCGTAAGATTGGGGGCCACGAAAGTGGAACAGCAGCTGTATATAGGATCGTGGACGGGCCCACCTGTGGGGTCCATACAGGACCTAATTATGTGCTACCCGCACTACACTTCCCAGAAGGCACAGTTTTATTTGAACCTCCCATTGGGGGGGTGTGTCAGAAGTGGGTCAGCGGTTGCGCACACCGTTCCATTAAAGCCTCTGAAGAGAATCATATGGTGATTCGAAACGCGTCAGACAATACCACTATGGAGCGGCTCCTACGGGCGGTTCCCCGTCCTTACCTACACATGAATCAAGCTGGTGCTCGAGTGCTACTTACAGGTGGACAACCTTGGAGCAGTGATTTTAACGCGGCAGTCCAGCCGCGGAGTGTGCACCACCCCGTAAGATTGGGGGCCACGAAAGTGGAACAGCAGCTGTATATAGGATCGTGGACGGGCCCACCTGTGGGGTCCATACAGGACCTAATTATGTGCTACCCGCACTACACTTCCCAGAAGGCACAGTTTCATTTGAACCTCCCATTGGGGGGTGTGTCAGAAGTGGGTCAGCGGTTGCGCACACCGTTCCATTAAAGCCTCTGAAGAGAATCATATGGTGATTCGAAACGCGTCAGGCAATACCACTATGGAGCGGCTCCTACGGGCGGTTCCCCGTCCTTACCTACACATGAATCAAGCTGGTGCTCGAGTGCTACTTACAGGTGGACAACCTTGGAGCAGTGATTTTAAAGCGGCAGTCCAGCCGCAGAGTGTTCACCACCCCGTAAGATTGGGGGCCACGAAAGTGGAACAGCAGCTGTATATAGGATCGTGGACGGGCCCACATGTGGGGTCCATACAGGACCTAATTATGTGCTACCCGCACTACACTTCCCAGAAGGCACAGTTTCATTTGACCCTCCCATTGGGGGGGTGTGTCAGAAGTGGGTCAGCGGTTGCGCACACCGTTCCATTAAAGCCTCTGAAGAGAATCATATGGTGATTCGAAATGCGTCAGGTAATACCACTATGGAGCGGCTCTTACGGGCGGTTCCCCGTCCTTACCTACACATGAATCAAGCTGGTGCTCGAGTGCTACTTACAGGTGGACAACCTTGGAGCAGAGATTTTAACGCGGCAGTCCAGCCGCGGAGTGTGCACCACCCCGTAAGATTGGGGGCCACGAAAGTGGAACAGCAGCTGTATATAGGATCGTGGACGGGCCCACCTGTGGGGTCCATACAGGACCTAATTATGTGCTACCCGCACTACACTTCCCAGAAGGCACAGTTTCATTTGAACCTCCCATTGGGGGTGTGTCAGAAGTGGGTCAGCGGTTGCGCACACCGTTCCATTAAAGCCTCTGAAGAGAATCATATGGTGATTCGAAACGCGTCAGGCAATACCACTATGGAGCGGCTCCTACGGGCGGTTCCCCGTCCTTACCTACACATGAATCAAGCTGGTGCTCGAGTGCTACTTACAGGTGGACAACCTTGGAGCAGTGATTTTAACGCGGCAGTCCAGCCGCGGAGTGTGCACCACCCCGTAAGATTGGGGGCCACGAAAGTGGAACAGCAGCTGTATATAGGATTGTGGACGGGCCCACCTGTGGGGTCCTTACAGGACCTAATTATGTGCTACCCGCACTACACTTCCCAGAAGGCACAGTTTCATTTGAACCTCCCATTGGGGGTGTGTCAGAAGTGGGTCAGCGGTTGCGCACACCGTTCCATTAAAGCCTCTGAAGAGAATCATATGGTGATTCGAAACGCGTCAGGCAATACCACTATGGAGCGGCTCCTACGGGCGGTTCCCCGTCCTTACCTACACATGAATCAAGCTGGTGCTCGAGTGCTACTTACAGGTGGACAACCTTGGAGCAGTGATTTTAACGCGGCAGTCCAGCCGCGGAGTGTGCACCACCCCGTAAGATTGGGGGCCACGAAAGTGGAACAGTAGCTGTATATAGGATCGTGGACGGGCCCACCTGTGGGGTCCATACAGGACCTAATTATGAGCTACCCGCACTACACTTCCCAGAAGGCACAGTTTCATTTGAACCTCCCATTGGGGGTGTGTGTCAGAAGTGGGTCAGCGGTTGCGCACACCATTCCATTAAAGCCTCTGAAGAGAATCATATGGTAATTCGAAACCCGTCAGGTAATACCACTATGGAGCGGCTCCTACGGGCGGTTCCCCGTCCTTACCTACATATGAATCAAGCTGGTGCTCGCGTGCTACTTACAGGTGGACAACCTTGGAGCAGTGATTTTAACGCGGCAGTCCAGCCGCGGAGTGTGCACCACCCCGTAAGATTGGGGGCCACGAAAGTGGAACAGCAGCTGTATATAGGATCGTGAACGGGCCCACCTGTGGGGTCCATACAGGACCTAATTATGTGCTACCCGCACTACACTTCCCAGAAGGCACAGTTTCATTTGAACCTCCCATTGGGGGTGTGTCAGAAGTGGGTCAGCGGTTGCGCACACCGTTCCATTAAAGCCTCTGAAGAGAATCATATGGTGATTCGAAACGCGTCAGGCAATACCACTATGGAGCGGCTCCTACGGGCGGTTCCCCGTCCTTACCTACACATGAATCAAGCTGGTGCTCGAGTGCTACTTACAGGTGGACAACCTTGGAGCAGTGATTTTAACGCGGCAGTCCAGCCGCGCAGTGTGCACCACCCCGTAAGATTGGGGGCCACGAAAGTGGAACAGCAGCTGTATATAGGATCGTGGACGGGCCCACCTGTGGGGTCCATACAGGACCTAATTATGTGCTACCCGCACTACACTTCCCAGAAGGCACAGTTTCATTTGAACCTCCCATTGGGGGTGTGTCAGAAGTGGGTCAGCGGTTGCGCACATCGTTCCATTAAAGCCTCTGAAGAGAATCATATGGTGATTCGAAACGCGTCAGGCAATACCACTATGGAGCGGCTCCTACGGGCGGTTCCCCGTCCTTACCTACACATGAATCAAGCTGGTGCTCGAGTGCTACTTACAGGTGGACAACCTTGGAGCAGTGATTTTAACGCGGCAGTCCAGCCACGGAGTGTGCACCACCCCGTAAGATTGGGGGCCACGAAAGTGGAACAGCAGCTGTATATAGGATCGTGGACGGGCCCACCTGTGGGGTCCATACAGGACCTAATTATGTGCTACCCGCACTACACTTCCCAGAAGGCAGAGTTTCATTTGAACCTCCCATTGGGGGTGTGTCAGAAGTGGGTCAGCGGTTGCGCACACCGTTCCATTAAAGCCTCTGAAGAGAATCATATGGTGATTCGAAACGCGTCAGGCAATACCACGATGGAGCGGCTCCTACGGGCGGTTCCCCGTCCTTACCTACACATGAATCAAGCTGGTGCTCGAGTGCTACTTACAGGTGGACAACCTTGGAGCAGTGATTTTAACGCGGCAGTCCAGCCGCGGAGTGTGCACCACCCCGTAAGATTGGGGGCCACGAAAGTGGAACAGCAGCTGTATATAGGATCGTGGACGGGCCCACCTGTGGGGTCCATACAGGACCTAATTATGTGCTACCCGCACTACACTTCCCAGAAGGCACAGTTTCATTTGAACCTCCCATTGGGGGGTGTGTCAGAAGTGGGTCAGCGGTTGCGCACACCGTTCCATTAAAGCCTCTGAAGAGAATCATATGGTGATTCGAAACGCGTCAGACAATACCACTATGGAGCGGCTCCTACGGGCGGTTCCCCGTCCTTACCTACACATGAATCAAGCTGGTGCTCGAGTGCTACTTACAGGTGGACAACCTTGGAGCAGTGATTTTAACGCGGCAGTCCAGCCGCGGAGTGTGCACCACCCCGTAAGATTGGGGGCCACGAAAGTGGAACAGCAGCTGTATATAGGATCGTGGACGGGCCCACCTGTGGGGTCCATACAGGACCTAATTATGTGCTACCCGCACTACACTTCCCAGAAGGCACAGTTTCATTTGAACCTCCCATTGGGGGTGTGTCAGAAGTGGGTCAGCGGTTGCGCACACCGTTCCATTAAAGCCTCTGAAGAGAATCATATGGTGATTCGAAACGCGTCAGGCAATACCACTATGGAGCGGCTCCTACGGGCGGTTCCCCGTCCTTACCTACACATGAATCAAGCTGGTGCTCGAGTGCTACTTACAGGTGGACAACCTTGGAGCAGTGATTTTAACGCGGCAATCCAGCCGCGGAGTGTGCACCACCCCGTAAGATTGGGGGCCACGAAAGTGGAACAGCAGCTGTAGATAGGATCGTGGACGGGCCCACCTGTGGGGTCCATACAGGACCTAATTATGTGCTACCCGCACTACACTTCCCAGAAGGCACAGTTTCATTTGAACCTCCCATTGGGGGTGTGTCAGAAGTGGGTCAGCAGTTGCGCACACCGTTCCATTAAAGCCTCTGAAGAGAATCATATGGTGATTCAAAACGCGTCAGGCAATACCACTATGGAGCGGCTCCTACGGGCGGTTCCCCGTCCTTACCTACACATGAATCAAGCTGGTGCTCGAGTGCTACTTACAGGTGGACAACCTTGGAGCAGTGATTTTAACGCGGCAGTACAGCCGCGGAGTGTGCACCACCCCGTAAGATTGGGGGCCACGAAAGTGGAACAGCAGCTGTATATAGGATCGTGGACGGGCCCACCTGTGGGGTCCATACAGGACCTAATTATGTGCTACCCGCACTACACTTCCCAGAAGGCACAGTTTCATTTGAACCTCCCATTGGGGGGTGTGTCAGAAGTGGGTCAGCGGTTGCGCACACCGTTCCATTAAAGCCTCTGAAGAGAATCATATGGTGATTCGAAACGCGTCAGGCAATACCACTATGGAGCGGCTCCTACGGGCGGTTCCCCGTCCTTACCTACACATGAATCAAGCTGGTGCTCGAGTGCTACTTACAGGTGGACAACCTTGGAGCAGTGATTTTAACGCGGCAGTCCAGCCGCGGAGTGTGCACCACCCCGTAAGATTGGGGGCCACGAAAGTGGAACAGCAGCTGTATATAGGATCGTGGACGGGCCCACCTGTGGGGTCCATACAAGACCTAATTATGTGCTACCCGCACTACACTTCCCAGAAGGCACAGTTTCATTTGAACCTCCCATTGGGGGTGTGTGTCAGAAGTGGGTCAGCGGTTGCGCACACCATTCCATTAAAGCCTCTGAAGAGAATCATATGGTAATTCGAAACCCGTCAGGTAATACCACTATGGAGCGGCTCCTACGGGCGGTTCCCCGTCCTTACCTACATATGAATCAAGCTGGTGCTCGCGTGCTACTTACAGGTGGACAACCTTGGAGCAGTGATTTTAACGCGGCAGTCCAGCCGCGGAGTGTGCACCACCCCGTAAGATTGGGGGCCACGAAAGTGGAACAGCAGCTGTATATAGGATCGTGAACGGGCCCACCTGTGGGGTCCATACAGGACCTAATTATGTGCTACCCGCACTACACTTCCCAGAAGGCACAGTTTCATTTGAACCTCCCATTGGGGGTGTGTCAGAAGTGGGTCAGCGGTTGCGCACACCGTTCCATTAAAGCCTCTGAAGAGAATCATATGGTGATTCGAAACGCGTCAGGCAATACCACTATGGAGCGGCTCCTACGGGCGGTTCCCCGTCCTTACCTACACATGAATCAAGCTGGTGCTCGAGTGCTACTTACAGGTGGACAACCTTGGAGCAGTGATTTTAACGCGGCAGTCCAGCCGCGCAGTGTGCACCACCCCGTAAGATTGGGGGCCACGAAAGTGGAACAGCAGCTGTATATAGGATCGTGGACGGGCCCACCTGTGGGGTCCATACAGGACCTAATTATGTGCTACCCGCACTACACTTCCCAGAAGGCACAGTTTCATTTGAACCTCCCATTGGGGGTGTGTCAGAAGTGGGTCAGCGGTTGCGCACATCGTTCCATTAAAGCCTCTGAAGAGAATCATATGGTGATTCGAAACGCGTCAGGCAATACCACTATGGAGCGGCTCCTACGGGCGGTTCCCCGTCCTTACCTACACATGAATCAAGCTGGTGCTCGAGTGCTACTTACAGGTGGACAACCTTGGAGCAGTGATTTTAACGCGGCAGTCCAGCCACGGAGTGTGCACCACCCCGTAAGATTGGGGGCCACGAAAGTGGAACAGCAGCTGTATATAGGATCGTGGACGGGCCCACCTGTGGGGTCCATACAGGACCTAATTATGTGCTACCCGCACTACACTTCCCAGAAGGCAGAGTTTCATTTGAACCTCCCATTGGGGGTGTGTCAGAAGTGGGTCAGCGGTTGCGCACACCGTTCCATTAAAGCCTCTGAAGAGAATCATATGGTGATTCGAAACGCGTCAGGCAATACCACGATGGAGCGGCTCCTACGGGCGGTTCCCCGTCCTTACCTACACATGAATCAAGCTGGTGCTCGAGTGCTACTTACAGGTGGACAACCTTGGAGCAGTGATTTTAACGCGGCAGTCCAGCCGCGGAGTGTGCACCACCCCGTAAGATTGGGGGCCACGAAAGTGGAACAGCAGCTGTATATAGGATCGTGGACGGGCCCACCTGTGGGGTCCATACAGGACCTAATTATGTGCTACCCGCACTACACTTCCCAGAAGGCACAGTTTTATTTGAACCTCCCATTGGGGGTGTGTCAGAAGTGGGTCAGCGGTTGCGCACACCGTTCCATTAAAGCCTCTGAAGAGAATCATATGGTGATTCGAAACGCGTCAGACAATACCACTATGGAGCGGCTCCTACGGGCGGTTCCCCGTCCTTACCTACACATGAATCAAGCTGGTGCTCGAGTGCTACTTACAGGTGGACAACCTTGGAGCAGTGATTTTAACGCGGCAGTCCAGCCGCGGAGTGTGCACCACCCCGTAAGATTGGGGGCCACGAAAGTGGAACAGCAGCTGTATATAGGATCGTGGACGGGCCCACCTGTGGGGTCCATACAGGACCTAATTATGTGCTACCCGCACTACACTTCCCAGAAGGCACAGTTTCATTTGAACCTCCCATTGGGGGTGTGTCAGAAGTGGGTCAGCGGTTGCGCACACCGTTCCATTAAAGCCTCTGAAGAGAATCATATGGTGATTCGAAACGCGTCAGGCAATACCACTATGGAGCGGCTCCTACGGGCGGTTCCCCGTCCTTACCTACACATGAATCAAGCTGGTGCTCGAGTGCTACTTACAGGTGGACAACCTTGGAGCAGTGATTTTAACGCGGCAGTCCAGCCGCGGAGTGTGCACCACCCCGTAAGATTGGGGGCCACGAAAGTGGAACAGCAGCTGTAGATAGGATCGTGGACGGGCCCACCTGTGGGGTCCATACAGGACCTAATTATGTGCTACCCGCACTACACTTCCCAGAAGGCACAGTTTCATTTGAACCTCCCATTGGGGGTGTGTCAGAAGTGGGTCAGCAGTTGCGCACACCGTTCCATTAAAGCCTCTGAAGAGAATCATATGGTGATTCAAAACGCGTCAGGCAATACCACTATGGAGCGGCTCCTACGGGCGGTTCCCCGTCCTTACCTACACATGAATCAAGCTGGTGCTCGAGTGCTACTTACAGGTGGACAACCTTGGAGCAGTGATTTTAACGCGGCAGTCCAGCCGCGGAGTGTGCACCACCCCGTAAGATTGGGGGCCACGAAAGTGGAACAGCAGCTGTATATAGGATCGTGGACGGGCCCACCTGTGGGGTCCATACAAGACCTAATTATGTGCTACCCGCACTACACTTCCCAGAAGGCACAGTTTCATTTGAACCTCCCATTGGGGGTGTGTCAGAAGTGGGTCAGCGGTTGCGCACACCGTTCCATTAAAGCCTCTGAAGAGAATCATATGGTGATTCGAAACGCGTCAGGCAATACCACTATGGAGCGGCTCCTACGGGCGGTTCCCCGTCCTTACCTACACATGAATCAAGCTGGTGCTCGAGTGCTACTTACAGGTGGACAACCTTGGAGCAGTGATTTTAACGCGGCAGTCCAGCCGCGGAGTGTGCACCACCCCGTAAGATTGGGGGCCACGAAAGTGGAACAGCAGCTGTATATAGGATCGTGGACGGGCCCACCTGTGGGGTCCATACAAGACCTAATTATGTGCTACCCGCACTACACTTCCCAGAAGGCACAGTTTCATTTGAACCTCCCATTGGGGGGGTGTGTCAGAAGTGGGTCAGCGGTTGCGCACACCGTTCCATTAAAGCCTCTGAAGAGAATCATATGGTGATTCGAAACGCGTCAGGCAATACCACTATGGAGCGGCTCCTACGGGCGGTTCCCCGTCCTTACCTACACATGAATCAAGCTGGTGCTCGAGTGCTACTTACAGGTGGACAACCTTGGAGCAGTGATTTTAAAGCGGCAGTCCAGCCGCAGAGTGTTCACCACCCTGTAAGATTGGGGGCCACGAAAGTGGAACAGCAGCTGTATATAGGATCGTGGACGGGCCCACCTGTGGGGTCCATACAGGACCTAATTTTGTGCTACCCGCACTACACTTCCCAGAAGGCACAGTTTCATTTGAACCTCCCATTGGGGGGTGTGTCAGAAGTGGGTCAGCGGTTGCGCACACCGTTCCATTAAAGCCTCTGAAGAGAATCATATGGTGATTCGAAATGCGTCAGGTAATACCACTATGGAGCGGCTCTTACGGGCGGTTCCCCGTCCTTACCTACACATGAATCAAGCTGGTGCTCGAGTGCTACTTACAGGTGGACAACCTAGGAGCAGAGATTTTAACGCGGCAGTCCAGCCGCGGAGTGTGCACCACCCCGTAAGATTGGGGGCCACGAAAGTGGAACAGCAGCTGTATATAGGATCGTGGACGGGCCCACCTGTGGGGTCCATACAGGACCTAATTATGTGCTACCTGCACTACACTTCCCAGAAGGCACAGTTTCATTTGAACCTCCCATTGGGGGGGTGTGTCAGAAGTGGGTCAGCGGTTGCGCACACCGTTCCATTAAAGCCTCTGAAGAGAATCATATGGTGATTCAAAACGCGTCAGGCAATACCACTATGGAGCGGCTCCTACGGGCGGTTCCCCGTCCTTACCTACACATGAATCAAGCTGGTGCTCGAGTGCTACTTACAGGTGGACAACCTTGGAGCAGTGATTTTAACGCGGCAGTC
Source organism: Calotriton arnoldi (assembly GCA_963921515.1). NCBI lineage: Eukaryota > Metazoa > Chordata > Amphibia > Caudata > Salamandridae > Calotriton > Calotriton arnoldi. Next base: position 395,733 of record CAWUFW010009256.1, on the reverse strand, counting down.
CAGCCGCGGAGTGTGCACCACCCCGTAAGATTGGGGGCCACGAAAGTGTAACAGCAGCTGTATATAGGATCGTGGACGGGCCCACCTGTGGGGTTCTTACAGGACCTAATTATGTGCTACCCGCACTACACTTCCCAGAAGGCACAGTTTCATTTGAACCTCCCATTGGGGGGTGTGTCAGAAGTGGGTCAGCGGTTGCGCACACCGTTCCATTAAAGCCTCTGAAGAGAATCATATGGTGATTCGAAACGCGTCAGGCAATACCACTATGGAGCGGCTCCTACGGGCGGTTCCCCGTCCTTACCTACACATGAATCAAGCTGGTGCTCGAGTGCTACTTACAGGTGGACAACCTTGGAGCAGTGATTTTAACGCGGCAGTCCAGCCGCGGAGTGTGCACCACCCCGTAAGATTGGGGGCCACGAAAGTGGAACAGCAGCTGTATATAGGATCGTGGACGGGCCCACCTGTGGGGTCCATACAGGACCTAATTATGTGCTACCCGCACTACACTTCCCAGAAGGCACAGTTTCATTTGAACCTCCCATTGGGGGTGTGTCAGAAGTGGGTCAGCGGTTGCGCACACCATTCCATTAAAGCCTCTGAAGAGAATCATATGGTAATTCGAAACGCGTCAGGTAATACCACTATGGAGCGGCTCCTACGGGCGGTTCCCCGTCCTTACCTACACATGAATAAAGCTGGTGCTCGAGTGCTACTTACAGGTGGACAACCTTGGAGCAGTGATTTTAACGCGGCAGTCCAGCCGCGGAGTGTGCACCACCCCGTAAGATTGGGGGCCACGAAAGTGGAACAGCAGCTGTATATAGGATCGTGGACGGGCCCACCTGTGGGGTCCATACAGGACCTAATTATGTGCTACCCGCACTACACTTCCCAGAAGGCACAGTTTCATTTGAACCTCCCATTGGGGGTGTGTCAGAAGTGGGTCAGCGGTTGCGCACACCGTTCCATTAAAGCCTCTGAAGAGAATCATATGGTGATTCGAAACGCGTCAGGCAATACCACTATGGAGCGGCTCCTACGGGCGGTTCCCCGTCCTTACCTACACATGAATCAAGCTGGTGCTCGAGTGCTACTTACAGGTGGACAACCTTGGAGCAGTGATTTTAACGCGGCAGTCCAGCCGCGGAGTGTGCACCACCCCGTAAGATTGGGGGCCACGAAAGTGGAACAGCAGCTGTATATAGGATCGTGGACGGGCCCACCTGTGGGGTCCATACAGGACCTAATTATGTGCTACCCGCACTACACTTCCCAGAAGGCACAGTTTCATTTGAACCTCCCATTGGGGGGTGTGTCAGAAGTGGGTCAGCGGTTGCGCACACCGTTCCATTAAAGCCTCTGAAGAGAATCATATGGTGATTCGAAACGCGTCAGGCAATACCACTATGGAGCGGCTCCTACGGGCGGTTCCCCGTCCTTACCTACACATGAATCAAGCTGGTGCTCGAGTGCTACTTACAGGTGGACAACCTTGGAGCAGTGATTTTAACGCGGCAGTCCAGCCGCGGAGTGTGCACCACCCCGTAAGATTGGGGGCCACGAAAGTGGAACAGCAGCTGTATATAGGATCGTGGACGGGCCCACCTGTGGGGTCCATACAGGACCTAATTATGTGCTACCCGCACTACACTTCCCAGAAGGCACAGTTTCATTTGAACCTCCCATTGGGGGGTGTGTCAGAAGTGGGTCAGCGGTTGCGCACACCGTTCCATTAAAGCCTCTGAAGAGAATCATATGGTGATTCGAAACGCGTCAGGCAATACCACTATGGAGCGGCTCCTACGGGCGGTTCCCCGTCCTTACCTACACATGAATCAAGCTGGTGCTCGAGTGCTACTTACAGGTGGACAACCTTGGAGCAGTGATTTTAACGCGGCAGTCCAGCCGCGGAGTGTGCACCACCCCGTAAGATTGGGGGCCACGAAAGGGAACAGCAGCTGTATATAGGATCGTGGACGGGCCCACCTGTGGGGTCCATACAGGACCTAATTATGTGCTACCCGCACTACACTTCCCAGAAGGCACAGTTTCATTTGAACCTCCCATTGGGGGTGTGTCAGAAGTGGGTCAGCGGTTGCGCACACCATTCCATTAAAGCCTCTGAAGAGAATCATATGGTGATTCGAAACGCGTCAGGCAATACCACTATGGAGCGGCTCCTACGGGCGGTTCCCCGTCCTTACCTACACATGAATCAAGCTGGTGCTCGAGTGCTACTTACAGGTGGACAACCTTGGAGCAGTGATTTTAACGCGGCAGTCCAGCCGCGGAGTGTGCACCACCCCTTAAGATTGGGGGATACGAAAGTGTAACAGCAGCTGTATATAGGATCGTGGACGGGCCCACCTGTGGGGTCCATACAGGACCTAATTATGTGCTACCCGCACTACACTTCCCAGAAGGCACAGTTTCATTTGAACCTCCCATTGTGGGGGTGTGTCAGAAGTGGGTCAGCGGTTGCGCACACCGTTCCATTAAAGCCTCTGAAGAGAATCATATGGTGATTCGAAACGCGTCAGGCAATACCACTATGGAGCGGCTCCTACGGGCGGTTCCCCGTCCTTACCTACACATGAATCAAGCTGGTGCTCGAGTGCTACTTACAGGTGGACAACCTTGGAGCAGTGATTTTAACGCGGCAGTCTAGCCGCGGAGTGTGCACCACCCCGTAAGATTGGGGGCCACGAAAGTGGAACAGCAGCTGTATATACTATCGTGGACGGGCCCACCTGTGGGGTCCATACAGGACCTAATTATGTGCTACCCGCACTACACTTCCCAGAAGGCACAGTTTCATTTGAACCTCCCATTGGGGGTGTGTGTCAGAAGTGGGTCAGCGGTTGCGCACACCATTCCATTAAAGCCTCTGAAGAGAATCATATGGTAATTCGAAACGCATCAGGTAATACCACTATGGAGCGGCTCCTACGGGCGGTTCCCCGTCCTTACCTACACATGAATCAAGCTGGTGCTCGAGTGCTACTTACAGGTGGACAACATTGGAGCAGTGATTTTAACGCGGCAGTCCAGCCGCGGAGTGTGCACCACCCAGTAAGAATGGGGCCCACGAAAGTGGAACAGCAGCTGTATATAGGATCGTGGACGGGCTCACCTGTGGGGTCCATACAGGACCTAATTATGTGCTACCCGCACTACACTTCCCAGAAGGCACAGTTTCATTTGAACCTCCCATTGGGGGGTGTGTCAGAAGTGGGTCAGCGGTTGCGCACACCGTTCCATTAAAGCCTCTGAAGAGAATCATATGGTGATTCGAAACGCGTCAGGCAATACCACTATGGAGCGGCTCCTACGGGCGGTTCCCCGTCCTTACCTACACATGAATCAAGCTGGTGCTCGAGTGCTACTTACAGGTGGACAACCTTGGAGCAGTGATTTTAACGCGGCAGTCCAGCCGCGGAGTGTGCACCACCCCGTAAGATTGGGGGCCACGAAAGTGGAACAGCAGCTGTATATAGGATCGTGGACGGGCCCACCTGTGGGGTCCATACAGGACCTAATTATGTGCTACCCGCACTACACTTCCCAGAAGGCACAGTTTCATTTGAACCTCCCATTGGGGGTGTGTCAGAAGTGGGTCAGCGGTTGCGCACACCATTCCATTAAAGCCTCTGAAGAGAATCATATGGTAATTCGAAACGCGTCAGGTAATACCACTATGGAGCGGCTCCTACGGGCGGTTCCCCGTCCTTACCTACACATGAATCAAGCTGGTGCTCGAGTGCTACTTACAGGTGGACAACCTTGGAGCAGTGATTTTAACGCGGAAGTCCAGCCGCGGAGTGTGCACCACCCCGTAAGATTGGGGGCCACGAAAGTGGAACAGCAGCTATATATAGGATCGTGGACGGGCCCACCTGTGGGGTCCATACAGGACCTAATTATGTGCTACCCGCACTACACTTCCCAGAAGGCACAGTTTCATTTGAACCTCCCATTGGGGGGGTGTGTCAGAAGTGGGTCAGCGGTTGCGCACACCGTTCCATTAAAGCCTCTGAAGAGAATCATATGGTGATTCGAAACGCGTCAGGCAATACCACTATGGAGCGGCTCCTACGGGCGGTTCCCCGTCCTTACCTACACATGAATCAAGCTGGTGCTCGAGTGCTACTTACAGGTGGACAACCTCGGAGCAGTGATTTTAACGCGGCAGTCCAGCCGCGGAGTGTGCACCACCCCGTAAGATTGGGGGCCACGAAAGTGGAACAGCAGCTGTATATAGGATCGTGGACGGGCCCACCTGTGGGGTCCATACAGGACCTAATTATGTGCTACCCGCACTACACTTCCCAGAAGGCACAGTTTCATTTGAACCTCCCATTGGGGGGTGTGTCAGAAGTGGGTCAGCGGTTGCGCACACCGTTCCATTAAAGCCTCTGAAGAGAATCATATGGTGATTCGAAACGCGTCAGGCAATACCACTATGGAGCGGCTCCTACGGGCGGTTCCCCGTCCTTACCTACACATGAATCAAGCTGGTGCTCGAGTGCTACTTACAGGTGGACAACCTTGGAGCAGTGATTTTAACGCGGCAGTCCAGCCGCGGAGTGTGCACCACCCCGTAAGATTGGGGGCCACGAATGTGGAACAGCAGCTGTATATAGGATCGTGGACGGGCCCACCTGTGGGGTCCATACAGGACCTAATTATGTGCTACCCGCACTACACTTCCCAGAAGGCACAGTTTCATTTGAACCTCCCATTGGGGGTGTGTCAGAAGTGGGTCAGCGGTTGCGCACACCGTTCCATTAAAGCCTCTGAAGAGAATCATATGGTGATTCGAAACGCGTCAGGCAATACCACTATGGAGCGGCTCCTACGGGCGGTTCCCCGTCCTTACCTACACATGAATCAAGCTGGTGCTCGAGTGCTACTTACAGGTGGACAACCTTGGAGCAGTGATTTTAACGCGGCAGTCCAGCCGCGGAGTGTGCACCACCCCGTAAGATTGGGGGCCACGAAAGGGAACAGCAGCTGTATATAGGATCGTGGACGGGCCCACCTGTGGGGTCCATACAGGACCTAATTATGTGCTACCCGCACTACACTTCCCAGAAGGCACAGTTTCATTTGAACCTCCCATTGGGGGTGTGTCAGAAGTGGGTCAGCGGTTGCGCACACCCTTCCATTAAAGCCTCTGAAGAGAATCATATGGTGATTCGAAACGCGTCAGGCAATACCACTATGGAGCGGCTCCTACGGGCGGTTCCCCGTCCTTACCTACACATGAATCAAGCTGGTGCTCGAGTGCTACTTACAGGTGGACAACCTTGGAGCAGTGATTTTAACGCGGCAGTCCAGCCGCGGAGTGTGCAACACCCCGTAAGATTGGGGGCCACGAAAGTGGAACAGCAGCTGTATATACTATCGTGGACGGGCCCACCTGTGGGGTCCATACAGGACCTAATTATGTGCTACCCGCACTACACTTCCCAGAAGGCACAGTTTCATTTGAACCTCCCATTGGGGGGGTGTGTCAGAAGTGGGTCAGCGGTTGCGCACAACATTCCATTAAAGCCTCTGAAGAGAATCATATGGTAATTCGAAACGCGTCAGGTAATACCACTATGGAGCGGCTCCTACGGGCGGTTCCCCGTCCTTACCTACACATGAATCAAGCTGGTGCTCGAGTGCTACTTACAGGTGGACAACATTGGAGCAGTGATTTTAACGCGGCAGTCCAGCCGCGGAGTGTGCACCACCCAGTAAGATTGGGGCCCACGAAAGTGGAACAGCAGCTGTATATAGGATCGTGGACGGGCCCACCTGTGGGGTCCATACAGGACCTAATTATGTGCTACCCGCACTACACTTCCCAGAAGGCACAGTTTCATTTGAACCTCCCATTGGGGGGTGTGTCAGAAGTGGGTCAGCGGTTGCGCACACCGTTCCATTAAAGCCTCTGAAGAGAATCATATGGTGATTCGAAACGCGTCAGGCAATACCACTATGGAGCGGCTCCTACGGGCGGTTCCCCGTCCTTACCTACACATGAATCAAGCTGGTGCTCGAGTGCTACTTACAGGTGGACAACCTTGGAGCAGTGATTTTAACGCGGCAGTCCAGCCGCGGAGTGTGCACCACCCCGTAAGATTGGGGGCCACGAAAGTGGAACAGCAGCTGTATATAGGATCGTGGACGGGCCCACCTGTGGGGTCCATACAGGACCTAATTATGTGCTACCCGCACTACACTTCCCAGAAGGCACAGTTTCATTTGAACCTCCCATTGGGGGTGTCAGAAGTGGGTCAGCGGTTGCGCACACCATTCCATTAAAGCCTCTGAAGAGAATCATATGGTAATTCGAAACGCGTCAGGTAATACCACTATGGAGCGGCTCCTACGGGCGGTTCCCCGTCCTTACCTACACATGAATCAAGCTGGTGCTCGAGTGCTACTTACAGGTGGACAACCTTGGAGCACTGATTTTAACGCGGAAGTCCAGCCGCGGAGTGTGCACCACCCCGTAAGATTGGGGGCCACGAAAGTGGAACAGCAGCTATATATAGGATCGTGGACGGGCCCACCTGTGGGGTCCATACAGGACCTAATTATGTGCTACCCGCACTACACTTCCCAGAAGGCACAGTTTCATTTGAACCTCCCATTGGGGGTGTGTCAGAAGTGGGTCAGCGGTTGCGCACACCGTTCCATTAAAGCCTCTGAAGAGAATCATATGGTGATTCGAAACGCGTCAGGCAATACCACTATGGAGCGGCTCCTACGGGCGGTTCCCCGTCCTTACCTACACATGAATCAAGCTGGTGCTCGAGTGCTACTTACAGGTGGACAACCTCGGAGCAGTGATTTTAACGCGGCAGTCCAGCCGCGGAGTGTGCACCACCCCGTAAGATTGGGGGCCACAAAAGTGGAACAGCAGCTGTATATAGGATCGTGGACGGGCCCACCTGTGGGGTCCATACAGGACCTAATTATGTGCTACCCGCATTACACTTCCCAGAAGGCACAGTTTCATTTGAACCTCCCATTGGGGGGGTGTGTCAGAAGTGGGTCAGCGGTTGCGCACACCGTTCCATTAAAGCCTCTGAAGAGAATCATATGGTGATTCGAAACGCGTCAGGCAATACCACTATGGAGCGGCTCCTACGGGCGGTTCCCCGTCCTTACCTACACATGAATCAAGCTGGTGCTCGAGTGCTACTTACAGGTGGACAACCTTGGAGCAGTGATTTTAACGCGGCAGTCCAGCCGCGGAGTGTGCACCACCCCGTAAGATTGGGGGCCACGAAAGTGGAACAGCAGCTGTATATAGGATCGTGGACGGGCCCACCTGTGGGGTCCATACAGGACCTAACTATGTGCTACCCGCACTACACTTCCCAGAAGGCACAGTTTCATTTGAACCTCCCATTGGGGGGGTGTGTCAGAAGTGGGTCAGCGGTTGCGCACACCGTTCCATTAAAGCCTCTGAAGAGAATCATATCTTGATTCGAAACGCGTCAGGCAATACCACTATGGAGCGGCTCCTACGGGCGGTTCCCCGTCCTTACCTACACATGAATCAAGCTGGTGCTCGAGTGCTACTTACAGGTGGACATCCTTGGAGCAGTGATTTTAACGCGGCAGTCCAGCCGCGGAGTGTGCACCACCCCGTAAGATTGGGGGCCACGAAAGTGGAACAGCAGCTGTATATAGGATCGTGGACGGGCCCACCTGTGGGGTCCATACAGGACCTAATTATGTGCTACCCGCACTACACTTCCCAGAAGGCACAGTTTCATTTGAACCTCCCATTGGGGGTGTGTCAGAAGTGGGTCAGCGGTTGCGCACACCGTTCCATTAAAGCCTCTGAAGAGAATCATATGGTGATTCGAAACGCGTCAGGCAATACCACTATGGAGCGGCTCCTACGGGCGGTTCCCCGTCCTTACCTACACATGAATCAAGCTGGTGCTCGAGTGCTACTTACAGGTGGACAACCTTGGAGCAGTGATTTTAACGCGGCAGTCCAGCCGCGGAGTGTGCACCACCCCGTAAGATTGGGGGCCACGAAAGGGAACAGCAGCTGTATATAGGATCGTGGACGGGCCCACCTGTGGGGTCCATACAGGACCTAATTATGTGCTACCCGCACTACACTTCCCAGAAGGCACAGTTTCATTTGAACCTCCCATTGGGGGTGTGTCAGAAGTGGGTCAGCGGTTGCGCACACCGTTCCATTAAAGCCTCTGAAGAGAATCATATGGTGATTCGAAACGCGTCAGGCAATACCACTATGGAGCGGCTCCTACGGGCGGTTCCCCGTCCTTACCTACACATGAATCAAGCTGGTGCTCGAGTGCTACTTACAGGTGGACAACCTTGGAGCAGTGATTTTAACGCGGCAGTCCAGCCGCGGAGTGTGCACCACCCCGTAAGATTGGGGGCCACGAAAGTGTAACAGCAGCTGTATATAGGATCGTGGACGGGCCCACCTGTGGGGTCCATACAGGACCTAATTATGTGCTACCCGCACTACACTTCCCAGAAGGCACAGTTTCATTTGAACCTCCCATTGTGGGGGTGTGTCAGAAGTGGGTCAGCGGTTGCGCACACCGTTCCATTAAAGCCTCTGAAGAGAATCATATGGTGATTCGAAACGCGTCAGGCAATACCACTATGGAGCGGCTCCTACGGGCGGTTCCCCGTCCTTACCTACACATGAATCAAGCTGGTGCTCGAGTGCTACTTACAGGTGGACAACCTTGGAGCAGTGATTTTAACGCGGCAGTCCAGCCGCGGAGTGTGCAACACCTCGTAAGATTGGGGGCCACGAAAGTGGAACAGCAGCTGTATATAGGATCGTGGACGGGCCCACCTGTGGGGTCCATACAGGACCTAATTATGTGCTACCCGCACTACACTTCCCAGAAGGCACAGTTTCATTTGAACCTCCCATTGGGGGGGGGGTGTCAGAAGTGGGTCAGCGGTTGCGCACACCGTTCCATTAAAGCCTCTGAAGAGAATCATATGGTGATTCGAAACGCGTCAGGCAATACCACTATGGAGCGGCTCCTTCGGGCGGTTCCCCGTCCTTACCTACACATGAATCAAGCTGGTGCTCGAGTGCTACTTACAGGTGGACAACCTTGGAGCAGTGATTTTAACGCGGCAGTCCAGCCGCAGAGTGTGCACCACCCCGTAAGATTGGGGGCCACGAAAGTGGAACAGCAGCTGCATATAGGATCGTGGACGGGCCCACCTGTGGGGTCCATACAGGACCTAATTATGTGCTACCCGCACTACACTTCCCAGAAGGCACAGTTTCATTTGAACCTTCCATGGGGGGGGGTGTCAGAAGTGGGTCAGCGGTTGCGCACACCGTTCCATTAAAGCCTCTGAAGAGAATCATATGGTGATTCGAAACGCGTCAGTCAATACCACTATGGAGCGGCTCCTACGGGTGGTTCCCCGTCCTTACCTACACATGAATCAAACTGGTGCTCGAGTGCTACTTACAGGTGGACAACCTTGGAGCAGTGATTTTAACGCGGCAGTCCAGCCGCGGAGTGTGCACCACCCCGTAAGATTGGGGGCCACGAAAGTGGAACAGCAGCTGTATATAGGATCGTGGACGGGCCCACCTGTGGGGTCCATACAGGACCTAATTATGTGCTACCCGCACTACACTTCCCAGAAGGCACAGTTTCATTTGAACCTCCCATTGGGGGTGTGTCAGAAGTTGGTCAGCGGTTGCGCACACCGTTCCATTAAAGCCTCTGAAGAGAATCATATGGTGATTCGAAACGCGTCAGGCAATACCACTATGGAGCGGCTCCTACGGGCGGTTCCCCGTCCTTACCTACACATGAATCAAGCTGGTGCTCGAGTGCTACTTACAGGTGGACAACCTTGGAGCAGTGATTTTAACGCGGCAGTCAAGCCGCGGAGTGTGCACCACCCCGTAAGATTGGGGGCCACGAAAGTGGAACAGCAGCTGTATATAGGATCGTGGACGGGCCCACCTGTGGGGTCCATACAGGACCTAATTATGTGCTACCCGCACTACACTTCCCAGAAGGCACAGTTTCATTTGAACCTCCCATTGGGGGGGTGTGTCAGAAGTGGGTCAGCGGTTGCGCACACCGTTCCATTAAAGCCTCTGAAGAGAATCATATGGTGATTCAAAACGCGTCAGGCAATACCACTATGGAGCGGCTCCTAGGGGCGGTTCCCCGTCCTTACCTACACATGAATCAAGCTGGTGCTCGAGTGCTACTTACAGGTGGACAACCTTGGAGCAGTGATTTTAACGCGGCAGTCCAGCCGCGGAGTGTGCACCACCCCGTAAGATTGGGGGCCACGAAAGGGAACAGCAGCTGTATATAGGATCGTGGACGGGCCCACCTGTGGGGTCCATACAGGACCTAATTATGTGCTACCCGCACTACACTTCCCAGAAGGCACAGTTTCATTTGAACCTCCCATTGGGGGTGTGTCAGAAGTGGGTCAGCGGTTGCGCACACCGTTCCATTAAAGCCTCTGAAGAGAATCATATGGTGATTCGAAACGCGTCAGGCAATACCACTATGGAGCGGCTCCTACGGGCGGTTCCCCGTCCTTACCTACACATGAATCAAGCTGGTGCTCGAGTGCTACTTACAGGTTTACAACCTTGGAGCAGTGATTTTAACGCGGCAGTCCAGCCGCGGAGTGTGCACCACCCCGTAAGATTGGGGGCCACGAAAGTGTAACAGCAGCTGTATATAGGATCGTGGATGGGCCCACCTGTGGGGTCCATACAGGACCTAATTATGTGCTACCCGCACTACACTTCCCAGAAGGCACAGTTTCATTTGAACCTCCCATTGGGGGGGGGTGTCAGAAGTGGGTCAGCGGTTGCGCACACCGTTCCATTAAAGCCTCTGAAGAGAATCATATGGTGATTCGAAACGCATCAGGCAATACCACTATGGAGCGGCTCCTTCGGGCGGTTCCCCGTCCTTACCTACACATGAATCAAGCTGGTGCTCGAGTGCTACTTACAGGTGGACAACCTTGGAGCAGTGATTTTAACGCGGCAGTCCAGCCGCGGAGTGTGCACCACCCCGTAAGATTGGGGGCCACGAAAGTGGAACAGCAGCTGTATATAGGATCGTGGACGGGCCCACCTGTGGGGTCCATACAGGACCTAATTATGTGCTACCCGCACTACACTTCCCAGAAGGCACAGTTTCATTTGAACCTCCCATGGGGGGGGTGTCAGAAGTGGGTCAGCGGTTGCGCACACCGTTCCATTAAAGCCTCTGAAGAGAATCATATGGTGATTCGAAACGCGTCAGTCAATACCACTATGGAGCGGCTCCTACGGGCGGTTCCCCGTCCTTACCTACACATGAATCAAGCTGGTGCTCGAGTGCTACTTACAGGTGGACAACCTTGGAGCAGTGATTTTAACGCGGCAGTCCAGCCGCGGAGTGTGCACCACCCCGTAAGATTGGGGGCCACAAAACTGGAACAGCAGCTGTATATAGGATCGTGGACGGGCCCACCTGTGGGGTCCATACAGGACCTAATTATGTGCTACCCGCACTACACTTCCCAGAAGGCACAGTTTCATTTGAACCTCCCATTGGGGGTGTGTCAGAAGTGGGTCAGCGGTTGCGCACACCGTTCCATTAAAGCCTCTGAAGAGAATCATATGGTGATTCGAAACGCGTCAGGCAATATCACTATGGAGCGGCTCCTACGGGCGGTTCCCCGTCCTTACCTACACATGAATCAAGCTGGTGCTCGAGTGCTACTTACAGGTGGACAACCTTGGAGCAGTGATTTTAACGCGGCAGTCCAGCCGCGGAGTGTGCACCACCCCGTAAGATTGGGGGCCACGAAAGTGGAACAGCAGCTGTATATAGGATCGTGGACGGGCCCACCTGTGGGGTCCATACAGGACCTAATTATGTGCTACCCGCACTACACTTCCCAGAAGGCACAGTTTCATTTGAACCTCCCATTGGGGGTGTGTCAGAAGTGGGTCAGCGGTTGCGCACACCGTTCCATTAAAGCCTCTGAAGAGAATCATATGGTGATTCGAAACGCATCAGGCAATACCACTATGGAGCGGCTCCTACGGGCGGTTCCCCGGCCTTACCTACACATGAATCAAACTGGTGCTCGAGTGCTTCTTACAGGTGGACAACCTTGGAGCAGTGATTTTAACGCGGCAGTCCAGCCGCGGAGTGTGCACCACCCCGTAAGATTGGGGGCCACGAAAGTGGAACAGCAGCTGTATATAGGATCGTGGACAGGCCCACCTGTGGGGTCCATACAGGACCTAATTATGTGCTACCCGCACTACACTTCCCAGAAGGCACAGTTTCATTTGAACCTCCCATTGGGGGGTGTGTCAGAAGTGGGTCAGCGGTTGCGCACACCGTTCCATTAAAGCCTCTGAAGAGAATCATATGGTGATTCGAAACGCGTCAGGCAATACCACTATGGAGCGGCTCCTACGGGCGGTTCCCCGTCCTTACCTACACATGAATCAAGCTGGTGCTCGAGTGCTACTTACAGGTGGACAACCTTGGAGCAGTGATTTTAACGCGGCAGTCCAGCCGCGGAGTATGCACCACCCCGTAAGATTGGGGGCCACGAAAGTGGAACAGCAGCTGTATATAGGATCGTGGACAGGCCCACCTGTGGGGTCCATACAGGACCTAATTATGTGCTACCCGCACTACACTTCCCAGAAGGCACAGTTTCATTTGAACCTCCCATTGGGGGGGTGTGTCAGAAGTGGGTCAGCGGTTGCGCACACCGTTCCATTAAAGCCTATGAAGAGAATCATATGGTGATTCGAAACGCGTCAGGGAATACCACTATGGAGCGGCTCCTACGGGCGGTTCCCCGTCCTTACCTACACATGAATCAAGCTGGTGCTCGAGTGCTACTTACAGGTGGACAACCTTGGAGCAGTGATTTTAACGCGGCAGTCCAGCCGCGGAGTGTGCACCACCCCGTAAGATTGGGGGCCACGAAAGTGGAACAGCAGCTGTATATAGGATCGTGGACGGGCCCACCTGTGGGGTCCATACAGGACCTAATTATGTGCTACCCGCACTACACTTCCCAGAAGGCACAGTTTCATTTGAACCTCCCATTGGGGGGTGTGTCAGAAGTGGGTCAGCGGTTGCGCACACTGCTCCATTAAAGCCTCTGAAGAGAATCATATGGTGATTCGAAACGCGTCAGGCAATACCACTATGGAGCGGCTCCTACGGGCGGTTCCCCGTCCTTACCTACACATGAATCAAGCTGGTGCTCGAGTGCTACTTACAGGTGGACAACCTTGGAGCAGTGATTTTAACGCGGCAGTCCAGCCGCGGAGTGTGCACCACCCCGTAAGATTGGGGGCCACAAAACTGGAACAGCAGCTGTATATAGGATCGTGGACGGGCCCACCTGTGGGGTCCATACAGGACCTAATTATGTGCTACCCGCACTACACTTCCCAGAAGGCACAGTTTCATTTGAACCTCCCATTGGGGGGTGTGTCAGAAGTGGGTCAGCGGTTGCGCACACCGTTACATTAAAGCCTCTGAAGAGAATCAAATGGTGAATCGAAACGCGTCAGGCAATACCACTATGGAGCGGCTCCTACGGGCGGTTCCCCGTCCTTACCTACACATGAATCAAGCTGGTGCTCGAGTGCTACTTACAGGTGGACAACCTTGGAGCAGTGATTTTAACGCGGCAGTCCAGCCGCGGAGTGTGCACCACCCCGTAAGATTGGGGGCCACGAAAGTGGAACAGCAGCTGTATATAGGATCGTGGACGGGCCCACCTGTGGGGTCCATACAGGACCTAATTATGTGCTACCCGCACTACACTTCCCAGAAGGCACAGTTTCATTTGAACCTCCCATTGGGGGGGTGTGTCAGAAGTGGGTGAGCGGTTGCGCACACCGTTCCATTAAATCCTCTGAAGAGAATCATATGGTGATTCGAAACGCGTCAGGCAATACCACTATGGAGCGGCTCCTATGGGCGGTTCCCCGTCCTTACCTACAGATGAATCAAGCTGGTGCTCGAGTGCTACTTACAGGTGGACAACCTTAGAGCAGTGATTTTAACGCGGCAGTCCAGCCGCGGAGTGTGCACCACCCCGTAAGATTGGGGGCCACGAAAGTGGAACAGCAGCTGTATATAGGATCGTGGACGGGCCCACCTGTGGGGTCCATACAGGACCTAATTATGTGCTACCCGCACTACACTTCCCAGAAGGCACAGTTTCATTTGAACCTCCCATTGGGGGGTGTGTCAGAAGTGGGTCAGCGGTTGCGCACACCGTTCCATTAAAGCCTCTGAAGAGAATCATATGGTGATTCGAAACGCGTCAGGCAATACCACTATGGAGCGGCTCCTACGGGTGGTTCCCCGTCCTTACCTACACATGAATCAAGCTGGTGCTCGAGTGCTACTTACAGGTGGACAACCTTGGAGCAGTGATTTTAACGCGGCAGTCCAGCCGCGGAGTGTGCACCACCCCGTAAGATTGGGGGCCACGAAAGTGGAACAGCAGCTGTATATAGGATTGTGGACAGGCCCACCTGTGGGGTCCATACAGGACCTAATTATGTGCTACCCGCACTACACTTCCCAGAAGGCACAGTTTCATTTGAACCTCCCATTGGGGGTGTGTCAGAAGTGGGTCAGCGGTTGCGCACACCGTTCCATTAAAGCCTCTGAAGAGAATCATATGGTGATTCGAAATGCGTCAGGCAATACCACTATGGAGCGGCTCCTACGGGCGGTTCCCCGTCCTTACCTACACATGAATCAAGCTGGTGCTCGAGTGCTACTTACAGGTGGACAACCTTGGAGCAGTGATTTTAACGCGGCAGTCCAGCCGCGGAGTGTGCACCACCCCGTAAGATTGGGGGCCACGAAAGTGGAACAGCAGCTGTATATAGGATCGTGGACGGGCCCACCTGTGGGGTCCATACAGGACCTAATTATGTGCTACCCGCACTACACTTCCCAGAAGGCACAGTTTCATTTGAACCTCCCATTGGGGGGTGTGTCAGAAGTGGGTCAGCGGTTGCGCACACCGTTCCATTAAAGCCTCTGAAGAGAATCATATGGTGATTCGAAACGCGTCAGGCAATACCACTATGGAGCGGCTCCTACGGGCGGTTCCCCGTCCTTACCTACACATGAATCAAGCTGGTGCTCGAGTGCTACTTACAGGTGGACAACCTTGGAGCAGTGATTTTAACGCGGCAGTCCAGCCGCGGAGTGTGCACCACCCCGTAAGATTGGGGGCCACGAAAGTGGAACAGCAGCTGTATATAGGATCGTGGACGGGCCCACCTGTGGGGTCCATACAGGACCTAATTATGTGCTACCCGCACTACACTTCCCAGAAGGCACAGTTTCATTTGAACCTCCCATTGGGGGGTGTGTCAGAAGTGGGTCAGCGGTTGCGCACACCGTTCCATTAAAGCCTCTGAAGAGAATCATATGGTGATTCGAAACGCGTCAGGCAATACCACTATGGAGCGGCTCCTACGGGCGGTTCCCCGTCCTTACCTACACATGAATCAAGCTGGTGCTCGAGTGCTACTTACAGGTGGACAACCTTGGAGCAGTGATTTTAACGCGGCAGTCCAGCCGCGGAGTGTGCACCACCCCGTAAGATTGGGGGCCACGAAAGTGGAACAGCAGCTGTATATAGGATCGTGGACGGGCCCACCTGTGGGGTCCATACAGGACCTAATTATGTGCTACCCGCACTACACTTCCCAGAAGGCACAGTTTCATTTGAACCTCCCATTGGGGGGGTGTGTCAGAAGTGGGTCAGCGGTTGCGCACACTGTTCCATTAAAGCCTCTGAAGAGAATCATATGGTGATTCGAAACGCGTCGGGCAATACCACTATGGAGCGGCTCCTACGGGCGGTTCCCCGTCCTTACCTACCCATGAATCAAGCTGGTGCTCGAGTGCTACTTACAGGTGGACAACCTTGGAGCAGTGATTTTAACGCGGCAGTCCAGCCGCGGAGTGTGCACCACCCCGTAAGTTTGGGGGCCACGAAAGTGGAACAGCAGCTGTATATAGGATCGTGGACGGGCCCACCTGTGGGGTCCATACAGGACCTAATTATGTGCTACCCGCACTACACTTCCCAGAAGGCACAGTTTCATTTGAACCTCCCATTGGGGGGTGTGTCAGAAGTGGGTCAGCGGTTGTGCACACCGTTCCATTAAAGCCTCTGAAGAGAATCATATGGTGATTCGAAACGCGTCAGGCAATACCACTATGGAGCGGCTCCTACGGGCGGTTCCCCGTCCTTACCTACACATGAATCAAGCTGGTGCTCGAGTGCTACTTACAGGTGGACAACCTTGGAGCAGTGATTTTAACCCGGCAGTCCAGCCGCGGAGTGTGCACCACCCCGTAAGATTGGGGGCCACGAAAGTGGAACAGCAGCTGTATATAGGATCGTGGACGGGCCCACCTGTGGGGTCCATACAGGACCTAATTATGTGCTACCCGCACTACACTTCCCAGAAGGCACAGTTTCATTTGAACCTCCCATTGGGGGGGTGTGTCAGAAGTGGGTCAGCGGTTGCGCACACCGTTCCATTAAAGCCTCTGAAGAGAATCATATGGTGATTCGAAACGCGTCAGGCAATACCACTATGGAGCGGCTCCTACGGGCGGTTCCCCGTCCTTACCTACACATGAATCAAGCTGGTGCTCGAGTGCTACTTACAGGTGGACAACCTTGGAGCAGTGATATATATATATATATACTGAAAAACCCAAAGGTTACAGGGACATTATAGTTATGAAATAGAATTAAAAAAAACCTTAGTAATTCACAGAAAAAAACAAAGGTTACAGGGGCGTTATAGTTAGGCTAAGATTTCACTCAACAAAACCAGTGAAATTCAGCAGTTATAGTTACCTGAGCTAACTATAACTTATGCCTCCACAATGCACTGCTTATGACCCCACGTATTACATCATGACATGGTCAACGACATCACTGATGACATAATTGATGACATCACTGATGATATCATCCACTGAGTGTGTTTTGTAAACGTTTTGTAGAATTAAAGATATATACTAAGCTACTGTATAAGTTAAATTACTATTCTTTTTGTACTACTAATGAGTGATACTGTTCCTAATATATGTCATCTGAGTGGCACTGTGAGTGTCTGTATCAGTGTGGGAGAGGATGTCTGAGTGGCTGTATGGGTGTGTGAGTAGCTGCATGGGTGGATACGTGAGTGTGATTATCTGTGCGGGTGCGTGAGTGAGTGGCTGTATGGGTGGGTGAGTGGCAGTATTGATGACTGTGGTGGCTGTGTGAGTGGCTTTATGGGCAGATGAGTGTGTTTGTGAGTGTCTGTATGGGTGACTGAGTGGCTGTTTGAAAGGCTCTATGGTTGAGTGACTAGGTATGCAAGTAGATGTATGGGTAAGTGAGTGACTGTTTGACTTGTTGTATGGGTAAGTGAGTGAGTGTGTGAGTGGCTGCTTTGCACAGTAAGTATTTATGTGAGTGGCTGTATAGATGAGTTAGTGGGCACATGAGTTATTGTATTGATGTGTGAATGGGTATGTAAGTGGTTTTGTGGATGAGGTAATGAATGTGAGTGGCTGTATGGGTGAGTGAGCAACTCTGTTAGTAGCATTATGTGTGAGTGAGTGGCTATGTGAGTGTCTGTTTGGGTGAGTGAGTGACTGTGTGAGTGTGTGAATGGGTATGTGAGTGGTTGTATAAGTGTGTGAGTGGCTTTAGCGTTCTATTAGTTGGCGTGTGAGTGGTGCTGTGGGTGTATAAGAGAATGTATGGGTCTGTGAGTGGCTGCATGAGTGGCTATATGGGTGAGTGGGTAGTTGTATGAGTAGCTATATAAGTGAGTGAGTGTGTGCATCAGTAGTTGTATGGGTCTGTGAATGGGTATGTGACTGGCTGTGTGGGTGTATGAGTTGGTATATGAGAGGTTGTGTGTGGGTGTAAGTGAGTGGGTGAGTGGTTCTGTGGATGATGTTATCAGTGATGTTATCAGTGATGTCATTTGAGATTTTCTAACTATGATGTCCTTGTAACTTTTGTTTTTTTTAGTGAATTTCTACAGTGTTTTAAATTCTATTTCCTAACTATAATGTTCCTGTAACCTTTGGCTTTTTCAGTGAATTTCAACGTTTTAATTTTTTTTTATTTCCTAACTGTAACTTTTGAGAGTGGGTGTGTGATTGACTATATAGATAGGTGTATGTGTGTGTGTGTGTGTGTTTGTGAATGGCTGTTTGGGTCTCTGAGTGAGAGTGGGAGTGGCTGTATGGGTCTGTGAGTGTGTGTGTGAGTGACTGTATGGGTGTGCACATGGCTGTATAAGTGGATGTAGGAGTGCCTGTGTGGATCTGTGAGTGGGGGCATGAGTGTCTGGGTGAGCCTGTGAGTGGGTGCATGAGTGTATGATTGGGTCTGTGACCAGATGTGTGAGTTTCTGAGTGGGTCTGTGAGTAGTTCATGAGTGTCTTTAAAGGTCTGAGAGTGGATGGATGAGTTTCCGAGTGGATGGGTGAGTGGGTGTGTGAGTGGGTCTGTGAGTGGTTATGTGAGTCACTTAGTGGGTCTGTGAGTGCATAAGTATCTGAGTGGGACAGTCAGTTTGTGTGTGAATCTCTAAGTGGATCTGTGAGTGGGTGGATGAGTGTCATAGTCAATCTGTGAGAGCATGTGAGAGTCTCTGAGTGGGTCTGTGAGTGTGTGTATGAGTGTCACTCAACCAAGCCTTTTTAAAAAAAAAATTATTGAGCAGAATTATAACAAAGACCATACATCATCAAAAATCACAATAAATATAACTATTTATAACTCGTAGAATCAAATGCTTTTTCTTTTTTTAAATCAGTGAATCAAACATTTTAAAAATGTAATCCTTTGAAGACGTGGTACCGCCAGAAATTCAACCTAACCAAAGTGCAGATAATAAAGTGCAGTGCTTTCGATCCTTCAAAGTACCAGATCAACTTATAATGTGAGAATTCCCAAGACATTATACAGAATCTATTAAAGTGGTACATCTCGATAGAGAAACTAGTTAATTGAAATATTGGATCATATTGATTACTCCACACGGAGAGACATAT
This sequence comes from Calotriton arnoldi, assembly GCA_963921515.1. NCBI lineage: Eukaryota > Metazoa > Chordata > Amphibia > Caudata > Salamandridae > Calotriton > Calotriton arnoldi. The sequence continues at coordinate 376,573 of CAWUFW010009256.1, read as the reverse complement.
ACAATAATTATAAATTATTGGGCAGACAACTAACCCTAAAGAGCATATAAAAAAACCCGGGCCCCCAAAATAACGCAAGAATCAGCACTGTCCATTCCATCTTATACATGATCACACTATTAATTTCATCTTGATACATAGTAATCTAATTCATAACATTTAGATCTCCTATTCCTTAATATTACGTTCATTATTGCTTCTTGTCCCGAGACAGTGAACCTTATGGAAAAGCAAAAGTTTAAAATACCTCTTCATGCTAAAGTGCTGTGCATTTAACTCCCCTAAAGTGATTTTCTTAACTGTTTCCCAATGAAGTTAATCTATATCATACTTTTGTACCCCTACACCCAATTTCCATTCAGGACTCCCTCCTCCCTATACCTGCATATGAATAGCCAAAAAGTATTATCAAATTAAGTGCAATGCTTTCAATGATTCCACTGATATCATAATTATACCGTCTAGGTTAAGTTACCTACTTGACCTTCTACTTTGTCCATATGTTTCCACACAGCTGAAAATCTTTTAAAAGCACCTACCCTTCAAGGCATTTTTTTATGCCAGTTTAGATAAACTGGCACTTTAGTTGTCCTCCAATTCTGAAGAATCAAGGACTTTGTCATTAAAGAGGATATTGCTATAAATGCTTCCTCTCCTTTGGAAATTGGAGCATTTTTGCTCTGCCTTACTACCCCAAAGAGTGCAATCTCTGCCTCTGGTTTTAATTTTCTCTGTAAAACCTAGTTAAGGGAGGAGAACACTTTCTCTCAAAACTGGGTTAAGACAGGGCAAGTAAAAAAGATATGGCGCCATCCCCCTGTTCTAATTGATGGCAACGAAAGCATCTATCCTCTATTTCTGAATGCATCTTATATAATTTTCTTGGAGTATAGTAAGTCATCGAGCGGGATAAAAATGAAATTTTTTTAAAATTTGTCGCTCTTAATGCCCTATTGCCATGCAGCGGAATCCCCTGCCACTCAGGCTCTGAAAAAGTGCATTGTGTTTCTTGGGAAGTTTTATCTAAAAAGCTTACTACAATAGAGCATTCCCTTTGGTTCCGTAAAAGTCTGTACCAATTTTCAACCCCCCTTAGCTTAGTTCTATAGAGGGGTGCCAGTACGGATGTGAGATGTTGGCCTGGCATATGCTGTCCACTAATTATAGTGGGCACCGTGCACCAGTCCAAATCGACTCTTATGGTAGGTAGGTTAAAGACAACCTTATTGAAAGCTATCCTAGTGGTAGCTATGGAGAGCAGCCTTCAGGCTAAGTCTTGAAGGAATGTAAAGCAGCTTGTTTTACCAGTCTATAATCTCTTGAGTGACCAAATGAAAGAGCACCACACCAGGTATATATTCAAAATATATGTATTTATTACTAAACACACCCCTCTAGTCTCTTTATGAGGCTAGAGTTCGAAGTACATAGGTTATAAGATCTTAAATCACAGTAATAGCACAAATACACGTTTGGGCCCTAGGGGCGTACCAAACCATATACCAATAAAGTGGTATGCGAACCACGACTGAACTAGACACTAGGCCTAGAGCCTCTAGAAGTGCTTGGACCACAAGGAACCACCCACGGTAGTGACACAGGGGACCCACGGGAGACGCGTGCAGTGTAAATACACAACCGCGATACGCCGTTAACTTCTATGGAGAAAGTCGGGATCGGGAAAATAGAGGAAAGGGACACTTAAAAGAGGACTAGGACAAAACCCTTTGAGATCTAGGACTTTGAAGAGTCTCTACCCACGGGAGCACCGGAGTACTCGTGTTACCTCACCCAGGGAAGCCGTGTGCATAGGTGCCTTTCGGGGTCGGGTTTCGTCGTCGGTTCTTATGGCGATCTGCTGCAAAGTGCTGCTGGCGACCAGGAGAAAAGTGTCCGGGTGGATCCAAGAGTGGATCGGAGTTCTGAAGAACCTGAAAGCAGAGGGGACAGAGTCTGGGTCACTAGCCAGTGACCAGGGAGGCGATGGACAGATGCCCACCGATGTCGAGTGCTTCAGGTTCGATGACGGTCGTCTTGACTCTTCAGCCACGAGGTCCGGGAGGCGTTGTCGGCAACCAGGAGCAGGATTCGGGCTGTTGCTCGATGTCTGTCGAGTGCAGAGGTGTCGGCGACCAGATTGGACCCAACAAGCCTTGGCAACGGCAAGTCTCGAGTAAGATGTAGATCGTCGATGATGCAGACCAGCAAGGTCTGGGGGACTCACCCAGCGAGGGTAAGTGAGGGCAGGCCTGGAGCAACCAGACTGCTAAGTAAAGAAAAGATTGGCCTTCGTTAAGGGCTACTAGCCAACAGGCTAGCGACCGCAAAGGAGCCTTGTGACGCCGCACGTGGAGCTGGCTTACAGGACACTCGTGGAGTGGGGGCCAGTGATCTTCGGTGCAGGTGGTGCTGGAGGCTAGGGCTACTCGGAGCCCAAAGCACGACTTCTTGGGAGACACAGAAGATGGTGCACTTGCAAAGGTGCTCGGTGTCCAGGGGTCACGGTCTCAAGTCACCCACGATAGCCACGGGCCTCAGCTTTGCTGGGGACTCAGGGTAGCCTCGGGAAGTCTGGGAATCCACCTCTGGTGATGCGATGACTTCGGCGTCCGACGGAGCTTCAGTGATGCGAACCGGACAGATGCTTCTTTGGTGCCTGCCAAGCAGGGGAGTCACTCCTTGACCCCAAGGGAGATTCTTCAGTCCTCTAATCGTGAGTAGAGCGTCGAAGGTCCAGGATTCTGTTTCAGAGTTTCGTCCAGGTATAATCTAAAGTCCTAGGGACTGGGTTCCTACCTTTATTCTAAAAATAGGGGATGGACTACTCTGTGGCCCCACTTATGGGTGGGTCAGGGCAAAGGGGTGGCTACACCCCTTTCCCTTTGTCCAGTTCGCGCCAAAGCAGGGGCTGCAAGCCCCTGATCCGGTTTGAACTGGGGTATGCACAGGGACACCAAATGTGCCCCCAGTGCAGGACTTCAAAGCACCCGAAAGTGCTCCCGCCCAGCCCCAATACACATTGTCCTGTCTGGGGAGGTGGTCACACCTCCCTGGGACAGGAAACCTATTGTCCAGGCCTCCCCTGCCGGAGTTTCGTCCAGCAGCAGGAGGCCAGACTCCGTGTCTGTGGCAGCAGCATCCATTTTGTGATGCCAGGGCTCTGGAAAGAAGTTACCGGACTCGTCAGAGTTAACATGCCTTTCCCTCTAGAAGGGTGGAATGCTACCCCCGCTGCCAGGATTGGTGGGGGGGTAGTATTCCAAGATGTTTGACACCAAACACGACATGTTTAGGTGCAGCAATTCCATAGTTAGCATTTTACCGCGAGGATATAATGCGTTTAAGAGTATATGGTCAGGCTGCACTACAAACAGCATCAGAGATGGTCTCCGAACGCTGCAGAGGGGCCCTGCTCATGCAGGGGCATCCTCTCACATAGGAACCATGCACTCTGCCTTTAGGATTGATAAGGCCTGCCTTAGGAGTGACTTATAGGTTTATATGTGTGTAGGCATTTAGTGATATAGGTAACCTATACCACAGCAAGGGGTGCATGCACCACCTTACCCAGGCTGCAGTAGCAGACCTGTGGTGTCAGTTTGGATGGCCTACCAGGGGTGGCATAATACATGCTGCAGCCCCTGGCAGGCCTCTGAGGTACCTATGCCCTTGGTACATAGTATACCATATACTAGGGACTTACAAGGGCACTCCAGATCCCAATCAGTGATGTGCCTAAGGCACATGGAGACCCTTTTAAAGAGGAAACAGCTAGGCTGGGGTTCTGAATAGCAGGGCCCCAGCCAGACTAATGTCGAAAACCAGTGAAGTATCAGCAAAAAGTGGGGGTACCCCTGTGAAGCAGATCCTACTCTCCTACAACGGATACTGAGGCGGAACTAGAAAGGGAGCAATACTTTTTCAACAGTTGCATAATCTGGAAATACCCTAAAAAGGGTTTGCACCTCACTCCACACCTTGCCTGGATCTCCTGCCAATTTAAATACCCCCCTACTATAAAATGACCTAGTTCCCTAAAGCCATTGCTTTCCCAAAACCTTAGCTGGCTATTCTGGATATACAGACCCAAACTTTTACATTCTGCAAGCTTCAAATACTCATTTCCAGCTGTCTGAGTCTTCATAGAATAAAATAACCATAATCTGACCCCAAACTCCTGTAGTGTCTTATATCTAGTTTTCTTTGGGAGTTTGGCGGTCTTGATAAAAACCGAAATCTGGGATTCTGCTTCCTGCACTATTTTATCCGCAAAAAAACTATCCAGCGATGCCTTGCCATCTAATAAATGAGCCATTATATCCCAAAAACTAGCTTCATAATAAATTCGAACTTGGGGGAATGCCAACCCCCCTTGACTAATGTCGAGTTGAAGCATAGACAATTTTACCCTTGATGCTTTTTTACTCCAAATAAATTGGCGAAACATTGCTTCCAATTCTTTAAAATATGACATATTAATTCTTATCAGGACATTTGTAAAAAGAAAAATGAATGGTGGTAAAATAGACTTTTCTATAAGAACAACCCGACCAATTAATGTAAGCGGAAGAAGTGTCCATCTATCTAATAAGTTTCTAATCTTAATAACCATTGCCCCATAAATCAATTAAAAAAGTTCCTCATAGCGGTTTGTAACATATATCCCCAGGTATCGAATGGGCTCGGGGAAGCCGGCTTGCCGTTTAAGATAACTCAGAAGGATTTGGCAGCCTGTATTGAGTAGCAGGGTTTCGGTTTTATTATGATTGATTCTATATCCCCTAATAGATTCAAACTGTGCAAACTCCGTCAACATTATTTTTATAGTATGCTCCTCAGGTCTAAGATAGAGAATAATATTGCCTGTAAACAGTTTTAATTTGGGCATACCCTCTAATGGTGCTTTTATCTATTGATTAGCCCTAATCCTAGCAGCGAGTGGTTCTGTAAAAAAGGTGAACAACACGGGGGATAGGGGACAGCTCTGACGAGTTCCTCGATTTATATCCACCTTCCCTGCTAAATGAGAATTTATAAAGACCTGAGCTTGGGCCCCTTGATATAAATTCCATAGCATATTAGTTATTTGTATTGGGAACCCCAACCTTCTAAGGGCATAAAAAAGAGCATCCCAGTTACCTAGATCGAATGCTTTTTCAGCATCAACCATGATTATTAAAATGGGTAGTTGGTTGGTGTTAAAAAAATCAAGTGCTTGAACTAGAAACCGAGGGGCATATTCTCAAGAACGTGCGATAAACATCGCCAAAATAGGTTAACACAAGTTTCCATATCGCCGTCTATCACGGGAAAATAACCCTGTGTTAACGTGTCATTCACAACACGGCGGTAACATGCGATAGTACCCCGATAACGCAGCAAATGTCCACGATAACATTACCGGGACGGCAATAAAAATCCAAACCTGAACGCCAAAAAAGTTGCGATGGGCCCAACCGTGATAAGACAATCAGCGAAAAACAGTGCCAGGCCTGTTAATCACACACGTCAGGCGGGAAAAATCACTACAAAAGCAGAAAAAATAAATAAACAAACAAAAACCGAACAACAGCGAAGCACAATGGAGGCAGCCGGAGCAGGGACAGAGGATGGCCAGAACCCCACAAGCCCCACGGATGACCATCCTGGGACCTCGGGGACAGGGAGGGGCAAGGATAAGAAGAAGAGGAAGACGCGGTTCTGTCCACAGGAAAACAGGATCCTGATCACGGAGGTGGTAAAACACCATCAACAACTGTTCGTCACCTCCACTGTGTCATTGGCAACAAAAAATGGAATATGGCAGTCCATCCTGGACAAGGTGAATGCAGTCGGAGTGCTGAGGAGGACAATGGAAGAGCTCAAGAGGCGCTGGAATGATGTGAAGCGCAAGACCAAGCAGAAACTCGGCAACAACCAGAAGGCAGCGATGCAGACTGGAGGTGGGAGTCCAGCGCCACAGGAGGAGCTGGATGAGATGGAGGAAATGGTGTCCACAGTCATCAGTTTGGAGACAGTGGCAGGAGTTGGGGCGCCGGACACTGCTCAACATGACCTGACACAACAGCAACAGGGTGAGTAACCACCAGGGACTGGGGGGACGGGGGGAGATGGGCACAATGGCACACATGCACAATCAAGTATAGCACAGTGCACACCCACAATGACTCTGGATCATGTCCCTGATCTCCTTGGCATACTGCAGCACACATAGAAACAGCAAGTAGGCCCCCGTCCACAATGTACACAGAGGGGGCTCTTCCCACACATCACTAATCTCACAACAAACCCATGCACATGTGCTGAACCCAGCAAAGCGGCGTGTCTGTGAGCCACTGACAATGCAAATGACATTGCATGACAAATAGCATGGCTGCAGTCAATATATCATGACATGTTGCACGCCACCACACTGAGGTGGCTGAGTGTGGACCACATCCTTAAAGGAGCAGGTCACACTCTGACACATCCACCTGCACAAACAACCCCTGACCTCAACAACACAACTGCGGACAAACCATGCCCCAGAGTCCCAAGTCCCACCAAGAGCCCAATTTCCCTAAGAATGCAACATCTCAGCACTGTAGACGCACAGAAGTCAAAGTCACACCGCCTGAAAGGGATAAGGGCCAGCCAAATCAGAGCTGCAGGGGCGACTCTCCCAAAATGCAGCAGACACACATAACATTCAGAGCACATCAACATTGACAACAATGTGGTATAAACTGCAACACTTTCACAGCAGAACAGAGGACACAACTGGTGCCGCTTGTGTGTAGAAACTGGTCAATCACATTTGGCATAGCAGGGAAATGTGAGATGATAATGTACAAGTACAAACACACATCCGTGATGTCGTCGTAATGTCCACTGTCACGCATCAAATAGGCAGCTCCTCCCAAACAGTCACAATGTACATTGTCATGCAGTTTGTATGTAAACCTGTACAATGCGTCAACATACATGTGAACACAATGTTAAACTGCATCTCTCCATCACATTGCAGAGGGAGAACCAACACCTCCTGCAGAGCAGACCCAACGGCTCTTCACTGATGACGAAGAGGACCTCCACACCTTCGACACCGACGCCCTCCAAGTGTTCATGGACAGCTACGGCACCTCACCTCCAGGAGCAGGGCAGCCCAGCTGCATCGAGGAGACCCCACCCCCTGCACAGACTACACAGCAGGAAGCACCTACCACCTCGGCTGTCTCCCAGGACCACCACGGACAACACATGGCCTTCCAACGCCGTGTGTTAGAGGGCCAGGAGAAGATGGCTGATCAGGTGCGGGTGGGGTTCAACCTCATGGCAGCCAAACTATATGCCATACATGGGTGTCTGAGTACCATCAGGGACCACTTACAGTCCCTAACGGACACCCACAGTCCTCTCCATGCTCTCCAACGATCCATGGCTGACATCGCTGGAGTCATGATACTGAGACAAGAACAACTGTCCAGTCAGAGTGGCTCCAGCGATGTCAGCCGGGAGTTGGGACAGATGCGGGGGCTCATGGAGAACATGGAGCGGATGACGGCGGAAAGAATGGCTGCCATGGCTGCACACCAGCTAGATGTGGCTGGGACCGTCCATGCCCTGCAGCACATCGTCATGGCATTGCTGCCTCAAAGCCTTACGCAGATAAATGCTGCTGCTGCTTCTACATCCAGATCTCCGCCCCCTGATATGTCAGTGCCTCACAGTGCGGCAGGCAATCCACCACCACCCACGTGTGAGGCACATGTGACATCAGAGGACGAAGATGCGGGTGACTCAACCTTTCTGGTAAGGAGGAGGCAGTAGCATTCATCTTTGCCATATGGCCTGTTTCTGCTTGGTTCTGCCATTTGCATCATCACCTTCCACTGTCCCCCGATACACTCTACGACACTCACCTTGGACCTCGACATGGACTGCCATTTTCTGTTTGGTTACCAATGACACAGCGATCAGACTGCGGACTGAACTCTTCCCCTTCCGATGTACTTGTCATTCCCTGAAGGACTCTGGCTGGCCCTCCACGTGCCAATATTGTGAAGTGGGGTTTGAATGGCCCTGTACTGCTCCAGCTGCAACACTCCACTGTATATGTATTAAACATTCAGATTCACACAGATGTGTCATGTCTATGATCATTCAAGTATGAAAGTATGAATGAATGTAGGGTCCGTGATTCCCCCTTACGTCCATGTTGCACAGTAGTGGAACTTGAGTCACAGGGTGCAACATTGCCGATTGCGGTCTGGGTGGCGCCGACACTACAAAAAAAACACACGGATCAGTTACAGCCTTGTCCAGCCCAGAACAGAACCAAGCCCAGAGCCCTGGGCTCATTGTTCACACCCCTATGCTGGACTGGCATACGCCAGCCCAGCCCACTCCGCTTACGCTTACAGGGGGGGACGTCAAAGCTACATGTCCCAGTTCTTCCCTGTAGTGGTCTGCTGATCACTGGTCTAGTTGTCAGCCTGCCACAGCCAATTCCTGAGTGCTGGTGTACACCCACACCACACCCATCCAGCACCGGCGTCACAGGACATGTGACCCTGCCAATAAAAGGGGCCTACCACATCACATCACCCACTGCCGGAGGTGACATGATGGCGTCCGCATCACGAGACTCAATCATGAAGGGGCCATGACCTGTGGTGCACTGAGTTGGTGGCACCCGCTGCACTGCGGCCCGCACGGGCCTACCGCCATGTGACGATGACTTGCGTTGCACAGGGTCAGTGGCACCCGCTGCACTGCTGCTGGCAGAGGCCTACCGCCACGTGACGATGACTTGCGTTGCACAGGGTCAGTGGCACCCGCTGCATTGTGGCTGGCAGGGGCCTACCGCCACGTGACGATGACTTGTGTTGCACAGGGTCAGTGGCACCCGCTGCACTGTGGCTGGCAGGGGCCTACCGCCACGTGACGATGACTTGCGTTGCACAGGGTCAGTGACACCCGCTGCACTGCGGCTGGCAGGGGCCTACCCCCACGTGACGATGACTTGCATTGCACAGGGTTAGTGGCACCTGAAGAGCTGAGCTGGTGTGCAGCCTGCGATGATGCGTTGGCCTCGATACGGAGTCCAGCGAATCAAGACTCAAATTGAACAGTGTGCCCTGCTGGACCGCAGTGTACGCGCAGGCAGCAGTCAGCACACAAATGACTCCGCGGTGCAGTGCCGCAGGGTGCGCTGGGGGCCTGTGGCGCGGAATCGAGCGATCGGCTGAGGAGGATGCACCGGCACTTGGTGGGCCCTCTTGGAGACACACCAGTGGCGGCAGGTGAGCATTGAGGCCTGGGTGCACAGGGGCGGCCAGTCATCGCTGGGCGGAGGACCGGTCTGGGGACCTGGGCTGGGGTGCATCAGGCGCACAGGATCGCGCAGGCACCACCGGTCACGGCGGCGGAATCGTGGCTGGGTGGGGGGTGCCGCCCTTGCTGACACGGCCCTTCATGCGATGTTCGTGATGTGCACGGGTTGGTTTGTGACGTAGCCACCTCGTTGCCAGTGTGAATGTGCCCGTTGAAGGTGGTCGGCCACGTATGTGTAGGCCTATGGGCAGGTTGTGGTGGAGACTGAGACACACGCAGTAGTCACTTTGGTGGTGGATTGATGACATGTGCATTCCCACAGTTGTGAGTTGGGGGATTGTGGAGTTGAGGTGTGTGGTGTGTTCAGTTGGTACTTGCTGATGGGCAGTGCATTTCCATGGGGGCCATCCTCAAAGCGCTGGTTGGTGGCGGACTTGCGGACATGTGGGGATCATGCACACTGCCTGGGGTATTTGCGACGACATTGGTGGACAGGCCACGGTGGTCCACTTTTGTATGCACAGTGATGGCATGGGTGTGATTGCTGTTGCGGTGATTGTGTGCAGTGTCGGCAGGGGGCACAAGTCATACACATGTGCTGTGAATTGCCCCCAACACGAGCGTGACGCCAGCTATGGCGTAGTTCCCTTGCGTGGTCTCAAGATGTTCCTGCGCAGTGTGGGGGGTGTGAGGGGCAGGGATATCGGGCTGACACACCGTGATGCTTCCAGGTGTGATGAGTCCTACATGATGTGACCGTAGCAGCAGTTTGTGTGGTCGTTGCCTTCCTCTTCATTCCTACGACGGTTACGGCCACACGTAGTTCTGTTACGGTCTTCTCATGCATGATTTATCTGGCCTGTGGGCATTCCGGTTTGTCCTAGTGCTGTACACTGTACCAGATTAGGCATGTGACTATACGGAAGTTTGACCATTGTCACCATTTCTCCCACAGGTTTCTGAAGACACGTTGCCCTGTTGGAGTTCCCCGTTGGGAATGGAACACGTTGGCTGAGCTTTTCGTTTTGTTGATTTATGTATTTGTAATAAAGTTCTGTTTTTCCACTACCGTTGACTACTGGACTTCATGACCTTGGGGGGGGTGCCTGGGGGTGGTAGCGGTGGGTGTTGTGGCCCTCTTGGGTCTCCGAGCTGCATGATCAGTGTCTCCATGACATGTGTTGGTCTTCAGATGTGGCTCTGGGCTGGGCTCCCTTTCATGCTGCAGGTTGTCGTCCTGCTTTACACCAGTTAAAGGCAGGTGTTAAATCCCTGCTGCTAACGTGCCTTATCGCCTGTTTTTGGGTCACATCGCTGATCGGACTGGTCGTTGTGAATCTCGCAAAGTGGTGTTTTCGTGTGTTTTTGCACGGGAACGCCTACTCTGCATATCATTAGCGTTAGTTGCCATACTCATCCGTGGCGATGTTTTTGGCGGCAGCTATCGCTGGAAAACTGACGATATCGGCAGTTTGCACCAGCTTGAGAATAGGGCGATAACTCTATCACCACTTTTGCGGCGCTAAAGTGCCGATAAGTCAGCGATAAGTCCTTGAGAATATGCCCCCCAGTGTTTGATGGCATATATCTTCCAGATACGAGTCCCATCTGATCTTTGTGGATCACCTTCTGCGCTAATGGAGAAAATCGATTCACCCAAATTTTAATCAATATTTTATAGTCAACATTCAACAAGCTAATCGGCCTGTATGAGTTAACGTTTTTAGGGCTCTTATCCTTTTTAAGGAAGCTGACTATGATAGATTCTTTGAAAATAGATGGAAACCTAGCCCCCCACTTTCACAAAGTTAAAAACTCAACCAAAAAAGGTACTAGTTCCTCTGAAAATACTTTATAAAACTTGGGGGGATATTCTCAAGAACGTGCGATAATCATCGCCAAAATAGGTTAACGCAATTTTTCATATCGCCGTCTACCGCGGGAAAATAACTCCATGTTAACGACGTATTCTCAACACGGCGGTAACATGCGATAGTTTCCTGATAACGTGTCAAATGTCCACGATAAAATTACCGGGACAGCGATAAAAATCTAAACCCTAACGTGAAAAAAGTTGCGATGGGCCCAACTGCATTAAAAAATTCAGCGATAAGCAGCGCCAGGCCTGTAAGTCCCACAAGTCAGGCGGGAAAAACCACTATAAAAGCAGCAACAAAAAACACAAACAAAACACAAACAACTGCGAAGCACCATGGAGGTAGCCGGAGCAAGTACAGAGGACAACCAGAACCCCACAAGCCCCACGGAGGACCAGCCGGGGACCTCGGGGTCAGGGAAGGGCAAGGGGAAGAAGAAGAGGAACCCGCGTTTCAGTACGCAGGAAAATCAGATCCTCATTACGGAGGTGACAGAACACCACCACCAACTGTTCATCACCTCCACTGTGTCATTGGCAACTAAAAATACAATATGGCAGTCCATCTTGGCCAAGGTGAATGCAGTTGGAGTGAAGAAAAGGGAAGTGGACGACTGCAAGAAGCGCTGGACTGATGTGAAGCGCAAAACCAAGCTGAAACTCGCAGCCAACCTGAAAGCAGCAATGCAGACTGGAGGTGGGAGTCCAGCGACACACCAGGAGCTGGATGAGATGGAGGAAATGGTGACCCGAGTCATCATTGGGGAGACGGTGGCAGGAGTTGGGGACCGGGCACTGCACAACATGACCTGAGCCAACAGCAGCAGGGTGAGTAATGACCAGGGACTGGGGGGACGGGAGAGATGGGCACAATGACACACATGCACAATTAAGTATAGCACATCTGCGGACAAACCATGCCCAAGAGTCACAACTCCGACCAAGAGCCCAATTTACCCAAGTCTGCAACATCTCAGCACTGTATAAGCACAGAAGTGAAAGGCACACCGCCTGAAAGGGATAAGGGCCAGCCAAGTCAGAGCTGAAGGGGCAACACACCCACAATGCAGCACACACACATAAGAATCAGAGCACCTCAACATTGACAACAATGTGGTACAAACTGCAACACTTTCACAACAGAACAGAGGACACAACTGCTTCCGCTTGTGTGTAGAAAATGGCCATTCGCATATGGCATAGCAGGAAACTGTGAGATGATAATGTACAAGTACAACCTCACATCCCTGATGGTGTAGAAATGTCAACTGTCCCGCATCAAATAGGCATCTCCTCACAAACAGTCACAATGTACATTGTCATGCAGTCTGTTAGTAAACTTGTACAATGCGTGAACATACATGTGAACACAATGTCAATCTGCATCTCCCCTTCACATTGCAGAGGGAGAATCAACACCTCCTGCAGAGCAGACCCAACAACTCAGCACTGATGATGAAGATGACCTCCCCAACATCGACACCAACGCCCTCCAACAGCTCATGGACAGCTTCGGCACCCCACTTCCAGGAGCAGGGCAGCCCAGCTGCATCGAGGAGACCCCACCCCCTGCACAGACCACACAGCAGGAAGCACCCACCACCACGGCTGTCTCCCAGGACCCCCACAACCAAAACATGGCATTCCAGCACCATGTGTTACGGTGCCAGGAGAAGATGGCTGATCAGCTACGGGTGGGGCTCGACCTCATGGCAGCCAAACTAGATGCCATATGTGGGTGTCTAAGTCCCATCAGGGACGACTTACAGTCCCTAATGGACACCCACTGTCCGCTCCATGCTCTCCAAAAATCCATGGCTGACATCGCTGGAGTCATGACTCTGAGCCAAGAACAACTGTCTAGTCAGAGTGGCTCCAGCGATGTCAGCCGGGAGTTGGGACACATAAGGAGAATGATGGAGAGCTTGGAGCGGATGCAGGCGGAAAGAATGTTTGCCACGGCTGCAAACCAGCGAGATGTAGCTGTGATCTTCCATGCCCTGCAGATCCTCGTCATGGCATTGCTGCCACAAGGCCTGGCGCGGATGAATGCTGCTGCTACTACTCCATCCACATCTCCGCCCCCTGTTGTGTCAGTGCCACACAGTGATGCAGACTAAACACCACCACCCACATGTGAGGCACCTGACACATCAGAGGACGAAGATGATGATGAATCTGGCTTTGTGGTAAGAATGAAGTGGTAGCATTCATCTCCACCATATGGCCTGTTTCAGCTTGGTTCTGCCCTCTGCATCATGCCCTGGAATAACACCTTCCACTGTCCCCAGTACACTCAGCGACACTCACCTTGGACCTCGACATGGACTGCCATGTTTTGTTTGGTTACCAATGACACAGCAATCACACTGCGGACTGAAGTATTCCTCTTCCGATGAACTTGTCAATCTCTAAAGAACTCTGGCTGGCCCTCCACGGGGCAACAATGTAAAGTGGGGTTTGCATGGCCCTGTACTGGTCCAGCTTCAACACTCCACTGAATGCGAATAAAACATTCTAATTCACACAGATGTGTCATGGCTATGATCAATCAAGTATGAAAGTATGGATGAATGTAGGGACAGTGACTCCACAAAAAGGTACTCCCTGGGTAATGCAATCAATGCACATGTATGGCCGTGACCCAGATAGGCAGTGAGACACACATTGTCATTCAAATCAACACTCATCACAGTTGAATACAAGTGAAGGTGCGTAGACTTTATTAGCATATGCGTGTCAGTACAGGCAAGATGAGTGCCACAACATGCAGACCAATGCAGCAGTATGTCAGAATGAGGAACATTGCCAAGCGCCGCTGTCCACTCCGGGGGAGTGCCTCACCTTTCACAGGTGTGTGTTAACCCGCGTTGTTGTCCGCTCATGTATTCGGAGTCCAGGCGAATGCAGCCATGTCCACTGTTGTCGTGGGATATGTGACCAGATCTCCAAGATGCAACAAGGTGTTGGGACATGTGCAATGGGTTCCAATCTGTTGTGGCTGCAGGTACGTAGTTACTCCATGAAAGCGATTGCAGCTTCGTAGGCTATCATTTCCAACATGAGGTCGTTGTCGACTTCATCAAACAGGACGGCGAGGCAATCCATTAGCAGGTCTGGACAGATGTGCTGCGTCCACCCCCTTTCACCAATTAGCACTACAGCCCAATAGGGGAGCGGTTCAATGCGGTCACTGCACACGAGGAGTTGTGCAATCTCCCAGGTCCAGCTGCCAGCATATATGCCAAGTATCAAGGCATCCCATAAACGGGTATCACGGTGACACTCCTGGTCGTGGGCCAACAGGGGGTGCACACACATGTCAAAATCCAGTTCAGCTACTCTCCTGTTGGAAAGGCAGACATCCATGGACCACTCGATTATGCACAATCGACAATGCAACACAGGCTGAACGCAGGTGACGTTGGCAAGGCAGAAGCTTAGCCGGTAACTGATCCGCAGCACTGCCAGTGCCCCCAGTAAATGCAGCATACGTGCACGGTACAGTTCCACGTGACAGGGGTTGTGCATGTGCCCGGGATGTTCTGCCATTGCGTTAGTGGCTCTAGTTGAAGCGACACTGTTCTGACCTGCGCCAGTTCTGTGGATGAAATGCCACAGCTCAGATCAATGAGTTGTTTTAGTGTTCAACGTTTGTACGCCTGGGATGGTGTGGGAGTAAGTGTGAAGGCCATTCCATGCAAGATAACTTCGAGCAAGGACTTCTGTGTGTGGGGTGTGTATACGTTGGTCTTTCGTCAGGCTGTGCGTAGTGTGGGAGTCATCATCAGCTGCAATAGTATCTGTCAGGGGGTGCCGGGCACATGCAATTCCGAGGTCGGAGGTGCAGATGTGCTTCCGCTTGATAGTTAAGACAAAGGAGCTTTCATCCCTAATGTTAGTTTGTCATCTGCTTGCATTCTGGAAATGTGATGTGGCTTGTTGGGGGTGGGGTGGGATGTGTGCGACTTTGGGATTCATGTTTGACATGTCTTGCATGTGGCAAATGAGCGGCATCACTGTGTGTTACGTTGCCTCACAGCTGCTCCTCCCTCCCTCCGAGCCTATTTACTTGTGTGCGCTGCGCGGTTGCATCACTTGCACTCCTACGGCACACCATTGTCATGCCTGTCTGCGCATGTCCACAAACCTGACAACGACACTGTGATGTTGGCTGTTGAAGGTGGGCGGCCACGTGAGTGTAGGCCTATGGTAAGGATAGGGTGGACACAGATGTAGAGTTCATGCCCGGCTGAACTCGCGCTGCGATTGAGTCTAGGCATTTGGCTCATGCTACGGCAATACAGATATACACAACACTTGGCATGTATGAGCAAAGACCCCGAGCGGTCTTACGCTCCTTCATTTCTCCGTTCGTGCGAGCCCACCCTCCGGGTGCATGCTACATTGCAACATTGTCGATTGCGGGCCGGGTGGAGCCGACACTACAACAGAGACACACGCATTAGTTACTTCCTTGTCCAGGCCAGCACTGAACCACGCCCAGAGCCCCGGGCAAATTCTTCACACTCCTACGCTGGACTGGCGTACGCCGGCCCAGCCCACTCCGCTTACGCTTACAGGGGGGACGACAAAGCTACGTGTCCAAGGTCTTACCCACTGCCTGAGGTGACATGGTTGCGTCCGCCGTCCACAGCACAATGTAATGTGGTAGGGCCCGGGGCCATCATGCATACATAATGACCACACGGACACACTAAGATAGATAGTGGAACTGGCTACGGGCACATGCGCCCGGCCCCTTTTTATTACCAGGGTCACATGTCCAGTGATGCCTGTGCTGGATGGGTGTGGGGTGAGTGTAAGCCAGCCCTCAGGGAGTGGTTGGTGCTGGCAACAACTAGAACAGTGATCATTGGATCACACACACAGATTCAATCATAAAGGGTCCATGACTTGCAGTACACTGAGGTAGGGGCACCAGATCTGACATCACACACACAAGATTCAATCATAAATGGTCCATGACTTGTGGTGCACTGAGTTAGTGGCACCTGAAGAGCTGAGCAGGGTATCAAGCTGATGATGGCATCCAAGCAGGTGTGAGCAATTTTGATAGGCTGGCTGTAAGACTCCTCCGACTCTCGCAGTTGTTGGTTGGAGGTGGTCCTGGCAGTGGTGGCGGGTGTGCAGCCAGCGATGATGGCGTGTCCTTGCAGGTCAGGATTGGATTTGATATGTGTGAGCCCTTCTGACTGCAGTGTAGGCCGGAGGCAGCGGTCAGCAAGGGCCCACAGCCACGTGGCGTTGACTTGAGCTGCACAGAGTTAGTGGCACCTGAAGAGTTCAGCGGGTGTGCAGCCAGCGATGATGGCGTGTCCTTGCAGGTCAGGATTGGATTTGATATGTGTGAGCCCTGCTGACCGCAGTGTAGGCCGGAGGCAGCGGTCAGCAAGGGCCCACAGCCATGTGGCGTTGACTTAAGCTGCACAGAGTTAGTGGCACCTGAAGCGCTCAGCGGGTGTGCAGCCAGCGATGATGGCGTGTCCTTGCAGGTCAGGATTGGATTTGATATGTGTGAGCCCTGCTGACCGCAGTGTAGGCCAGAGGCAGCGGTCAGCAAGGGCCCACAGCCACGTGGCGTTGACTTGAGCTGCACAGAGTTAGTGGCACCTGAAGCGCTCAGCGGGTGTGCAGCCAGCGATGATGGCATGTCCTTGCAGGTCAGGATTGGATTTGATATGTGTGAGCCCTGCTGACCGCAGTGTAGGCCGGAGGCAGCGGTAAGCAAGCGCCCACAGCCACGTGACGTTGACTTGAGCTGCACAGAGTTAGTGGCACCTGAAGCGCTCGGCGGGTGTGCAGCCAGCGATGATGCGTCGTCCGGGCGGGCCACACTGGAAGCAATGTCTGTTGCCTACTGGACTGCGCCATAAATAAATCAAGACTGAATTTGAATTGGGGGACCTGCTGACCGCAGTGTAGGCCGAAGGCAGTAGTCAGCACACACCATAACTCCGCTGTGCTGTGCCGCTGGGTGCCCTGGGGGCCTGTGTCGCGTAAGCCAGCGATCGGCTGAGGAGGCTGGCGGTCACGGCGGCGGACTCGTGGCAGGGTGAGGGGCGCCGCCCTGGCAGACGCGTTGGCCATCCCGGAAGTGACCCACGCCCAGAGCCCCGGCCTATTTAGTCACACTCCTACGCTGGACTGGCGTACGCCAGACAAGCCCACTCCGCTTAGGCTTACAGGGGGGGATGACACAGCTACATGACCGAGGTCTTCCCCACTGCCTGAGGTAACATGGTTGCGTCCACTGTCCACAACACTACAAACACCTGCAGTATATGTCCACATGGACATGTCTGTGCTCTGCATACTGAAGTCTGTCCAGCACATCACCGCCACTATTGGCGTTGTGTACATTCTTATTCATGGGTGACTTGCCTCCTTCACATATACTTGGTTCCCACCTCTCCCCACATTCTGCAATTGTGTGGCTGAGGGGCCATGCCGTTTTCGGAAGGTCAGCTGTCTTGTTCTGCGCTGCCTCGGTGGTAGTCCGGGGGGGGGGGCAGGGGTGGTGGCGGTGGGTGTTGTGGACCTCTTGGGTCTCCGAGCTGCATTATCAGTAGCTCCATGACATGTGTTGGTCTTCAGATGTGGCTCTGGGCTGGGCTCCCTTTCATACTGCAGGTTGTCGTCCTGCTTAACACCAGTAAAAGGCAGGTGTTAAATCCCTGCTGCTAACGCGCCTTATCGCCTGTTTTTGGATCGCATCGCAGATCTGGCTGGTCGTTGAGAATATCGCAAAGTGGTGTTTCGTGTGTTTTTGCACGGGAACGCCTACTCTGCATATCATTAGCGTTAGTTGTCGCTCTCATCCATGGCGATGTTTTTGCGGAAGCTATCGCTGGAAAACTGGCGATATCGGCAGTTTGCACCAGCTTGGGAATTGGGCGATAAATCTATCGCCACTTTTGCCGCGCTAAAGTGCCGATAAATCGGCGATAAGTCCTTGAGAATATGCCCCTTGGTTGGAAGACCATCGTTGCCTGAGGCCTTACCACCGGGCATTGAGACTAGGACGCGTTTGATTTCTGCAATTGTAATTTCGGCACTTATTTCCTCTATCTGATTATTTGTCAGCTGTGAAAGCTTGATGCCTTCAAAATATTGACTTATCACCTTGTTTGAAGCCGTATATTTTGTTGCATATAACTCGTGATAACTGTCTAAAAAAAGCTTTGCAATCTTTTCTTTGACAGTAACCAAGACCCCTGTCTCTGGCTCCACCAAGGCTTGTTGAGTGTCCAGCCTGGACACCACCACTGCCAAAACTGACCTGCCCACCAAGGGTCCCCCTCTGCAGGTCAGAACCGAGATTCGTGAGAGCCTCCACTGCAAGTTGCCAGCCAGCCAAACATCACTGCACCCAAGCCCCACAACCTGGGTTCACAACAACCAACTGCACCTCCTTGCATCCAAGACCCTCATGAGCCAAGCCCCCATTTGGGTTCTGCTGGACTTGCCTCCAAGTCCCCACTTGCAGCCTTTTTGTTGCAGGTAGTTTGGACTAAACCATGTAGTGCTTGAGGCTACCATTACAATCAGCATCTCTGTACCTAGACACACCAGGACAGTTAAACCTGAACTACTGGTGGTTCTTTGGATTTTGGCCCCCAGCAACTTAAGTCCTAAAGGGAACCTTCTACAACCACTTGCAGTATGTCTTTCCTCCCATAGGATAACATTACCATGTTCGAGGCTCATACCTCAAAAACCGTTATTTGAGCATCTTACTGTTTTCATGTAATATTCATTACTCTGAAAGTACTTATCAGATTTTGATGATCTTGCTGCCTAAAATTATATTAAAATCTTTGCTATTTTTTTATAAATTGTACCATTTATTGGCTTTGTGTGTGCAACAAATGCTTAAGACTTACCTCTGAAAAGCCTAAACTGTTTAACCACACTACCACAAATAGTGCACTTGGGATGGTTAAAGTAAGCCCTTGTAAATGAATAATGGTGATCTGGATGTTTTGCTCAGTGTACCCCTACCTTGGTACACTGCATAAAAAGCTAGCTTACTACACTAACTTATGGATGAATGAATAAATAAATAAGTTTATTTTGTGATTACTTAAAATTATTACAATTTAAAAGGAATATATAGCACAGGGTAGTAGTCCTGTTTGAGGTCAAGTATTAGGAACTGTAATAATCTTTAAAATCATGTCAGAAATTACATCTGTAAGCGACCAGTGCTTTCTTTGTGGTTAGTAAAAATAAAGAGTCAATCCTGTCCTTATGACATTGGATCCTCTAGAAGTGAGTTATGCTATGAAGATGCTGCTACTTGTGCCGCGGGGCTCGTCAGGCTGTTAGTCGCTCTCTGCATGTGCCATCTTGTCTTTCAGGAGTAAATGGGATTGATGTATAAATTTGCCAAAATTGGCCATTTTCTTCACTGTGTCCAAGATGTAGAGCTGACGAACAGCTTCCTTTGCTGTGCGAGTGCCCAGTTGAAGGAAGATGGGCCTGAGGTAAATTCAGCGGGCTTGTTGCAGAGCCAGGCAGCATAATATTATTGTGCCAAAGATTCCCATTTAGAATTGCATAGCTGGCACTCTGTGATGCCTGTGAGTGCTTTCCAGGTTGGATAACATTCTTTTAAGGGAAGCGGGTGTAATCTTGCAGCTAAGATCTGGTTTAGTGCCCTTCTCCCCACGGCCTGCGTGAGATGGGGCTTAATTGTTTGGAATGTTTGTGGGAGACATAGGGTTTCATGAAAGTCACTTGCAGCAAGTGATTCCATGTCTAAAGTGTGGGACCGGAGATGCACTTGCTTTTTTATTGATGATTTGATGGTTGCATAATCAATTATGCTTGGATCCCAATTCTAAGTGGCCAATTGCAGTAATTACTTTGCTGTTGTGAGTTTGGCAGACCAAGGGTTGTTCGGTTTTGCGAAGATGGTTTTTATAAGTGCTTTCATGGATTTGTTTGAAGCGGCAGTTGCCAGGTAGGAGTATTTCGCTAAGGCAGCCAGCCCTTCTAGTTTTTGTTGATTGAGATCAAATTCGAGGCAGATCAAGGGTTTTCTTGTGCAAGCGGGCAGACAAAGTAGTTTTTGTGCGCTGCGCATTGTATTTTTTCCAGGTCCTCGGCAAGCATTCCTGGGAATGCCTGCTGTGCATAGTTGAGTGACAGGAGCAGTTTGGCCTGCAGAACCCTTTCAATTGCCGTTGTCGTTGAGCTGTTGAGGGTAGCGTGCAGCTTACAAAGGGCATGCACTACCATCTTTCCTATCAGCCGCATTTTGTGTAGATGCAGCGAAGGGCGGCCAATTTCACTCAGCCAGGCACCTAGGTAGTTGTGACTTTGTGCACAGTCCAGGCTGAGTGTGCCCAGGTGCCACTTTGTGAGCTTTTTTTTTGGTGGCTGCTGAAGATCAAAATTTTTGATTTGCTCGCGTTTGCAACCAGCACATTCTTGATGTTATATTCAGACAGTGCACTGAGGGCTTTTTGGAGACCTATTTTGTGTGGTCCAAAAGAACTAGATCGTCAGGTGGATTTTTTTTTCTCCAATTTTTGAAGTAACGAGGGAGGCCCCACACAGCGCTGGGCCCAGATCGGCGGTGTACAGATTGTATAATAATGGTGCCAGGACACACCCCTGCTTTAGCCCGTGGTCTGTGGCTATCTTTTCCGTGGCAGACTTCTCGGTGAGTTTGATCCTTACCCAGGTTCTGGAGTACAGAGACCTGATGGCTCACAGTAATTTCGGGCAGATGTTCCACCCCTCCAGTTTCCACCAAAGGATGTTACGGACTACCCTGTCAAAGGCTGCTGAGTAGTCAATGAAGCAGGCAAAAACTGGGGGGAGCAGCGGGCTGCTGCTTGTTCGGCTAAGTAACACATGACTGTGATGTTGTCAACTGTTGAACTGCCTGGTCTAAACCCCGTTTGATAGAATGGAAGGAGACCTTCAGTGTGTGCCCAGTCCACTAGTTCCTGCAGGAGTGTGCTTGCCTAGGCCTTTCCCTCACTGTCCAGCAGTGCAATCATCCAATAGTTCTTTGGGTCGGTGTTTGCCCCTTTCTTGAAAATTAGTTGCAGAAGTGAGCCCCTCCATGAATCTGGGATGTCCTACAGTAGCCTGCATTCTGCGTACAGCAATGAGAGGTTTGAAGCCCAGAAGTTTATGTCCTACCTGAAGAGGGAGCCGGGCAGGCCATTGGGACCTGGGGCTCAATTTTTTTGGATCCTTTTTACGGCGATGCATACTACTGCTTCGCTTGGGACCGCGAGTTCCGCTGGAGGCCTGGGGTCCTCGGCTATTATGTTTTCTGATGTGCTCTGTGGGGCATATCCATTTGGGCAGGTGGTTTTCTGACCGCTACTGTAGAGTGACTTCACTTGCGCAACCCATGTCTCTGCTGGGACCGGGTTCCCTCTATTTGAGGCCCCATGTATTAGGTTGTTCAGGTATTGTCAAAATTGTTGAATCTTGCTGAGGGCCAGCAGTTCGAAGATTTCTATCCATTTCTCCTCGGTAGCTTTCCGTTTTAATTTCCAGACAAGTTGCGTGTGTAGGTTTGCTGCTGAATTTAACTGCTTTTTGGAGGCTTCGGATCTTATTTTTTTGTGTGCCCTTTGTTTTAATGTTAGGTGCTGCACACTTTGTTTGATCTCCGGAACTGAACCTAGGGTATGGGTTGCCATGTTTATGTTTGTGCGTGGGTCCTTTCCTCGGAGCAGCGTGCCCAGTTCTGGTGTGAGTTTTTTCCATGCTCTTTTGATGGCCGAATTGTTTGTCACTTTCGGCCAGCTTGTCCAAGTAGATTTCCATGTGTCAAATTTGTTAATAGTAGTCTGCACCCATTTTATTCTCCTCAGGAGTCTGTATTATTCCTTCCCATTTGACCGCCTGAGGGGGCTGAGAACATGTTGAGTTCCCGGTGTGGCCTTTAGGCAGAGCAAAAGTTCTGCATGGTCACTTTCGTTCCATGGGAGCACATCGTAGCTTAGCATGGTTTTACCTAATCGCTGGCTCAGTAGAATGTAGTTGATGGTTGTTTGTTAGGTGGGCGGGTGGTCTGTTCCCGGCTCAGACAATGTTGATAAAAATTGTGCTGACTTATGATGAAGTGGGATTTTAAATTGCAATTCTGAAAATGCCAATTTGAGAAAGTTGGCATTTTCTTGCCTTAGCCATTTGGTGCCTGCAGTCTGTCTCTGGTCACACGACTGGGTGCAGTTGGCCATTGGGCTTTCTGTATTCCTCCTAGACAGCCACACACAATGGAAGCTTAGGTGTGACTGAGTGGGCCATCCCTGGCAGAAAGGGAGGGAGGAGCTGGGCCTAGCCTCACTTAAACCTGACTAGGCTGTGCCCTGTCCCCACACAAAGGGCTGCCTAGCCCCTGTAATTAGTCTGGAGCCAAGGAAGGGAAGGCAGGGCATCTGTGCACTTCCAAGGCATGCATCTAGAAGCTTCTCCCCACTTCAAAGGCACAACTGTGTATAAAAAAGGACCTCAGACACCACCACTTCAGTATACTTCTGGACCTGTAAATACTCTACCAGGTAGAAGGTCTGCTGTGCAGGTGAAGGACTGCATCTCTGCTGGACTCCTGCTCTGTAGTGCTGGCCTGCTGCCTGCTGACCTCTTGCCTGAATTAGAAGGACTGGACCTGCATCTTTTGACTTCAGAACCCAGTAAGGGCTAGTCAGCTGGCCTCCTGATCTGAAGCCTCAGGGACAGAACAGGCTTCTAAACTCTTTGCTCC
This sequence comes from Calotriton arnoldi, assembly GCA_963921515.1. Taxonomy (NCBI): domain Eukaryota; kingdom Metazoa; phylum Chordata; class Amphibia; order Caudata; family Salamandridae; genus Calotriton; species Calotriton arnoldi. Next base: position 353,621 of record CAWUFW010009256.1, on the reverse strand, counting down.
TGGACTCTGCCATCTGTGAGTATACTCTGCCTAGTGCTGTCACCCTAGTCCTGGACCCTTGGAAGTGGACCTAAGGTGCTTGCCAGTGGAACCGATGCATCTCCTCTGCTTTGCACTGCATCCCCAAGCAGAACCGTTGCGTCTCCTTGACTGAGAAGCGCATCCCAGAGCAGATCAGACACATTCTTGCTGCTGTGTGGAATGACCCATCGCAAATACGCATATAGCCCACCTCAGTCCTCAGAACCGATACATCACTCCGATGGTGTGGCGCACCCACAGCCGAGGTATTTGCATCTCACGCCGACAATGCTGGTATCTGCATTGCAGCTCCTTGAAACTGACACATTGCAGTTCCTTGGAACTGACGCATCGCCAGCTGCGTGCCTCATCCCCAACTCTGGACTTCTCCTCGCAAGCCCCGTCAATGGAATCATCGACGATGATGCAACAGGACCTCACATTGCAGCTTCACCGCATCTCAGAACTGACTCATCGCCTCGGATACGCAACGTGTCTTCAATGCAGATTCATACAATGCTCTGCAACCAGGATTTAAAGTACCCTGTTCTGTGGGCCCAACTGGGTCTTTGCAGCTGGGTCACACTGCATTGCAGTCGGCCTGAACTTGTGACTTTGTCCCCCGTTCTCCTGCGCGATCAGATATGCCCAATTGGCACTTTGTTCTTTTCAGGGCTATTTTCAATGCAAATTTTAAAATTCAATATCTACTGTTCTACTAATTAGATTTTTGTTGGTTTTCTTTTTATTAAAAACAACTCTATTTTTCTAAGTCTCTGTGGGCTTCTTTTGTGGTGTGTTTTCACTGTTTTGCTGTTTGAAGTGTTGCACAAATACTTTACACATTGCCTTTAAGTTAAGCCTGACTGCTCTGTGCCAAGCTACCAAGGAGGGGAGCAGAGGTTAATTTGGGGTCTGCTTGTGCCTTACTCTGACAAGGATTGTGGTTGCTGCTATGACCAGGGCTTACACCCTGGTCAACCAACAACCCAATTTCTTGCATGGTGGTACTTTGTACAAGGGCTCTAGAAGAAGTGTGACTCAACCCTAATAATATCATCCACCACGACTCTTTATTCTGTGTCTGAAAATCTGGGGTTCCTTCTTCCAGCCATGGTACAGAAAAATTAAAGATTAAAGTCTTCTGAGAAGGGGGGCGCTAGAGAGCCCGGAGCAAAATGGCCGCACTTTAGTGCTGCTCTGCTGGTCAAGCCCACAATCCGTCTATAATCCTGTTTAACTGGCGCCAACCACGGCTGTAAGATATATATCCTGACTCCTGAGGCACAGAGGAACACTTTGTGGTTACTGATTCGGCTGGTCAGTGCCCTACGACATATTTATACAACGTCTCGTCGATCGGCGCAAGATGGCGGCCCCGGAGTTCACTGGCTATTGAGCTCCCCTGCCAGGATTCTCTCACGCCCTGCTGCTGAGCCCCACATCTGAGACGTCTGCCTCTGTAAAGCGGGCTTGCCGGACGGCGGTTCGTTGGTGGCGTGCTGGGGAGCGCTTGCACTACTATCCCGCTTGCTGGATCCACGAGATGGGAGACCGCCATTTCGGGAGATGCTGACGTGAGGTGCCTGCGTTGCGACCCCCCCGGCCCGCTCTGGCCGCTGCCGCGGCATGAAATAACGTGGGTCCAGTATGTGGCACGGACTGACGAGCCCAAATTCCTTACGCAGCGATAGTCCCTACCGCAGGCTCTCACGACGCTGTCCTGTGCGCGGCCCGGATCTGCATGTACGGCCCACCTTGCATCACTGTGCTGTGGTGACGGAGCGCAGTTTCTATTGTCGGCGCCATTTGCTCGGCTGGAGGCGGACCGCTGCGGAGCCGGGCTTCGCTGAACCTTCGGATCTGTGTGGGAGCTCCTGCTGAGTTGGCGGCGGACTTCTATGGGGAGGTACTGATTGCTGGAATGTGTAATTAGATGCCAGACTGCCCCCGAATTCTACATTGTGACCCTCCTAACTCTCCTAAACTCTCTAACTGAGCAGCCTGACTTGGGGCCTTGGGAGTGTGCGGCTAATCTGGTGGTCTGCTGGTGGTTCCCCCGCCTGGTCTCGTCCTCATCATCCTGATAGCCCTGGGAGTGTGCTGGGCCGCTACGCCTCAGAGACCTGCCTGATCTTGTACTTGTTGTGACATGAGACCTGCGTCACTGTGATCACCAGTGTATTGTTCTGCGGTGTTGATGACTGTGCCCCCAGGGGTCCGGTGTGCATTCTCTGAATCCCCTGCGCTGTGTGCTGCTGGTCCGATATTGTGAAGGCGCTGTAACTAGATTTGCTGCAAGTCGCCTACATAAACCGACTTGTCCGGCTGGGCAGTGGTTTCGCTTCCTTGCCTTTCTGTTCGACTACTGTGCCTTTGCTGCTACATACCTCCTGACTGTGGGTTATACTGCATGGCTTGACAGGACCTGCAAGTCCTGACCGCTGGGGACCACCTACTCCCCCCGTCTGGTGTAGAGAATAACGCTAACAAAGGCCTACACTAGTCGTCGTAGACTGTCTCTGTGCATTGCTGTAGGTAGTGGGGTCAAAGCTATCGCACAATCCTCCGACTGTCAATATCAGCGCTGAACTGCAGCCACAATGGGGAGGACGGACAAGCAGCAGAGCAAGTTGCAATTCGAGACCAAAAAGCACACGAAAACCCAAACCCCTAACGCCTCAGATACAGATCCGGATCCTGATGCGGGGCCGACAACCAAGCTGGAGCGCCTGATGTTGAGCATGCAACAGAGCTTACAGTCCATAGATGCAAAGATTGATCACATTAACCTGCGTATGGACACCATGGCGGCTAAAATAGATAAGCATGGTACGCAGATGGCGGAGGCTGAGCAGCGTATCTCGACCACGGAAGATCGCATGGAGGCTGTCAGCTCCTCCTGCGCCAGCATGGAGAAGCTGCTGGAGGTGATCAGAGCGAAGAATGAGGACATCGAGGCTCGGTCCCGCAGAAACAACCTTCGCATAACAGGCATTTCAGAATCCACCAACACCGGGCCCATGGAATCCTTCGTCGAGACGCTGCTTGCATCTCTCCTGGGCACTGACCAGTTTTCTAAGGTGCTCATAGTGGAAAGGGCCCATCGCTCCTTGGCTGCCCGTCCTGTGCCTGGGGCTCCACCCCGACCCATCATAGCCCGACTATTGAATTATCGGGATCGGGATACAGCGCTTCGTTTGGCCAGAGAAAAAGGCGGTCTGGACTATCAGGGGATGAAGGTGGAACTCTTTCCCGATTTTACCGTGGCTGTGCAGCAGGCGCGTCGAGAAATTCAAACGGTCAAAAAGAAACTGCAATCTCTACATATCCAATATGCGATGCTATACCCTGCTCGGCTGCGGATCCAACATGCGGGAAAAGCGCGTATTTTCACAACGCCCAAAGAAGCACTTCAATATATACGGCGGATTGAGCGGCAGGAGTCACTGCGCGACAAAGGCGCTGACTCGGACACTGAGGGCTGAACACGTGAGATTCATAATGTTTGCTGTATTTAGCGACAATCTCCCTAATGGCTTAATATGATATCTTAAATATTAAGGCCAGTTATTGTTAGTATATTATGTGTATATTAGCTTGCATATGATCTTTTTTGTATCACCTGCTATGCTCCGCTTGTTCTATGCTGGAGGTAAAATGCTTAAATTTCAGATATTGCAAGTTGCTCACTTTACAATGTTGGCTCTCTGAAGGTGTTAGGTACGAGGGCCCGTCAACTGTTCATGTGCTGATGGCTGGTTAGCCTACCTCTTTTGGTCTTGACCCACCCTGTTAACTCGGGGGGCCGATGGCTACTAGTGACCCACAGTATGGGTATTCCCCGCAAAGTTCTCTCTTCTGTTCAGGTGCCCTTTGGTGCCTTTGTAATGTCGTTTTCTGTTTTTTCTCATTGTATTTACAAGGATTTACAGATACAACTGTATACATGCTGTTTTGTTTTGAACCAGGGTACTCACAGCATGGTTTTCATGCTGAAGTGGGTGGGGGGGATTGTTGGGGAACACTATTACATTGCTAGAGCGTTGGACACTTCACATTGGCAGAACAGACTTTACACTAAACTCTTTTATTTAGACAATGGCACAGATACGTTCCACACCATCGATAGACATGACTGATCCCAAAACACCCATAATATCGTGGATAAGCTGGAATGTTAGGGGGCTTAACAACCCTAAAAAAGTGCAACAGGTGTTATCATACCTAGATCGTCATCACATCCAGGTTGCTCTATTGCAGGAGACTCACCTTAACAAACATGCGGCCTCAACTATAGCTACCAGATGGGCGGGGGTGCGACTGGCTGCGTCTTACTCCTCCTATGCGCGGGGAGTGATGATTCTTATAAAGAAGGGCATCCCTTTTGTGCCAATACATGTAGAGGAGGACGAGGACGGGAGATATATCATAGTGCAGGGTACCTTACACGGTGCGAAGTTGGTGATAGTGAACTTATATGGTCCCAATGTTGATGACCCTGCTTTTTATGACACATTGTGGGGCAAGCTATATAAATTGCCTTCGTCAGCCATTATCTGTGGGGGCGATTTTAATGCTGTTCTAGATCCTGAATTAGACAGAGTGTCGATGGTTGACCCCCTTCCCAAGAAAGCCACTAAGTCAGTGCATGATGGTATGGTATCCCTGGGGCTTACGGACATTTGGAGAGTGAGGCATCCAGGTTTCCGGGAAGGTACATGCCACTCGTATGCGCGCCAGGCGTGGTCACGCATAGACTACTGGCTGGTCACGCAAGACATCGGTGCATGGACTGTACAGATTAAGCATTTACCTCGGACATTATCGGACCATTCCCCAGTGCTCCTCAGCATGACGCTGCCATCTCACATCCCCTCCCAATTCCAATGGCGACTGCAACCGTCTTCTCTCTTAGACCAGGTTTTTTGTGAGGGTATGCGTGAAGCTATTGCTGACTACTTCTTATACAACAGCGGGTCGGTTCAAACTGTTGCAACGCTCTGGGAAGCTTTTAAAGTGACCATTAGGGGTGCCTGTATAGGTCTACAAGCCGGAGTGCTGAAATCATTACGTCGCACTATGGCTGCACTTGAGCAAGAATTGCGTAGGCTTGAATGCGGATACGAACAAACAACAAATCCAGCCATGCTGGCACTTATTAAAACTAAAATCACAGAGTATAATGACGTAGCGGATCAAGAATTCAGACATATGTCACGCCGGGGCATTGCTCGATATTATGGCGAAGCTGGCAGGCCGGGCAGAGCACTGGCTAGCCGTATTCTTGAACCCCGCCATAAAACTTATCTAATCAACGCTGTCACCGCAGATGATGTCATGCATTATGATACACCTAATATACTTAAAACCTTTGCAAATTATTATGAGGGGATGTATGCCCATTGCCAGGCAGCGGATGAGGCAGAACTCGCGCAATATTTGGATGATATCGCGCTGGTGTGGCTCTTGCGGGGACAGCAGGAGTTCCTAATGCATCCTCTTACCCTGGATGAAATACGGGACGCTATTATTGCGCTACCTAACGGAAAATCAGCTGGTACCAATGGGTTGCCAGCAGAGTTTTATAAACAATATATAGATCTGCTCGCCCCTTGCCTTCTCCAGTTATTTGAGGAGGCATACGAGACTCAATGTTTGCCGCCGACCCTACGTGAAGCACTCATGATTACGCTGCTAAAACCTGATAAACCGCCGGATCGGTGTGATTCATATAGACCGTTATCATTAATCAATATGGATAATAAAATTTTAGCGAAGGTAGTAGCAACCAGATTGAAGTTACTTCTCCCTGTCATGGTCCTCCCTGATCAATCTGGGTTCGTCCCAACTCGCTCAACAGCACATAATTTGAGAACACTCTTTGCTGCGATGCATGTGCTTGAGCCCACCTTGCCGGCAGTTGCAGTGCTACTAGATGCTGCAAAAGCATTTGACTCTATCTCCTGGTCTTATATGTTTGCAATTCTACATCGCATGGGAGTGCCCTTTATTTTTACTAACTGGATCAAGCTACTCTATACTAACCCACTAGCTCGTGTGAGGGTTAACGGTCAGCTATCGGAGATTTTTACTATTCAATGCGGCACACGGCAGGGGTGTCCACTATCGCCTTTACTATTTGCACTCATACTTGAACCATTGGCTTGTATTTTAAGGCAGCGCTATGCACAGGCAGCGCTACGTTTTCACCAGCACCCCTTGGCTGTTTCCATGTATGCTGACGACATGGTGTTGTATGTTCGGGAACCCGCTACGCACCTTGCACAACTCCTTAGGGAATACATACGGTTTGAATGGTTCTCTGGACTGGGAATCAATTGGTCCAAATCGATCATACTACCCCTCACGGATAACACACACCACATTGATCTAGATTATCCCTTAACATGGTGTACTGACACTGTGAAATACTTAGGAATATGGCTCCACAGGGACCCGCAAGTGGTCATACAATCCAATTATGGCACGGCTATCACGCGTCTTGAGGGGCAAGTAAATCGCTGGATCAAATTACCCTTATCCTTTGCAGATCGTATAGGACTCATGAAGATGGTGATCCTTCCACGTTTTTTATATTTATTTTTAAACATCCCGGTACATTTAACACAACATTTTTTCGATAGGCTCCGTTCCCTCTTGATAACGTTAGCCTGGGGAGGAAAAAAGTCTTGTCTCAAATGGGAAACACTCACACTTCCTTACGAGCAAGGGGGTTCACAGCGCCAGATTTTCATCTCTACTACCTTTGTGCGCAGGCTCATTACGCCTATTATTGGCAACAGGACCCAGCTTATATACCCCATGTGGCGGTGGAGGCGGGTGCGGTACACCCTATACCACTTAAAGCTATGATAGTCAACAAGCACACGGTATTTGAAAAAGGGAATTTGACACTGTGCAAACCACATCTAGGGCCTGGCAAGAGTTAGGAAACGGGCGCAAAAACTGCCATTGTATGCTCCTGGCATGCCATTATTACATCACTCAGAACTTTCTGTTACGCAAGAAACTGGTACGTTAAGGACCCTTCATGACATGGCTCTTCTGACAATGGAGGATGCGTTTCCTGGGGGTCAATTTATAGCGTCTGAAAATATAGCCACCGGGGGCAATGCCACTACCATGCAGCTGTTTGTCTACACTAGACTGCGCTCCGCCATGCGTACACTTTATTCACAGTTCCCTGCAGAACCGCAGACACTTGAAGGGTTGCAACTTATATACACTACCACATCCAGAGCCAGGTTAGTTACGAGACTATATCATGCTTCACAGAGGGATACGGCCGCAATTGATATGACTGCGTTGGCTAAATGGAATGACATGCTCCCTGAACCGCTTTCTGAAAACGAGTGGATGGACTGTTGCCGTCTGACTGGACACTTAACAGCGAATGGGAACCGGCGACTGGTGCATTTTAAATATTTACACCAGCTGTATTATACTCCGGCACAGCTATATAGGTATGGGTTGAGAGATACTGATCATTGCAAGCGCTGTAGTGCCCCGGACGCCAATTTCTACCACTTAGCTTGGGAGTGTCCAAAGGTGCAGAAGTACTGGAGATTAGTCACACATATTCTGCATCAGATGGTGGAGCTGCCCATAGCATGTACTCCACAGCTATGCTTGGTGGGCGCTGTAGCCAATATCAAAGCACCTCATAGGAAATTTGTAGCTATATCCTTGCTATTCGCTAAACGCAGAGTCTCTATGGGTTGGGGAGGAAGATCTGCACCTTCCACTAAACTATGGCTGCAGGACCTGGTATACTGTCGGGATCAGCTCGCGTGCTATGCTGAGGAGTTACCCATGGCATCGAAGCCTCGTGATATCTGGGGTCCACTCACTGCTTATCTGCTCACAGTCACCAATGTATAATGCCCGATCTTTTTTACAACAATGTTTAGCCTATCCTAACGTACGATGCATTTTAACCTGTTGTCATGTCAATGTATATCTGTCATGCCAGATTGTGTACTGTTAAGTTCTGCCAACTGACTTCTACATTATGTGAATCCTTTACCAAAGCTCTGATTTGAATATCTGTACGTTGCTTTTTTACTTTTTAAAAATGTACAAATAAAAAAAATAAAAAGTCTTCTGAGAAATTTTCTTTTACATTTGTAAAAAAAATAAAGATAACTACACTCAAATACTATCCAGCAATCTAAACAAACCCCTATGCCTTACAGCTTCACAACTGGGAAAGGCAAAGGATCATGGTATTGCCTGAGGTGTGTTTTATAGTGTGGTGTGCAGGTGTGGTGAGTTTGTGCATTCACATTAGCTATGTGAGCTATGCGTCCATCTTCACCATGAATATAGACGACATGGAAAACATGTCTGCAACATATTTCCTCTATTGCTATACTGCTAGGAAGCCTCCTCCATGATGGAAATATGTAAATTTTGTGGGGGATATACAGCTGCTACAACAACAATGAAGTGGTTGCCGACGACAGGGGATTATATGCTGTTGCTCAAGGCTGATGGAGGGTCTCCCATTCTGTATATATAAAATCAGGCAGGAGATACTCTGCATGATCGACAAATGGATTTAAACCTCCATCACAGAGGACAAACTGCCCAACCCGCAAGATATAAATTGAGCCCTGACTTTTCAGCAGGGAAACGCAGAAGGCTGTATCCAAAGTGGGATCCACAAGGCCAGATACATTTGTTGAGAGGTCTCAATGAAAAAGATGTGTTACTGCAGAGAAGAAAATAGTAGTGGAAGGTGCGGCGAAATAATCACACCGGTGATGCACCTTCATTGGATTGTCTTGTAGTAGGTTCTCCAATCACTTTCTTATGAACATTTCTCTAAGTCACAAGATTTAGGATTTTGTAGAAGGAGTAGACTCTAGCACCACACCAAGGGTCCATGGGCCAAGGGGGAGACCTCTTGCGGGGCTAGGACTGTCTCCTCCAGGGACTAGCAACAGGCTGGTAATTTTCAGGGTATGTGGAGTTTGTTGAGTTCCTGTAGCTCACATAGGAGGCTAGCTAGCTAGCCCTTGGTGTCACTCTGGGGGTCCTGGGTTCAAGGAGCATGTCCCCTTTTCTTTCCTTAGGAAGCAGGGCAGTAGGATAGGTCTTCCAGCAGCTGGGTTGCAGGGCTGTCCTTCTTCAGTCTTCCACAGGTTCTAAAGTGATATGATTTGGGGTCTGCCAGTGATACCTTTTATTGCAATTGCCAACCTTTGTGTGTGTAGGAAACCCTGGCCCACTCCCAAACTAGTTCTGGACAGTTCCTTGTCCTTCCTGGGTTTGGCTTCTAAATGTCTAGGCTGACAAAAGGCTAATATCAAGGCCTTTTGTTTGTGTGCAGGCAAGGTATTTTGAAGTGTAATTCAGGGCTGGGTACAACTTTTCACTCAGTCATCCTGCCAGGATGGAACATCCTGTCACTCTTAAGCCTCTTTTGTCACAATGTATTGAATGAATCAACAACCCATCATCTAAAAAACAGTCACAGTCATGTCACTGTGTTTACTGTCAGAAATGCACTGCAGATTTGGGAAGATAAAAACTAAGGGGCATATATACAATGGAATGGCAGAGCGTGGTGTTAAGCACAAAATGTTAATACCATGCCCCGCCACTCCGAAAATGCAGGGATGAGCCGTATTTACAAAGATACAGCACAACCCTGCGTTTTCCCTAACGCTGGTTTTAAATTAAGCTGCCTAGCACCAATGCAGGAACCCTTGCACCATAGTGCAAGGGTGCCTGCATTGAGAGAATGATTGTTTATGTGCAGGAAGGGATACCTTCCTGCACATAAACAATAATTCATGGTGTTTTGCTGTTTCTATGTGTGCTGCACAACGCAGCACACATAGAAACAGCAAAAACAAGGAGAAATAAAGCATTTCTTCTTGTTTTGCCATGTTAAGACCAGGTTTTTCCTGGTCTTAATTTTGGCGTTGCCACCTATTCAGGTCAACCTTGTAAATAGGGGGCAGCGTCAAAATCAATGGATTTTGTGGCAAAACGCCCACCACAGCACCCATTGCCAACCCCTTTCACACTAAGTATAGCGTGAAAGGGATGCGTTATTTACAAGGCGGCGTTAAGCCACGTTAAGTGGCTTAACGCTGCCTTGTAAATAAGGCGAAGCCCCTATCGCCACAGGAATGTTATTAAAAGGGACATGCCTGTGTCGATAGGGGCTTGTAAAAATACATCCATATTTCTAAAATTTATATTTATAAAAAAGTTAGCTTGAATATAACTTAAGCATTAAAGAGGATTTAAATGTACAATGTGAAATGGTTCAATAAGTGCCTCCCTACCTGTTCTCAATCTAAAGCAATGCTATATTAAATGTAATGAGGTAACCCAGTGCTTGTCAATGGCAAAGATAGACTTACAACAGTGAAACAAGACTTTAGGACTTTTTCACCACTAGGACATATAAACGTTAAATAAACTTGCCCAACTTTTTCCATGCCATACACTTTAAAGTGTCAGCGCTCACTGTAGGGTTGATATTTAAGTTTAAAAAAATGAAGGTTTAGTCTTGTCTAAATAGTTTTCATTCTAGTTTGAAATGGAAGTTTAAAACTGTGCTCACAAGCTGCAGTGGGCGGCCTATAGGCATGTTTAAGATGACTACTTGTTGGTCAGCACAATGAGTGCTGCAGCAAACTAATAGGATTTAATTGACAGGGCCTGGGTACATGTAGAACCCTTTCCTAGCGACTTGCAAGTAAATTTAAGTTGCCAATTAGATGCAGGCTAATGGTACCGTGTTTTAGGGGAAGAGCACAAGCACTTTTGCACTGATTATCAGGGAAATTGTAATGCCAACAAAAATTAGGTAAGTAACAGAAACAAAAAATCTGGTGGTGAGCCTGAAAAGAGGCTAGTTACAACAATGCCTGTATAGACGTTTGATGTACCAAAGTTGACACAGTAGGTCTATCAGGTGACATTTGATAAAAACGGCTGGGGTCCTAAAATTAATGCAAGCAGGTTCACTCTTCATTCCAGGTTTCACACAGCTGAATTGTGCTTATTCTGATTTAGACAGGTCCTACAATGAACATATTTGTTGTACCAGGCATTTTTATTGTGGTTACCAACCAGATTTTTGGCTTTTAGGCCAGTTTTTTGTGTGATTTGTTTTTGTTGGCATTAGGACTCTGGGCACTTTTTCCCTGCAAATCAGTGGTAAAATGCATCTGCTCTCTCCCATAAACATGGTAGGATTGCTTTACTCATAATTGGCACATGTTGCTTACTTTTAAGTCCCTAGTAGATGATATTGCAGGAAATAATGGCCTGGAAAGGTAAATGCTACTAGGGAGCTGTCACATTTATTGTGCCACCCACTACATTAGCCCGAAAACATATCTGAGGTCTGCCATATGCAGGCTGCTATTCAGTTTTAAAATGCCTTTTTGACCTGGCATGTTAAACCACGTGTCAATCCTAAACCTACTTGTTTACTACTTATAGGTGAACCCTACAGTAGGCCCTAACAGCTCAGAGGACAGAATGCATGGCAACTTAAAAGCAGGACATATCTTTGTCATGGTAAAACATACTACTAGTGAAAATTCCCTAAATGCTACTTCCACTAGTGTTGGCCTAGCCTTTCTATTAACTAACACAGGGTTACTTTATTACCACTAATAATTTCTAAAATCAGTTTGTGAAGGGATATGGGAAATTCTTCTTCCAGTGCTGTAACTCATCATTTTAAATCATATTTAATGTCAAAGTAGAATTCTATAATATAAGTTTGATAATACTAATTTTCTAAAGTTGCCATTTTCATGCAGAATGTTTTAGAAGCCTGCCTGAGAGCTTCCAGCTGCCCTGAGAGATACAATGGCTCCCAATATTGGGCACAGACAATGGAAATAGAGGCTGGTTGTGGAAAGAAGTGATGTATCCTGGCAGGATGAGTGGGAGTGGTAGTTTGCCATCCTGGGAATAAGCAAACAATTCACTGAGTTAGTTGCTTTCCTGGGTGGCATACACTCTACTGTATCTGCCATACAGAGAGTCTTGGTGCACTCTCAGACAGCACTGCCTCCCACCTACCACCATTTCTGCATCATTCCTCTAGCCACACCCAGCCTCCAACCACCATTCCCCCAGCAGCCTCCTCTCCCTAAACCACCACAACCCCAGAACCCAGCACAACACAAACACACATGCAAACAGAAACACAAAACAAAACACACACCTACCACAAAACACCACCACAACAAATCCCAATACCATACACACAGACTCTACACCAGCCCACCAAATATCACAAACCACCACCACCACAGGCACCATACAAACACACTCTACTACACTCCAGAAGCTAACACAAAGCTCCACTACCACAACCACTACCACAGACACCAGCACCATACACACAGAATCACACTCACACCTCAGCACACACCCAAAAAACACAACATAACACACTCCCAAATAACCTACAAAATCCACACCCTCACGGAAACAAGCAACCAAAAGCACTCCTTCACCCAAGCACACACCAAAAGAACCCCCTTAAAAACATCAAATAAAAATACAAACAACACCCTCACACAAAAAACCACTGAAAGCCAGTACCACGCACACACACCCAAACAAACAAAACAAAGCAACATTGAACACAGCAAGTATTCCACTTCTTTGGGAGAACATGGCGGCCGGCTGAGAAGCCTGGTCGAGAGCGCTGACTCTCTCAGGGCATAAACTACAAAATAAACTCTACACATTTTCCCCCAAAGCGGATGTTACTAAATTGGAGCTAGAAAATAAAGGAACGTACCCCATAAAGGACTACAACTCCCGGAAAGCCCTCTAAGATGCAAGCTTTGGGTTCTCCTTGAGAGGCTGGCTGGAAGTGAGTCTGCAGCACCAGGTCAATTGGGAGAATCGGGAAGAGAACGCAACACGCACACACGGCGTCTGCGTTTGGGTGGAGGCAGCCAAAGAGCTGCAGTGGAGATGGAGGGTTGCTGCTCGAATAGTTTACTGAGGACTCATAAGCGGTCGAGAATACAGTGTGCCAGATTCTGGTTGCCGCAACAGTGAGAAGGACAAAGAACCAATGTGGATGAGGATGTGCATGACTCCGGTAAGCAGTAGGGGGGAAGAGAAGTGATCTCGCCCTAGAGCCCCCACAGAACATACAACCCAATTAAGTCCCACAAGAACTAAAATCACCTCTAAAAATAGAAAAAGCCAAAAAAAACTGCCTTAGAAGAGTCAAACAAGGGAAGAACACGAAGCCAAGGAGTTCGCCAAGGAATTAGTTACTGCCTGATAAATAGGCAGTTTGGGATAGAGAATATACAACTTGAGACAACACAAAAAAGCCCGGTCACAATCCTGATAACTAGTAAGGCAGGAGAAAGCCAGGGAGCAAAGCAGAAAATCACCATGTACTTATCTTCCAAAGCTGCACTAAGTAAACAAGGGGCAAAAATTAAAGTCACCCCCTCCCTGCACTCCTTCTTCAAAATCCAAGATAAACAGGCTCCCAACAGTGCAATAACGAGGGGGTTAGAAGAGGAGTGTGGGAATAAGGTGTGCGCAGATTAGATCATGCAAGGTGGCGACCAAGGCTCCCAAGGCTCTAGTAGTGAGACAAACACAAATAATAGATTTCAAATACTGTCCATGGAAGGGCCAGAGGTGGAAGTACCATCTCCTCTGGGGGCCTCTCAGGGAGAAATAAGTGGAGGGCCTGAAGTAGAAAACCCAGTAGATCAGAATACCCATAGAAATGAGAACACAGGACAAAACCCCACCCCAAGGGCTTATATCGAACCAACTTGTGCAACCAGAGATGGGGAAATTAATGGAAACCTTAATTGTAGAAATGAGGGCAAATTTAGCTAAATCGGAAAAAAAACAAGAAAAAATACAGGCCACATGCGAAGCTCTTGAATCTAAAGTCAACGCACAAATGGACTGAGTACTAGTCGTAGAAACAACTGTAGAGAAGTTGGGGAAAAAAGAAATGGGCAACCAAGGAGAAATTCTTACTCTAAAAGCAAATGAGAAGGACTTAAGAGATAAGATTGAGTCACTAGAAAACTACGTGAGACGAAATAACCCAGAATTTTGAACATACCAGAGGGGATGGAAGGTGAGAATATAAAGAATTTCATGGTTAATCTGCTGAAAGATTTCTTCCCTGGGACAGATGAAAGGGTACTAGAGGATGACATTCAAAGAGTTTACAGAGACCCCTTCAAAAAAGGAAAATTAAGGAAGAATGCACAGAGAATTCTAGTTAATATTAAAACCTATGCATTGAAAGAAAAAATCCTGAATGAAGCACTGAAGGCAGGTACTTTCACCAAAGGAGACTGTAATTTCAGAATCCGATCTGATATATCAAGAGCCATGCAGGATAGGCAGTGGGAACTGGGCCAACTCATGCAGGAGCTCAGGTCATTGGGTGCAACAGTTCAGATGAGTTTCCCGGCCTCCCTGAGTATCATGTGGAGAAATCAGATGTACAACATTAGCGAGCCTAACGAGGTAGTAAATCTCATAGAACAATTCAAGTCCCAACAAAAGTAGACAGGGTATTAGGGGGGAAATAAAACACGACTACATGGAGGCCTACAGAAGGCGGCTCTGGAATATGGCAAAATATGTTTGTCCGATGGAAATAGGGAGAGTTCTCCAGGGGACGGCACGAGGGAGGGGTTCACTGAATTTGAGCACAACTTTTTTACTAGGTGTGGGAGCATTTGGAAAAAAAAAAATATTTGTCCGCTGTGCAAAACATTAGGAAAGATGAGGTCCCAGTATACAATACAGAAAAGCAGGATGAATTATACACTGGTAATAAAGAAAACACATGACAAATAACACTGTAAATATTATGTTTTGGAATGTGAATGGTCTTAGAGTACAAAAGAGGAGAAATAAAATTCTGGAATATTTAAAATTAGCAAATAGCGAAGTCATAATCTTACAAGAGACAGATCTTCTGGAAACAGAATGGGATACGATTATGAAGTATCAAAAGTGGGTTGACAGCTACGTCTGTACCAATCAATCATGTAGTATTAAGGGTGTGGCAATTTTATTTAAAAAATCTGCAAAAGCCGCAATCATAGAAGTTATTGTAGATCTAAAAGGAAGATGGGCAATATTCAAAGTAAAATTACATGGGAAATTATATATTGTAGCAGGATATTACGGCCCAAACACAGACGACCCTGCTGCACTCCAGGCCCTATATTCTCAATTAATAGACGTGTCAACCCCAATAATTATGGGAGGAGATTTTAATCTACTACTAGATCTTAAGGAGGATAGATTCCCCCCCGGGTAAAGGTTCAAACCTCCCAAAAATGAGGACGTAACTGAAAAGATATATAGAAGTCTGGGTTTGGTAGATGTATGGAAGATTAAAGGAAACTTAAGAGACAGGTTTTCTTACAAAAACAAAAAATACAGCCATGCATCTAGAATCAACTTTTTTCTGATAGATAACATTTTAAGTAACAATGTTGACAGAGTGGAACAAATACCCGCCCATCTCTCTGACCACTCACCAGTTTCCATGAAAATAAAAATAGGGAAATCCCAGGCAGTGCCTAGATGGACCTTAGTCCGCACCTTCCTTCTAGACCAGCAGGTCATTGACAAGTTGAAATCAATCACTGAAGAATTTTTTGAAATCAATCACAACAAAGAAACTCCTATACAGACGGTCTGGGATGCATATAAAGCAGTAATTAGGGGCACCCTTATTAGCTTGGCTACGTCTAGGAACAAGAACATTAGATATGAAATCTGCCAGTTAGAGGATGAAATCTCAGAGCAATATAGAAAATTGGAGGGAGTAGAGTCCGCACAAGAACAAGCGACAATAAAAGAAGAAAAAAATGAAAAGAAAAATTAGTTGATTAGCGTACAGGAGATCAGAATTAGGAAAAAACGGGAAGCCAGTGTGTTATCGAATTATGAGTATTGGGAAGGTAGTGGGAAATTACTTGCCTGGAAACTGAAAACTGAACATAATAGAAACAAAATTGTAGCCATACAGAGAGATGAGCAGGGTAGGCAGGAGGTAGATGATTTGGGGATTGAGAAAGCCTTTGCTGATTTCTTCCAGTCTTTATATACTGAAGATGTGGAGGTCTCAGAGGGTCAAATAGATTCTTACTTGAACAAACTAGTTATCCTAAACTTAGAGGAAGAACATAGGGAAGTACTTAATTCGGAAATAACGCTAGAGGAAGTGATGGCTGCTTTGAAGAAACTAAAGAGAGGGAAGGCCACTGGTCCGGATGCGCTACCAAATGAACTATACATGACCTTGAAAGAAGTATTTGCCCCTATATTGGTGAATCTGTTAAATAAGTTTTTTTTGAGGGACAAGCTCTGCCAAAATTATGGAATAATACCACCATCACCATTATCTTGAAACCGGGGAAAGAACCCTGGAAAAGTGAATCATATAGGCCTATATCTCTTTTAAATAGTGATTATAACATTTTTACACATATCTTAGCAGCAAGACTGGGACAAACAACTTGCCATCTGGTCCATGGAGACCAGAAAGGATTTATCAAGGGAAGACAGTTGCACGATCTAACCCATGAATTGTTTGAAACAATAGATATAGCGACTCAAGAGAACATTTCCCTCTCAATACTCACTTTTGATGCCGCAAAGGCCTTTGATCGAGTAAACTGGCTTTTCTTGTGCAAAGTAATAAACCAATATGGATTGGGAGAGACATTCTTAAAGGCAGTAACAAACATATACGAGACTTCAATGGCAAAAATACTGGTGAATGGGAATCTTACCAAAGAGATCCAAATTAAAAGAGGCACTTGCCAAGGATGCCCACTCTCACCATCTTTGTTCGACTTATATATGGAGCCAATGCAATAAGAGTGGCGCAAGGGGTTACTCCCTTTAGGTATAAAGGGTGGGAAAAAAAGTGGCGCTATATGCGGATGACTTAATGGTGTTTACAAGCAACCTACATGTGTCACTACCTAATATCACCAAACTATTAGATGATTTCAGGGCAGTTTCGGGGTATCAAATAAATCACCAAAAAACTGAAATCATAGAAAGGAATTCCCCAGCTCCCAGCCCCTTAGCAAAGAGTAAAATAAAATATCTAGGAATAAACATATTAAAAGATATCGATGAAATAGCCCTAGTAAACTTTGATATGAGAGTGAAAGAGTCAAGGAAACTCCTAAAAGTCTGGAGCAGGGTTACCGCTGTCTTTTATGGGGAAATCTAATGCAATAAAGATGACTATTCTACCCAAATTCACCTTTATCTTTAACACCATCCTGCTACAATGTAAAACACAATGGATTAAGAAGATACAAGGTGAATTAAATAGTTTTATCTGGGCCTCGAAGGGAGTAAAAATAGCATGGAAAACATTGCGCAGAAAAAAAAAACAAGGAGGTATAGAGCTTTACAATTTAAGAATATAAGGTCACTACTTCAGGATCACGCTTCCTATACTCCTTATTTTAAAACAATACTAGAAAGGGGGTTCACCCTATGCAAGTTCCGTCATCAAAAATACTTAAAAAAATTAGACTGAAGGTCCTGTGTGCTGCCTGCAAACTTTGGTACCAGATCAGGAAAGTGCTAAAAATGCCATACTACAGTACTTTTGCCCCTATTTGGGAATCCCCAGGTACTCCAGAATGTTTGAAAGACAAACTGGCAACCCCTATAAAGGACACAGGTATAACAAAGTGGGGGTAGCTGATAAAAGCAGGATCCCTGAGAAGCTGGGACTCCCTGCTATCAAGTACCGGTGGAAATCTGTCCAGATTTAAATTCTACCAGTTGACAAGTTGGGTAAAAGGAATGGAGAAAGGTTATGTGGGAAATATGGAACTGGAGGACGAACTACAAGGGGACCCATCAAGTATGAAAGTATCAAAGTGGTCCTGGCTAATGATTCAGGCTGGGAAAGAAGATTTCATTGTGCCAATAGAATTATGGGAGAGAGACTTGCCGACACAGGATGTACAATATTTATGGCAAGTATCGATGTTCACATTACGGCGCATATAAAATCTGCATCTCTTAGGAAAAACCATCTCTTTACGTTACACAGAGCATATTGGTCCCCGGAAAAGCTAACAAGGATAAACAAACGTGGTGAAGAGATGTCCAAAATGCGGAGAAGAAAAAGTGAATGACAACCACATGTTTCGGCAGTGTTCCCAGCTCCAGCTCTTTTGGTCCGGTGGGGGTAAGGTTATAAACGAGGTACTGGGACAAGATATAGAGGTAAGCGTAGATGTAACTTCTTTTGGAGTTGTGAGTGATAATGCAGGACCATCCACTCTAAATGATAAGCAAAAAAGCCTATTATTTCTACTAATCCTACTTGCTAGGCGGGAGATATGTATAAAATGGATAATCACTAGCCCCCCAACGGTAGTTGAATGGTTGACATCAGTGCGTAAGGTTAAAAAATTGGACCTAAGTAGAGAGAAAAAAAGATGAAATTCTGGGAGATATGGGATAGAAACAGGTTGTAAGGGGAGGATAGAAGGGAAGTCCAATGATTATCTTCATTGCAATGAAAAGAAACAAATCCGGGACTTTACAGTGGTGGAGACACAAGTAATTTTCCCATTGAATTGGAGATTGTAAGACAGACCCCCATCTCAAAACAAGAAGGCTTGTTACCACACTTGACGAGGTGAGGAAGAGCCCTGCTGGCAAAGTTTCGAAAAGAGGGATCTTGATCTTTCCATATCTCACTTATTCTACAAATGAGGACAAAAAAAACATTGAACACAGCACAATGCATGCACAGCCTCCCAACAATACACACAACCACACCACAACAGATTACACCCATACCAACACCCAGTAACTCCCAAGCAACATCATGATTCACCCAATCTGCTCTTATACCTACCTCACACACACTCACTCCTAAAGCCATCCCGAAATCTTTGTGGTGTCTGAGCAACACAAGCTAATTTATGAGGAGGACGTTTTAGCACAATGCTTATTAGGAGGCAAGAAGAAGAGTGTGTAAATCATTGTACATAGGTATATGTTATCTTCCATTTTATTACAAAACACTTTATTTTTTGACCAGATTGGTTAAAATTTACGTTGGTTTATTTTATGAAAAATGTAATATGAATATGTAGCTTAAATACTCATGGTTTCTTTTTTATTTTAGGTACAAAAGAGTATTGTACACATTTATAAAGGTTTGATGAGCATGCCAAGATTATTAAAATATGAAAATGAGTTAAGCAGATAATTATGTGCATGTGTTTGCAATCTATTGTAATACATATGATGGCTAAAAAACAAAGATGAAGAGAATTAAAAAAAATGTACTTAAGGAAACAAACTAGAATTTTAAAATAGTGTAATAATTAAATATATAATGAAATGAAACATGTGTGACTGTATTTTAAGATAATATCAGTAAATCTATGAGAATGTTTTTTTTATTTGGTTAAAGTTTTTACATTTACATACAAGTGTATGAGAAGGTATCCTACATTTTGAAGAAGTATGGGGTCAATTCTATTTTCTGGAGAAGCAAAAAAAAATGAAATTGGAAAGATTACTTGTTTTACTTGCACTTCCATCGCATTGATGGAGACGTATGGCAAAGTGATAACAAATTTTAAAAGGGGACAAGCAAGGGATATTGATGCATGTTTCAATACCTATTTTCATTGTAAACCCAATTCCCAATCAAATGTAAGCAAATAAAACATACAAGGTGTATAGTTCATTACAACATATTACAAAAAAAAACAAAAGACCTTTGAAAACGGCTAAGTACAAGACATTTTTAATAAAAAAATGGCAAACCTGTGATTCTGTTGCTGAGATTGTAGTTGGTTTTTCATATTGAATAGCAGGTAACCGTAGCCAAGAGGCATAAGATGCATGGTGAAAGAGTGAGTGAAAAAGGTAAGAGGCCTGTGTGTGAACCTTTTATTAGTAGAAGACTGCAAGCTGTCAGGTGTAGAGAATTAGCCACCATGGATACACCAACAGTAAGCAAATTCGCAATTCAGAGGGAGTATTTCTGCTGTAAATACCTCTGTCATCCGCTTTTTTTTTAACACATTTTCATTGGAGTTTTATGTTAATTCTGGCAGCTCGAGCACTGCCACATAGACAATTCTAAATGCGGGCAGGACATTGCAGTTAAACAATTCCGTGTAGATTACATAGTGAAGGATTGTGATAGTGTGATACTTCAAAACAAAGTCACAGAACGTAAACCATGAGCTTAAAATCCCATTTCCATTAAGGTGGACCCAAGCGGTATACAGAAATATTCACAGCACACCCAAGATTGGGGGGGGCGGGGGTTAACACCCCATCATTGGGAAAAGGCTGCACATTGAGTAACCCAATAACGCTGCACACATGTTTTAGCCTACTTTCCATGTGGGGGGGAGCAAGGGAGCCGGGAAGAGGGAAAAGAGGTTATGTGAATAGGTCAGGCTTGCCCAGAAAAAGCTTTTGTGGCTAGTCAGGTGGAGCTATCAACACGGTCAGGGATCCCCTGAATGGTGGAGAGAAGTTCAACCCATACAGCTGCAATGAGTCTCCTCCTTAATCCCTGCACCTCCTCTCATTGCAGCGCTGTAGCCTCTGCCTCCCCCATTTCATAGTAGCAGCCTGCCAATCCACTGTACTCAGAAGGATCTTGGCATTTTAGTCTATTGCTATCAGATGACAGGCCATCAGCAGCACCAGATCAATGAATCGATCAACAGCATCACCTGTCTTTTTTCGCCTATAAAAGGCCAGTAGAAAACTAACCACCTTCTCTAGATCCAAACAGCCAGTAACACAAGTTAGGACTGTGTAGACCTCTGCCCATAGTCTGCAAGTGCTAGGGAATGCCCAAAACATGTGCAGCATGTCCGCCATGGGGGCGTTGCATCGAGGGCAATCAGGGGTGCTGCTGAGTATATTTTATGTAATTTGGTCAGGGTGAGATAAGCTCTATGTAACATGTTGTTTGAATAAGTTGAAAGTGGGCATTACATGAAACCTTGCACGGTTTTGACAATACACTATCCCATTCCCTCTGGGTCAGCCCACACCGTATATCACGCTCCCAGATGTGCCTAAGAGAAGCCACCGGGTCTTGAGTCATGTGTAAGAGTGCTTTTGAAAGCCAAAAAACCAAGAAACTATGCCCACCCATTGTGTGAAGTACCTGAGTCAGAGGATGCGGCATGGGCTCAGTATCAGTGATGCCCCACATGTGCTCAAGTGCAACTGCAAGGTGCCTATGTGTCAAAAATGGCCCACAAGCAGACCTGTCTGCTCTGCCAGCAAGTCTAATGGGATGAGTGCCCCTTCCTAAAATAATGATTACATCAAAGAGAGGCAGCCCTATTCCCCAGAACCTGGGGCCAATAAACAATATACCAGCTACAATCGTTCAGGGAATTAATTTGTGCAAACAACAAAGACACTGTCACTATACCAATAAGACAAAAAAATTAATTGAGGCATAAAATATAACGATGAAACGGTACCCATAACAGCTATTGGATAATCATTTGTTATTGCAAAATGTCCATAAAGACATAAATAATTCAAAAATACAACATACAATATATAGTTGGTGATCGCAAAGTTACACAAAACAATCACTGATACAATTCACAGTGTTAATGAAAAACAATGACAAAAGGAAAAAGAATATAAAAAAAATCTGTCTAATGACAGGAACAAACTGCAGTATATGCTTCCCCTTTCATTTTGCTAAAGGAAGGCGTTGTGGGGGTTTCAACCTTATTGATTCATTAGTTCATCATCAGGACAAAGGACAATTGTTGAGAGCAACCAGCAAAATTAATCTGTAATTAGAAAACAACTGGGGTACCAAAACAAAAAACAAAAAGCTGACCGAATCACTTTGAGCATAACACAAAGCAAAGTCCAAGTGTCATGCACAGTATACTGACTGTAAGAATTTAGTAGAAAAATTCATCACCAAATATAAATCAACCAATGTTGCTGAAAAAAGGTCATATCCCAGAAAGTATGTAGTAGAACAGGATATTAAGTAGTGCACTACAAATATCACAAAATGTACTGGTTGTAGATTAACCTACTTGTTCAGTCTTAATCAACTGTAGGTCAAGCGAGAAAACCATGGGGCAAAGTTTGACTATCCAAGATCTGTGTAATGCAAGTGTACCATAAGTACAAGACAGACTAACTGGACCAGTGGGCAGTCAATGTAAAGTAGATTAAATAAAAACTCACCAAAAAACTACAATGCCATCGCCAGGTGAAACTTTTCAATGGTGCCTGAGAGTCCTAGTCCAACTTATAGGACCTCCTCCAAGCCCAAGTTACTTTACAATGTCTGAGCTAATAAGGAATTTTGAGGCAAAAATGTATAATATTAACAAATAAATACAGCTAAGGATGAAGACTCTTCAACAAAAGAAGCATACAGTCGTCACAATATCAGAATCTCTTAGCTGTCTATTGAACCGACAGTCGCTTGCGGTACTCTCTGACCAACTCAGTAGAGCCGCGCTCAAGCAGGGTCTAAAGTAGCACTGCTACCCATAGGCAATGAAGGAAGACTGCATGTGCCATAGTGCAACCAGTCAAGATAAGCCATTCATACATGAAAAAAAAATTTTAAACAACTAAATTGCCAAATAAAAGGAGATTAAATTCAGAAACCACTTCAAAAATGAAAAGAAAATGTAAAAAATCAATTGAAATAGATACCACGTGGCACAGTGCTCATGCGCGGCAGCACAAATACTATTGTAATGCCAAGGATGTCGTGGACAATGTTCTCCTAATTTATTAATATCCAGAGGATGAAAAACAATTCATTCTAAGAAAAGTAACTCATACATCAAGTGTCTGTAAGGCATCAACAGTGTCATTTACCAATATCAGAGATGTTAGAGCCTGATGCGTACAAGGGGACACCAAGACAAAGTCTCAAGCGGCCCCGGTAGTTTGAATTTAAAAGCGGAAAAAGGGGCTTTAACTCTTGAATTGCAAAGATTGTCGTAAGCAGTGGCACGAAGCGCAATCGCAGGAACACAAGTGGTACTGTGAAAATTGAGAATGCGTGACAAGTGCAAGGATCTTATATCCTGAAGATGCCCCTTTAATTAGGGGATACAAAAAGTAATTTCTTATAATAAAAGGAACCGCAATATGCTATGCTGTTCCTGGTGTTAATGGAACTGGAGGAGAGCAAATTTGAGTATGATTGTAAAGTAATAAGCATGTTATAATATTAAGAAGGTACTCATGCATACAAGAAAGGCAAACATTCAAGAACTAAGAAGCCAAGGGGTGAGAAAAACAAGTGCATGGTCCTAGACAGAACAAAGATATGTTGGTCATGAACTTTGTGTCATGTTATTTATTTTTTTATTTATTGCGATTCTATATAGTGCGAACATTACCCGAAGGTGTCAGAGCGCTTTACAAAAGAACCAGTTGCGTTACATAAGGATTTAGGATTACATGAGTTACATAAGAGATACAAACAGAAAAAAATTGCAAATGTACAAGTTGTAAAGTCACTCAAGGAAGAGATACAAACGGATAAACTCTAAAAATCACATAGGAATGGTAGTAAGTATAAAGGTCTACTACATATACTAGTGGTTAGAGTTATATATATTATCTACTGGCGGTCGCCAGTAGATAGTTATAGTTAGGACCTATTTTCCATAGGAAATCCGCGACATTCTATTTGAAATAACTCTTGCGTCGGTTGACGAATCTTCGCGAAATTTTCAAACTTTATGGCCCGCTCCGGTCCGCTCCTACCCTGAAAGTTTCGGGGTGATTCGTCAAGCAAGGGCCGAGAAAAAAGGGGGGTCCCAAAACGTGTTTTCCCCATTCATTTTCCCATAGGAAACTTTAGACACGGCTACAGCCCGAACTGCTGAACGAAATTACACCAAATTTGGCAAAGAGGTAGTTCTTGGTTCAGAAAGAACCCTTTTGTTAAATGGTGTAAATCCGTTCAGTAGTTGCGGAGAAATAAAAAAATAAGAGTCAAAAAATCAATTTCCCATAGGAAACTTTATGCAAGGCTACAGCCCGAACTGCTGAACGGAATTACATCAAATTTTGCAAAGAGGTAGTTCTTGGTTCAGAAAGAACCCTTTTGTTAAATGGTGTAAATCTGTTCAGTAGTTGCTGAGAAAATCAAAAGTAAAAACACATATATATCTGGGCGGAGCCTAACCACACATGTCATCGTGAGATCTGATTGGCTGTCAGCACTTCATCCTGGAATTGCTGGCAGCCATCTTGGGACCAATATAAATGATAGTACCCCATTGAAATGCATTGTAGTGAATCGAAGATTTTGAGGGTTACCAAAAGGAGAACTATAAAGGGTGATAACAGACTTTAGTTACATTAGAATTCATTTGTTGATGGTGCCATACTAATTTCAGGAATTGTGGTGTGTTCTAAGGTGATTTTACCCTGTGAAAAACCTTCTGCTGGGATATCATGAATCATGTTTGAGAGAAAACTATTTTCACATGCTTGTCCCATACAGTTTTGGAAGGTGCTCCAGAAGCTAAAATGAGAGCATATTTTCTGTAAATTCACATTATCTTTCTCAGTCATGTGAGAATGAAGTCTGACATTCTCAGTAAAACATGTACATCCAACAAGGGCAGAGACTGTCAGTTGATTCCTTTGTGTTCTACTGCAGCTTCCCAGAGTGTTCTAAAGAACATCTAGAGTGCTAACAGCCTTACTTATGACAAAAGTATGGCACACCTGAAGCCATCTTGATTGGAATAAACTGGTAACACTTAAAACATTTAATTTAAAAAGGAACAAAATGATGGGGTTCATCTTGTCATAGAAATTATGGTTAGTGCTCTGGAAAGAAAAATTAGGACATGTTTCAAGTGTGATCTCAAATATCTTCCTGTTATATTTCAACAGGAGCAGCCTGTCAGTTGATGCCTTTGTGTTCTACTGCAGCTTCCCAGAGTGTTCTAAAGAACAACTAGAGCGCTAACAGTCTTACTTATGACAAAAGTATGGCACACCTGAAGCCATCTTGATTGGAATAAACTGGTAACACTTAAAACATTTAATTTAAAAAGGAACAAAATGATGGGGTTCATTTTGTCATAGAAATTATGGTTAGTGCTGTAGAAAGAAAAATTAGGACATGTTTCAAGTGTGATCTCAAATATCTTCCTGTTATATTTCAACAGGAGCAGCCTGTCAGTTGATGCCTTTGTGTTCTACTGCAGCTTCCCAGAGTGTTCTAAAGAACAACTAGAGCGCTAACAGTCTTACTTATGACAAAAGTATGGCACACCTGAAGCCATCTTGATTGGAATAAACTGGTAACACTTAAAACATATAATTTGAAAAGGAACAAAATGAGGGGGTTCATTTTGCCATAGAAATGATGGTTAGTGCGTAGAAAGAAAAATTAGGACATGTTTTAAGTGAGATCTCAAATATCTTCCTGTTATATTTCAACAGGAGCAGCCTGTCAGTTGATGCCTTTGTGTTCTACTGCAGCTTCCCAGAGTGTTCTAAAGAACAACTAGAGTGCTAACAGCCTTACTTATGACAAAAGTATGGCACACCTGAAGCCATCTTGATTGGAATAAACTGGTAACACTTAAAACATTTAATTTAAAAAGGAACAAAATGAGGGGGTTCATTTTGCCATAGAAATTATGGTTAGTGCTGCAAAAAGAAAATTTAGTGCATGTTTTAAGAGAGATCTCAAATCCTCTTCTATTTCATTAGAAAATTCTGACATGCAGACTGAAACAATCACTTTCAATACCAGCAGTAGACTTCCAGTTAACTCCTTGGTGAGCAGTAGCTTTACTACAGTGATCTAATGAACAACTAGAGTGCTAACATTCTGAATTTATGGCAAATGTGTGACACATCTGAATGCCTTCTTGATGGAATCAAAGTAAAAAACTGAAAGCATTTCCTACTGAGGAGACTGCAGTAAATGAGGAAATTAGGAAACTTCATAACAAAGAAGTCTTCCAAGATGGCCACCAGTGAAAAAAGAGCCCAAATGTAGCACAACTATTACCCAGATGTAGCCCACATATAGCCCAATGACAAAAGTGTGCAAAACACTTTTTATTTTTAGTTTTTGCAGTTTTATGTAGTGCAGACTGGTCAGGTATTGGAGCGTTGCATCTTAAAACATGACCCCCTACACTACAAAAACACCACTGCACTACCCTAAACCCTAAAACACTACCCCCAGCACGACCCCCTACACTACACAAGCACCACTGCACTATCCTAAACCCTAAAACACTACCCCCAGCATGACCCCCTACACTACACAAACACCACTGCACTACCCTAAACCCTAAAACACTACCCAAACACCACTGCACTACCCTAAAACATGACCCCCTACACTACACAAACACCACTGCACTACCCTAAACCCTAAAATACTACCCCCAGCATGACCCCCTACACTACACAAGCACCACTGCACTACCCTAAACCCTAAAACACTACCCCCAGCACGACCCCCTACACTACACAAACACCACTGCACTAACCTAAATCCTAAAACACTACCCCCAGCACAACCCCCTACACTACCCAAACACCACTGCACTACCCTAAAACATGACCCCCTACACTACACAAACACCACTGCACTACCCTAAACCCTAAAACACTACCCCCAGCACGACCCCCTACACTACACAAGCACCACTACACTACCCTAAACCCTAAAACACTACCCCCAGCACGACCCCCTACACTGCCCGAACACCACTGCACTGCCCTAAACCCTGAAACACCAGCCCCTGCACGACCCCCTACACTGCCCGAACACCACTGCACTGCCCTAAACCTTGAAACACCAACCCTAGCACGACCCCCTACACTGCCCGAACACCACTGCACTGCCCTAAACCCTGAAACACCACCCCCTTCACGACCCCCTACACTGCCCGAACACCACTGCACTGCCCTAAACCCTGAAACACAACCCCCAGCACGCCCCCTACACTGCCCGAACACCACTGCACTGCCCTAAACCCTGAAACACTACCCCCAGCAAGACCTCCTACACTGCCCGAACACCACTGCACTGCCCTAAACCCTGAAACATCACCCCCAGCAAGACCCCTACACTGCCTGAACACCACTGCCCTAAACCCTGAAACACCACCCCCAGCACGACCCCCTACACTGCCCGAACACCACTGCCCTAAACCCTGAAACACCACCCCCAGCACGACCCCCTACACTGCCCGAACACCACTGCACTGCCCTAAACCCTGAAACACCACCCCCTGCACGACCCCCTACACTGCCCGAACACTACTGCACTGCCCTAAACCCTGAAACACCATCCCCAGCACGACCCCCTACACTGCACGAACACCACTGCACTGCCCTAAACCCTGAAACACTACCCCCAGCAAGACCCCCTACACTGCCCGAACACCACTGCACTGCCCTAAACCCTGAAACATCACCCCCAGCAAGACCCCCTACACTGCCCGAACACTGTTGTAATTTGGCAGCACTTAAGTTAAGCATTGGCTGAAGACAGCCTGTATCTAGAGGCTAAATTGTCCGCTTTGTGGAATCCATTTTGTATTTCTGGCAGCCATTTGTGCTACCATGTGCTCACCATGTGCTCTGTCCTACCTTCCTGCCAACTGCTCTTGAAATCTGCCTAGAGACAAGTTAACTTTAGTTCCTCTTGCTTTGCACATGCTCAGTTGAGCTTGCAGCTGTTTCAAGTTTATAAATGTCAGGATGTGTCTACTAAAAGTAGAAACTGTTAGCTCCACCCACTTGTCGACTGTGCATTCTCTGTATGACCTTATATGTACCTACAACCAGCATTTGTGTTTGTACCGCCTTCATTTGAGCCCCTGTGTGGGTATAAAAGGACCAGGATCCTTCCATTCAGTGTGCTACTTCATGCATTACTGAAGGGTGATGTGTGAATGTTAGCTCCACCTTATAAGGTTTAATAAACTCTGTCTTTTATATTTCAGTTTCTGTGCCAACTTCTTCCTAAGTGTCTGAGGACTCTGTGCAGAGAAGGGAGAACCCCTAAGCACTGGTAGGCCTTGCTGAGGCTCACTATTACAAATTCGCGCTTCCAACGTGGGACTCATCAAAAGACTCGGATGCCCGAAGGACTGGTCGCGACGAAGGATTGGAATCTCGCTTTGGACGCGATCGCTGCCTGAGGAGACCTGAGTCTTGGCACCCATGGCGTTTTTCCTTTCTTTCTGATCTGACCATCCCGGCGGCGCCGGTCCTTGACTGAGATCTCTTCTGTTGATTTGCCGTGCAGTGACGATTTGGTCAATTTGAGAACTTGGCAGTTGGAACCTGGACACCATTTGATTGGTAAGAGCCGTTTTGCGGCACTTGCTGTTGGTTTGATGCCTTTGATTGGTAAGGTAGTTTTAGTAACACTTACTGTGGCTTTGTTTGTATGATTGGCCAATTTTGGAATTTGTTTTGTAATTATATATGCATTGCAATACATATAGGCGGGTAATGAGGAGAATTTTCTCTATTTGAAATTGTTTGAACAGCGCAACGTACAAACAGTACCTTAAGCGCTACTTTGATTATAATACTGCATATTCTGCACTATTTTTGGCATGCCTGTTTCCAGTACACTTCGCAGAAAGTGTTGCTGTTTTGGAGGTACCGATATGGATTTAGTAAGTACTTAGTTGACTCCCCTCAGGTTTACGTATAGTAAAAAGATATTTCTTCCTTGGTGACTAAGTACCCCATGGAACTAAATATGTACATAAAACGGATCCGGATCTGCGCACTTAGTAACATTCATAAGTGGTGATATGCAGAGCGCTTTTTGAGTGTTCTACCAGCCAAAACTGGCGAATTTGGTGTATTTTGGCTTCTTGACCATGGAACAGTTTTTTGGGCTACTTTTGAGAGCTCTTCTTGTAAATATGACTTACAATTAGTATTTACAAATAGGTTGGTCTTGCGTACACTTTGTAAGCTGTCCTAAGTATTGATTTGTGGGTTAAATATGTGTTTCAATGTCTATGTGGGGTTTGTGGTTTGACATTGGTAATACTTGTGTGAGTACTCTTTGTGAAAGAATGTCTAGCTTTAAGCGCGCTGTGTTGTGTACTCTGCGTGTATGACCCCCTTCTGTAACTGTCTGAATGAGCTCAATGAGTTTGTTTATGTTTTTTGCTGTCATCATTCTGTTATGCAAAATGTCATTTAGTTACTTACATATTAAATAAAAATCCAGAAATGAATTATATGACATACGCTAAACAGCTGCATGTTACTATTAAATTGACAGAGTACGACACTGTACATGTGTGCAAATTGCCACAATGCTAAAGATAAAATTAGAATTCGTATTCAATAGGATTAAAATAGGCCTCATACAGAGGAATAAAAACGAAATTGTGTGTTTTGTAATCAATAGACTAAAATACACGTTACAGCATTTTCCTTTAATACATTGTATTAGACATTAAAAGGCATGCACATCATATGAGTGAATTTGGTCGTTGCTGAACTAAATACACTTTATAGAAAGATAGATTTGACTGCATTGAAATGCCTCAGTTTTTAAATAGACTGTGACATGCTTTCTTTCAGCACCCGAGAAAAAAGCTTTCCAACAGCTGTGTTTAAACTGACTAACTGAAAAGAAACTGTTTGACACAGCAAATGGGGATTTAACTCTGTCAGGGTATTTCAAATAATAAAGGGGTTTTTCCTGAGAAAGGCATGAAAATTCGACGCCTGCTGACAAACAACAGCTGCATAAATAGCATATGGCTATTCCTGATCACGGCCACAGACAGGAATGCTGAGTCAGCGAAATTTTAAGTCAGTGTAAAACTGGTATAAGGGCCTGCATTATTTTAAAAGTTTCAAAAAAACCAGTTTCATTATTTTGGATAACAGAGAACAAAATTGAAAGTAGGGATTTCCTTTCTTAATGCCTTTTTTTACATAAGTACATCTGTGGTTCTGATGTTAAATGATAACTGTCCTTTTAAAAAGTGGCGCAGACTTTTCATGTTTCAAGTAAGGCTTCTGTGCTTAGGGTTATGAATGAATGCGTTTAAATATGATAGGCTACGAATGAAGCTTGCTTTTCAAATGTGGAATCATCAAAATGGTTGGTTTTGATTAAAAAAATAAATAAAGTTAATTATATGAAAAAAAATATATTGTTAAACATAAATGCTTTAAATTCGTTTTTTCATCTTTATAAAGCCTAATCATCATACTGTGAATTCCTAGTATCAAAGTTGAATTTAAGCAGTGCTGTACCGCAATAAGAAGGGAACTTAAATGTGAAATGTCACTTTACCCAGCCGTACAAAACTCATTTTTATAAGGGTATATCTTATACATTTCTGATTTCCCATTCCTGGGCTATCTAGAGAACACTCTGGGGGTTCCTATTATGCAAAAATATTGTAGGATATTCATTTTTAAGTGCCCCTACCACCAAAGTCGAAATTGAGCTAAATTCACAATTTTACAACCAGTTCTACCACTCAAGGCAGTTTTAACGTGCTCTCAGGCTTCCATAAAGTATATGCAAGTATAAAACAAACAGCTGACCTACTGCACCCAACACACTGTACATAAATGAAAATAAGTATACAGAAACCAGCAGACGTTATTATCCTACCTTTAAATTACTGGCAAACGGATCGGACAGGACTGCCTTTTAGCTGTGATTCTCCAGAGTTGCTTTGCATTACGAAAACCGCATGGCAAGCCTTGCACAAACAAAATGAACAGCTGCTGAACGGGTCAAAGGTCGGAGTTCTGCATTTAGCAACTTAGCAGGGTGAAGGGTAATGTTTGCTGGGACACTTCGACCTTCGAAAAGTTTTTGAAAGACGAGATGATAGCGCAAAGAGAGAAAGAGAAGCTTTGCTTCCTATTTTTGGCAAACACACGTTTTGCGCACTCATATGAAACGAAGGAAAACAGCCCTCAGTTGAGCATTGATCTGCCAGGTATATAAAATAATGGTTTTAGTTTAAAGAATACTGTGTAGGGGCTACGATAAGGAGGAAATGGATTTTAGTTTGCATTCATGCGCCCTCATGTTAATCTAGTACAATTGCTCAAGGAATTGATACATTTGTTAGCTGACGCTTTCTACAGTACTCGATGTGCTTGAATCAGAGAATAGCCACTTTCTAAGATATCTCCTACAAGTTTGTTTGTGCCCAGTTGCTACAAATAGGGGTTGAAAGTGTTGACAGAAGTAAAACCTGAGCATAGTCCTGGGCACACGCAGTGAGGGTATTGGTAATGTGATACGCAGTATAGAAGCGTTATTCAAAAGCAACGGTCAACATCAGTATTTATCCAAATAGAAGTTATTTATTTCAACAACTGTGTTGAATATAGTACATCAGCTTAGTAAACCAGCCGACACGTGTTTCGTCACCGGGAACAGTCCCGTGACTCATCAGGGCTGGGAAGGATACAAAGAATAAAAGTAAATAATAAATACGGAAAAACTGATAAACAAAATGGGGCCTAGTCTGTGCCAGACGAGTAATTCGAATGGAGCGGGATCACCCGAAGTGACTATTGGGAACATGAACAGCTAAATGTGACCCATGTAGTCATAAGTGACATTCGTGTAGGTGCCGCTGCCCATGGGACACGGGCGAAAGCGCGGGAAAACATCTCAGCATATTGTGACCGGTGTGATGGTGCCGCTCTCATGTGAAACATCAAACATGAGGAAAGCGCGGAAAAACTGTAACATTATATAAGTGTTCAGTGCTAGACAAAGCATTAAGTAGTAGTTGGAGCTAAAGGTGAAGAAAGGAAAATGTAAGCAATAAGAAGGCCTGATATGAAGAGGAAAGAAAACGGGTAAAGGATCTGCACTAAGAAACTGCTAGACAAGTACTGAAGAGAGGAGGAGGAGGAAAGGAGGGGACTCAAGAATCAGTGGGAAGAGGATCAGAAGACGTGACATGGAAATGAGGGAAAGAGAAATAAGGTGAGCGGGTGGGTGAAGAGTCCGAAGAAGGGGGAAGCTACTGGAAGGGTTCTGATGATAGACGGAGAGAAAACTCAAGACGAGATTGGAAGGTGTGGGTGGTGGTGAAGGTGACAGGGGAAAAGAAACAAGTTGAAGGCTTACCAAAGAACAAGAAAGGTAACGACGACCCGTGGGGGTAGAGTCGAAACCGAGAGTAATGATGACGTAGCCCGGTAGAGGGGGAGGCGAGGTGTTGGAAACAAGGGTGCAGCGAGGAAGGAAACTGCTGGGAGAAGGAAGGAATAAGCATGACACAACTGGCACAATGGTAATAACTGGTGGGCTAAAGCAAGGGTAGAGTATGAGAGTCTTACCGAGTGGGGTCTCCCTGGGCTGTCGCACGTACGACGAAGAGGCGGGTACGCCTCGGCCGTAGTAAGAGGCAGAATCTAGAATAACGTGGAAGGCTGTCCAGTGGCCGGCTCGTTGGGAGGTGCACTATGCCGGGTAGGCGGGGTGCGAGGGTTAGGCTGGGGAAAAGAACGGGGAGGGGACGTATGAGGAACACGATACAAAGGCGAGGAGAAAGGTGAATGAAGGAGAAGAAAAGAAAAACTTACCCCGGGTTCGGGAATAGGAGAGGACTCAATAGGTGTGCATGGCAGGGTATTGGAACGCCTATTGGGAAACAAAGGAAGGGGACACTGCTGTGGTAAGCAATTCGGAGAGTACAGGGGTTGAGGAGCTGGGAGGAACCGCCACGACTCTTACCTGGGGTCCGGATCGGAGAACAGCGAGGGCGCACTGGAGCCGTGAAATGAGTGAGACAGGAAGGTGGGAGGGGAGCTATAACGGGAATAGAGGTGAAAGGCTAGAGCGGGAACAATGGGAGATCCGACCTGGCGGTGGCCATGTTGGAAAACTCGGGGAAAGGGCGGAAGTAATGCGCATGAGCGGGGGACGAGACACTATCTGTAAGGCACCCGCTGCCTCGAAAAACTAGCATGGGAATTAGGGCGAAAGACGAAGAGTACAGTCAGAGGTACGTGACAGAGTACAGACAAATCTCAAAGGCAGTCAATTATGAACAGATAAGACACTGAAAGGATAATGTATGTTACAAAGACAGTGGGGACATGTGAAAGGATATAAAGAGGGGAGATCCTGACCCCGAGTATTACGTATGTAATGTCAAGAAAAGACATATCTCGAAGGCAGTCAATTACGAACAGTTATGACAATGAAAGATTAATGTGTATATCATACTTACATTAGGTACATGTGAAACGATATAAAGAGGAGAGAACCTTAGACTGAGTATCAAGATCGTTGGGTTAAAAAGGACAGACATGAGAAGTGCGGTAATGCAGATCAACTATATCAAAACCTGAATCGTAGGAAGCTTAGTCAGTGGGGAGATGTAGAAATAACACGGAAGTATGGTTAAGGGAGAAAAACTCAGGGGGTTAAACATGCAGGCAATGATAGGCACACATTATGAGATACTGAGCAGACGATGCCACATGAGTAGTATGGAGAGTAGACATACCAACATCTACTGATTATATGGGAAGAAAACAGATGTCATGACAAAATAATGGCACAAATTAAAGATTCAAGAGAGCAAATTTTGTCATAATAATCATTCACCCAGGAAGTAATGTAACTCGTGATCAGTGTTCAGTCCATGTTGTACTGTTCGCAGACGCATGATCCAAGTTGCTTCCAGGCGTCTGAGTCTGAGTTCTCTGTTGCCACCTCTTACATTGGTGGCTGCCATGTCAAATCCAAAAAGGAAATCCGTTTTTTAGGGCCCTGGTTGGGACAAGTGGCAGCATGGATCGCCATGGGATATCTGGTGTCTAGATTGTTGAGAGCTCTGACATGTTCTCCAATACGGTCTTTGAGTGGTCTGATGGTGCTTCCAATGTACCAAAGTTTGCAGGTGCATTCAAGTATATAGACCACAAATTTTGTATTGCAGTTGATGTTATGTTGAATTTGATACTGATTTTTGTTCACGGCCGTGAAATTTCTGATTCCATGCTGGGCTAGTTTGCAGACACCGCAGTGACCACACTTGAAGAAACCGAGATTATGAGTCGTTAGCCAAATGGGCCTGGTGTTAGGGCCAGGGATGCTGGGGCTGAGTCTGGTTTTCAGGGTCCTACCTCTTCTGTATGTGATTTGTGGTTTAGGTGGTACAATCCCTATAAGTGTGTTATCTGCAAGTAGTACATTCCAATGTTTGTTTAGGCTCTTCTTCATAGCTAACCCCATGTCGCTGTAGTCAGTGATAAGGCGAACAGGTTGGTCTTGATCAGTGATTGTCCGTCTAGTGTGTAAGGTGTCTTCTCTTTTAATGTTCCTGATTCTTTTCTCTGCAGAGCTGATGGTACGGGCACTATAACCTCTGTTTCTGAATCTTTGTTTCATATTAGTAAGGCACTTTTGAAATTCTGGTTCCTCACTGCAGTTTCTCCTGGCTCTCATGAATTCTCCGTACGGAATTGCCTTTATTTGGTGTGGGGGATGTGAGCTGTCTGCATGCAAGATGGCATTGCATGATGTTTCTTTTCTATATAGGCGACTTTCTATGGTGTTGGACTTGATGTAGATTTCCACATCAAGAAATGTGATGTTTGTGGCACTGGAATTACCTGTGAATTTCATGTTCATGTCGTTACGGTTAAGGTGAGCACAGAATTTGTCGAGTTCAAGTTGTGACCCTGACCAAAGGAGTAAGCAGTCATCTATGTAGCGGCCCCAGTATATTATGGAGTCAATCCATTGTGCCCCTTCTGTGCCCCAAATCCATTTAGATTCCAGGACACCCATGTACAGATTCGCAAACGAGGGTGAAAATTTTGAGCCCATAGCCACTCCTTTGTTCTGTTTATACCATGTACCGTCATAGATGAAGAAGTTGTTGTTTAATATGATGTCCATCATAGCAACTAGCATCTGGGTATGTTGCCATAAGTTGGCTGGTCTATTGTTAAGTATGCTGGTGACAGCCTTGAGCCCTAGAGTAGGTTCGATGGTGGTATACAGAGAGACTACATCCAGGGTGGCCAGGATCATTTCCGGATGCCATTGGACATCTGCTAAGATACTGAGAATGTGTTTGGTGTCCTGGATGTATGATGGCTGATTCATAACCAGAGTACCAAGAAAGAGGTCAACATATTGTGCTATTCTCTCAGTGGGTCCACCAATGCCTGACACAATAGGTCTTCCCGGGGGAAGGGAGTCGTCTTGTGTATCTTGGGCACGGTGTATAGACAGGGGAACGTCGGTCTGTGGACTCTTAGATATAATAGTTCTTGGTCATCAATGAGACCTTGCGCGTGCCATTGAGATAGGTGTTTGTTGATAGTGGTGACAAGGGGGGCTATTGGGTTGTAGGGAAGCTGCTCATAGCAGGAAATGTCACCTAGTTGGGATATGATTTCGGCATGATAGTCTGATCTATTCATAATGACTACATTGCCCCCTTTGTCCGCTTCTTTAATTATGATATTTCTGTCGGACGTGAGTTGTTTGAGAGCTACTCTTTCTTCTCTGCAGAGATTGTCTTTAATCCTATGTCTGGTCTTTGCTGTTCTGGTTTCGTGTCTGTCCATATCATTTAACACTAAGTTATAGAATGTGTCAACTGCATTGCCCCCTGGGAGCATGGGTGTCCACTTGGATTTGGGTTTAAAACCACTGTGCAGGCTGAGATCATCTTCTATATCTAATTCTTGTAGGAGATTCTCCATGTTGGTGGGTATATCGTCCAGGTCAGTGAGTGAGAGCAAAAGGTGAGTGGCCTCGATGTCGCTTATGCTCTGTGCTCCTGACGTATTGTCTGAGCAAATCTTACTGCCTCTTCTTAAGGTGGGCGGAATACCATAAAAGTGTTTTTTGATTTTAATGCCCCTGATAAACTTGAACAGGTCAACTTTGTGTCTGCAGGTGTCTCCCTGTTCGTGCGGGTTAAAGCTCAGGCCTTTGCTAAGCAAAGATATCATGCTATTATTGAGGTTCTGGGAGGAGAGATTGACGACTTGTATACCTAAATTATCTGGATCTACTTGTCCTTCTCGTTCCCGGATCTTAGTTTCTTTTTGTAATCTTCTGTGTCCTGCCCTTTTGCCCCTGCGGGTCTTCTGTCTTGTGTTGTATTTCTTTGTAGCGTTCTGTTCTCTCTCCTTATGGCCTGTACCTCCTTTAAAAAAGAAGATGTAGTTGGAGGTATTTTGTTAGAATTGCTGCCCTGGTTTTCTCCCTCACTATCGCTAGTGGCGATAGTGTTTAGTGATGTGGAGCTGGATGAGAGTGAGATAGTTTCTGTTCTGATGTGTCTCTCGCCCTGTCCTGTGGTGTTGACAAGTTTATCGTATTTCCTGGCAAAGGTATAAACTCGTCCTTCTCTGTAATCAGCTTCGTCCCTTTTCAGTTGACGTGTTTTTCTATCTTTTATTTCGTTTTGGTGTTTTATAAGAATGTCATTTAAGATGACGTAGTTTTTACTTGTGGCTTCTTCTAAGTTTAAATCTGCTATTTCTTTCTCGAGATTGGTGATCTCGATTTGTAATTTGGCTACTTTTCTTTCCGCGTTCTCAATCAGAATGTTAATAAGGGTGTTTGAGTTAGAGTTCAAAGTTTCTTCCCATTTACCTAAAAGGTCATCGTCTAAGTCGTCAAATGTAGGGAAAATCTGTGAACGGAGTCCCCTAGGAACTCTGTTCAGTCTCAGGTATTGTTTGAGTGTGGCACTATCCCACCACCTAGAGTTTTCTGTTTTTTTGAGTCTTTCTAGTTTCAGAAATTTCTCTCTTAGACCTTCTCTGCTTGTGGGGTGATTGCTTGTTGATGCAGAGGTATTGGTGATCCCTTTAGATAGATTCTCAAATAGCTCTGACGCGACCTTGTCTCTATCCATACTCTAAACTAAGAGACTGAGTGTACTAAAGTTAGACGCTGCGGCTGCCTTTCCTGAGACGTGAAATGGAGGTAAGGATGGGGGTTTTTATGTTTAGTCAGGAAATGGCGCTCAGGCAATTGCGTGTGCTATTAATGAACCTTTGGTAATGCGGTGCTGCCAGATCAGGGGAATAACCCGATAACCCCTGGGGAATCTGTGGGTCATGAGATCCACAAATTATAACATGAGCATAGTCCTGGGCACACGCAGTGAGGGTATTGGTAATGTGATACGCAGTATAGGAGCGTTATTCAAAAGCAACGGTCAACATCAGTATTTATCCAAATAGAAGTTATTTATTTCAACAACTGTGTTGAATATAGTACATCAGCTTAGTAAACCAGCCGACACGTGTTTCGTCACCGGGAACAGTCCCGTGACTCATCAGGGCTGGGAAGGATACAAAGAATAAAAGTAAATAATAAATACGGAAAAACTGATAAACAAAATGGGGCCTAGTCTGTGCCAGACGAGTAATTCGAATGGAGCGGGATCACCCGAAGTGACTATACGGGAACATGAACAGCTAAATGTGACCCATGTAGTCATAAGTGACATTCGTGTAGGTGCCGCTGCCCATGGGACACGGGCGAAAGCGCGGGAAAACATCTCAGCATATTGTGACCGGTGTGATGGTGCCGCTCTCATGTGGAACATCAAACATGAGGAAAGCGCGGAAAAACTGTAACATTATATAAGTGTTCAGTGCTAGACAAAGCATTAAGTAGTAGTTGGAGCTAAAGGTGAAGAAAGGAAAATGTAAGCAATAAGAAGGCCTGATATGAAGAGGAAAGAAAACGGGTAAAGGATCTGCACTAAGAAACTGCTAGACAAGTACTGAAGAGAGGAGGAGGAGGAAAGGAGGGGACTCAAGAATCAGTGGGAAGAGGATCAGAAGACGTGACATGGAAATGAGGGAAGGAGAAATAAGGTGAGCGGGTGGGTGAAGAGTCCGAAGAAGGGGGAAGCTACTGGAAGGGTTCTGATGATAGACGGAGAGAAAACTCAAGACGAGATTGGAAGGTGTGGGTGGTGGTGAAGGTGACAGGGGAAAAGAAACAAGATGAAGGCTTACCAAAGAACAAGAAAGGTAACGACGACCCGTGGGGGTAGAGTCGAAACCGAGAGTAATGATGACGTAGCCCGGTAGAGGGGGAGGCGAGGTGTTGGAAACAAGGGTGCAGCGAGGAAGGAAACTGCTGGGAGAAGGAAGGAATAAGCATGACACAACTGGCACAATGGTAATAACTGGTGGGCTAAAGCAAGGGTAGAGTATGAGAGTCTTACCGAGTGGGGTCTCCCTGGGCTGTCGCACGTACGACGAAGAAGCGGGTACGCCTCGGCCGTAGTAAGAGGCAGAATCTAGAATAACGTGGAAGGCTGTCCAGTGGCCGGCTCGTTGGGAGGTGCACTATGCCAGGTAGGCGGGGTGCGAGGGTTAGGCTGGGGAAAAGAACGGGGAGGGGACGTATGAGGAACACGATACAAAGGCGAGGAGAAAGGTGAATGAAGGAGAAGAAAAGAAAAACTTACCCCGGGTTCGGGAATAGGAGAGGACTCAATAGGTGTGCATGGCAGGGTATTGGAACGCCTATTGGGAAACAAAGGAAGGGGACACTGCTGTGGTAAGCAAATCGGAGAGTACAGGGGTTGAGGAGCTGGGAGGAACCGCCACGACTCTTACCTGGGGTCCGGATCGGAGAACAGCGAGGGCGCACTGGAGCCGTGAAATGAGTGAGACAGGAAGGTGGGAGGGGAGCTATAACGGGAATAGAGGTGAAAGGCTAGAGCGGGAACAATGGGAGATCCGACCTGGCGGTGGCCATGTTGGAAAACTCGGGGAAAGGGCGGAAGTAATGCGCATGAGCGGGGGACGAGACACTATCTGTAAGGCACCCGCTGCCTCGAAAAACTAGCATGGGAATTAGGGCGAAAGACGAAGAGTACAGTCAGAGGTACGTGACAGAGTACAGACAAATCTCAAAGGCAGTCAATTATGAACAGATAAGACACTGAAAGGATAATGTATGTTACAAAGACAGTGGGGACATGTGAAAGGATATAAAGAGGGGAGATCCTGACCCCGAGTATTACGTATGTAATGTCAAGAAAAGACATATCTCGAAGGCAGTCAATTACGAACAGTTATGACAATGAAAGATTAATGTGTATATCATACTTACATTAGGTACATGTGAAACGATATAATGAGGAGAGAACCTTAGACTGAGTATCAAGATCGTTAGGTTAAAAAGGACAGACATGAGAAGTGCGGTAATGCAGATCAACTATATCAAAACCTGAATCGTAGGAAGCTTAGTCAGTGGGGAGATGTAGAAATAACACGGAAGTATGGTTAAGGGAGAAAAACTCAGGGGGTTAAACATGCAGGCAATGATAGGCACACATTATGAGATACTGAGCAGACGATGCCACATGAGTAGTATGGAGAGTAGACATACCAACATCTACTGATTATATGGGAAGAAAACAGATGTCATGACAAAATAATGGCACAAATTAAAGATTCAAGAGAGCAAATTTTGTCATAATAATCATTCACCCAGGAAGTAATGTAACTCGTGATCAGTGTTCAGTCCATGTTGTACTGTTCGCAGACGCATGATCCAAGTTGCTTCCAGGCGTCTGAGTCTGAGTTCTCTGTTGCCACCTCTTACATTGGTGGCTGCCATGTCAAATCCAAAAAAGGAAATCCGTTTTTAGGGCCCTGGTTGGGACAAGTGGCAGCATGGATCGCCATGGGATATCTGGTGTCTAGATTGTTGAGAGCTCTGACATGTTCTCCAATACGGTCTTTGAGTGGTCTGATGGTGCTTCCAATGTACCAAAGTTTGCAGGTGCATTCAAGTATATAGACCACAAATTTTGTATTGCAGTTGATGTTATGTTGAATTTGATACTGATTTTTGTTCACGGCCGTGAAATTTCTGATTCCATGCTGGGCTAGTTTGCAGACACCGCAGTGACCACACTTGAAGAAACCGAGATTATGAGTCGTTAGC
This sequence comes from Calotriton arnoldi, assembly GCA_963921515.1. Classification (NCBI taxonomy): domain Eukaryota; kingdom Metazoa; phylum Chordata; class Amphibia; order Caudata; family Salamandridae; genus Calotriton; species Calotriton arnoldi. Next base: position 313,555 of record CAWUFW010009256.1, on the reverse strand, counting down.
CAAATGGGCCTGGTGTTAGGGCCAGGGATGCTGGGGCTGAGTCTGGTTTTCAGGGTCCTACCTCTTCTGTATGTGATTTGTGGTTTAGGTGGTACAATCCCTATAAGTGTGTTATCTGCAAGTAGTACATTCCAATGTTTGTTTAGGCTCTTCTTCATAGCTAACCCCATGTCGCTGTAGTCAGTGATAAGGCGAACAGGTTGGTCTTGATCAGTGATTGTCCGTCTAGTGTGTAAGGTGTCTTCTCTTTTAATGTTCCTGATTCTTTTCTCTGCAGAGCTGATGGTACGGGCACTATAACCTCTGTTTCTGAATCTTTGTTTCATATTAGTAAGGCACTTTTGAAATTCTGGTTCCTCACTGCAGTTTCTCCTGGCTCTCATGAATTCTCCGTACGGAATTGCCTTTATTTGGTGTGGGGGATGTGAGCTGTCTGCATGCAAGATGGCATTGCATGATGTTTCTTTTCTATATAGGCGACTTTCTATGGTGTTGGACTTGATGTAGATTTCCACATCAAGAAATGTGATGTTTGTGGCACTGGAATTACCTGTGAATTTCATGTTCATGTCGTTACGGTTAAGGTGAGCACAGAATTTGTCGAGTTCAAGTTGTGACCCTGACCAAAGGAGTAAGCAGTCATCTATGTAGCGGCCCCAGTATATTATGGAGTCAATCCATTGTGCCCCTTCTGTGCCCCAAATCCATTTAGATTCCAGGACACCCATGTACAGATTCGCAAACGAGGGTGAAAATTTTGAGCCCATAGCCACTCCTTTGTTCTGTTTATACCATGTACCGTCATAGATGAAGAAGTTGTTGTTTAATATGATGTCCATCATAGCAACTAGCATCTGGGTATGTTGCCATAAGTTGGCTGGTCTATTGTTAAGTATGCTGGTGACAGCCTTGAGCCCTAGAGTAGGTTCGATGGTGGTATACAGAGAGACTACATCCAGGGTGGCCAGGATCATTTCCGGATGCCATTGGACATCTGCTAAGATACTGAGAATGTGTTTGGTGTCCTGGATGTATGATGGCTGATTCATAACCAGAGTACCAAGAAAGAGGTCAACATATTGTGCTATTCTCTCAGTGGGTCCACCAATGCCTGACACAATAGGTCTTCCCGGGGGAAGGGAGTCGTCTTGTGTATCTTGGGCACGGTGTATAGACAGGGGAACGTCGGTCTGTGGACTCTTAGATATAATAGTTCTTGGTCATCAATGAGACCTTGCGCGTGCCATTGAGATAGGTGTTTGTTGATAGTGGTGACAAGGGGGGCTATTGGGTTGTAGGGAAGCTGCTCATAGCAGGAAATGTCACCTAGTTGGGATATGATTTCGGCATGATAGTCTGATCTATTCATAATGACTACATTGCCCCCTTTGTCCGCTTCTTTAATTATGATATTTCTGTCGGACGTGAGTTGTTTGAGAGCTACTCTTTCTTCTCTGCAGAGATTGTCTTTAATCCTATGTCTGGTCTTTGCTGTTCTGGTTTCGTGTCTGTCCATATCATTTAACACTAAGTTATAGAATGTGTCAACTGCATTGCCCCCTGGGAGCATGGGTGTCCACTTGGATTTGGGTTTAAAACCACTGTGCAGGCTGAGATCATCTTCTATATCTAATTCTTGTAGGAGATTCTCCATGTTGGTGGGTATATCGTCCAGGTCAGTGAGTGAGAGCAAAAGGTGAGTGGCCTCGATGTCGCTTATGCTCTGTGCTCCTGACGTATTGTCTGAGCAAATCTTACTGCCTCTTCTTAAGGTGGGCGGAATACCATAAAAGTGTTTTTTGATTTTAATGCCCCTGATAAACTTGAACAGGTCAACTTTGTGTCTGCAGGTGTCTCCCTGTTCGTGCGGGTTAAAGCTCAGGCCTTTGCTAAGCAAAGATATCATGCTATTATTGAGGTTCTGGGAGGAGAGATTGACGACTTGTATACCTAAATTATCTGGATCTACTTGTCCTTCTCGTTCCCGGATCTTAGTTTCTTTTTGTAATCTTCTGTGTCCTGCCCTTTTGCCCCTGCGGGTCTTCTGTCTTGTGTTGTATTTCTTTGTAGCGTTCTGTTCTCTCTCCTTATGGCCTGTACCTCCTTTAAAAAAGAAGATGTAGTTGGAGGTATTTTGTTAGAATTGCTGCCCTGGTTTTCTCCCTCACTATCGCTAGTGGCGATAGTGTTTAGTGATGTGGAGCTGGATGAGAGTGAGATAGTTTCTGTTCTGATGTGTCTCTCGCCCTGTCCTGTGGTGTTGACAAGTTTATCGTATTTCCTGGCAAAGGTATAAACTCGTCCTTCTCTGTAATCAGCTTCGTCCCTTTTCAGTTGACGTGTTTTTCTATCTTTTATTTCGTTTTGGTGTTTTATAAGAATGTCATTTAAGATGACGTAGTTTTTACTTGTGGCTTCTTCTAAGTTTAAATCTGCTATTTCTTTCTCGAGATTGGTGATCTCGATTTGTAATTTGGCTACTTTTCTTTCCGCGTTCTCAATCAGAATGTTAATAAGGGTGTTTGAGTTAGAGTTCAAAGTTTCTTCCCATTTACCTAAAAGGTCATCGTCTAAGTCGTCAAATGTAGGGAAAATCTGTGAACGGAGTCCCCTAGGAACTCTGTTCAGTCTCAGGTATTGTTTGAGTGTGGCACTATCCCACCACCTAGAGTTTTCTGTTTTTTGAGTCTTTCTAGTTTCAGAAATTTCTCTCTTAGACCTTCTCTGCTTGTGGGGTGATTGCTTGTTGATGCAGAGGTATTGGTGATCCCTTTAGATAGATTCTCAAATAGCTCTGACGCGACCTTGTCTCTATCCATACTCTAAACTAAGAGACTGAGTGTACTAAAGTTAGACGCTGCGGCTGCCTTTCCTGAGACGTGAAATGGAGGTAAGGATGGGGGTTTTTATGTTTAGTCAGGAAATGGCGCTCAGGCAATTGCGTGTGCTATTAATGAACCTTTGGTAATGCGGTGCTGCCAGATCAGGGGAATAACCCGATAACCCCTGGGGAATCTGTGGGTCATGAGATCCACAAATTATAACATGAGCATAGTCCTGGGCACACGCAGTGAGGGTATTGGTAATGTGATACGCAGTATAGAAGCGTTATTCAAAAGCAACGGTCAACATCAGTATTTATCCAAATAGAAGTTATTTATTTCAACAACTGTGTTGAATATAGTACATCAGCTTAGTAAACCAGCCGACACGTGTTTCGTCACCGGGAACAGTCCCGTGACTCATCAGGGCTGGGAAGGATACAAAGAATAAAAGTAAATAATAAATACGGAAAAACTGATAAACAAAATGGGGCCTAGTCTGTGCCAGACGAGTAATTCGAATGGAGCGGGATCACCCGAAGTGACTATTGGGAACATGAACAGCTAAATGTGACCCATGTAGTCATAAGTGACATTCGTGTAGGTGCCGCTGCCCATGGGACACGGGCGAAAGCGCGGGAAAACATCTCAGCATATTGTGACCGGTGTGATGGTGCCGCTCTCATGTGAAACATCAAACATGAGGAAAGCGCGGAAAAACTGTAACATTATATAAGTGTTCAGTGCTAGACAAAGCATTAAGTAGTAGTTGGAGCTAAAGGTGAAGAAAGGAAAATGTAAGCAATAAGAAGGCCTGATATGAAGAGGAAAGAAAACGGGTAAAGGATCTGCACTAAGAAACTGCTAGACAAGTACTGAAGAGAGGAGGAGGAGGAAAGGAGGGGACTCAAGAATCAGTGGGAAGAGGATCAGAAGACGTGACATGGAAATGAGGGAAAGAGAAATAAGGTGAGCGGGTGGGTGAAGAGTCCGAAGAAGGGGGAAGCTACTGGAAGGGTTCTGATGATAGACGGAGAGAAAACTCAAGACGAGATTGGAAGGTGTGGGTGGTGGTGAAGGTGACAGGGGAAAAGAAACAAGTTGAAGGCTTACCAAAGAACAAGAAAGGTAACGACGACCCGTGGGGGTAGAGTCGAAACCGAGAGTAATGATGACGTAGCCCGGTAGAGGGGGAGGCGAGGTGTTGGAAACAAGGGTGCAGCGAGGAAGGAAACTGCTGGGAGAAGGAAGGAATAAGCATGACACAACTGGCACAATGGTAATAACTGGTGGGCTAAAGCAAGGGTAGAGTATGAGAGTCTTACCGAGTGGGGTCTCCCTGGGCTGTCGCACGTACGACGAAGAGGCGGGTACGCCTCGGCCGTAGTAAGAGGCAGAATCTAGAATAACGTGGAAGGCTGTCCAGTGGCCGGCTCGTTGGGAGGTGCACTATGCCAGGTAGGCGGGGTGCGAGGGTTAGGCTGGGGAAAAGAACGGGGAGGGGACGTATGAGGAACACGATACAAAGGCGAGGAGAAAGGTGAATGAAGGAGAAGAAAAGAAAAACTTACCCCGGGTTCGGGAATAGGAGAGGACTCAATAGGTGTGCATGGCAGGGTATTGGAACGCCTATTGGGAAACAAAGGAAGGGGACACTGCTGTGGTAAGCAATTCGGAGAGTACAGGGGTTGAGGAGCTGGGAGGAACCGCCACGACTCTTACCTGGGGTCCGGATCGGAGAACAGCGAGGGCGCACTGGAGCCGTGAAATGAGTGAGACAGGAAGGTGGGAGGGGAGCTATAACGGGAATAGAGGTGAAAGGCTAGAGCGGGAACAATGGGAGATCCGACCTGGCGGTGGCCATGTTGGAAAACTCGGGGAAAGGGCGGAAGTAATGCGCATGAGCGGGGGACGAGACACTATCTGTAAGGCACCCGCTGCCTCGAAAAACTAGCATGGGAATTAGGGCGAAAGACGAAGAGTACAGTCAGAGGTACGTGACAGAGTACAGACAAATCTCAAAGGCAGTCAATTATGAACAGATAAGACACTGAAAGGATAATGTATGTTACAAAGACAGTGGGGACATGTGAAAGGATATAAAGAGGGGAGATCCTGACCCCGAGTATTACGTATGTAATGTCAAGAAAAGACATATCTCGAAGGCAGTCAATTACGAACAGTTATGACAATGAAAGATTAATGTGTATATCATACTTACATTAGGTACATGTGAAACGATATAAAGAGGAGAGAACCTTAGACTGAGTATCAAGATCGTTGGGTTAAAAAGGACAGACATGAGAAGTGCGGTAATGCAGATCAACTATATCAAAACCTGAATCGTAGGAAGCTTAGTCAGTGGGGAGATGTAGAAATAACACGGAAGTATGGTTAAGGGAGAAAAACTCAGGGGGTTAAACATGCAGGCAATGATAGGCACACATTATGAGATACTGAGCAGACGATGCCACATGAGTAGTATGGAGAGTAGACATACCAACATCTACTGATTATATGGGAAGAAAACAGATGTCATGACAAAATAATGGCACAAATTAAAGATTCAAGAGAGCAAATTTTGTCATAATAATCATTCACCCAGGAAGTAATGTAACTCGTGATCAGTGTTCAGTCCATGTTGTACTGTTCGCAGACGCATGATCCAAGTTGCTTCCAGGCGTCTGAGTCTGAGTTCTCTGTTGCCACCTCTTACATTGGTGGCTGCCATGTCAAATCCAAAAAAGGAAATCCGTTTTTAGGGCCCTGGTTGGGACAAGTGGCAGCATGGATCGCCATGGGATATCTGGTGTCTAGATTGTTGAGAGCTCTGACATGTTCTCCAATACGGTCTTTGAGTGGTCTGATGGTGCTTCCAATGTACCAAAGTTTGCAGGTGCATTCAAGTATATAGACCACAAATTTTGTATTGCAGTTGATGTTATGTTGAATTTGATACTGATTTTTGTTCACGGCCGTGAAATTTCTGATTCCATGCTGGGCTAGTTTGCAGACACCGCAGTGACCACACTTGAAGAAACCGAGATTATGAGTCGTTAGCCAAATGGGCCTGGTGTTAGGGCCAGGGATGCTGGGGCTGAGTCTGGTTTTCAGGGTCCTACCTCTTCTGTATGTGATTTGTGGTTTAGGTGGTACAATCCCTATAAGTGTGTTATCTGCAAGTAGTACATTCCAATGTTTGTTTAGGCTCTTCTTCATAGCTAACCCCATGTCGCTGTAGTCAGTGATAAGGCGAACAGGTTGGTCTTGATCAGTGATTGTCCGTCTAGTGTGTAAGGTGTCTTCTCTTTTAATGTTCCTGATTCTTTTCTCTGCAGAGCTGATGGTACGGGCACTATAACCTCTGTTTCTGAATCTTTGTTTCATATTAGTAAGGCACTTTTGAAATTCTGGTTCCTCACTGCAGTTTCTCCTGGCTCTCATGAATTCTCCGTACGGAATTGCCTTTATTTGGTGTGGGGGATGTGAGCTGTCTGCATGCAAGATGGCATTGCATGATGTTTCTTTTCTATATAGGCGACTTTCTATGGTGTTGGACTTGATGTAGATTTCCACATCAAGAAATGTGATGTTTGTGGCACTGGAATTACCTGTGAATTTCATGTTCATGTCGTTACGGTTAAGGTGAGCACAGAATTTGTCGAGTTCAAGTTGTGACCCTGACCAAAGGAGTAAGCAGTCATCTATGTAGCGGCCCCAGTATATTATGGAGTCAATCCATTGTGCCCCTTCTGTGCCCCAAATCCATTTAGATTCCAGGACACCCATGTACAGATTCGCAAACGAGGGTGAAAATTTTGAGCCCATAGCCACTCCTTTGTTCTGTTTATACCATGTACCGTCATAGATGAAGAAGTTGTTGTTTAATATGATGTCCATCATAGCAACTAGCATCTGGGTATGTTGCCATAAGTTGGCTGGTCTATTGTTAAGTATGTTGGTGACAGCCTTGAGCCCTAGAGTAGGTTCGATGGTGGTATACAGAGAGACTACATCCAGGGTGGCCAGGATCATTTCCGGATGCCATTGGACATCTGCTAAGATACTGAGAATGTGTTTAGTGTCCTGGATGTATGATGGCTGATTCATAACCAGAGTACCAAGAAAGAGGTCAACATATTGTGCTATTCTCTCAGTGGGTCCACCAATGCCTGACACAATAGGTCTTCCCGGGGGGAAGGAAGTCGTCTTGTGTATCTTGGGCACGGTGTATAGACAGGGGAACGTCGGTCTGTGGACTCTTAGATATAATAGTTCTTGGTCATCAATGAGACCTTGCGCGTGCCATTGAGATAGGTGTTTGTTGATAGTGGTGACAAGGGGGCTATTGGGTTGTAGGGAAGCTGCTCATAGCAGGAAATGTCACCTAGTTGGGATATGATTTCGGCATGATAGTCTGATCTATTCATAATGACTACATTGCCCCCTTTGTCCGCTTCTTTAATTATGATATTTCTGTCGGACGTGAGTTGTTTGAGAGCTACTCTTTCTTCTCTGCAGAGATTGTCTTTAATCCTATGTCTGGTCTTTGCTGTTCTGGTTTCGTGTCTGTCCATATCATTTAACACTAAGTTATAGAATGTGTCAACTGCATTGCCCCCTGGGAGCATGGGTGTCCACTTGGATTTGGGTTTAAAACCACTGTGCAGGCTGAGATCATCTTCTATATCTAATTCTTGTAGGAGATTCTCCATGTTGGTGGGTATATCGTCCAGGTCAGTGAGTGAGAGCAAAAGGTGAGTGGCCTCGATGTCGCTTATGCTCTGTGCTCCTGACGTATTGTCTGAGCAAATCTTACTGCCTCTTCTTAAGGTGGGCGGAATACCATAAAAGTGTTTTTTGATTTTAATGCCCCTGATAAACTTGAACAGGTCAACTTTGTGTCTGCAGGTGTCTCCCTGTTCGTGCGGGTTAAAGCTCAGGCCTTTGCTAAGCAAAGATATCATGCTATTATTGAGGTTCTGGGAGGAGAGATTGACCTGTTTCAGGTTTTCCTACTGTCAAAATGGGGGAAGGAGGCTAGCTCCTCTACAAATTAAGGGTAGGCAAAATTATGTTTTCTCTCTTCTTTTTCTCACTTTTTTTGAGTCTGTCTAAGCTGTCTAGGAAATGGCCATGTGATAGTTATTGGCTATTCTGTAATACTGTTTTAAAATTGTTAGAATTAATAAGCTATGTTACTGCCCATCCTGTATGAAAGAATGAGTAGAACAGATTGATGTTCCCTTATTTGATCTTTAAGGAGAACTGTATAGTGGCGGTTTCTGTTCAAAAATCTCAGGTGGCAACACTATTATTGTTTGTTATTCTCATGTTCTATACAGTTTTGCAAGGGCATTGCTAGTTTTTTATTAGCTAGTCTCTGTCAATAAGCTGACAGCCCTTATTAGAGCTGGAGATAGGGTTTTTTTTCCTTTTGAAAATGATGTTACATAGTCCAGATCGTGAAAAGTACAATGCAGGAAAGACGCTCATGTGATCCTTAGCAAACATTTTGAAGGAAAATATTGTTTTATAGGAGTTTGTTTGTCATAACATGTTCTGCTGAAGAAAATGTACCCACTATGTTGAAGTTTAGTTCTTTTTGCAATAAGAATCCCTGTTAAATTAGCAGTTTTAGATTTTCCTGCTGCGCCTATAACATGAGAGCATGGTCCTAAGCATAACATGTAAGAGAAATTATTTTACAAGTGTCTGCAGTCCTGTATAAGTAATGTAAAATCTATGAGTAAAAGTGTAGAACATTTCCTTTTTCTTGAGGGTTCTTCAGATTAGTAATATAGGAATACACCAATGTAAGTATTTGGAGTATGTCTGTATTGTTTTTCTCTTTCCTCAGAATTTAGTAAATGAACACAGACTTCCTTGGCTGTTTGGGATTGGGTGATGTATTACTCTTGTCAGTTCACCAAAACGTTCCTTTTATACTTGCCAATAGGTCCAGGGTTTTCTACTCTTAGATAGATGAAGTGGTTCTTGGGTGCCTTGCTAATGTATGGGGTGCCCCAGGACTAAGAAAGTATTCTGAGACTATCCTCTCTGTTGATAGATTATTTCTGTGCCTTGTCTAAAGACCTCTTGTTCTGTCCACCAATAGATATTTGCTGCCTTACAACCATTGCCAGAGGGGCCCGGACATCAGATCCAGCCTGGGGAGTCAGCGCCACTGCAGCTTGAAGCCAAAGTGAAGGTAACCAGCACAGGCGTTGCTGGCAACTAGGACCTCAGTGAAGGCGGAAGCCCTGGGATGTGAATTGTGTACCCCTGCCACTGTCTTGGGCGAAAGACGGGGTCACAAATCAGAAAGGAGAAATCATGGATCAAGTTTTTGATGCCCAGCTGAGAGAGTCACAGACCGACCAGAACGGCAAGGAGGCTTTGCTTGAGGTGACCCCTTTTGAAACAAGGGTTGCTTCAGAGATCCTAGCATCAGGCCTCTTAATCCTGGTCCCAAAGTGAATGCAAGTTTGCACCTTTGTTTGTTGATCAAGAGATACCTGGGCACACTGGATGCAATTTGTGGCCCTAACAAAAGAGCAGTGCGCCAGCAGAGCAATATAGGAGTTAGGGAAGGACTTGAGTTTAGGGTACAGGTGCTGTGCCTCTGGTGCCTGTTAGATTAAAGTGAAGAGAACTTGTGCACTGCTTGAGACACTGGACAGGATCGTTGAAAGACTTTTTCTTCTCAAACTGGGCCGTGATTCTTGAGTTGCGAGTTGTGCAGCTCCACCGTGGGAACAACAAGAGCCTGCCTGTGAGGCTCAAACGGACACAGGGAGAAGACTCCCCTCTGGCTGGTTCCACAGCAGCTAAAATTTCCCAAGGACTCTTTTTTTGTTAGTAATGTACCCCTTTGGTCGTCCCATTTTTGAGGAGGAGCAGCCCTTTGCGGCTCCTTGTCCTAATTCCTATGGCCCTGTGTGGTCCTCCTGGTCCTTTGGAGCCAGGATGGTTTTTGTAATAATCTGTCTGACTTCTTTAATATTTGCATTACTTATAATGCTTATTCTACACGAAAAATGTTTTCCTGAGCAGTTGACAAATATTACTTTGCCCTCCTCCTAAAAATATATTAAATTGATATTTTAGCCCTCACAAAAGAAATACTGGAAAAGTCTATTGAAAATGTTTTTATTAAGTATGTGCTGTTGGCTATTAATTGAAATAGATAGTCACTGAAATACATCAGAGACCTGAAACTTAGAATTAGACTAGATGATTTTGGACTCTTGTTTCTGCTTGGAGCTGGAAGCTACTGACTATCCTGTGTGTAATGATTAATACTTTTTACATGCTGTGTATGTATCCAATGTGGTCCAATGCTTTGCTCCATTTGCATATCTGCTTGTATACCTGGGAAGAGGGAACGTTGCTGAAACAAAGGCCCAACAAATGTTGAATAAAGAGGTGGCCGAAATAATGTTAATAGATGTACGGGATGAATATCTAGATTACCCCAGATAAACGAATGTCTTCAGCCAATGCTGAAAGGGCCGTCTGTTGTAATTTGGCAGCACTTAAGTTAAGCATTGGCTGAAGACAGCCTGTATTTAGAGGCTAAATTGTCCGCTTTGTGGAATCCATTTTGTATTTCTGGCAGCCATTTTGGCTGCCATGTGCTACCATGTGCTCACCATGTGCTCTGTCCTACCTTCCTGTCAACTGCTCTTGAAATCTGCCTAGAGACAAGTTAACTTTAGTTCCTCTTGCTTTGCACATGCTCAGTTGAGCTTGCAGCTGTTTCAAGTTTATAAATGTCAGGATGTGTCTACTAAAAGTAGAAACTGTTAGCTCCACCCACTTGTCGACTGTGCATTCTCTGTATGACCTTATATGTACCTACAACCAGCATTTGTGTTTGTACCGCCTTCATTTGAGCCCCTGTGTGGGTATAAAAGGACCAGGATCCTTCCATTCAGTGTGCTACTTCATGCATTACTGAAGGGTGATGTGTGAATGTTAGCTCCACCTTATAAGGTTTAATAAACTCTGTCTTTTATATTTCAGTTTCTGTGCCAACTTCTTCCTAAGTGTCTGAGGACTCTGTGCAGAGAAGGGAGAACCCCTAAGCACTGGTAGGCCTTGCTGAGGCTCACTATTACAACACCACTGCCCTAAACCCTGAAACACCACCCCCAGCAAGACCCCCTACACTGCCCGAACACCACTGCACTGCCCTAAACCCTGAAACACCAGCCCCAGCACGACCCCTACACTGCCCGAACACCACTGCACTGCCCTAAACCCTGAAACACCACCCCCTGCACGACCCCCTACACTGCCCAAACACCACTGCACTGCCCTAAACCCTGAAACACCACCCCCAGCACGACCCCCTACACTGCCCGAACACCACTGCACTGCCCTAAACCCTGAAACACCACCCCTGCACGATCCCCTACACTGCCCGAACACTACTGCACTGCCCTAAACCCTGAAACACCACCCCAGCACGACCCCCTACACTGCACAAACACCACTGCACTGCCCTAAACCCCAAAACACTACCCCCAGCAAGACCCCCTACACTGCCCGAACACCACTGCACTGCCCTAAACCCTGAAACATCACCCCCAGCAAGACCCCCTACCCTGCCCGAACACCACTGCCCTAAACCCTGAAACACCACCCCCAGCAAGACCCCCTACACTGCCCGAACACCACTGCACTGCCCTAAACCCTGAAACACCACCCCCAGCATGACCCCTTACACTGCCCGAACACCACTGCACTGCCCTAAACCCTGAAACACCACCCCCAGCACGACCCCCTACACTGCCCGAACACCACTGCACTGCCCTAAACCCTGAAACACCACCCCCAGCACGACCCCCTACACTGCCCGAACACCACTGCACTGCCCTAAACCATGAAACACCAGCCCCAGCACGACCCCCTACACTGTCCGAACACCACTGCACTGCCCTAAACCCTGAAACACCACCCCCAGCATGACCTCCTACACTGCCCGAACACCACTGCACTGCCCTAAACCCTGAAACACCAGCCCCAGCACAACCCCGTACACTGCCCGAACACCACTGCCCTAAACCCTGAAACACCAGCCCCAGCACGACCGCCTACACTGCCCGAAAACCACTGCACTGCCCTAAACCCTGAAACACCAGCCCAAGCATGACCCCCTACACTGCCTGAACACCACTGCACTACCCTAAACCCACAAACACCAGCCCCAGCACGACCCCTACACTGCCCGAACACCACTGCACTGCCCTAAACCCTGAAACACCAGCCCCAGCAAGACCCCTACACTGCCCGAACACCACTGCACTGCCCTAAACCCTGAAACACCACCCCCAGCAAGACCCCCTACACTGCCCGAACACCACTGTACTGCCCTAAACCCTGAAACACCACCCCCTGCACGACCCCCTACACTGCCCAAACACCACTGCACTACCCTAAACCCTGAAACACCAGCCCCCTGCACGACCCCCTACACTGCCCGAACACCACTGCACTGCCCTAAACCTTGAAACACCACCCCCTGCATGACCTTCTACACTGCCGGAACACCACTGCACTGCCCTAAACCCTGAAACACCACCCCCAGCACAACCCCCTACACTGCCCAAACACCACTGCACTGCCCTAAACCCTGAAACATCAACCCCAGCAAGACCCCCTACACTGCCTGAACACCACTGCCCTAAACCCTGAAACACCACCCCATACACTGCATGAACACCAGTGCACTGCCCTAAACCCTGAAACACCACCTCCAGCAAAACCCCCTACACTGCCTGAACACCATTGCTCTGCCCTAAATCCTGAAACACTAGCCCCAGCACGACCCCCTACACTGCCCGAACACCACTGCACTGCCCTAAACCCTGAAACACCACCCCCAGCACGACCCCCTACACTGCCCGAACACCACTGCACTGCCCTAAACCCTGAAACACCAGCCCCAGCAAGACCCCCTACACTGCCCGAACACCACTGCACTGCCCTAAACCCTGAAACACCAGCCCCAGCACGACCACCTACACTGCCCAAACACCACTGCACTGCCCTAAACCCTGAAACACTAGCCCCAGCACAGCCCCCTACACTGCCCGAACACCACTGCACTGCCCTAAACCCTGAAACACCAGCCCCAGCACGACCCCCTACACTGCCCGAACACCACTGTACTGCCCTAAACCCTGAAACACCAGCCCCAGCACGACCCCCTACACTGCCCGAACACCACTGCACTGCCCTAAACCCTGAAACACCACCCCCTGCATGACCCCCTACACTGCCCGAACACCACTGCACTGCCCTAACCCTGAAACACCACCCCCTGCACCGCCCCTACACTGCCCGAACACCACTGCACTGCCCTAAACCCTGAAACACCACCCCCAGCACGACCCCTTTACTGCTCGAACACCACTGCACTGCCCCAAACCCTGAAACACCACCCCAGCACGACCCCCTACACTGCCCGAACACCACTGCCCTAAACCCTGAAACACCACCCCCTGCACGACCCCCTACACTGCCCAAACACCACTGCACTGCCCTAAACCCTGATACACCACCCCTACACTGCTCGAACACCACTGCCCTAAACCCTGAAACACCACCCCCAGCACGACCCCCTACACTGCCCGAACACCACTGCACTGCCCTAAACCCTAAAACACCACCCCCAGCATTACCCCCTACACTGCCCAAACACCACTGCACTGCCCTAAACCCTAGAACACTACCCCCAGCACGACCCCCTACACTACCCGAACACCACTGCACTACCCTAAACCCTAAAATACTACCCCCAGCACAACCCCCTACACTACCCGAACACGTCTGCACTGCCCTAAACCCTCAAACACTCCCCCCAGCACGACCCCCTACACTACCCGAACACCACTGCACTTCCCTAAACCCTAAAGCACTCCTCCCAGCACGACCCCCTACACTACCCGAACACCACTGCACTGCCCTAAACCCTAAAACACTCCCCCAGCACGACCCCCTACACTACCCAAACACCACTGCACTGCCCTATACCCTAAAACACTACCCCCGCATGACCCCCTACACTACCCAAACACCAATGCACTACCCTAATCCCTAAAACACTACCCCCCGCATGACCCCCTACACTACCCTAAACCCTAAAACACTACCCCCGCACGACTCCCTACACTACCCAAAGACCACTGCACTACCCTAAACCCTAAACGACGACCTCCTACACTACACAAACACCACTGCACTACTCTAAACCCTAAAAACTACCCCCAGCACGAACCACTACACTACCCAAACACCACTGCACTACCCTAAACCCTAAAAACTACCCCAGCAGTACCCCTACACTACCCAAACACCACTGCACTACCCTAAACCCTAAAACACTACCCCACCACGACCCCCTACACTACCCAAACACCACTGCACTACCCTAAACCCTAAAACACTCCCCCCAGCACGACTCCCTACACTACCCAAACACCACTGCACTACCCTAAACCCTAAAACACTACCCCAGCACGACCCCCTACACTACCCAAACACCACTGCACTACCCTAAACCCTAAAACACTCCCCCCAACACGACCCTCTTCACTACCTAAACACAACTGCACAATTTGTTACAGGCGTTGCAACGCAGGCCTGTGGTGTTTACTGGAAGTACTTAGTGGGCTAGTTGGGCCCCAGGGACCCTCAGGATTCAAGGTGACCTAATCCCCCAACTTAAAACGCACCACGGGGCGCGTTTGCACAGTGGTGAAGGGAGGGGCGGGCCTCAGGTGACATGTGCGCAAACACCCCTGTGGTGCGTTTTAAGTTGGGGAATTAATTCCCTTTGAATCCTGAGGGACCCTGGAGGCCAACTAGCCCACCAGGTACCTTCAGTAAGCACAACAGAGTTGCGTTGCAGAGAGGTGAAAAAAGGTGCGTGGCCTCGGAACGCCTCTCTGCAACTCAGCTCTGTGGTCCTAACTGTAGGTACCTGGGGGCTAGTTGGGCCCCAGGGACCCTCAGAATTCAAGGGGACTTAATCCCGCAACTTAAAACGTGCCACGGGGTGCGTTTGCACACATGTCACCTCAGGCCCCCTCCCTTCACCACTGTCCAAACGCGCCCTGTAGCGCGTTTAAGAGGTAGTTTTAATCCCCCTGCCCTATTATGTACTAGGGACTTGCAGAGGAGGTCATGCTAATCACAGGGGTACCCCAACGCATAGTGTTCCCTATTGTATGTAGGTGTTTTCACTGTATTCTAAGTGTCTTTTAGCATAGCACTGGCTCTGGTTAGTCAGAGTCAGTTACCACCAGTACCCGTCTGAAAAAGTTGTGGGCACAGGATGATTTTGCAACAAGGCCTCTTTCTGCTCCTCTGTTGGTTCTTTCTGCACATCTTTTGCTTCTTTCTGTGCGTTTTTTCTTCTTTCTTCACATGTCCTACCTCTGTAGGCATAGTTAGAAACTAGCATTTAAAAAACCTTTGAAATTCACTTAAAAATCATAGGTTTCAGGCACGTTATAGTTAGAAATTAGCATTAAAAAACCTTTGAAATTCACTGAAAAAACCATAGGTTTCAGACACGTTATAGTTAGAAATTAGCATTTAAAAAACCTTTGAAATTCACTGAAAAAACCAAAGGTTTTAGGGAAAGTTATAGTTAGTTGGACATTTCACTCGTACAAAACCATAGAAATTCCCCCGTTATAGTTAGTTCAGCTAACTATAACTCGCGCCCCGCAATGCACTGCTGATGATGTCACATATTACATCACTCATGACATGGTCAGTGACATCACTGATGACATCACTGATGACATCTCAAATGACATCACTGATGACATCATCCATGTGATAATTTCATGCATCTTCACACCCTAATATAACTTTTGATACACCCACTCTAAATTACAGACTGCCATTCTCAAAACCATAGACACTCCAACACCAAAAACTACATACCCACTCACTGATTCTTAGGTCTACACACACATCCACTCACTCACCCGTACAGTCACTCATACTTAGTCACTCAGTACAGGACTATCATATGCACTCATACACCTATATAAACACTCACACACCACCACTCATCCATAGAGGTACTCACACACCTAGTCAGTCATGCAAAAACTTAATCACACACCCATTTACTCACCTATACAGTTATACACACACCAGCTCACTTACTCATACAAATACTAGCACATTCTTACGCTCTTATACAATCACTGATACAAGTACACACTCATCCATACAGCCACTCTCACAATCACACACTCTCACTTATAGCCATTTATATACTCCAACACACATATATACTGCCTTTCACATATGTAGTTACTCACACATGTACCACTGAGATATTCATTCAATCACTAACACACCCATACACACACTCACCCACCCATACAGTCCATCACAGATGCACTCTTGAAACCATGCACCCAGTGAATCACCAACTCACACATCTATGCACAGAGTCACACACACCCCACCCACACAAACACTCAGGCACCCATACAGATACTCAATCAATCAATAACCCATGTAGACACTCATGTAGCTATTCAGAAAGCCATGCAGCCGCTTACAAACCAACAGACAGACGGATACAGACATTCACACAGTTTAGTCACTAACCCATGCATTCAGTAAGATACATTTAATCACTCACTGGTAGAGTCAGCCACTCATTCTTCAATACGCCTTTCCCTATATATATTAAACATATTTAAACTTTACAGAAACACACAGTCACTGGATGATGTCATCAGTGATGTCATCAGTGATGTCATCAGTGATGTCACTGACCATGTCATGAGTGATGTAATATGTGACGTCATCAGCAGTGCATTGCGGGGCGCGAGTTATAGTTAGCTGAACTAACTATAACGGGGGAATTTCTATGGTTTTGTACGAGTGAAATGTCCAACTAACTATAACTTTCCCTAAAACCTTTGGTTTTTTCAGTGAATTTCAAAGGTTTTTTAAATGCTAATTTCTAACTATAACGTGTCTGAAACCTATGGTTTTTTCAGTGAATATATTTATAGGTTAGGTTTGGTAATAATGATAGGTCAGAAGAAGTTACATAAGTGCAGACTTGTCTAAATGCATCGTAGAGAACAACATACTCTGTGGCAGTTTAATGCATTTCATGACCTTTTAGAAGAATTATGTGCCCATAACATCTATAAAAAATTTGCTAAAAACATGGTAGCAAACATATACATACAATCAGAGTATACTCAATAATAGTTCAATGCAGAACAACAGAATTCCATTCCTCCCGTGTGTTTAGACCTTTATTAATGCTATCACATTTAAAAATCCAGTCACATTCTGCTCTATTCAACTTTATTTGAATTTCCCCGCCCTTAAGGGGTTTTCGTATCAATTCAATGACCTGCCATCTAATCCCACTAAGAGAGTGGTTATGATCAAGAAAATGAGACACTAGAGTGGCATTAAGAGTTCTGCAACGTATGCGACTCTTATGTTGTGATAAGCGAGACTTCACTTTTTGGATTGTCTGTCCCACATAGATGAGATCACAGGGACACCAGAGGGCGTAAATAACATTCTGTGAGTTACAATTAGTATGGTTCCTCAAATTCTAAACAATGTTATCATGCAGAAACTGGTTAGTATTAGTAGCAGAGTCTCACATGACACAGTTGCCACATTTAAAATGGCCAACGATCTTGTTAAGGCCCCATGAAGATGCCAAGTCCAGGGAATTGGTTTTAGCCAAGGAGGCATGCTCTAAATGGTCCTTTATATTATGGCCCCTTTGGCATGAGAACAGAAGCAAGTCATCAGAGATGCCAATGGATTAAAACAAGGGCAAATGTTTCTTTACAATTTTAGTCGAGCAATACTTTGCATACCAAAAGTGGTCACTACACTACCCTCTCCATTTTGTTTAAGGATGGGGAGTCAGTCGAAATTTGCGATGATTGCACCAAGCCCTTTTTAAAGATCTTTTAATTAGGGGTAAAAGATATCCTCAGTCCTCCAGTTTTTGGGCTAAAATGTTAGCCTCATGAAAATAGTCACTTCTGAATTTGCAATTTCTTCTGATATGAAGAAACTGTCCGAATTGAAGCCCATCCTTCAGACCTTTTCGATGATGGCTTTTATACTGGAGTAAAGTTTTATGGGCAGTAGGTTTAGAGTAAAGTTTAGTGGCTAACTTAGCATCACGAGGCATGATTGTAAGATCTAAATAATCAATCATTTCATTACTTTAGTGGGAGATAAAGTTTAGGTCACGTGAACAAGAGTTCAACCATTCCAGGAAAATGGCTAGGGTTGATGTGTCTCCTCTCCAAATGAAATTTATTTTGTCAATGTAACACCTCCAGTTGTGCACATTGTCGAAACAAGGATTCACAGTGTTATCATATGTGTTTTTCTTTTCAAAATTGTCCACAAACAATATTGCAAAATTTGGGGCATAAGAAGCCCCCTTAGATGTCCCCTTGATTTGTAAAAAATATTGCCCATCAAACTCAAAACAGTTTCGGGTCAGAGAAATTGTCGAAAGGTCAATAATAAATTCGGTTGGGACAATGACTGGACCACTTCTTGTGTTAAGAGCCTCCCTCACCACCTCAATTCCTTCCAATTGGGGAATGTTGGCATACTAGGACTCGATGTCCAAGTAGACCAAAAATTCCCCAGTTAGGTCAAAGTCAATGTCCTCAATCCACACAATCATATAGTTACTGTCTCTTACATAGCTTTTAGTGTTTCTAGCCACATCCTTAATGAAAACATCAATATATTTGTAAAATGGCTCAAAAGCCGAGCCACACCCAGATACAATGGGTCTACCTGGGGTGCATGATTGATTCTTGTGTACTTTGGGCAAGGAATAAAGGACAGGGGTCCTTGGAGCTTTGAGATAAAGATATTCAAATGTGTGTACTCTTAAGAAGCCAGAATTGTTTGCCTTTAAGGTAGTATCAGAAATCACCTTCTGGATTTCAGGTAAGGGATTGGATCTCAACAAGGTATAGTGATTGTTGCTAGAAAGCTGCCATTGAATTTCAGCTTTGTAAGATGTAATTTGCTGAACCACAATACCACCGCCTTTATCAGAGGGTTTGATAGTGAAATCTGTATTGATTTTCAATGTCAAGAGGACCCGTCTTTCATCAAGTGTAATATTGTACGGAATATACTCAAATAGATTTTTTAGACTAGTAACCGCCTTCATAAGCATTGTCTCGAAAGCCAGTAGTTAAACTGGAATTTTATTGCTGGGTGATTGAAAGAGGAGGGTGGTCTTAATTTCGAAGGATTAAAAGTTTCAGGAGAGCAGTTATTCAGAAAGAAGGCTTTTTAATGCTGAAACAATTCCATATGGATATTGAACAAATTGCCTTTTTCCGTGGGCACAAAACTTAGGGCCTCATTTATGAGGTTTTGCTGTAGGGCAGCACCGCAGGCCTTCCTGCTGCACTGCCCTATGGCAAAAGAAAAGGGCAGGAATGCGCCATATCTATCAGATACGCCGAATTCCAGTCCTTTTCACCTGCGCCGATGCACAATGGGCTGCCATGCGCCAATGTAGGCACCTGTGCACCATGGTGCAAGGGTGCCAGCACTGCAGGGATGATTACCTTTGTGCAGGAATGGAAACCTTCCTGCACAAAAACAATCACAAGAGGCTTTTTCCCTCTTTCTATGTGTGCTGCAGAATGCAGCACAAATAGAAAAAGGAAAAACAAGGAGAAATAAAGATATTTCTCCTTGTTGTGCCTCCCTTACTCCTCCCCTGGGAGGCATACGTTTTTAGCACTGCCTCAGATTTACGATTTCTCGTAAATCTGGTGCAGTGTCAAAAGGCCATAGATGTTGTTTGGAATGCCCCCAGCAACACCCATTGCTCGCTCCTTTAAAGCAGACAACTGCAATAAAGGGAAGGATATTTATGAGGCAGCATTAAGCCCAAAAAAGTGGCTTAGTGCTGCCTCGTAAATATAGAGCAGGTTCCTGCACCACAGAACGTCATAAATTGAGACGTTCCAGTGGCACAAGGAGCCCTTAGGGTCTCATTTATGAGGCTCCTTGTGCCCCGGGAACATCACTTTTTTGAGATTACGGTGGCGCAATGTGCCCCGGCATTTTTACAAGGCCATGTAAAGCCACTTTGCGTGGCTTTCCTGGCCTTGTAAATATGTGCCTCTTTCATGCAGAACACTGCGTGAAAAGGGCGCTCCATGGAAGTTGCTGTAGGTGTTACCAGCAACATCCATGGCTTTTTGACACTACCCCAGATTTACGAGAAATCGTAACTCTGAGGCAGTGCCAAAAACTTACACCTCCCCTGGGGAGGCGTAAGGGATGCACAGCGAGGAGAAATATCTTTATTTCTCCTCGTTTTTCCTTTTTCTATGTGTGCTGCATTCTGCAGCACACATAGAAAGAGGAAAAAGCCTCTTGTGATTGTTTTTGTGCAGGAAGGTCTCCCTTCCTGTACAAAAATAATTATCCCCGAATGCAGGAACCCTTGCCCCATGGTGCAAAGGTGCCTGTGTTGGTGCACGGCAGCCCATTGTTCGCCAGCGCAGGGGAAAAGGACAGGAATGCTCCGCATCTGATAGATACGGCCCATTCCTGCCCTGTTGTTTTGACGTACGGCAGCGCAAAAAGATTCCTTGCGGTGCTGCCCTACGTCAAAACTTCATAAATGAGGCCCTTAATCTTTTACTCAGCAATGTTAGTTTGTCGACGAGAAGGCATGCTCAGACAAATTAAAAATGGGGATCAAGGCTGAATCCTGATCTTGGTTAGATACATCAGATATTTGTGAGGGCTCCACTGGTAAAATTCCTGTGAGTCTGACTCTCCCTTAGCTGGAAGTTCCATTGCTGAGGTGTGCCCTTTCCCCTCCCCTGTCTCAACCACGCTGTACTAAAAAATGTGGGTTACCTAATGTTTGAGGGTCTATTCCTTTGTCCTTCCCCTGCGTCTAAGTCCTCAGCCACACTAGCAGAGGGCTCAGAGAAGGTGACCGCTGTTTGTCTATTGAAGTGGTCCCAAGGCTGGTAATTCTCAAAATACTGAGCTTTGGGTTATGTATAAAATTCATTAGCTAAGTAAGGGAGTGCTTTTCTTGGCTAAAATTGGTAATGTTACTTTGAGCTTGTTAGTCTTCTTGTTGCATTTGATTTTCTTGAACTCAGTGATTGTCCTATTGACTTTCTCGATAGCAGCCTTTGCATCAGAGATTATATTGCCCTCATCAATTTTCCTTTTTCAATTTGGCAAGAATTTTAAGTTCTTTTTTACTATGCTCTAAGGCTGTATCAATTCCCAACACTAACTGATGGCGGAAACAAGTGACCCCAATATGACTAAAGCCCTTGCGGAATCTTGGGTCGTTAGTAAAGATCACATGAACATTTTGTACTTGTAGGCCTACAGGGATTGCGTACTTTTTAAGATATTCAGTCATCATCAGTGCGTGTAGTGTGCACATGTTTTTGCCTGCATTTTTCTAATTCATCTAGGAGTGCCTGGGCTTCGCTTACAACTGATGCAGCAATTGATAGGCCCAAAAGGAACGGACCACTTTTAGTTCTGGAAATATATTCTTCTGAATAAACAGGATTACCACTATCAGTCATTCTGATTTAGACATGATATGGTATCACTAGAGCCTGCACAGCAATCAGCTGTACTGTAACGATTACATCAGACAGTCAGTTTTGTTTTGTTTTGTTGGTACCTCCTCAATTTCAGTTGTTTTCTAATTATAGATTAAGCTTGCAAGTTGCTCTCAAAAATTGCCCTTTGTCCTGATGATGACATAGTGAATCAATGAGGTCGAAACACCATCAAAGCCTTCCTTTTGCAAAATTTAAGAGGAAGCATATACTGCATTTTGCTCGTCATTAGACGGATTTACTTTTGTATGCTTTTCCCCTCTAACATTGTTTTTCATTTACACCTTGAATTGTGTCTGTAATTGTTTGTCGTGTAACTTTGAAAGCACCAACTATATATTGCATGCTGTATTTGTGCATTATTTATGTTTTTAGGAACATGTTGCAATAGCAAATGATTTTCTAATAAATGTTATGGGAACTGTTCTTTTCTGAAATAAGTCACCCAAAGTGGTCACGACTGTGGAGTCCCCCAGTGCCCACCTCTCCTTACCAGTCGCATCCCGAAAAGCGGTAATAGGGGCAGAAGTGAATCTCAGGAGCATAAACTGAAGCATTCAATTCAATCTGCGGCACCCACAGCGGCATACATACGTCACTCGCAGGAGGCTATTAGAGGACACCTAGCCCAGAATAAATCATTTCTGCACTAAACTAAGGGGCATATTTACAAGCCCCTTGCGCCACTTTGCGCCGCCGTTGCGTCACGCAAGTGACGCAGCGGCGACGCAAACCATGCGCCGCGTTGCGCTATATTTACAACGTGACGCATCTAGGGAGATGCGTCACGTAGTAAACCCCTGCGCCACATGAAACCTGCGTCAGGTTTCATGTGGGCGTACCGGCGCAGGGGGGGGCGTTCCGGCGCAGGTACGCCTCGGAAAAGTGACGTAGTGAAATCTACAAGATTTCACGCATTCACTTTTCCGACGCTGGTGCTCCAAATCCTTACGCATGCTTCAAGCAGGCGTAAGGATTGACGCACCATGTTAGGGATAGGGAAGGTTGGAACAGTGCTGGAGTTGCGTCGCGCTTGCGACACGACTTCAGCACTGCGCCAACCTTCCGCCGGCAGATGCGTCCACGCATCTGCTTATCCTAACGCCACGATGCGCCGCATTGTAAATGCGGCGCATCGGACGTGGCGCAAGGGTAAACTTGCATGACGCATTTTCCTGGCGCATCCCTGCTGATATGCAGGGATGCGCCAGGGAACGTAAATATGCCCCTAAGTGCTCCAGGTCACAAGTCCATACCTACATCCTCCAAGTTGTGCATAGCCAACTAATGGGTGGGGCACTGGATCTGGGCAGCCAGATAACAATGCTCGAACACAGGAGTACTGTTAGACTTGGCATCTTTTGGCGTGTTTCCCCTGACTTTTTGCTTTCTGACCTCCCGGTTTTGACTCTGTTTTTGCTGGTGTAATGATTCTGCGCACTTTCCTCACTGCTGTCCAGAGGGAAAGTGCAAGTGCTCCTGTATAAAATGTGTTATGGATTGGCGTTTCCATGATTGGCCTATTTGGTTTATGTGTCAGTCCCTTGTAAAGTGCACTGCGAGTGCCAGGGCCTATAGACCAAATGCTGTTGGTGGGCTGCAGCACTGGATTGTGCCACCCACGCAAACAGCCCGTAAAGTGTAACTCGGGCCTGCCATCGCAGAGCCTGTGCGCAGCCTGGGGCTGCCATGTCGACTTGGCAAGTGCACACACTTGCAAGTCCCTAAACCTTCCCTTTTCTACATGTTAGTCACCCCTAAGGTAGGCCCAAGGTACCCCTGTGGGCAGGGTGCGTTGTATGCGAAAGGTAGGACATGCCCTGGTGTGTGTGGCATGTCCTGATAGTGAATTACAGCCTAGTTCGTTTTTCACTATTGCAAGGCTACCTGTTCCCCTAGGCCAGAACGGGCAGTTTTGATTATTACAGCTTATAACCCTAACTGACCCTGGGAACATGGTAGAAATTCGAGTTTAGTATGCCTGGACTCAGAATGATAAAATGCAGCTTTTAGTGAAGTTGGTTTTAACATTCTGTGTTTGAAAATATCACTTTTAGAAAGTGGGTATTTTCTTGTCTAACCATCCAAGCCTGCCTCTGCGAGGTTGTGTATTCCTTGTCTGGAGTGTGAGTGACAGGGGCTGGGGGATGCCAGGAGACAGGGTGAGTCAGCACAGGGCTGAATAGCAAGATCTACATTTAGATGGGTGGGAGGGGTTGCACCTGGGCCCTGAATAGGACAGTGCCTTCCCTCCACAATGCTGGCTCCACCTCCTGTGGTGCGTCTGATGTCCCTGGCCTACTCGCTGAAAGAAGGGACGGAGACTTGTCAACAAAGTGCTCCAGAACTGGTTTGGACTAGGCAAAGGCCTCTCTGCCTTCAGAGAACAAAGGAATTTGGGATATAAATATTGGGGCCCTGACCCCATGAATTTAGATCTCGCTGGAATCAAGGAACCTGCCAAGACGAAGAGCTGGAAGAGCTGCCAGGAGGAGTACTGCCCCTTTGCTGTGTTGTTGCTTTGTTGGGTTGGCCTGCAGCTGCTGCTTCTGCCTTGGGCAGTGAAAGGACTGAACTTTCTACAAACTTGTGCTGAGTATCTCCAAGGGCCTGGAACCGAGCTGGCCTCCTGTTAAGAAGTCTCAGGGACTACAAAGACTTCACAAGCCTCTGGGTACCGCTTCTGGAACGCTGTTTCAGTTGCCACAGAGGAAGGGAACTGCAACCGACTCCGTCAACCGAATCCATCCCTGGCCGGTGACCTGTTTGCACCGCAGACCGCATCGCCCCGCTTCGCATCGCAACCCTGGTCTCACCGTGGGCGACGTCCGACGCCGCCAACACCGAGCCGCTGCTTGCACCGTGACCTGTGGGCACCGCAGTTCGAATCGCATCGCTTCACTGAACCAGCCGGACCCGACCGACGCGGACGCTGCAACTGGCTCAACAGTCGTGACCGCATCGCATTTGGGGCACCGCTCGCACGTTTGCGACGCACTGCTCCGACTCGCACCGCTGTCCGACGCCAGCTCCCGCACTCCGGCTTGGTTGCCTGCATCGCAACCTGTCAGCACCGCATCGAGCATCGTCTCACCCTGCATCGCACGCCTTGGACTCACCGACTCCGTCTGCACGACACTCATCGAGCCGCTGCCTGCACCGCATCGAGGGACACCGCACCTTGCATCGCTCCATCTTGCACCGCAACCGCGACGAACGCCGACCGGCTCGTACACTCCGTACCAGCCACAACGAGAAAGGTACTGTGACCGAGTCTGTTCACGACTGCGCTGGCCCGTAGCGACGCGGTCGGCTGGAACTGTTAGACTCTGTGTAATTCAGCATCGCGGTAGACTCGGACGGAGCTACCGACTCGTACGAACTTTGTTTTTGAACTATTCCTGCAAAGAAGAAGTTACCTTATCAAGCATTCATTTTTAAAGTATAGTACTGTGGATTTTTGTCGTAATTGGTCTTGTCTTGAGTATATAAAAATTGGTTATTTTTCTAAACTGGTGTGGTGTCCGTTTGTAGTGCTTACACTGTATTACTGTTGGTTATGTGCAAATGCTTTACACACTGCCTCTGAATTAAGCCTGACTGCTCGTGCCAAGCTACCACGAGGGTGAGCAGGGGTTACTTCACAAGTGTAACACCCTTACCCTGACTAGGAAGAAGGGTCCCTACTTGGACAAAGGTGCAAGCCCTTGCCAACTAGAGATCCCATTTCTAACATTGGTTGTCAGCGGTGAGGATAGGACTTGTGTTTGCACTTGACTTACAGTGATTGGTGTGCACTACTACCATATCGCAGACCATTACGTACCACATACTGGTTCTTTTTCTTTTGGCCTATTTTTGATCTTGCCAGTTTTCAACTCACTACTTTTGTCATGCCTGACACAGCAGCATCATCCGTTGCATCTCTGGAAGTTATCTTTGAGGAGGATAGGTTGGAAACCTACGCCGTAAAGGAACTACGAGCAATTTGTAAAGACCTGAAAGTCCAAATTAAAGGCCTCACAAGGAAGGAGGAGCTACAGAAGGCGCTGAGGGCCTGGGTAGCAGCCAGACATGCCAGTGGGCAGCCTGGTAATATCAGTGAGGAGGTGGAGGAGCCTATTTCCAGGGTGGATATGCTTTGGGTAGGGGGAACCCGCCAGGTCAGGCAGCAGCAGTCTGTCCCCAGAGGAGCTGGAGGACAGGCGGGAGGCAAGGCAGTTTGAGCTGCAGAAGCTCAGGCTGGAGAGTGAGCGGGAAGAGAAGAGATTGGCCATAGAGGAGAGGAAGATGCTCTTAGAGCATGAGAGAGAACTGAAGGAGCTAGAACTTAGGAGTAAGTCAGGCTCAGATGGTGGCAGAAATTCGTCCAGAAAGGCAGACAGGATTGTGCACATTCCCAAGAACGTAGGCAAGGAGTTCAAGAAGGGGGATGACATACAAAGGTGGTTTCAGGGTTATGAGGCAGCCATACACATGAATGGGGTCCCTGAGGAGAATTGGGGAGCAGGATTGTGGCCACTTTTCCCTGAAGAAGCAAGGGATGCTCTGATAGCTTTGGGTAAGGGGTATCACCTCACCTATGCTGACATGAAGGATGCCCTTCTCACTAAGTATGGTCTTACTCCTGAAAAGTACAGGGATCAGTTCAGGTCCAGTAAGAAGTCTGATGCCAACACTTGGTTGGAATGTGTGGATGTGTTCTGCAGGTCGCTGGATGGTTGGGTGAAGGGCAGTAGTGTAACAGATTTTCAGGGGCTCTACAACTTGATTGCATGGGAGCACTTGTCTAGTCTATGTTTTGCAGATCTGCGCCAGCACCTAGTGGATAGTAAGCTAACTGACCCCAGGAAGCTTGCTATGGAAGCGGACCGCTGGGTGAGTACCAGGGTCCACAAGAAAGCGTTTGGGGGAGACTCAGCCAAAGGTGGGCAGGGTCCCCAGCAGAAAGGTGGGGGGGACAAGGGTAAAGCACAGGAGTTCTCTAAAGGGCCCCAAACTAGTACCCAGGGTAAAGGTTCCCAGCCCCCCGGTGATAAGAAGAAAGGGGTCTCTACAGGGAAGCCTGTTGAGACCGGCCCCCGCAAGTGTTATACATGCGACCAGGTAGGTCACTTTAAGGGGGACCCCAAGTGCCCGAAGGGGACACAGCCACCCACCGGTGGACAGTCCAAAGTGTTGGCTAGTGTAGCGCTTGGGGAGGAGGGGTGCCCACAGGAGGGTGGGGATCCCGCAGAAATGACCCTTGTTTCACTAGGGGACAGTGAGATGGTCCCAGGAAACCAGGTGCCCCCTAACACAAAGAAATATAGCACCTGGGTGACCATTAATGGGAACAGGGTAGAGGCTCTCAGAGACACTGGAGCCAGTGTGACCTCAGTCCGGTGTCACCTGGTGTCTGAGAAGCAAGTAGTCCCCGGGGCATTCCACCAAGTAGTTGCTGTAGACAACTCAGAGCGCCAATGTGTGGTGGCGCAGGTTCCCTTTGAATGGGGGGGGTCTCAGGTCCCTTGAGGGTGGTTGTGAGCCCTACCATGCCTGTAGATTGTCTGCTAGGAAACGACCTGGAGCAGTCCTTATGGAAGGAGGTTGAGCTCAGGTCTCACTTGGAGATGCTTGGGTTGCCAGAGTGGGCATGCGTGTCTACTCGGTCAATGGCAGCCAGAAAGAGTGATCAAGAGGACTTGGAGCCTGGAACAGTGGCCCAAGTCCCTGCCAAGAGAAAGGGCAGGGGGCGGGAAACCGGCCCCCGAAGTTCCCACGGACCGGGAGGAGGCGGACCTCAAGGGGGACGCCCCGGTGCCTACAGGGGAGCAGGTAGCCGAACTGGGAGACATCTCTGAGCTGACCCATTGGCAGCAAGAAGGGGGTCCCACCAGGGAGGAGTTCTGCAGGGAGCAGAATGAGTGCCCTACTCTGGAGGGTCTGCGGCGGCAGGCTGCAGACCAGGCAGCTGGTAATCAGTCCGGGTCACATCTGATCTACTGGGAGAGTGGTCTCCTATACAGTGAGCCTAAGGTTGCTGAGCCTGGGTCAGCCCGTGTGCTGGTGGTACCCCAGCGCTTCAGGACCTTCCTACTGGGTCTGGCTCATGACGTGCCTTTGGCAGGACATTTGGGGCTGGACAAGACCTTTGACAGGCTTGTCACCCACTTCTTTTGGCCCCAAATGCGAAGGCAGTCAGATGCACACTGTAGGTCTTGCCAAACTTGCCAGGCAAGTGGTAAGAGTGGGAGGAAGGTCAAAGCTCCTCTCCAACCTTTTCCTGTTGTTTGAACACCCTTTGAAAGGGTAGGGATGGATATTGTGGGGCCACTGGATCCCAAGACAGCCATGGGCAACAGGTACATCCTGGTCTTGGTGGACCATGCCACCCGGTACCCGGAGGCAATCCCTCTCAGGACAACGACGGCGCCAGTGGTGGGCCGGGCGTTAATGGGGATCTTTTCCCGTGTGGGATTCCCCAGAGAGGTGGTTTCTGATAGGGGGACCAATTTCATATCCAAGTATATGACATCCCTGTGGAAGGAGTGCGGTGTAACCTACAAGTTCACCACTCCTTACCACCCACAAGGAAACGGTCTGGTGGAGAGATTCAACCAGACCTTGAAAGGCATGATCAAGGGTCCAACAGAACCCATGAGGCGTAAGTGGGACGTCCTTTTGCCATACCTACTCTTTGCATACAGGGAGGTGCCTCAGAAGTCTCTTGGGTACAGCCCCTTGAGCTCCTGTATGGCCACCCTGTCAGAGGACCTCTGAGTTTGGTAAAGGAAGGCTGGGAGGCAGCTCCCAGGAAAACTCCCCAGGATGTGTTTAGCTACATGCTGGCCTTTCGAAACCAAACTGCCCGCTTCAGGAAACTCGCTCAGGCGAACCTAGAAGCAAGCCAGGAAGAAATGAAGAGATGGTATGACCAGAATGCCACTCTGGTCGAATTTCAACCTGGGCAAAAAGTGTGGGTCATGGCCCCAGTGGCACCTTGTGCCTTGCAGGACAAGTGGACTGGGCCATATGAGGTAAAGGAGCACAAAAGTGACGTCACCTACCTGGTGGATTTGCAAGCTCCAAGGAACCCTTTGAGGGTCCTTCATGTGAACCGCCTCAAGCCCCACTTCGAGAGGTCCGAAGTGAGTATGCTCTTGGCGACAGATGATGGGGTGGAAGAGGAGAGTGAGCCTCTCCCTGACCTCCTGTCTACCAAGGTCAGTAGAAGGTGTGATCCTCTCCCCTACTCTGACTCAGGAGCAGCAGGGGGACTGTCGCCAGTTGTTGGGACAGTTCGCCCCACTGTTCTCTCTGACCCCCGGTGTTACTCACTGGTGTACCCATGACGTGGACACGAGTGACAGCCCTCCTGTGAAGCACAAGATTTACAGGTTGACTGACCGGGTCAGAGCCAGCATCAAGGAGGAGGTCTCTAAGATGTTGGCGTTAGGGGTGATTGAGCCCTCCCACAGTCCTTGGGCCAGCCCAGTGGTCTTGGTCCCAAAGGCTGCTGCGCCCGGTGCCACTCCAGAACTCCGGTTTTGTGTGGACTACCGTGGGCTCAATGCCGTCACCAGGACTGACGCGCACCCCATCCCCAGAGCTGATGAGCTCATTGATCGGTTGGGAGCTGCCCGGTTCCTCAGCACGTTTGATTTGACGTCTGGGTACTGGCAGATTGCCTTAACCGATGGGGCCAAGGAGAGATCAGCATTCTCAACCCCAGAAGGTCATTACCAATTCCGGGTGATGCCCTTTGGGTTGAAGAATGCCCCTGCCACCTTTCAGAGGTTGGTCAATCAGGTGTTAGCTGGGCTGGAGGTTTTCAGTGCCGCCTACCTGGATGACATTGCTGTGTTCAGTTCCAGCTGGGAAGAACATTTACAGCACCTTGAGAAAGTGTTGAGGGCTCTGCAAGGGGCAGGCCTCACGATCAAGGCCAGTAAGTGCCAGATCGGGCAGGGTTCTGTGGTGTACTTGGGACACCAGGTAGGAAGCGGCCAGGTGGCGCCCCTACAACCCAAGATTGACACCATTCTGGCTTGGGAGCCCCCCAAGACCCAGACAGAGGTGAGAGCCTTCTTAGGTCTCACCGGCTACTATAGGAGATTTGTTAAGGGCTATGGCACCATCGTTGCCCCCTTAACAGAGCTGACCCAGGAAAGTGATCTGGACTGAGTCCTGCCAGAAAGCTTTTGATGCCCTGAAGGCAGCCATGTGCACGGCGCCCGTGCTCAAGGCACCTGACTTCTCCAAGGAATTCGTCGTGCAGACTGATGCTTCAGAGCATGGTGTGGGAGCGGTGCTCTCACAACTGAACGAAGAGGGCCTGGATCAGCCTGTAGTATTCCTTAGCAGGAGACTACTCCCCAGGGAACAGAGGTGGAGTGCATTGAAAGGGAAGCTTTTGCTGTGGTCTGGGCGCTGAAGAAGTTGAGACCATACCTGTTTGGGACTCACTTCCGGGTTCAGACAGACCACAGGCCCCTCAGATGGTTGATGCAAATGAGGGGTGAGAATCCAAAACTGCTGAGGTGGTCCATCTCCCTACAGGGAATGGACTTTACGGTGGAACACCGTCCTGGTACAGAACACGCCAACGCAGATGGTCTGTCCAGGTTCTTCCGCTTTAGTGAAGAGAACTCCAATGGGGTTGGGTAGTTCTCCCTACTTTCAGCTGGAGGGGACATGTGTTAGACTTGGCATCTTTTGGCGTGTTTCCCCTGACTTTTTGCTTTCTGACCTCCCGGTTTTGACTCTGTTTTTGCTGGTGTAATGATTCTGCGCACTTTCCTCACTGCTGTCCAGTGGGAAAGTGCAAGTGCTCCTGTATAAAATGTGTTATGGATTGGCGTTTCCATGATTGGCCTATTTGGTTTATGTGTCAGTCCCTTGTAAAGTGCACTGCGAGTGCCAGGGCCTATAGACCAAATGCTGTTGGTGGGCTGCAGCACTGGATTGTGCCACCCACGCAAACAGCCCGTAAAGTGTAACTCGGGCCTGCCATCGCAGAGCCTATGCGCAGCCTGGGGCTGCCATGTCGACTTGGCAAGTGCACACACTTGCAAGTCCCTAAACCTTCCCTTTTCTACATGTTAGTCACCCCTAAGGTAGGCCCAAGGTACCCCTGTGGGCAGGGTGCGTTGTATGCGAAAGGTAGGACATGCCCTGGTGTGTGTGGCATGTCCTGATAGTGAATTACAGCCTAATTCGTTTTTCACTATTGCAAGGCTACCTGTTCCCCCTAGGCCAGAACGGGCAGTTTTGATTATTACAGCTTATAACCCTAACTGACCCTGGGAACATGGTAGAAATTCGAGTTTAGTATGCCTGGACTCAGAATGATAAAATGCAGCTTTTAGTGAAGTTGGTTTTAACATTCTGTGTTTGAAAATACCACTTTTAGAAAGTGGGTATTTTCTTGTCTAACCATCCAAGCCTGCCTCTGCGAGGTTGTGTATTCCTTGTCTGGAGTATGCCTGACAGGGGCTGGGGGATGCCAGGAGACAGGGTGAGTCAGCACAGGGCTGAATAGCAAGATCTACATGTAGATGGGTGGGAGGGTCGCACCTGGGCCCTGAATAGGACAGTGCCTTCCCTCCACAATGCTGGCTCCACCTCCTGTGGTGCGTCTGATGTCCCTGGCCTACTCACTGAAAGAAGGGACGGAGACTTGTCAACAAAGTGCTCCAGAACTGGTTTGGACTAGGCAAAGGCCTCTCTGCCTTCAGAGAACAAAGGAATTTGGGATATAAATATTGGGGCCCTGACCCCATGAATTTAGATCTCGCTGGAATCAAGGAACCTGCCAAGACGAAGAGCTGGAAGAGCTGCCAGGAGGAGTACTGCCCCTTTGCTGTGTTGTTGCTTTGTTGGGTTGGCCTGCAGCTGCTGCTTCTGCCTTGGGCAGTGAAAGGACTGAACTTTCTACAAACTTGTGCTGAGTATCTCCAAGGGCCTGGAACCGAGCTGGCCTCCTGTTAAGAAGTCTCAGGGACTACAAAGACTTCACAAGCCTCTGGGTACCACTTCTGGAACGCTGTTTCAGTTGCCACAGAGGAAGGGAACTGCAACCGACTCCGTCAACCGAATCCATCCCTGGCCGGTGACCTGTTTGCACCGCAGACCGCATCGCCCCGCTTCGCATCGCAAGCCTGGTCTCACCGTGGGCGACGTCCGACGCCGCCAACACCGAGCCGCTGCTTGCACCGTGACCTGTGGGCACCGCAGTTCGCATCGCATCGCTTCACTGAACCAGCCGAACCCGACCGACGCGGACGCTGCAACTGGCTCAACAGTCGTGACTGCATCGCATTTGGGGCACCGCTCGCACGTTTGAGACGCACCGCTCCGACTCGCACCGCTGTCCGACGCCAGCTCCCGCACTCCGGCTTGGTCGCCTGCATCGCAACCTGTCAGCACCGCATCGAGCATCGTCTCACCCTGCATCGCACGCCTTGGACTCACTGACTCTGTCTGCACGATGCTCATCGAGCCGCTGCCTGCACCGCATCGAGGGACACCGCACCTTGCATCGCTCCGTCTTGCACCGCAACCGCGACGAACGCCGACCAGCTCGTACACTCCGTACCAGCCACAACGAGAAAGGTACTGTGACCGAGTCTGTTCACTCCGCTGGCCCGTAGCGACGCGGTCGGCTGGAACTGTTAGACTCTGTGTAATTCAGCATCGCGGTAGACTCGGACGGAGCTACCAACTCGTACGAACTTTGTTTTTGAACTATTCCTGC
Organism: Calotriton arnoldi; assembly: GCA_963921515.1. Taxonomy (NCBI): domain Eukaryota; kingdom Metazoa; phylum Chordata; class Amphibia; order Caudata; family Salamandridae; genus Calotriton; species Calotriton arnoldi. The sequence continues at coordinate 281,309 of CAWUFW010009256.1, read as the reverse complement.
AAAGAAGAAGTTACCTTATCAAGCATTCGTTTTTAAAGTATAGTACTGTGGATTTTTGTCGTAAGTGGTCTTGTCTTGAGTATATAAAAATTGGTTATTTTTCTAAACTGGTGTGGTGTCCGTTTGTAGTGCTTACACTGTATTACTGTTGGTTATGTGCAAATGCTTTACACACTGCCTCTGAATTAAGCCTGACTGCTCGTGCCAAGCTACCACGAGGGTGAGCAGGGGTTACTTCACGAGTGTAACACCCTTACCCTGACTAGGAAGAAGGGTCCCTACTTGGACAAAGGTGCAAGCCCTTGCCAACTAGAGATCCCATTTCTAACAAGTACCCAGTCCACCGCTCTCTGTCGGGAGCTGTAATTCACAAAAAGGCACCCAGAGGTTCACTTCATTCCATGTTCTCTATGAGGCCTCCTAGCATCGCATTTAACATCTGAAACGTACTGCGAGGTATGTGAAGTAGTAAATTAATTAAGAAATATAGGAGGCGCAGCAACATCACAACTAAGAGAGAGCTACATGGCCCTGCACTGTGAGCAGGAGAGAACACCAAAAAGCAATCACAGGCCGCAGGGAAGATATTGCCCTTGCAAGATTGCCTTTGATAAAATTGCGAGGCGCGTGATAAATATTAATACCCAAGTAAGAAAAGGTGTGCGGCCCCCACCTGAATACATGCATGCCAATCACAATGAGTGCCACATGGAGGGCAATCCTGATGGAGCAGGAACAGACATGACTTAGCCCATTTGACTCCCAAGCCCGAAGCAGCTCTAAAATCATCCAGGATGCAGGAGATCTCTACTATACTGTCCCGAACCTCTTTAAATACACTCAACATCATTACCATATAGGGGGCCGATGTGGACTTCGTTGCCAAAGATGGGGGGCCAGAGGCTCCATCACCAGGGCAAAAAGCAGAGGGGAAAACCCCAACACATGCCCCATCTAATGGGAAACGGGCTAGATAACCTATATCCTATCCTCACCCTCGCCACCGGTTCCGTGTAAAGCTTGATCAATCCTAAAAGCCTACCCGTGATGTCTATTTTTTGTAAGTTCATTAACAAGTAGTCCCAATCAAGGATGTCAAAAGCTTTCTTGAGGTCTAGCACCAGGCAAGCAGAGTAGGGCCAGTGTGTCAGAGCTCCTTCCAATATTCTATGCCACAGATGAAGATTGAGGGTCGTGGATCTGCCGGGGATGAATCCGTTCTGATTCAAGTGAACCAGTGTTGGCATATGTTCCAAAAGCAATGCCACCAGCACCTTAATGAAAAGCTTAGAATCAATACCCATCAACAAGAGCGACCTATAGGAGGAGAACTCCAAAAGGTCCCACCCTGGCTTGGGGAGGGAGACCAGAAGGGACTTGTGAGAAGTTGGCCTGGTATATGCTGTCCACTTGTTAGGGTGGGCACCTTGCACCAGAACAATTCGACTCTTATGGTAGGTAGGTTTAAGACGACCTTTATAGAAAGCTATCCTAGTGGTAGCTGTGGAGAGCAGCCTTCAGGCTAAGTCTTGGAGGAATGTAAAGCAGCTTGTTTTACCACACAATCTCTTGAATCACCAAATGAAAAGACACCACACAGGTATATATATCAAATATATATGTATTTATTACTAAACAACTCTCTACTAATCTCTTTATGAGATCAGAAGTCAGGAACATATGTTCAATGCAAAGTTATCACAAATAAGTTAGCACAATCCAATATCACAATCTTAGTTTGGCTACACCTAGGTCTAGGGCATGTAGAATCGAGGGACCCCCTAGAACCACCCCAGGTAGTTGTAGGAGACCCACAGGGGACGGACGCGGTGTTCAGGCACCGGTGCGAGTCCTGTCTGAGTCTATGCGAACAGACGCGATTGGGATTTCAATGTTAAAGGTCCCTTGCGTGTTCGAGGTGAACACACCGATCGGTCCTTGTACGAGTCGAAGGACGCGGTTACAGATAGAGTTGCAAGGGAGATGGACGCGCTGTGTCTAACACAGACGCGAACCTTGTACGAGTCAGCGCAATGGAGATTTCAATGTTACAGGCCCCTTGTGTGTTCGAGGCGAACACCGATAGGACTCAGTACGAGTCGAAGGACACGGTTACAGATAGAGTTACAAGGGAGATGGACGCGATGTGTCTAACACAGACGCGAACCCTGTACGAGTCAGCGCAATTGTCGCACTTAGAAAATAAGAGTTTTAGGGCACTTCTAGGGTAGCTACAAGCAAGCCACTTACAGGGTAAGTAGTTCTAGGGCCCACACCCACAGGAGCACCGTAATGCTAAAGTTACCTCACCCAGGGGAGCCGGGTGCATAGGTGTCCTTTGGTGTCAGGTCGCGGCGTCGTTTTCAATGGGAGCCAGTGAAGACTTGCTGCTTGCGGCGACAGAAGAAGTGTCCGTTGGAATCCAAGCCTGGATTCGGAAGGAGGAAGACCTGAAAGCAGAGGGGAGAGTGTTCAAGGGCACTTGGCAGTGACCCGGGGCAAGGAAGATGAATGCCCACCGTCATCGACAGATTCAGGTCGTTCACTGGTGTCTTGACTCTTCAACCACGAGGTCCAGGAGGCATCGAGGATGGCCAGGAGATGGATTCAACGTGTCCCACGAAGTCTGCAGCTGACTGCAGTGTCAGCGACCCGATTGGAGCCAACAAGCCTTGGTAGAAGCAAGTCTAGTGGTGGAAAGGAAAAGTCAATGGTGCAGACCAGCAAGGTCTGAGGAACTTACCCAGCGAGGGTAGATCAGAGCAGGCCTGGAGCAACCAGAGGAGCCCTTTGGTTTTTTTGGAAAGTCTTCTGGGGACCCACAAGCTGGCTGGCCAGGGATCGCAAAGATGCCTCAGGAGGATTCACTCAACAGGGGCCCACGGTCACTCGGGACAGTGTAGGCCTCTGATTGTGGGAGGGATCTCTGCTGGAGGCTGGGACCACACGTGGTCCAAAGCACAAGTTCGTGGAACGTCGTGAAGGGGTTGGTCTTGACAATAGTGCACGGTAAAACACACAAGATGATGGACGGAATGTTGCACATTGGCAAAACATTCACCCCCAGTCACAGATCTGGGTTTAATCCATCGTTATTTTGCTCACCACGCCACCCCAGTTCAGACATGGCCATATGCAAATCAGTCTTGACCCTGTGCCTCATGGGAACAGTCCAGCCCGAACTGCCAAGCCATGTCTTCCCTGGACCGGAATCAAGCATCCTAGGACCGGTTTCTGGCTATCAGCCATCATCAGCCAGGATAGCTTGACTCCAGTGGCGTAGTGAGCACGGGACCCACGTCTGGGCATACCCTTCCCACATAGGGTGAACAGCAAAACACACAAGATGATGGACGGAATGTTGCACATTGGCAAAACATTCACCCCAGTCACAGATCTGGGTTTAATCCATCGTTATTTTGCTCACCACGCCACCCCAGTTCAGACATGGCCATATGCAAATCAGTCTTGACCCTGTGCCTCATGGGAACAGTCCAGCCCGAACTGGAGTTCGGTCTGGACTGTTCCCATGAGGCACAGGGTCAAGACTGATTTGCATATGGCCATGTCTGAACTGGGGTGGCGTGGTGAAGCAAAATAACGATGGATTAAACCAGATCTGTGACTGAGGTGAATGTTTGCCATTGTGCAACATTCCATCCATCATCTTGTGTGTTTTGCAATTCGCCCCAAGTGGGAAGGGTATGCCCAGACGTGGGTCCCGTGCTCACTGCGCCACTGGAGTCAGGCTATCCTGGCTGATGAGGGCTGAATGCCCGAAACCGGTCCTAGGATGCTTGATTCCGGTCCAGGAAGACATGGCTTGGCAGTTCGTCTGGACTGTTCCCATGAGGCACAGGGTCAAGACTGATTTGCATATGGCCATGTCTGAACTGGGGTGGCGTGTGAAGCAAAATAGCGATGGATTAAACCCAGATCTGTGACTGGGGGTGAATGTTTGCCATTGTGCAACATTCCGTCCATCATCTTGTGTGTTTTGCAATAGTGCACGGTACCCAAGGTCTGTGGTTCCTCATTGCTCGTGGGGTCCACTTGCCTCAGCTTCGCTGGGGACTCACGATGGCCTTGGAGAAGTCAGGAAATCCTCTTCCTGGGCTGCAGGGACTTCGGGCTCCGGCGGGAGCGGCGTAGTTTGCGACCGTCATTGTCGTTTTTGGTGCCTGCCAAGCAGGGGATTCACTCCTTGACTCCAAGGGAGATTCTTCAGTCTTCCAAAGGTAGTGGAACGTCGAAGGTCCAGGATTCTTCTTGTAGAGCGTCGTCCAGGGGTATCTAGGGTGCAATGCACAGGTTCCCCCTCTTATACTAAAAGAAAGGGAGGGACTAGCTCTATGACCCCACCTATGGGAGGGTCAGGGGAGGGGGTGGCTACACCCACTTCCCTTTGTCCAGTTTCGCGCCAGAGCAGGGGCAGGTAGCCCCTGAGCCGGTTTGAACTGGGGTATGCACAGAGGAGCCTTCTGCTCCCCCAGTGCAGGACTTCAAAGCACTCTAGGAGTGCACCCACCCAGCCCCAATACACTAAACCCTGTCTGGGAGGTGGTCACACCCCTTGGGACAGGATATCTATTGTTGGGCCTCCTCCACTGCGAGTGTCGGTCATCAGCAGGAGGGCAGCCCAGTGTCTGTGACTGGTGGCATCCATTTTGTGATGCCAGGGCTCTTCAGGATTCTACCGCGTTTCCACAGTAGCTACATGTCTATCCCTCTAGAAGGGTGGGATCATACTCCCACACCAGTTACTGGTGTGGGGGTATGATTCCAAAGTGTTTTACACCAAACACGACATGTTTTGATGCAGCCATTCCAGAGTTAGCATTTACCGTGAGGATATAATGCACTTAAGAGTATATGGTTTGACTGCATTCACAAACAGCCCCAGAGAATGGACTCTGAGGGCTGCAGAGGGGCCCCTGCTCAGGCAGAGGCACCCCCTCACATGGAAACTAAGCACCCTGCCCTCAGGATTGATAGGGCCTGCTTTAGGGGTGACTGATAAATCTCAATGTGTGTGCAGGAGAGATATAGGGAACCTATATCTCAGTGAGGGGTGCTAGCACCTCCTCACCCAGGCTGCAGTAGCAGGCCTGTGGTGTCAGATTTAGTCTGCTTCCCAGGGGTGGCATAATACATGCTTCAGCCCCTGGTAGGCCTGTGAAGTACCTATGCCCTTGGTACCTAAGGTACCATATACTAGGGACTCATAAGGTACCACAGTATCCAATCACTAGTGCACCTAGAGTGCACTCCAAGTCGTTTAGAGAGAACAGGGAGGCTGGGGCCCTGATTGGTAGGGTCCCAGCCAGACTATAGCCAGAAACCAGTGTAAACATAAAAAAAAAGTGGGGGCAACATAAGAGGCAGATCCTACTCTCCTACACATCCCCCCCCCCAAACGCAGGGACACTAAACTAACCTTGACCAGTTGAGTCTTCGTGTTCTAAGTGGAAATACCTTGAGAGTCCATCTGCATTGGCATGTTGGGTCCCAGGTCTATGTTCCACTGTATAGTCCATCCCCTGTAGGGAAATGGATCACCTCAAAAGTTTTGGGTTTTCTCCTTTCATCTGTTTAAGCCATAGGAGGGGCTTGTGGTCAGTCTGAACTATGAAGTGAGTGCCAAACAAGTATGGCCTCAGCTTCTTCAGGGCCCACACCACAGCAAAGGCCTCCCTCTCTATAGCTGACCAACGTTTCTCTCTAGGGGTCAGCCTTCTGCTAATGAAAGCTACTGGCTGGTCTTGACCTTCATCATTCAGTTGAGACAGTACAGCTCCCACACCCAGCTCAGAAGCATCTGTTTGGACAATGAACTTTTTGGTGTAGTCTGGACTCTGTAAGATGGGGGCAGTGCACATGGCCTGCTTTAGGTCTTCAATCAATCAATCAATCACAGAATTTGTAAAGCGCACTACTTACCCGCGAGGGTCTCAAGGCGCTGGGGGAGAAAAAAAAGGGGGGGTGCTGCTACTGGTCGAACAACCAGGTCTTGAGTAGCCTCCTGAAGGTCAGCAGGTTTTGGGTCTGTCGTAGGCTTAGTGGAAGGGTGTTCCAGGTCTTGGCGGCGAGGTGGGAGAAGGATCTGCCGCCGGTGGTGGTTCTTCGAATGCGAGGGACGGTGGCGAGGGAGAGGTCGGCGGAGCGGAGTTGGCGGTTGGGGACGTAGAAGAGGAGTCGTCTGTTGAGGTAGGCTGGGCCAGTCTTGTATAGTGCCTTGTGTGCGTGGATGAGGAGTTTGAAGGAGATTCTCCTGTCGACGGGGAGCCAGTGCAGGTTCCTCAGGTGGGGGGTGATGTGGCTGTGGCGTGGTACATCGAGGATCAGGCGTGCGGAGGCGTTTTGTATGCGTTGCAGTCGCTTGATGAGCTTGGCCGGGGCTCCCGCGTAGAGGGCGTTCCCATAGTCGAGTCTGCTGCTGACGAGGGCCTGGGTGACTGTTCTTCTCGTGTCTGTCGGGATCCACCTGTAGATCTTGCGAAGCATGCGGAGGGTGTTGAAGCAGGAGGATGAGACTGCGTTGACTTGCTTGGCCATGGAGAGCGTTGAGTCGAGGATGACTCCCAGGTTGCGTGCGTGGTCGGTGGGTGTCGGGGCTGCTCCCAGCGTCGTTGGCCACCAGGAGTCGTCCCAGGCTGAGGGGTTGGAGCCGAGGATGAGGACCTCTGTCTTCTCCGTGTTCAGTTTTAGTCGGCTGATCTTCATCCAATCGGCGACGGCCTTCATCCCTTCATGGAGGTTGGATTTGGCGGCGAGGGGGTACTTGGTGAGGGAGAGGATCAGTTGAGTGTCGTCGGCGTAGGAGATTATGTTGAGGTCGTGCTGTCTGGCGATGCGTGCGAGCGGGGCCATGTAGATGTTGAACAGTGTTGGGCTGAGGGACGATCCCTGGGGTACGCCGCAGATGATCTCGGAGGCTTCGGATCGGAATGGTGGGAGGCGGACTCTCTGGGTTCTGCCGGCGAGGAAGGAGGTGGCCCATTCCAGGGCCTTGTCTCGGATCCCTGCGTCGTGGAGGCGTGCGCGTAGAGTGCGGTGGCAGACAGTGTCGAAGGCGGCGGAGAGGTCCAGCAGGATGAGGGCTGCGGTCTCACCGTTGTCCAGCAGGATCCTGATGTCGTCGGTGGCGGCGATGAGGGCAGTCTCAGTGCTGTGGTTGCTGCGGAACCCCGATTGGGATGGGTCCAGGATGCTGTTTTCTTTGAGGTATCGGGTTAGCTGTTTGTTGACGATCTTCTCGATGACCTTGGCTGGGAACGGAAGCAGGGAGATGGGCCGGAAGTTCTTGAGGTCTCTCGGGTCTGCCTTCTGACAGCTAGCTGTCCACTGAACCTTTTTTGGCATTTTCTTTGAGGTTAGATCATTCAAGGGGGTCACTATAGATCCATATCCCTTCACAAACCTCCTATAGTACCCAGTCAGGCCTAAGAAGGCTCTCACCTGTGTCTGGGTGGTTGGAGCAACCCATTCCATTATGGTTTGGATTTTGCTCTGTAAAGGCTGAACCTGGCCTCCACCCATAAGGTGGCCCAGGTATACAACCTGACTCTGCCCTATCTGGCACTTAGTGGCCTTAATAGTGAGGCCTGCTTTCTGCAGAGCCTCCAAAACATTTCTGAGGTGGACCAGGTGATCCTGCCAGGAGGAACTAAAGACAGCAATATCATCTAGATAAGCTGAGCAATAAGTTTCCATTCCTGCCAGAACTTTGTTCACCAACCTCTGAAAAGTGGCAGGTGCATTTTTCAATCCAAAGGGCATCACCACAAAGTGGTAGTGCCCACCAGGGGTTGAAAATGCTGTTTTGGCTTTGCATCATCAGCTAACCTGATCTGCCAGTAGCCAGCTGTTAGGTCAAATGTACTTAGATACTTGGCTGAGGCCAAAGTATCAATCAGCTCATCTGCCCTTGTATGGGATAGGCATCAGTCCTAGTGACCGCATTGAGGCCTCTGTAGTCTACACAAAACCTCATTTCTTTATTACCACCCTGGGTATGAGGTTTGGGTACTAGGACTACTGGGCTAGCCCATGGGCTATCTGAAGGCTCAATCACACCTAACTCCAACATCTTCTGGACTTCAGTCCTGATACAGTCCCTGACATGGTCAGGTTGCCTGTAGATTTTACTCTTGACAGGCAGACTGTCTCCAGTGTCCACCTCATGGGTGCACCAGGAAGTCTGACTAGGGGTCAGGCTAAACATATGTCTGTACTGCTGCAGAACTTGTCTGCACTCAGTTTGCTGATGGTCAGTGAGGCTGCTTGCCAAAGCAACACCATCTACTGACCCATCATCAGGGTTCTGCGAGAGCAGGTCAGGGAGAGGGTCACTCTCCTCCTCCTGTTCCTCATCAGTTGCCATGAGCAAGCCCATGTCAGCCCTGTCAACATATGGTTTTAATCTGTTGACATGGAGCACCCTCAGGGGTTCCTGGGAGTTACAAGATTCACCAGATAGGTGACTTCTCCCTTTTGCTCAACTATTGTATGGGGGCCACTCCATTTGTCTTGGAGGGCTGCTGGGGCCACTGGCTCCAACACCCATACTTTCTGTCCTGGCTGGTATACAGTCAGTACAGCCTTTTGGTCATGCCAAGCTTTTTGTAATTCTTGGCTGGCCTCCAGGTTTTTGGTTGCCTTTTTCATGTATTCCGCCATCCTGGAGCGGAGACCAAGTACATAGTCCATCACATCTTGTTTGGGGGGCTTGAGAGGTAACTCCCAGCCCTCTTTTACCAAACACAATGGACCTCTTACAGGATGCCCAAACAGAAGCTCAAATGGGCTGTAACCAACCCCCTTCTGTGGAACTTCTCTGTATGCAAACAACAGGCAGGGAAGAAGAAGGTCCCATTTCCGCCTAAGCTTCTCTGGGAGTCCTTTAATCATTCCCTTCAGGGTTTTGTTGAAGCGTTCAACCAACCCATTGCATTGTGGGTGATAGGGGTGGTGAACTTATAAGTTACACCACACTCCTTCCACATTGCCTTCAAGTATCCTGACATGAAGTTGGTACCTCTGTCAGAAATGACCTCCTTTGGGAAACCCACTTTGGAGAAGACTCCAATGAGGGCTCTTGCCACCACAGGGGCTGTGGTGGTCCTCAGAGGAATTGCCTCTGGGTACCTGGTGGCATGATCCACTACCACCAGGATAAATCTGTGCCCAGATGCAGTTTGAGGGTCAAGGGGACCAACAATGTCAATCCCTACCCTTTCAAAGGGTACCCCCACCACAGGTAGTGGTATCAGGGGGCCTTTGTTGTTCCACCTGCCTTGCCACTGGCTTGGCATGTGACACAGGAGCGACAAAACTCCTTTGTGTCCTCTGACATATGTGGCCAATGAAAATGTGGAACAAGCCTGTCCCAGGTCTTGTTTTGGCCCAAGTGACCTGCCAAAGGGATGTCATGTGCTAGGGTCAAGAGGAACCCCTAAACTTCTGAGGTATTACCAACCTCCTGGTGGCTCCAGGGGCTGGATCTCTACCTTCAGAATATAGGAGTCCCTCATCCCAATAAACTTTATGGGACCCACTAGCACTCCCAGCAGCCTCAGCAGCAGCCTGCTGTCTGAGGTGTTCAAGAGAGGGCAGCACTGTTGCTCCTTACTCAGATCTTCCCTAGAAGGGCCCCCTGCCCCCAAGAACTCAACCTGATCAGGCTCAAGTTCCTCTGGGGTAGTTCCTTCTTCAGGATCTGCTTCTCCTCCCTCAAGAGGGGAATCTGTGATCTGAGACAGAGGGGAAGGCACTGCCTTAACCCTACTGCTCCTCTTCTTGGGAAGCATCTGGTCCATAGTTTCAGGATCCAGAGCTGGTTCAGTGTCATGCATTTTGGCTTGTGACCTGGTCACAGCAAATACCTCTGCAGGGATGCCCAACATCTCAGCATGAGTCCATAACTCTACTTCAGACCAGGCTGAAGTCTCTAGATCATTGCCCAATAGACATTCTACAGGGAGGTCTGCACTGACTACAACCTTCTTCAGGCCAGTTACCCCTCCCCAGGAGAAATTCACAACTGCCAGACTATGGTTGGTCCTGGCATTGCTTGCATTGGTCACCTGGTACATTTCACCCAGGATGATCTGTCCAGGGTCCACAAGATCCTCTGCCACAATGGTGACACTAGCACCTGTGTCCCTAAATGCCAAAGCCTGTTTGCCATTGATTACAGGCTGCTGTTTGTATTTGCCCAGATTACTGGGGCTTACTAGGAAGGACATGTCAATGTCTCCATCACAAATCAGCATTGCCTGAGTGGGTTCTCTGACTAGGCCAGAGTCCACTTCAGAACCCAGGGTCAACCCTACTACACCCTTCTTCTGAGTACCACCTCCACCAGTAGCTGAACTAGGGGGAACAGTTGCCTTAGGGGCAGGAGTGGTGGTGGTCTGGTCTTTGGACTTGTTACAATCAGAAGTCCAGTGCCCTTTCTGCTTACAGAATTTGCACCAGGGCTTCTTTTGGCCTTTTCCCTTGTTGGATTGTGACTCCCCACCAGATGCAGATTTTTGGGGCCCTTGTGAAGACTTCTGGACTTTTGACTTATCCCCACTTTTCTCAGAGCCCTTCTGATCCTGCTTCTTTGTGTCACCCCCTTGGTTCTGGGTTTTCTGCCTCACCCTGGTTCTGACCCATTTGTCTGCCTTCTTTCCCAATTCTTGGGGAGAGGTCAGATCTGAGTCTACCAGGTATTGATGCAACAACTGGTTCTGGCAATTATTAAGGATCTGTTCTCTTATCATTAGATTATACAATCCCTTGAAATCAGTAACCCTACTGCCAACCAGCCAACCCTCTAGAGCCTTGGTTGCACAATCTACAAAGTCAGTCCAGTCCTGAGTCTGTGCCTTCTGGGTGTCTCTGAACTTCAACCTGTACTGCTCAGTGGTTAAGCCAAACCCATCTATCAGTGCACTCTTCAGGACTTCATAGTCATAAGCATCCTCTTCTCTAACAGTGAGGAGCTTGTCTCTACCTTTATCTGAAAAGGAGAGCCTTAAGATTGCTGCCCACTGCTTTTGGGGGACCTGTTGTACTCTACAGGCCCTTTCCATGGCAGTTATCCACTTATGGATCTCATCCCCACTCTGGTAGGGAGGAACAACCTTGCTCAGGTTCCTATGGTCTGAAATATATTCTCTGCCTCTAGGGACACTGTTGCTGCCACCAGGGGGTTCTAACCCCTCTTTTCTAGAAGCTCTCTGGAGCTCAAAGGCTTCTCTATCTAATGCCAACTGCTTGGTTTTGAGGGCAAACCTTGCTTCCTCATACTGCAGCGACCCCTGACCTTGACTGGTAGGTCGCTCCCCCACCACACAGCTCCGTCTGTGTGCCCTGCTGCTGCCAGCTGATTGTGCTCGTTTTCCTCTGTGTCCCCTTGCTGCCCCTGATTGTGCTTGTTTTTCCCCTGTGCCCCCTTGCTGCCCCGGATTGTGCTCGTTTTTCCCCTGTGCCCCCTTGCTGCCCCTGATTGTGCTCGTTTTTCCTCTGTGCCCCCTTGCTGCCCCTGATTGTGCTCGTTTTTCCTCTGTGCCCCCTTGCTGCCCCTGATTGTGCTCGTTTTTCCTCTGTGCCCCCTTGCTGCCCCTGATTGTGCTCGTTTTTCCTCTGTGCCCCCTTGCTGCCCCTGATTGTGCTCGTTTTTCCTCTGTGCCCCCTTGCTGCCCCTGATTGTGCTTGTTTTTCCTCTGTGCCCCCTTGCTGCCCAGACTGTGCTCGTTTTTCCTTTGTGCCCCCTTGCTGCCCTGACTGTGCTCGTTTTTCCTTTGTGCCCCCTTGCTGCCCTGACTGTGCTCGTTTTTCCTCTGTGCCCCCTTGCTGCCCTGACTGTGCTCGTTTTTCCTTTGTGCCCCCTTGCTGCCCTGACTGTGCTCGTTTTTCCTCTGTGCCCCCTTGCTGCCCTGACTGTGCTCGTTTTTTCTTTGGCCTGTTTCCCGCCGCTGCGCCCCTGCGGCCCCGCCCCCTCACTGCCCATTTGCTGCCCATTCCCTGCTCCTCCCTCCCACCTCCCCATTTATGGCGGCCGCGCAGCGGACGTGCGCAGCGGGCGCGCCTAAGGCAAGCCCGTCTGCGCCCGTCCGCGATTGGTCCGCGCCCAGCGCCAGAACCCCTGGTCCGTGCATCCCCCGCGCCCGCCACATCAACAGACGCCGATACGATGCCAGCACCCTCCACGCACTCAACCCCGGAAAAGATCACGCCTGCTACCGGGCCACCCCGAAGCGCACCCAAGGGCCCTTCACCTGCCGGAACTGCAGCTTCGCCAGCACCCGCCCCGCCAAACCACCGCCCAGGAAAGAACCCAACTACCTCAGATGCATCCTCCTCAACACCCGCTCCGCCCGCAAACACGCCATCGAACTCTGGGACCTTCTCGACTCAACCTCCCCAGACGTCGCCTTCCTGACGGAGACCTGGCTGAACCCCGCTTCAGCCCCCGACATCGCCATTGCCATCCCGGACGGCTACAAGATCACCCGCAGGGACCGCACCAACGGAGTCGGAGGAGGCATCGCCATCGTCCACAGGAACACCCTCAGAGTCTCAACCAACACCGACGACACCCTCAGCACTGTCGAACACATGCACTTCCAGATCCACACCGATCCCAACACCACCCTCAGAGGAACCCTCATCTACAGACCCCCCGGACCCCGACCACAGTTCAGCGATTCCATCGCTGACTTCGTCAGCACACACGCCATCGCCTCCACGGACTACATCCTCCTCGGAGACCTGAACTTCCACCTCGAGAACAACAAGGACACCAACTCCACCACCCTGATCGACAACCTCGCCACCCTCGGACTCAGACAGCTCGTGACAACACCCACCCACGCCGCTGGCTACACGCTAGACTCCATCTTTTCCGCAAGCCCACACGTCTCCTTCAACCACACCTCCGAACCCCACTGGACTGACCACCACTGCATCCACTTCACCTACAGGAAGCCCACCACGCACCACCGCACCCAACAAATGCCTCGCCGCTGCTGGAGCAGAGTCACCGAAGACCAGCTAACCACCACCCTCGCCCTGAGCCCACCCGCCGAACCCTCCGACACCGCCGCCCGCAACCTCAGACAGTGGATCGACGACTGCGCCAACACCCTCGCCCCGCTCAAGAATCCGCCCAACAGCCACACCAGCAAGAAAGCCACCTGGTTCACCGAAGACCTCCAGGCCTCCAAACGAACATGACGAAAACTGGAGAAGATCTGGCTCCACGAACGGACAGCGGACAGCTACGCCGCCCACAAGAGCGCCACCCGCAGTCACCATCACCTCATCAGATCCGCCAAAAGGGCCTCACTCAAAGACTGCCTAGACAACAACGCACACAACAGCAAAGAGCTCTCCAACATCGTGAAGGAACTCTCCAACCCCAGCTCCAACACCAACGACATCCCGCCGTCGCGAGACCTGTGCGACTCACTGGCCACCTTCTTCCACCACAAAATCGCCGACATCCACGACAGCTTCAACACCACGACTGCCCCGGTAACCACCGAGACCACTGCCCCCACGACCACCAACCGCCTGCTCTCCTGGACCAACATCAACGACGAGGACACCAGCGAGATCATGAACACCATCCACTCCGGCTCACCGCTAGACCCGTGCCCTCACCACGTCTTCAACAAAGCCAGTACAGCCATCGCGCCCCATCTCCGGAAAATAATCAACATCTCCTTCGAGACAGCAACCTTCCCGGAAAGCTGGAAGCACGCCGAGATCACCGCCTTACTCAAGAAACCCAAGGCAGACCCAAAGGACCTCAAGAACTTCCGACCCATCTCTCTGCTCCCGTTCCCCGCGAAGGTCACCGAGAAAATCGTCAACAAACAACTGACCCGCTACCTCGAGGAGAACAACATCCTGGACCCTTCCCAGTCCGGCTTCCGCAGCAACCACAGCACCGAAACCGCCCTCATCGCCGCCACCGATGACATCAGGACCCTGCTAGACAACGGAGAAGCAGCAGCCCTCATCCTCCTGGACCTATCAGCCGCCTTCGACGCGGTCTGCCACCACACACTACGAACACGCCTTCACGACGCCAGGATCCAAGAGAAGGCCCTGGACTGGACCACATCCTTCCTTTCCGGCAGAACTCAAAGCGTCCGCCTCGTCCCCTTCCGATCCAAGGCCACCAAGATCATCTGCGGCGTACCCCAAGGCTCCTCCCTCAGCCCGACGCTGTTCAACATCTACATGGCACCCCTCGCCCATGTCGCCCGACAGCACAACCTCAACATCATCTCCTACGCCGACGACACCCAGCTGATCCTCTCCCTCACCAAAGACCCTCACACCGCCAAAGCCCACCTCCACGAAGGAATGAAGGCCGTCGCTGAATGGATGAGGACCAGCCGCCTGAAGCTGAACTCGGACAAGACGGAGGTCCTCATCCTTGGCTCCAACCCTTCAGCCTGGGACGACTCCTGGTGGCCGACATCACTGGGAACAGCCCCGACACCTACCGACCACGCACGCAACCTAGGGGTCATCCTCGACCCCACCCTCTCCATGACTAAGCAGGTCAACGCCGTTTCCTCATCCTGCTTCAACACCCTCCGAATGCTCCGCAGGATCTTCAAGTGGATCCCCACCGAAACAAGAAAAACAGTCACCCAGGCCCTCGTCACCAGCAGGCTGGACTACGGAAACGCCCTCTACGCAGGAACGACGGCTAAGCTCCTGAGACGGCTGCAACGCATCCAGAATGCCTCTGCACGTCTTATCCTCGACATCCCCCGCCGCAGCCACATCACACCCCACCTGAGAGACCTGCACTGGCTCCCTGTCAACAAGAGGATAACCTTCAAGCTCCTCACCCACGCACACAAAGCACTCCACAACTCCGGACCAGCCTACCTCAACAGACGACTCAGCTTCTACACCCCCACCCGCCAGCTCCGCTCCACCAGCCTCGCCCTCGCCACAGTCCCCCGCATCCGGAAAACGACCGCCGGCGGCAGATCCTTCTCCCACCTCGCCGCCAAGACCTGGAACAACCTCCCCACCAACCTTCGGCAGACCCAAGACCTACTGGCCTTCAGAAGACTCCTCAAGACCTGGCTCTTCGATCAGTACCAGCACCCCCCCTCTTCCCCCAGCGCCTTGAGACCCTCGCGGGTATGTAGTGCGCTTTAAAAGTGACCTGATTGATTGATTGAGCTTGCACAGTCTTTCAGAGGAGGTCTCTCTTCTTGGGAAGTAGGAGTTCCTCTGCTGGACAAATTCTCTGCCAGAGTGATAGGAGCGGTCAGAGTCCCTAGAAAGGGACCTATGCCTCTCCTCCACTGTGTCAGTTCTCTTAGGGAGAATTCCTCTGTCCTTTTCAGACCCCTTGGGGCCTGGCCCTACAATCACCGAGTCTTGGTCAACTTGATGTTCATCATCTGACCCAGACACTGTAATTGACCCACCCCCTGATTCAGACCCATTAGTTCCTAGAGCTAATCTAAGATCATCTGCTGTCAGCAGATCTATCAGGTGTAGTGTGGAGGGACTCTGTCCTATCTTCAGGTGCCTCTCAGCACACATGGCTTTCAAGTCAAAGAAAGTCATGTCCTTATACTGAAGCTGGGTGGATCCACTGGGTCCATCCCTTAAGGACATTCTAGTGTTGTGCAGTGTTGTACTACCTACACTAGTTTGTGGCCTACTGATCCTAGCTTGAGCTGTAGAAAGGGTGTGCTATCCCTTGGCACACAGCTCTAAGTTCAGTAGAACTTATTGATACTAAGCTTGACTTTATATGTACCTTGAGTACCTATAGTGGTTTTCAGTTAGTAATTCAAATAGAGATTTTCTGGTAAAACAATAGCAAGCTGGAATCCCACACGCTGCCACCAATGTGAGAAGTTGGCCTGGTATATGCTGTCCACTTGTTAGGGTGGGCACCTTGCACCAGAACAATTCGACTCTTATGGTAGGTAGGTTTAAGACGACCTTTATAGAAAGCTATCCTAGTGGTAGCTGTGGAGAGCAGCCTTCAGGCTAAGTCTTGGAGGAATGTAAAGCAGCTTGTTTTACCACACAATCTCTTGAATCACCAAATGAAAAGACACCACACAGGTATATATATCAAATATATATGTATTTATTACTAAACAACTCTCTACTAATCTCTTTATGAGATCAGAAGTCAGGAACATGTTCAATGCAAAGTTATCACAAATAAGTTAGCACAATCCAATATCACAATCTTAGTTTGGCTAGACCTAGGTCTAGGGCATGTAGAATCGAGGGACCCCCTAGAACCACCCCAGGTAGTTGTAGGAGACCCACAGGGGACGGACGCGGTGTTCAGGCACCGGTGCGAGTCCTGTCTGAGTCTATGCGAACAGACGCGATTGGGATTTCAATGTTAAAGGTCCCTTGCGTGTTCGAGGCGAACACACCGATCGGTCCTTGTACGAGTCGAAGGACGCGGTTACAGATAGAGTTGCAAGGGAGATGGACGCGCTGTGTCTAACACAGACGCAAACCTTGTACGAGTCAGCGCAATGGAGATTTCAATGTTACAGGCCCCTTGTGTGTTCGAGGCGAACACCGATCGGACTCAGTATGAGTCGAAGGACACGGTTACAGATAGAGTTACAAGGGAGATGGACGCGATGTGTCTAACACAGACGCGAACCCTGTACGAGTCAGCGCAATTGTCGCACTTAGTAAATAAGAGTTTTAGGGCACTTCTAGGGTAGCTACAAGCAAGCCACTTACAGGGTAAGTAGTTCTAGGGCCCACACCCACAGGAGCACCATAATGCTAAAGTTACCTCACCCAGGGGAGCCGGGTGCATAGGTGTCCTTTGGTGTCGGGTCGCGGCGTCGTTTTTAATGGGAGCCAGTGAAGACTTGCTGCTTGCGGCGACAGAAGAAGTGTCCGTTGGAATCCAAGCCTGGATTCGGAAGGAGGAAGACCTGAAAGCAGAGGGGACAGTGTTCAAGGGCACTTGGCAGTGACCCGGGGCAAGGAAGATGAATGCCCACCGTCGTCGACAGATTCAGGTTGTTCACTGGTGTCTTGACTCTTCGACCACGAGGTCCAGGAGGTGTCGAGGATGGCCAGGAGCTGGATTCAGCTTGTACAACGAAGTCTGCAGCTGACTGCGGTATCGGCGACCCGATTGGAGCCAACAAGCCTTGGTAGCAGCAAGTCTCGTGGTGGAAAGGAAAAGTCAATGGTGCAGACCAGCAAGGTCTGAGGAACTTACCCAGCGAGGGTAGGTCAGGGCAGGCCTGGAGCAATTAGGGGAGCTCTTTGGTTTCTTTGGAAAGTCTTCTGGGGACCCACAAGCCGGCTGGCCAGGGATCACAAAGATGCCTCAGGAGGATTCACTCAACACGGGCCCACGGTCACTCGGGATGGTTTAGGCCTCTGATTTTCGGAGGAATCTCTGCTGGAGGCTGGGTTCACACGTGGTCCAAAGCACAAGTTCGTGGAACATCGTGAAGGGGTTGCACTTGACAATAGTGCACGGTACCCAGGGTCTACAGTTCCTCATTGCTCGTGGGGTCCACTTGCCTCAGCTTTGCTGGGGACTCACGATGGCCTTGGAGAAGTCAGGAAATTCTCTTCCTGGGCTGCAGGGACTTCGGGCTCCGGCGGGAGCAGCGTAGTTTGCGACCGTCGTTGTCATTTTTGGTGCCTGCCAAGCAGGGGAGTCACTCCTTGACTCCAAGGGAGATTCTTCAGTCTTCCAAAGGTAGTGGAACGTCGAAGGTCCAGGATTCTTCTTGTAGAGCGTCGTCCAGGGGTATCTAGGGTGCAATGCACAGGTTCCCCCTCTTATACTAAAAGAAAGGGAAGGACTAGCTCTATGACCCCACCTATGGGAGGGTCAGGGAAGGGGGTTGATACACCCACTTCCCTTTGTCCAGTTTCACGCCAGAGCAGGGGCAGGTCGCCCCTGAGCCGGTTTGAACTGGGGTATGCACAGAGGAGCCTTCTGCTCCCCCAGTGCAGGACTTCAAAGCACTCTAGGAGTGCACCCACCCAGCCCCAATACACTAAACCCTGTCTGGGAGGTGGTCACACCCCCTTGGGACAGGATATCTATTGTTGGGCCTCCTCCACTGCGAGTGTCGGTCATCAGCAGGAGGGCAGCCCAGTGTCTGTGACTGGTGGCATCCATTTTGTGATGCCAGGGCTCTTCAGGATTCTACCGCGTTTCCACAGTAGCTACATGTCTATCCCTCTAGAAGGGTGGGATCATACTCCCACACCAGTTACTGGTGTGGGGGTATGATTCCAAAGTGTTTGACACCAAACACGACATGTTTTGATGCAGCCATTCCAGAGTTAGCATTTACCGCGAGGATATAATGCACTTAAGAGTATATGGTTTGACTGCATTCACAAACAGCCCCAGAGAATGGACTCTGAGGGCTGCAGAGGGGCCCTGCTCAGGCAGAGGCACCCCCTCACATGGAAACTAAGCACCCTGCCCTCAGGATTGATAGGGCCTGCTTTAGGGGTGACTGATAAGTCTCAATGTGTGTGCAGGAGAGATATAGGGAACCTATATCTCAGTGAGAGGTGCTAGCACCTCCTCACACAGGCTGCAGTAGCAGGCCTGTGGTGTCAGATTTAGTCTGCTTCCCAGGGGTGGCATAATACATGCTTCAGCCCCTGGTAGGCCTGTGAAGTACCTATGCCCTTGGTACCTAAGGTACCATATACTAGGGACTCATAAGGTACCACAGTATCCAATCACTAGTGCACCTAGAGTGCACTCCAAGTCATTTAGAGAGAACAGGGAGGCTGGGGCCCTGATTGGCAGGGTCCCAGCCAGACTATAGCCAGAAACCAGTGTAAACATCAAAAAAAAAGTGGGGGCAACATAAGAAGCAGATCCTACTCTCCTACAGGACTCCTTCATGGATGGGGTAAATTCCCTGCCCGAGGGTGGCAATGTACAATTCTGCCAATTTGGAGGTGAATAAGGCTTCATAGGTTTTATACAATTGAATTGGCAAGCTATTGAGACTGGGGGTTTTACAGGTGGGTGAGTTCCTTATGGCACCTCTAATTTGCTGCTCTGTTCCAGGGCCATTCATGGCTTCTCTCTGCCCCGCAGGTACTGCTGGCATCGGTACATCAGATAAGCAGTCTGAGAACCTGAGCCATTGAAAATGGTCTGCAGGGTTATAAAGGGCCTAGTAGTGCTCACAGAATGCAATATGTATTGCTTATTGGGTGGTGGTGATTGCATCTGGGAAAATATGGATGGTGGTCACTGGTACGATGTCCGATACACTCCGTAGCAACCATGCCAGCAGGTGTTCTGGCTTATCCCCTTCCACATAGACCCTGTCCTGATACACCTTGTATCATCACACATTTTTCATCTTTAAAATTGACTCCATGCTTTGAACCATTCTTGGACGAAATTCAACCACAGTTAACTAAAACCCTCTTTTTGAAATTCAGATACAAGACCCTCCAGATAAATTCATTCTCAGCTAAGTGGTCATCTCAACACATAGCGGGAAAGGAATCTAAATGTCCACTCTGCTCGTTAGATGCAGAAGAAGACATCACAGATTTTTTTTTTTTTTGCCCAGTTCATGCCCACTCTAGAAGGAAATGGATAAAGCCACTGTGTCTGAGTTTGTCAACTAGAACATATCTGGAGGCCCTAAGAATACTAAAATCATATAGCTCATGACTTATTGTATTTGGCGTAAGTAGATTCCTATTTGCCGTGAGCCATCTCCGGAGAAAGAGAGGGTTAACATTTTAAGGGTGAATGTTACTGTCTGTGTATTTTTTATCATGTTTTATCTATTGGACCATACTTGATTATGATTAACTGTACATTTGTGATACTGTATTCTTAGACCAATTTTATTTGTACTAAGTACTTTTATTGTGATATTTATTATGCACTTTGCACTTTACATAGTTTATATGCAAAGATGCATTTAGGGTGAGTGCCCTTTGGTTTAGCCACAAAAACCCTACTTGAAAACGTCTGTGGTATTTTATTTCATTTGCACTATTGTCTTTTAAAAAAAAGTATTTAGGTAATAAGTGAGTTTTGAAATTTTTTATTACTATGATCTTTTATGGCTCTTTTTGATCCGAAATAAAGAAAGAGAATGAATGAATGATACACCTTGTAATTCAGGCCCCTCAACGACTCTAGTAGTTGTGCATGGTGGTTCTTAACGCCACTTAGTGTGACCCTAGAGGACTCATCCTCAATCACAGCCACTCAAGACACTGCAAGGAGGTTTCTACCTGGATGAAGTTTTAGCAGAGCGAGCCCCATGCTCCTATAACTGTGTGTATGCATTGCCCTCAAACCAACCAGTTTTCAATGCGTCCCAGTCTACCAACCTTGTGGTGTCTGTGTCGCTATTCTCTGTTATATAATTGGCTAGTATGTTACAGACTGAGTCCTGGAACACAGTGTCCTCTAGCTTCACGCTCGGGACGAGTTGTCCGAGACGAGCTCACCTTGACATAAGTGTGACTACAGGGACCCGTCCTCGCTCCCCCGCCAGTTCGAGCATTTTTATCTATGAAACTCGGAATTACTCTCAGAGTAAGTTACGAAATCTAGTTGACCTGAGCATTCACTCAGACTGTGACTTCGCTCTACTCCACAAGGTAGGAGGTAGGGAGAGTGTTCAACGGATCTACTCCTATAGTCCTGCTGAAAGCTGGGGACAACGCAAAAGCTGACTGAAACATGTCGACAGTTTGCAGAGTGGAGGGGTAGTGGGTCCATTAGAGCCCAGCATACCACCATCCATAGGGTTTTTCAAAACATTTTTAATCTGACCAGGGAGTCCACCAATAAAGGGGAGTCTGGAGATCCCTGTGTTAGTCTTAACATTACCTTCTCTGCACCTTTCTCTTTTTGATGCCGTATAGTTTTTCTTTATGTTTGTCTTGTCTCCCCCTCCCTATTGCTCCACCTCTGTCGTTGGCTAGTGCGGAGGTGTGTTAGCAGCCCTATGATGAAGCATGCCACAGATTTCTGTGGGTGAAGGCAGGTTTAACAACATGTGTGTCTTGCCAACTTACCTCTGCATATTAGCGACTTACTTTGATTAGCCCCATTTCTATGTGTGTCTAGAGTTGTATAATAGGAGGTCGGAGTGGGGTGTCTCCTCCTACCCCTCATCTACTGTGTGTGTGAAGACATAAAGAGTGTCTGCCAGGCTGACCTTTACTCAGCCTAACAGACACTCTTTATTTCGGGAAAAAGGTGGAGGGACGTGGTCCCTCTGCCCTGAAGGATGGGCCACGGATGCATACAGGAGGCCTTATTATGTGACTGACAGTGCTTTTGGGGTGGACTGGCAGATCTAATGGGACTGATTCATTAAATATTTTAGATCTTATTATGACTGCTCTGGGGAGGGAGGAGCATCAAATCAATGTATGTAATGGGATTGAAGTGAGGGGATTCCGCTGTGTGAGATAAATTAAGTACTTTAGCGATTAATTTTAATCACTGCACAGCAAACAACAAAATATTTGTTCAACATTTGAAGGAAAATCTAAAGGCAACGACTACCGCCAGAGAACATAGTAGGGAAATTCAGAAAACTTTAAGAACAATCTAGGTACAGCCTCAATTCCCTATACCCACCACCATTGTAGCACTCATGGCAGAATACACAAACGATTGAGTGCAAATCATGTGAAAGACCCTTTACATCCCCCTCATATTCCTTAGACTCATAATTACCACATCAGGAAAATGAACAAAACTAAAAGTCATCTTGTCTTCGTTACTAGCTCCACACCACACACTAGACTTACTGCACCCACCATAAAAACATACGTAATAATAAGACAATTCTGATAGCTATTTCTATTTTAACAGGAAACAACATTTTGAAAAGAAATGCTCCCCTAACTGTAGGTAGAAACCAACACATGCCCAGGAGCTGCTGATAGAAGAAAACAAATGCAGTACAACAATATGCAGCTTGTCCTTCCTGCAGGTCTGCAATGCATTAGTGTAGCCAATCCAACACAAACGTTGAAAATAACGTAAAATAGGAAAAATGAAGCTAGTTAGTGCCTGCATGCTCAACTATGGTTCAACTTTCAGTCCATCAAATTAATTGTAAAAGTACAATTCATAAAATGTGTGAGAGGGAGTTTCAAACAATGGATACTTTGCTTAAATCAGCAATGACCAGCCATGAGTCAGGATTCAGGACAAGAAAAGTAAATTGGTGCAATAGTAACATTACATACAGGGCTCACTGAAAGCCACTGCATCTGTTGTTACAGTTAATATTTGCAATCTCTGCAAAGAGGGATTGAGAAGAAAATGGACAGTCTTCAACACCTCCTTCACACACAGCGAAAGTGTTGGAGCGCAAAACACTATGGCCTCCCTGTGCCTTTCTCTAGCTTCATGTTTAGGACGTGCCTTGATCATTTCCTCTATATCATTAGACCCTCACCCATTTCATATAGTGTACTTTATCATGGAATTCACTCCATGTCCAGTGAAACCTTGGTATGTCTGTGTCAGTTTTGTTTTGTCACAGGTGGTTATTTTAATTATGTTAGATACATTCTTATCCACCTTCTTAGTTAGGAGGGCCAGACGCGATACCAGAATTAGCCCTAGCAAACATGCTCAACCTAGCCCCACACTGCAAGAGGACACAAATAGAATGTGGCCATCATGGCATATTAGGAGTCATAGCAGCCAATCTTGCTCTTAAAGCAGCCCCCCTGGGAAATGACAGAGTGACAGAATGGCCAGTTCAGCCCAGTTAGTTACCCCTTCTGTGCCAGTGTTTCCAGCTACAAAACCAGTGGCGGCTCCTCCGCTAAGACGGAGGAGCATCGCCCCACTGCCAAGAGCAGCAAAGAAAGGAAAAAATAAAATGATAATAACTGAATGTTATTATTAAATTTTTTCCTCCTGCTGCGGCAGTGTGCGAGGGGGCGGAGCTGCAGGGGAGGAATGGAAGAACACTTCTGTGGCTATGCACAGTGACTGTTTGGTCGGCCCTCTCGGGCCGCCCAAAACAGTCATGTGCACTCCCCTGTTCTCCATGCAGACTGCATTACAGCCTGCATGGAGAATATACCCACCCCTCCAGCCTCTGGCTGAGCGCCGTGTGACGGTGCTCAGACCAATCACAACGCTCCAATGAGCATTGTGATTGGCTTAGGGGGTGGGAGCCTGGCTGCCTGCTTCCTGTTCTGACCTGGAGTCAGAGACAGGTGAGCAGGAGAGAAGACGCAAGAGCCGGCGGCGGCAGCGAGGTAAGTTTTTTTTTTAAAGCAGCCCGCGTCGCCACCCCCCCACCCCTGCGCCCGCCCCCCCCGTGAACCGTGCTGGCCGCCCCTGTACAAAAGTACATCCTAACTTGTGGATTAGTCCTGGTTCCAACATAACACAGTGCTTGTGTGTCGCTAGAGGATAACTACAATTGTGTGGGTGTAGGACACGAGGGAATATTAATGGCACACAAATGCTGAAATGTCAAAATATGTAAGAAAGGTTAGCCTTTTGTAGACTATGTTCCAGCATGTTTCACACTGGGCCATTATTTTTCAGCATAGTAGACCTTCTTCAGGGCCATTTTTGCATTAAAGACCTATGCGACTTGCAAACCTTTCCATAGATCTTTGCAAAGGTTCCAAAAACTGCTTGGCATCTATGTGCCTCATTACGAGACATAATGTAATTAATTGGCAGACATAAACCTTATTAATTTTTTAATCATTGTACTATGATGTGCTACAATTTTCACCTGCAGTATGGTTCGTATATTAAGAATAGCACATAGTCGCAGGTGTAGGCCAAGTTCTTATTTGTGTTGTTATTTCAGTAGCAGAGGTTGTGCATTCAGCACATTAGGAACTTTTAGGGAGCATATGTGTGAGGGCGTGAAATGTAATTGTAATGAAAATTAATGAAAACAAATATTTTGAAAGGATGCATATGACCCAGCGTTTGGAATGACTTAGTTTTGTAATCCCAGATTGTACTTTCATAATAATCAAATGTGAACAGTAACCACTCTGCACAGCATACTAGGAAAAACAATGTATATTAACGATGGGTTCATAAAATATAATTCAATCTTTTTTCAAGAAACATAGGGGCATATTCACAAGGATGTATCGCCGAGTTATCGGCACTTTAGCGCAGCAAAAGTGGCGATAGAATTACCGCCCCTTTCGAAAGCTGGTGCTAACTGCCTACATCACCACATAACCGGCGATAGCTGCCGCAAAAAACATCGCC
This sequence comes from Calotriton arnoldi, assembly GCA_963921515.1. NCBI lineage: Eukaryota > Metazoa > Chordata > Amphibia > Caudata > Salamandridae > Calotriton > Calotriton arnoldi. Next base: position 257,029 of record CAWUFW010009256.1, on the reverse strand, counting down.
ACGGTTGACACCACCAACTAACGCTAATGAGATGCAGAATAGGTGTGTCCGTGCAAAAACACACGAAAAGACAACACCGCGTGATTCTCTACGGACAGCCAGATCTGTGATGCGAGGCAAAAACAGGAGATAAGCCGCGGTAGCAACAGGGATTTAACACCTGCCTTTTGCTGGTGCTAAGCAGGACGACTACCTGCACCACAAAAGGGAGCCCATCCCACAGCCACACCTGAAGAACAACAGAAGCCATGGAGCCACTGCCCATGCAGCTCGGAGACCCCTGAGGCCCACAACACCAAGCGCCACCACCCCCAGGACCCCCCCACACCCCTGCCCCCCCCCTGCCCACCCACCCCGGACAAAGATGTGCCACAGCAACTTACGAAATCACGAGAAAAATAAGAGCCTGATGTCGCACAAATACAACAACAAACCTACATGTGTGGTCAGAATAAGGAGAAACAAACATACAACTTAGAAATCACACAACAGAACTTTATTAATACACAACACAAAACAACAATTCTGAAGAGTCCATGCGGATCCACTCCGGACAATCTGGAAGTCACAGCCTGCAAGAAAAAATCTGAGATAAGAAGGTGTGTCATGCGCTCATCAAAGGAAAGAGAGAGAAAGAAAGAAAGGGAGCGAGAGAAAGAAAGAAAGGGAGAGAGAGAAAGAAAGGGAGAGAGAGAGAGAAAGAAAGAAAGAAAGGGAGCGAGAGAAAGAAAGGGAGAGACAGAAAGAAAGGGAGAGAGAGAAAGAAAGAGAGAGAGAGAGAAAGAAAGAAAGGGAGCAAGAGAAAGAAAGGGAGAGAGAGAAAGAAAGGGAGAGAGGGAGAGAGACCGCTGCCCATGCGCACCCCTGCCCCACTGCTCACCTTCCGCCACCGGTGTGTCTCCAACCACGTGCCGGTGCACGCTCCGAGCCCGGGACACGCGACCTTGGCAACCTCCACATCACGCTGACCCGCCCCGCGGCCACTAGGTCACACACCTGAATCTGGACCTTGAGTTCGGAATGGGAGAGTCCATTACAATGCACATGCCATCATCACAGGCTGCACACCCGCTCAGCTCCATAGGTGCCACTGACTCTGTGAACCTTGAGGCAATGCCACGTGGCAGTAGGCCCGGGTCGCACGCAGGCTCCGGCTAACACTGCAGTCCACCAGGTCCCCTATCTGAAACGAGTACACAACAAATAATTGCAGAGTCCAAATCATTGCACACGGCATCATCGCCTGTCCGCCCCTGCGCACACATGCTGCTGCACCACAGCCCCTCCCGCTGCCCAGTGGTGAATGTCCGCCCCTGCGCACCCAGGCCCCACTGCTCACCTGCTGCCACCCGTGTGTCTCCAACAGGGCACACCACGTGCCGGTGCCAAGTCCAAGGCTGGGGCCCGCAGCCTTGGCAGTCCCCACATCATGCGGCACCCCCCGGGGTCCAGCAGGTCACACACTTGATACTGGGTCTTGAGTCAGAAATGGCAGAGACCATATCAGTGCACACGTCATCATCGCAGGCTGCACACCCGCTCAGCTTCATAGGTGCGACTAACCCTGTGCAACTCAAGCCAGCGCCACATGGTGGTAGGCCCGTGGCAGCCACCGGACGTCGGGGCGACTAACCCTGTGCACCACAAGTCATGGACCCTCCATGATTGAGCCCCGTTGCGCGTACGACATCAGGTCACCTCCGGCAGTGGGGAATGTGACGTTGCAGGCCCCTTTTATTGGTGGTGTCACATGGCCCGTGACGCATCTGCTGGATGGGTGTGGTGTGTGTGCAAACCTGCCCTCAGGGAGTGGCCGTGGCATGCTGGCAACTAGAACAGTGACCAGCAGATCCCAAGCGTGGAATCCTGGGACATGTAGCTATGTCGTCCCCCCTCGGAGCGTAAGCGCAGTGGTCTGGCATGGCATACGCCGGACCTGCGTCGGGCATGCAAGAATGATCCCGGGGCTGTGTGCGCTGGTTCAATCCTTGTCCGGACAAGGAAGTGACGAATGCGTGTGTCCCTGATGTCATGACTACGCCGCACGGAACGCAATCGGCAATGTAGCACCCTGTGAGTCATGTCCCACGACGTGTGCAACATGGACGTCAGGGGGAATTACTGACCCAACACACATCCACACTCACATACTTGAATGATCGAAGACATGACACAACTGTGCATTAATGAATGATTTATTGTCATCCAGTGGAGTGTTGCAGCTGGAGCAGTACAGGGCCATGCAGACCCCACTTCACATCATTGCCACGTGGCGGGCCAGCCAGAGTCCTTCAGGGCATGACAAGTACATTGGAAGAGGAAGAGTCCAGACCGCAGTCTGATATCTGTGTCATCGGTCATCTAACAGAATATGGCAGTCCATGTCGAGGTCCAAGGTGAGAGTCAATGAGTGCATCGGGGGTCAGTGGAATGTCATGATGCCAAGGGCAGAGCCAAGATGAAACAGGCCAAATGGTTGGGAGGAATGCTACTGCCGCCTCATGATCAAGAAGTCTGGATCATCCACATCCTCGTCCTCTGATGTGTGCTCTGCCTCACTTGTGGGTGCTGCTGTTCCGGCTGCAGCACTGTGTGCCACTGACACATCAGGGTCCGGAGGTGGATTGTCGGCCGCACCATGTGGCAGTGACACATCAGGTGCAGGAGTAGAAATGTCTGCCGCACTGTGAGGCAGTGACACACCAGGGGGCGCAGATGGGGATGGTGTAGGAGCAGCAGCATCCATCTGCACCAGGCCTTGTGGCAGCAATGCCATGACCAGGATCTGCAGGGCATGGTATATCCCAGCTACATTATGCTGATGTGCAGCAGTGACAGCCAACCTTTCCGCCTCCATCCGCACCATGTCCTCCATGAGCCTCCACATTTTTGCCAAGTCACTGCTGAGATCGCTGGAGCCACTCTGACTTGACAGGTGTTCTTGTCTCCGAGTCAGGACTCCAGCGATGTCGGCCAGGGCTCATTGGAGGCCATGGAGCGGACTGTGGGTGTCCGTCAGGGACTGTAAGTGGTCCCCGAAGGGACGTAGACACCCATGGATGGCATCAAGTTTGGCTGCCAGGAGGTCAAACCCCACCCGCACCTGATCAGCCAGCTTCTCCTGGGCCTCTAACACATGGGTTTGGAAGGGCAGGTGTGTTCCGTGGGGGTCTTGGGAGACAGCTGGTGTGGCAGGTGCTGCCTGCTGTGTGGTCTGTGCAGGGGGTGGGGTCTCCTCGATGCAACTGGGCTGCCCTGATCCAGGAGGTGGGGAGCTGATGCGGCTGATGAGCTCTCTGAGGGCTTCGGTGTCGATGATGGGGTTGTCATCCTCATCATCAATGTAGAGTTGTTGGGCCTGATTCACAGAACTAACTTACGTCAAAAACGTAAACGTAAACGTAAAGTTAGTACTTTTTAGGTATTCACAGAAGTTAGTAGTCCTAACTTTAGGACTCCTAAATGCCTTCTGTGAATACCGAAAGTCTGAAAGTTAGGATTTTTCTCAGTTTAGGAGTAGTAAAGTTAAGTAAAATCCTAACTTTAAGACTTTCGGTATTCACAGAAGGCATTTAGGAGTCCTAAAGTTAGGACTACTAACTTCTGTGAATACCTAAAAGTACTAACTTTACGTTTACGTTCACGTTTACGTTTTGACGTAAGCTAGTTCTGTGAATCAGGCCCGGTGGGTCTGCTCTGCAGGTGGTGTTGATGGTCCCTCTGCAATGTTAAGGGGAGATGCTGCATTACATCGTGTTGACATGTTTGAACAGGCATTGTACAAGTTCACATACGGACTGCATGACGAGGTACATTGTGGCTGTGTAGGTGGAGATGCCTGTTGGATGCAGGACAGTTGACATTTCAACACCATCAGGGATGTGAGGTTGTACTTGTGCAGTTTCATCTCACATACCCCTGCTATGCCAAATGTAATTGGCCAGTATTTTCACACAAGCGGCAGCAGTTTCGGCCTCTGTCCTGTTGTTCACGTGTTGCAGTTTGTCCCACACTGTTGTCTATGCTGCTGTGCTCTGACTGTCATATGTGTGTGCTGCAAATTTGTGAGGGTCGCCCCTGCAGCTCTGAGTCTGCTGCCTCTTGTCCCTTGCAGGCGGTGTGCCTTTGACTTCTGTGTCCATGCAGTGTTGAGACGTCACCAGTCTTGGGTGGATGTGTGTCTTGGTGAGAGTGGGGACTCTGGGGCATGGTTTGTCCGCAGCTGTGTTGTTGACGTCAGGGGTTGATTGTGCAGGTAGATGTGTCAGAGTGTGACCTGCTCCTTTACGGATGTGATCCACAATCAGACACCTCAGTGTCGTTGCGTGCACCATGTCATGGTAATCGGACTGCAGGCATGGTATTCGTCATGCAGTGTCACTTACGTTGTCAGTGTGGCTCACGGAGCAGCAGCTTGGCTGGGTTCAGCACATGTGCATGGGTTGTATGTGAGCTGTTTAATGTGTGGGGTGGGCCCACTCTGGGCAGATAGTCGAGGGTGACGTACTTGGTGTTCCTATGTGTGCTGCAGTATGGCAAGGGGATCAGGGACATGAACCGTAGTCATTGTGGGTGTGCAGTGTGGTCTGCTTATTTGTGCATGTGTGCCATTGTCCCCGCGTCCCCCCAGTCCCTGGTCGCTACTCACCCTGTTGCTGTTGTGTCCGGTCCTGTAGAGCAGTGTCCGGGCCCCCAACTCCTGCCACTGTATCCACACTGATGACTGTCAACACCATCTCCTCCATCTCGTCCAGCTCCTCCTGCGGCGCAGGACTCCCACCTCCAGTCTGCATTGCTGCTTTGAGGTTGTTGGCGAGTTTGCTCTTGGTTTGCGCTTGATATCAGTCCATCGCTTCTTGACCTCGTCCATTGACCTCCTCTGCACTCCGACAGCATTCACCTTGTCCAAGATGGACTGCCATATTCCATTTCTTGTGCCCAGTGACACGGTGGAGGTGATGAACAGTTGTTGATGGTGTCCTATCACCTCCGTGACCAGGATCTGATTCTCCTGCGGACTGAACCGCGGCTTCCTCTTCTTCTTGTCCTTCCCTGTCCCCGAGGGCCCTGGCTGGGGCTCCAGGGGGCTTGTGGGGTTCCGATCATCCCCTGTGCCTGCTCCGCCTGACTCCATCATGCTTTGCTGTTGGTGTTTTTTTGTTTGGTGTTTTTTTATCTGTTTTTGTGGTGATTTTTCCCGCCTGACGTGTGTGTATTGCAGGCCTTGCGCGCCTTATCGTGGATTGTCTCTTCGCGATTGGGCCCATCGCAACTTTTTTCGTGTTCAGGTTTGAATTTTTATCGCCGTCGCGCTAGTTGTTTCGCGGATATTTTCCGCGTTTGCGTGCGTATATCGCACGGCATCGCCGTGTTGGGAATGCCACATTGACACGGCGTTATTTTCACGCGATGGGCTGCGATGTGAGAAGTTGCGGTAAGCTATTCTGGCGATGTTTATCACACGTTCTTGTGAATATACCCCATAGTGTACTGCGTTCTTTATAGTTGCATGCATAACATCCTTTCGCTGTAAACATCAGCTGTCTTTTCTGGTAACTTTTAGTTGCCACGATTTCTGTCAAATAATTGTGAAAACCTCGTGACTCATAAAATATTAAAAGCTATAACACAGACTGACACGGGTTAGTAATACGACTAATATTAGTCATAAACAAAATAACTAAAGTAATTTGAATAATAAATACCATTTTAATTAGAGCGGCAAACAGGTTAGAGTTTGTGTTTACTAAGTAAGAACAGCGGCAATTACAAGTGCTGTGTTGATAAATGTATTGGGAAACTTGCTGATTCTGTTGTATGTGGGCGGTTAATTCCTTTTCAGATATTGACAATTTAATGCAATGTATTGCTATAGGGGTGTTTTCAAGTGCATCAAATATTCAGGCAAGCAGAGATGCAGCCTAGAGGTATATTTGCATGCACTGACCTTGCAACCACCAAAAAGTACGTTTAGAAGTTCTCATTGACGTTTTTTCTCTCAGGGTACCATATCCTTGATTTGTATTGGAACTTTTATAAAAAGATCTAAATATAGTTTTCAATATTTTGTTTTCATTCAATCTGGAGTTTCTGAGTCAGTATCTTCTGTTAAATTTCTTTGCCAGGTCTCTCTCAACTTAATTTAATAGTGTGGCATGTGGGTATCCTCATTGAGGGGCAGGAGTGGCATCTCAGACGTTTCCTGAACTACGTGGCTACCTATCTGATTATGGCCCCAGAAGAAAACGATTCAGTTAATTATCTTAGCGTTTTTTTGTTTTGTTCCTTACCAACTTGTATTGTAACGTTTGATTTCCACTTTATTTTAAAATATATATATTTTTTTAAATAAGTAATACAAGAGATAACAAAAGTACATCATAAAAGTGAGCCACAAATGTAAAATTGCATAGCAGCTAATCGGTTAAAAACCAAATAAACTCATAAACGTATAACGTGGTTAGTTAATTTTTGAACGGTCTGAAAAACAATGAAGTGCAAAAACGCACAAGCTGTAATATTTAATGGCAACTGATCAAGCATTATCAGCAATTAAAAGACATGTTTCTGGCGATTGTGAATAAAATAGTTGCAAGTGAAGTAATGTGCACTAAAGTCTCAGGTTCAATTTGATAAAAACAACAAAGTAAAGAATCATGCTGACAATCCCTCCACTTTTATCTGACAGTAGGATGTACTAGTTATTGTACCCTTTAATATTGTCTGCGTCCATGTGGGGTCTTCTTTTGAGCCGTATGTGTTAGCCTCTAGTTCTCCTGCCCTCATCTCCCATCTGCCCCAGATTGGACTGGAGGCCTCTCTCTCCCTTCCTTTTCCCACCCACTGCCCCCTTCTCCCTAATGAGTAGCTTTGGCACCTGGTCCACGCATTCCCACAAAAGTTGTGAGGAGCTACTTCATTTCGATGCAGACGAGATTAAAAAGTTCAAACAAGTCCAACCCTCTTTCTTATCCCAGAGACCAATACTTCCTGCTGCAGATAAGTTAAATAAGGAAATTGAAGAAAACGAATGCATTAAAACATTCAAGACTAGTCTCTCACTTTGTGGTTCCGATCCCCTCCACCTTAATTAAAGAAATCAGGAGATACATCTTCACTTAATGGATGCAGCTAACCTAAGGCGAGGTTCTGAACAGTCTGGAAATTGGACAGGCTAACTCACTCTTGAAAAAATAAGGAGCTGATCAGTGCTTAATTTGTAAAATTTTAAGTGCCAGGGCTCTGACCAGGAGGCCACTGCAGCTTGCACCACCCATCGCTCTTGTCATCACTGCCAAAACAACTACTAACCATCTCTCTCGCATGTAAATGCGACAGTTCGGATTATTCCAGGTCCCCAAAGCCAAAGGAATGGCTGGGGAGGCAGGTATTAGCAATTTTTTAATGTATGTTCTTTTCCTAAACAACCGTTGTTCTGCTCATCTCTAAATTACATGAGCAGTGCCACCATGTGGCACACTACCCTAAGTGTGGTTTTGACAATTAGGTGCCGGTGCCGAGCACCAGAAACCAATTAAGTGCCGGTGCTCAGCACTGGAAAGCACCGGCTCAAATTAAGCACTGGAGCTGATACAGAAGATCTGAACAGTTTCTAACCAGTGATATCTTCCTGTTTCTTGCAAAAGTCCTGTAAAGTTGTGTCTCAAATCAGCTCAATCAGTACATCAATCAATGCATTGAAGAACACAACTTACTAGACGATCTTCGGTCAGGTTTCATAGCTGACTGTAACACGTAACAGCCATTCTACAGATTATGGAGGAAATGTTTCGCCTACTGGACGAGAGCGATTCTTGCTGTAAGAAATTGGGTTATTGGTTGAGAGGGTTGAAAACCCTTCTCAACCAACAACCACAATCCTTATCAAGGTGAACCACAAAAGTCACTACATAAACCTGTGCTTAACCGTCTGGTAACTTGGCACAAAAGCAGTCAGGCTCACTTTATAAGCACTGTGTATTTATGCAACACTCAAACAGTAACAAAGTGAAAACACAACACAAAAAAACTCCCATACCAATTTAGAAAAATAGAGAACATAGATAAATGACACAAAGCTAAATTAAATCCAACCAGTAGCTATGCTTTTAAAAACGTTCTGTAAATTCCAAGACCTAAAAGATCAAAGTGCCAACCTTGGGTATCTGGTCGCATAAGACTGGAGCAAAATCAAAAATGCTAGGCCAACCATGATGGAGTGAGGTTCAGATGCAGGAGATGGTTTGGGCTTAGTCCTGGATTACCTTCAAATTTAGAAACATTTTCAGGAGAAAAGTGCAGGAGACGGACATTTTCAGCAGGGCAAGGCAGCAGGCTATGTCCAAGGAGGTGCGTTGTTGGGGAGCTGCTGGACAAAGTCTCAGCGGAGCCATCGACAATGGTGGGAAATAGCTCTGAGCGAGTAAAGCTGGATTTGCAGGCCAAGGAGGGCATTGTTGTCGATGGAGAACCTGTCGAGCCCGGTGAAAATGTTTACCTTTGGACTTAGACAACTTTTTGGAAGTCAAAAACTTCCAATGGGATGAAGCTGCAAACTGTAGTCAAACACAGCTCTATGGAATTAGATACCGTCACTTGGAGATCCTGCTGAACAAGATTTTGCTGCGAAGAAGAAGAACATAGCAGGAGCTACAGAGAAGTCAGGCACACATACGATGCACTTGGGTAGATCAGCTGGCAGGTAGGTCCCGGTCTTCTGTCAGTTCTTCTGGCACTTTTTGCTAGAATTTCTTCTACGATCCATGTTTTAGGGTTAAGCAGGGACAGCACCTTACCCAAGGTTCCAGGACCTGGGGAGAACCACACGGGGAGAGTTAGGACGCACTCCAGGCAGAGGCCAGGTTCACAGTTCAAGGTCTCTGGAGCATGTGATAACCCTGTAGCTCATACAGGAGGCCAGTCGATTAGCACTTGGAGTTACTTTGGTAGTCTTGGGTTCATCGTGATGGTCCTCTCTCCTACAAGCAGCAAGAAAGGCCTTAAGCAGCAGGGCAGTTCACTGGAGAACAAGGCAGGCCCTAAGCAGCAGGGCCGTGATCTGGCAGCATCATGGCAGTCCTCTGAAGAATAAGGCAGGCTTCAAGCATCAGGGCAGGCCTCCGAAGTACCAATCAGTCCTTCTGAAGTTTTTCACAGGTCCAGGAGCGTACTGAAGGGTGTTTCAGGAGGGCCGATATATATACTGGGTGCCGGGCTTTGAAGTGGGGGTGACATACTGGCTACCCCCATATTCTGATCTTCAAAACTCTTCCCTTACCCTGCCAAGGCTCCAAGACTTTTGGGGTGACAAAAGACTAGCTGAATGCAATCCTTTGAAATGTAAGTGGGACAGGGAATAGCTCTGAACTCCACCATCCTGGCAGGGTTGTTCATCCTACCAGCACCTAGTCTTCCTTTGTCTCACTGTCTGGGAGGAATACACAAAGCCCAAGAGCAGAGCCATTCACAGTCATCTGACCCAGGACACATGCAGGAGGCACCAAATGGTTAAGACAAGAAAATGTCAACTTTTTAAGAGTGACATTTTTAGAATTGTGACTTAAAATCCGACTTTACCATTAAAAATTCATTTGACTCCAATCCTGACATTCCAATTTTTTCCCAATCAAAAGTTAGCACTTAAGAAATGTAATAAGGTAGTCCAATGCGGTAGAATGACCTACAGTAGTAACTAATGAATGAAGGAGTTTTTCACTGCCAGGACATGTACATCTTAAAAACACATGTCCTAATTTTTAAATACACTGCTCCCTGCCTAATGGACTGTTTAGGGCTTTCCTAAGGGTGTCTGATAAGTATTAAAAATGAAGGTTTAGGTTTGGCAAAAGGTTTATTGAGCCAGGTGAAATTTGAAGTTTAAAACTGCATTTCAGGCTGCAATGGCAGGCCCGGGACATTTTTTAAAGTGCTACTTTACAGGGTGGCACAATGAGTGCTGCAGGCCCACTAGTAACATGTAATTTACAGGCCCTAGGTACACGTAGTACCATTTATTAGGGACTTATATGTAAGTTAAGTATGCCAATCAGGTGGAGGCCAATTTACCATGTTTATGGAAGAGAGCACAAGCACTGTAGCACTGGTTAGCAGTGGTAAAGTGCACAGAGTCCTGTTGCCAATACAAACTAATTCAGAAAGCAGGAGAGGTGAGGGCAGAAAAGTTTGGGGTGACTCTGCAGAGAGGGCCAAGTCCATCACTTCCATTCTTATACTCCTTTGGCCAATCTGTGACTTTTGACACTGTCAATCATAACATCCTACTAACTACTCTCAATGAGAGAATGGGAATACATGATGTAGTCTTAGGCTGGTTTTCCTCAAATCTGGATTACCAGTCTTAACAAATTAAACCAAACGGGCCCTATAAACTCCAGCTTTTTTCATTCAAGGGGTACCACACAAAGATCGATTCTATCTCCACCCCTTTTTAACCTGTCATTGAACCTTTTGACAAACAATTCTAAAACACTCAAATGTCTCCTACTAACTTATGTTGGCAATACACATGCTATATCTGAAAGTTTTGTACAAAAAAGACAATCTTTCTAAATCAAATTTTAAAGGACATACAAGCTTGGCCATCATTCAACTTTCAACCATGTGATGCTGAACCCTCTGAAGACCGAGGGGCATATTAGCAAGACCCACGTTAAAATTATCGCCGTTTTAGCGGCAGGAAATTGACGCTAAAACGGCGATAATGGGCTTGCTAATATGCGTTATGGAATTCAATAGAAGCCCAGGTTAGATGTCCTGCACATCTAACCTGGGCTTCTATTGAATTCTATAACGCATATTAGCAAGCCCATTATCGCCGTTTAGCGGCAGTTTCCTGCCGCTAAAACGGCGATAATTTTAACGTGGGTCTTGCTAATATGCCCCTGAATTCCTTCTTATCAGTCCCCTCACAGTTCGACCCTAGGCCAAGAATGGATGGACTCTCTAAATGTTCTAAACTGCAGACCCAAAATAACTGAATGTACAAATTTTCTCCAGATAACTCTCAACAAGAGTCTGAGCCTTTAAGTGCACATAAACACAACAAATAAGAGGACTAATCAACATTTCTGGCTTCTCAGAATTATCAAACATTTAATTCCAGATTCAGATATTGAACATGTAGTACAATCTCTTGTCATCTGTAGACTCGACTTGGTAATTCACTACTCATTAGAATCCATAAGATTCGCCTCACCCCAATGAAGGCTACCCTCAGTGCTTCTGTGAAATTGATCCCAGGCGTGAGACACTTTGATCACATTATCCAGTGTTCATCTCTCTCAACTGGTTTCCGATTTAAGCCACATGCATATTCAGAGTAGCCTGCCGTACTCACAAAGCCTGCCACTGAAGCACCCAAAAACTCCTGGCTCAGATACTCACACTATCCGGGGGTGGCTGTTCTCTTCACAGTGCCAAATCCTTACTCCTACAAGTTCCCAGGTAGTAGTGCTCCCAGAATGTGGAACTTGATCCCTACAGAGATAGACAAAAACACCTCTTTGGATGCATTTATGAAGAACTTAAAACAACTTCAGTTTAAGAAGTACTTATGTAATTAACTGCTTACTATGAGAAACTGGTTCTCAGAGCACTTTTTGGCAAAACTTTGTCTAAGTCCTCACTTTTGGAAATTGACCATATGGGCACATTTAGCACCACAACCAAGGGTCCATGAGTGGATGGTGACCTCTTGGAGGTTCGAGACTCACTCAGGCTGGGTGCAGGTTCAAGATGGGTGCTCTTATGTCTCTGTGGCTTTGAAAAGGAGGCCAGCGAACTAGCCTTTGGAATCACTTTGGCAATCCTGGGTGCAGGTGAAGATACAGGGCTCAACAGCAGGGCTGGCCTCTGAGGGTTCAAGGCAGGCTCCAGGCAGCAAAGCAGTCCTTCCAGGTTTAGCAATATTCTGGCCGAGTGCACAGTGGGTCACAACAGCAGGCAGTCCTCTGAGAGTCCTTCTGCAGGTCCAGCACTGAACTGAAGAGTGGGCCTGAAGGTCCTATCTTTATACCCTGGTGTCCTTCTTCTAGAAGGTGGGAGAAATTTCTGGAAATGTTCTTGAAGACCTTGGATCTTCCTGACTCCCCTGCCCTGGCTCCAAGCTGGCAGCAGTGACAATACAGGGTCATTAGGCCTGTTGTGAGGAGACAGGACACAGCCTATTCAGGTGCAAGGAGGGCAGTGCTTAGCTCCGCCCCCCCCATTCTGCCAGTAATGGCCTATTGAGGTATGAATGAATGAATTGGGGATTTATAAAGCGCGCAGCTACCCAACAAGGGTCTCCCGGCCCTAGACAAGACAGCAAGCAGAGCTGCAGCAGTCTGCTAACAACAACCCCGAGTAGCAGAAAATTCAGGCATGGGAGCTAAAAAGCAATGTTTTCAGGTTCTTGCGAAAGGCAAGCAAGGAGTGACAGTTCCTGAGAGCAACCGGGAGAGAATTCCAGAGTTCCAGTCCCAGGTAGGAAAACGAGCACCCTTTCATGCGAGCAAGATGAAACCTGGGCACTGTGAACAGTGTGAGGCTAGATGATCTCAACCGTCGAGAGGGCACATAGGGTTTCACCAAGCCTTGGATGTAAGAAGGGGCTAAGCTGTGTCTGGCCCGGAACATATAACATAAGGCCTTACATTCGATTTGCTTGTCAACTCTAAGCAAATGTAGTTTGTGAAGCAGTGGTGAATCTGAGGCATATCTAGGCAGCCGAGAAAGGAGACGACCAGTCGCGTTCTTGATGATCTGCAAGTGACGGACCTAAGATTTGTCTGCGCCCAGGTATAATACATTGCCATAGTCCAATCTGGACGTCACCAGGGCCTGCATCACCGTTTTCCGAGCGGCCAGCAGAATTAGCCAGAGGATCTTTTTGAGCCATTTGAGAACAGAGAAGGAGGTTGCCGTGACCTTAGACACCTGAGGCTGAAGGGAGAGGTTGTTATCTATGATGAAGCCGAGGTTCTTAACCGTAGGTACACCTAATCCCTCTTTTGTTTGACTGTCTGGGAGGAATTCACAAAGTCTAACTGCCAGCTAGACCCAGTCATGTGGCCCAAGTCAGACTACAAGCACAAATGGCCAAGGGCAGGAAAATGCTAACTTTTTAAAAGTGGCATTTTCAAAACTGTAAGGGAAAATCTGGTTTTACCATAAAAAAGGGGTTTATCATTAAACTTCCATAGGTATCGAACATGACATATCTGGTTCCTCTCAATTGGCAACTACAGCATATTAAATGTAGTAAGGAATCCCCAATGTTATCCTATGGAGGGGTAGGCCTCACAGTAGTGAAAAACAAATGTAGATGTTTTTCTCTACCAGGACATGTAAAACTTAATAGTACATGTCCTATCTTTTAGTTGCACAGCACCCTGCCCTATGGGCTACTCAAGGCCTACCTTAGGGGTGACTTATATATATTAAAAGGGGAGCTTAATGCTTGGCAAGAGGGTTTAAATGCCAAGTCGACATGGCAGTGTGACACTGCATTCAGGCTGCAATGGCAGGCCTGGGACAAAATGTAGAGTGCTACTTAGGTGGGTTGCACAATAAGTGCTGGAGGCCCACTGGTACTGTTTAGTTTACAGGCCTTGGGTATAGGTTATACCACTCTACAAGGGACTTACAAGTAAATTAAATATGCTAATCAAACCATGTTTAGCAGAGTGAGCACAATCACTTTGGCACTGGCTGGCAATGGTAAAGTGCACAGAGTCCTAAGTCCAACAGAGGCAAAAATCCAGCAATAATTGGAGGTTAGTAGGCAAAATGTTTGGGGGAAGATCACCCTAAGGCTGATAGGTCTAACACTTACATTTCCAAGCAAGGATGGCCAATGATGGATCACTCAGTTTATGGAACTCAGGGCCATATGTATCAAAGTCCCCTTTTGCGATTCTCAAATAGCGAATTTTAGCGAATAGCTATTTGAGAAACGCAAAACCGTATGTAAACAAATAATCGCAAAAAAATAGCGATTCGCTAAATGAATAGCGGTTACCCAAATAGCGTTAATTTAGCATTGAACTTTCTATTTTGCGAATTTCGCAAAATTGCGAAAATCGCAAAATTGCGATATTCGCAAACGGCAATTCTGAGACACAGGTGCAGCTTGATGACATCACAACCAGGAAGTGTGACTACCCATGCTACACCTGAGTTCCAGGAGCAGAGTGAGAGAGCAGGAGTAGAGGCTGAGGCATCACTGCAGTGATACACACATTGGAGAGAGTGGAGACATGGCCAGCAAGGACAAGCAGCAGGGGAGACACCCAGAATCAGAAAGCCAAAGTTCACAGAAAGTGAGCAGGAGGCTCTGATACAGGAGATGGTTGTGAGCCATGAGCTCCTGTTCGGCAAGAAGTCCCTGCGTGTGCCAGAGACACGCAAGAGGAGGATATGGGCAGACATCCAGCGCAAAATTAACGCAATTGGCGTCACACATCGCAGCGTCAAAGACCTACAGAAGCGCTGGTATGATATGCGCGCGCGCTCAAAGGAGAAGGTTGCTACCAGGCTGGAGGAGGCCAACAAGACCGGTGGGGGACCTCCACTGCCACCGCTTCAACTCTACTCGAAGAAATGGTTGAGGGGACCCTGCTTCCGGAGAGTGCAGTGGGTGTGTCAGACCTGGACAACTCCGACCACACACAACCAAGACAAGGTAAGAAGCATGCCATCACACCCCTGATACCTCCCTACTACCCCCACACACCCAGGAGAGTCCCAGGGGCACAACAAAACTACAATTCCAGTGCAGGTACACAAGCACACACAGCAATGCATTATAGGAGATGTAGTTACATGCACCTAACAGTGGAGCAATGACACCCAGCCAGGCTCAAACAGTATGTGTGCATCATGAAAGTCAAAATACAGATGGATAGGACCCATGTAACTCCAAACAGTGATATTTAATGCATGACAGATGCAAGGCAGGACAGTAAATTAATGTGTGCATTTATGTCCACAGCACCAGCAGAAACACAGGGAACAATCAGTGGAGGGGAGGATGAATCCCCCAGCCCAGAGGCAACAGGGCAAGAGGAGGAGGAGGAAGAGGAAGATGAGGGCAGCCCAGTCATCCCACCAATACGCCGCAGGCGGATTGCAGTGCCACCATTGCCACCACTGGAGGAGGAATCCCAGGACACCAATGTGAATGTCCAAACAGTCCAGGGACAGTCAGAGCCACAACCCCGTGCACGTGCACGTGCCAGACCAATTCCACAAATCCCATCCAGGCGCAGGGCACCACGTGCATCCACTAGTGCAGCACTCACAGGAGACGACACAGTCTTCCAAGGGTTGGAGGGCCACATGTTGGAGGTCCAGCGCCTGCAGGCAAAAAACATAAGGTCAATCCAGAGGCAAATCAGGGTTGGTTTCATGGGCCTGACGGGTGCCCTGGAGGCACTCTGTGCTGAACTAAGGGCGGACCGTGCTGCTAGGCGCAGGGAGAGGCAGCGCCTCCACACCCGCCTAGACCTCTACACCAGGGCGGTAAACCGCCTCTCCTCAGCGACCTCAGTGCTGTCAAGGCGCAGCATCAGTATGCAGCACGAGGTGTCACACTGCAGCCAGGACGTGGCCAGGGGTCTGGTACAGGTGACATGTGCTGTGGATCAGCTGCGGGCAGCTGCCACTGCTGGCCCAGGAGTCCTCACTCCAACAGACGAGGACGCACAATCCAGCAGGAGCAGCATTACACCACCGCCCCCACCGGACAGGCGCCGTAGTGTGCGTCACGGCAGGGCTGCTGAGACAAGCGAAGAGGGCACAGTGCACCCACGGTGAGGGCCTACAGCCCGTCAGCGCCGCAGTTGAGGCGCTCACACATAGGCATGGATATGGGTGCATTAACCCAGTGCACACAGACACTTGGTCAAGAGTCAATTTGCACTGTGGATCACACATGTGCGGTACTTTTGACAAAACATTGTGTGCCACACAGGCTGTGTGCCGATAAATATCCTGTCCAAAGGGAAATTAAACACAGTCCTGTATTAGATCTTTGGCATTGTGTCATCTTTTCTTACCTAGAAATAGTTCTGTGTGATCTCATCTCGCCTCTGGCGCCCAGCAGCTGCACCAATTACTCCGGCCGGCATGCGTCCAGGAACTGGCCCCTCCTCATCTGATGATTCTGATTCAGTGAGCTCCACTGGTGTGCCCTTCCTGGTGGCGATGTTGTGCAGCATGGCACACGCTACCACTATCTTGCAACAGGTCTGGGGGCTGTATTGAAGTGCCCCTCCACTCTTATGTAGGCATTGAAACCGGCTCTTGAGTATCCCGAAGGTCCGCTCAATGGTACATCTGGTTGCTAAGTGGGCACTGTTGTACCTCTGCTCCCCAGCGTTGGCAGGATTAAGGTAAGGAGTGAGTATGTAGTCCCGGACCGCATACGCACTGTCACCTGTGGGGCGAGAAAAATTAGGTTGAACACTGTCCTGCCACTGCTATGCATTACTAGTGTGTCCTTCTATCACATGCAATTACCTAGTAGGTATCCCTCACCAAACTCCCCACTTGTGAGTCGGCGGTGTATCCCACTGTGGCGGAAGATGAATGAGTCGTGGGTGCTGCCTGGGTATTTAGCGACGATGTCGGTGATGATGTGCCTGGCATTACACACCACCTGTATGTTCAGGGAATGGTAGGACTTGCGATTCCTGAACACATACTCGTTCTGGGAGGGGGGATATGGCGACATGGGTCCCATCTATGCATCCAATGACGTGGGGGAATTGTGCAATTTGGTAGAACTCCTGCTTGGTCTGGGCTAGTGCCTGTGGTGTGCTGGGGAAGTATATGTGGTTATGCAGCCTCTGTACCATGGCATCAAGGAACGCGTGGAAGAAGCGCGACAATGCACTCTGTGAGACCCCTCCTGCTGTGGCTATCACCCCTGGAAGCTCCCTGACGCCAAGAGGTGGAGTGAGCACAGGACCTGTATGTGGGTGGGGATTGTGTGTGTCCTGCGTGTGGGGTGTTCAAGGATAGGTTTGAGCTCTGCTATTAATTCCAGGATGCTCTCTTCATCCAGCCTGTAGTTTGTATGGATCTCCTCCTCAGTCCGCTGGAGCAGGGTTATGCGCGCTCTGAAGATCCTTTCCTGGCGTCTCCTTCTCTGTGCAGCAGCTCTGAGTCGCAGCCTCCTGGCTATCATGTACAGCCCTGACATTGTGGCAAACATCAGTTGCATTGTGGGTCTCTTTATATAGGTTGCACCTGGTTACCACCTGCTCAGACTTGGTGGTAATTGCGATTCTCTATTTTGCGAATTTCGTGAATTCGCAAATTGAGAATTATTCATGCATTCCATTTAGCGAATTCGCTAAGTCTGGACACAACAATTGCGAATTTCGCTAGATTTTGACGTATTTAGCGAATTCGCAAATTATTCGCAAAATGGTATTATTCGCAATTATTGCGAATCGCTATTTATGCGATTCGCACATTGGCTGTCGGGATGTGTCTCATACATAGCGGGGCTCTGTTTTGCAATCGCAAACACCGTTTTTCTGCGATTCGCAGTGTTTGCGATCGCAAAACAGCTTCATACATATGGCCCTCAGTCCCTACAGACAAACGAACAAACCCCTCACTTGAGGCTTCAAGAAGGACTAAATACTGTTTTTCATTCAGAAATACCTAATCATACACTCCTAATCTTGGTCACTTTCTTAATTAGATGCTTAGGTTATATCTTACGTTTAATGTTGTAACTTTCATGATTTTATTGTTAAGCACTCTAACACCCCTGGGTTTAGTAAACACTATTTAAAACTGAAAATTCAAATTAAATACTTGTATTCTTCCTTTCCAGGAAGTCAAGCCTGGGCAACTAGGTGAAGGGCAAAGTTCCAAAGGGAATCTTCCTTTGAGGTATTTGCTACTTCTGTCTATTAGGATAGGATAGGGCCTTATGCGAGAGTCAGAACCTCTACTTATTGACCTTCTTCTTACATTGATCTCCCCATAGTATGTTCTGTAGAATCTAAGCTACTAATCAAATTCCATCAATAGGGTTACATAGTGTTACTGTTCTACCAACGTTGATGGTTCCAGGAGAGCCAAACAAAAACGACATTGCTGCTACCCTTTTCCTTATGGATTTACCCCATACAGCACCTATTTTGGCTATGTGTATCCAATGGACACCAATGGATTACTCATGGGTGGTTCTGTACTTAGCATTTATCCTGGTTTCTTGTAACTAGTGAATGCCATGGGCTGCTCCTCCCGCCACTGAGAGGTGAATCCTAAAGGCATCTTATGCAGTCTGCCTCTAATCATTGCATGCCATTAGGTTCTTCTCTGCCACTCTAAGGTGGCCTTAAAAACAAACTTTGAAATCTTCCTGGCCTAATATTTTTGACGACCAAGAGGTGAATGTCTTTCATATAAGCTGGGCATTAGTCACATATGGCCATATGAACGAAAGGAAAGTGCATTTCTTAAGGTACAGAATCGCAATTTTGGTTCATTAAAAAATGCAATACCACCTTTCCATATGTACAAAGGCCTATACGTGGTCGCAAAATGTGATTTCTACCCAGTAGAAATTGCATTTTGCAATTCCCTAAATCGGATATCGCAAATAGGGATTTCCTATTAGCGATTTCCTAAGCACATGTACAAAGCATTTTCTAAATGCGAAATGGGCATTTATGAAATGCTTTTACCATTGACTCCAAGTCAATGGTAATCATGTGCAAATTAGGAAGAAGCACCCAAAACTGTAGGTTTGGTAGTGCCATAGAGCGCACACACGCCCCTAGGGCATTTGTGAGCTTTACATGTGTACCACTTTTTTGGGGGGGTGCATCAAGGGGGGCCCATTGACACTCTTGGTTTTGCATTTCTAAATGTGTGATTTCCCATTAGGAAATCGCACATTTGGAAATGCAAAACTATTCATACCTATGGGCCTTTAGGTCCATAGGAATGAATGGTTTAGCATTCCCAAAATAGCAATTTCCTAATAGCGATTCCAACTCTGTAGGAATCGCTATTAGAAAATCGTAATTTTTATACATTCCATTTTGCATTTCCTAAATAGCGATTTCTTAGGATTCACTAGTTAGGAAATGCAAACTGAAAGTTTCGTAAATATGACCCTTAGATTCATTGAACTTTTTTTTTTGTCTAGATTCTTTCCGGGCTTACATGAGACCTTGGATTCTGGCTGCCTTTAACAAGTGCACACATGTGGATTACTTTATATTCCTCCTGACCATAATCTGAAGAGTATTCACTGTGATCAGAGAGGATATGATCACTGCAACTAGATATGTGAATAGGCACAGTCGACTAGATTGCATTGATGTGAAATTTGTGAATAATCCTTTAGTGGATGGTCTAATTCGTATGGTGCCTAGAAATTATTGAATAGTGGTTCTTTTATCTGCCTAAAACTTAGGCCTGATTTAGATCTTGATGGTATTACCTCCAATCCGCCACCGCGGCGGTCCCAAGTACTCCGTCAAGCCAATGGTGTTCCAACTGCCGTATGAAGATCTATGACTGTACAGCTGCTACCTTGATCGATGGAGCGTACTTCGTCGTGCCAGCTTTAATTCGCAGCCGATGCAGCAGACTCCAATACTGGTGATAAGCTCTCCGTCGCCGTCAGGACGGCGGGATTGCGCTGACCATATTTAGATAACACAGTCGAGCTGGCGGTGTTCCTGTGGCAGTTCCATAATGGCAGAAGTCTAGCATTGGATGGATGTTTGCAGCCCACACCTGATGTATATTGGACAATTGTGAACACCTGAAAAACACACTATAAAACACACTCTATTTCAGACCATGATCCTTTGCCATTCCACTGCTGACCACCATTCTGAGGAGTACCTTGCCACTGAACATCCATGATATTTTTTGTTTTCTTGTTCTTCCTGGTTTTTCAATTTGTTTTTCCATTTTTTTTACAAGAACTGTAGGGACACATATATTTATATATGTATATTTATGTATGTATATTTATATATATATATATTTTTTTTTTGCACAATGACATGGAGGAGGAACCCACTTTTTACAGAGGGTGAATTGTCTGTCATGATGGAGGAAATTATGAGAGTGCAGCCACAATTGTTTGGAGCACCTGTAGAAAATACTACCATGCCTCAGAAAATGGGAGTGTGGGACAGAACAGTGAATGCTGTAGCTAACAATCTGTGCACACAGGAGGAAATTAGAAAGATGTGGACCAACCTGAGGGGCAGAGTCTGCTCCCTGTCCTCCAAGTTTCACCTGGAGGCCTAAAACACTGGTGGTGGTTCTCCCAGCCCCGTATTACATTACTATTTCCCTAGGAGGAGAATGTCTTGCAGATTTTTTCACCCTGAAGGCTTGACAGGGATCCCTGGTGGAATGGAGACTGGTAAGTTACACCTATGTATGTCTCAGTAATCACAAATGGAGCACTTGCCCTTAACTTAGCTGTTTAGAATGTTTCTAGACACCTATCAAAACATATATATTTAAAATTCAGTTTCTAAAATACCTTGTGTTATCCAAATCAGTAGCATCATGGTTGTTACAATCTATTTAACCTGTTCACTGCTCATGACGGAATGGTTCCGTCATGATCCACGGTGGGCGTGTGCACATGATGGAATGGTTTTGTCATGGCACCCACCCATGGAGGAAGCGCTGGTGCTCCCCCCATGGGCAGCCCATTAAACCCCCATAAACAGGGATGGAAGCGGAAGAGTTTCCGCTGCCACCCCGCCAACCCTCTCGGCAATCCGCCAATGTCATCAGGAGCCCCCGGACGCGCTAGAAGCCATTTGCTTCCAGACATCCGGAGAAGAAGGTAGGTGTTTCCTGCTCCGGGGGGGGGTTTCTCCCTGCACAGAGGCATTGGGGGAGAGGAAAGAGTTTTTCCTCTTCCCTGATGTCTCTTTGCAGGGCATTCCTGCTGCATAATCGTGCATGGAGTCACGATCATGCAGCAGGAATACCCCCTCTAGGCACCTGGGATTTTCTTTTTGAGGAAATGGAAGCGACCCCTTAGGCAAGGGTCACTTCCTTTGGGGGTGATATCTGTTGGCTGTTTTCTGCCCCCCCCGGGGACAGATCAGGACGATGTTTTGGCACCGTAAGAGAATACGATTAAATGTTGCATGGGATTCAACCTGTGAGTTAAGTTATACTTTGGACTGTGAGTCAATATTGAAAAAGAACGTGAGGAATCTAACATTTGTACTTCTAAAGCCTTGAGAAAGCCCCAGACCTATTAGCCCTAGGGGTGAAACATGTGTTGGCTGTCCTCAACCACACTGATTATCAGATCGTCACTCTGAAAAGTGAAGCAACACACATACGGACTGAAGCAAGTTATATTATCAAAAGGGAAGACACTCCTACGCTTCATTGAACAAGATACATAATGGGGAAACCAGGGGTCTATACCCCGATGGAGTGAACACTCGCCAATAAGAAGGGATTCCAAACAGCAGGTAGAGGGTGCAGGACCCTTTTCGGTGTGTTTATTGTAAATTTGTGTGCATGGGGGTGATCCCTTGGGAAAGGATCGCCCCCCGGGAGGGGGGGTAGAAAACCCACTAAAACCTGGGATTTTTTCTTTTAGGAAAGGAAAGCGACCCCTTGGGCAAGGGTCGGTTCCTATGGGGGTGATTTTCTGTTGGCCATTTTCTGCACCCCCTGGGGACAAATTGGGTTGATTTTTTGGCCTTTCTTCCTCCTGCTAGACCTAGGGATTTGAAATGTTAGTGCATGGGGGCGATCCCTTGGGCAAGGGTCACCCCCCAATTTTCTTTTTATACCTGTGGCCATTTTCTGCCCCCAGACTGCAAATCGGCCCAATTTGCAGGCCCATCCGCCCCCAGGGGGCGTAGAAAAACTACTAGAACCAGGATTTTTTTTTTTTAGGAAATGGAACCGACCCCTTGGGCAAGGGTCACTTCCTATGGAGGTAATTTTCTGTTGGTTATTTTCTGCACCCCTTGGGGACGGGAAACAACCTTTACAACGCAGTCATTACATCGCACTACCTTTACATAGCAGTCATTACATCGCAACATCCTTTACATCGCATGTCATTGCAACGCAGCCATTACATTGCATGTCACTACAACGCATGTCATTACAATGCATGTCACTACAACGCAGGCATTACATCGCAAGTCATTACAATGCATACCATTACAACGCATAGTACCCTTACACTATCCAACACTTACCCTACTGTTGCACTCACTGGAGTTAGAATAGTATTTTTACCCCTACACTATCTAACACTTACCCTACTGTTGCACTCACTGGAGTTAGAATAGTAATTATTACCCCTATACTATCCAACACTTACCTTAAATGCGATGTAATGGCATGCATTATAATGGTATGCGTTGTAAAGGTATAATGCGATGTAATGGAATGTGTTGTAAAGGTAGTTTCTGAAAATGCGATGTAATGGCATGTGATGTAAAAGAATGCATTGTAAAGGATGTTGCGATGTAAAAACTGCATTGTAAAGGCATGCATTGTAAATGTATGCATTGTAACGTCATACATTCCTTGGGGACAGATCGTCCCGATTGTTTGACCTTTCTACCCTCAGGGGCGCAGAAAACCCCACTAGACCTAGGGATTTAAAATGTTAGTGCATGGGTGCGATCCCTTGGGCAAGGATCGCTCCCCAAAATTCTTTTTATACTTGTAGCCGTTTTCTCCCCCCCGGGGGTGGATTGGCCCCATTAGAAGGCCCGTCTGCCCCCTTTGGTAGAAAACTCACTAGAACCAGGGATTTTGTTTTTATAAATGGAAGCGTGCCCATTGGGCACAGGTCATTTGCAAATGGGGGCATTTTGTGTCAGCAGTTTTCTGCCCCCCTAAGGACAGATCGGGCCGATGTGGAGGACTATCTGTCCCCAGGGGGGACAGAAAACACCACTAGCAGCAGGGATTTATAATGTTTGTGTATGTTTGTGCATGGGTGCGATCCCTTGGGCAAGATCGCCCCCGCCAATTTTTTTCTGATACTTGTGACCATTTTCTGCCCCCCCTGGGGGCAGATCAGCCCTATTTGAAGGCCCATCTGCTCCTGGAGGGGTGGTAGAGAACTCACTAGCCCCAGAGATATGTATTTATTTATGTTTCAGGGTGGCCCCTTGGGTAATGGTCGCCCCTATTGGCGCTAATAATTTTTTTAAATTACTTTTGCCGAGGGGGCAGATTGGCCCTATTTTGGGGTGGCAGACAACCAACTAGCACCAGGGATATGATTATATATTTATGTTTGGCGGTGCCCCTTGGGCAAGAGTGGCCCCAATGTGATGGGGCATCGGTAATTATTAACTTTTGGCTGTTTTTCTGTTCCCCTTTGTGGCAGATTGGCCATTTGGGCAGCAACATAGCGTGTTCTAATGTTAATCGTTTTATTTCTTGTCATTTTTGATTGTAATATTTCATTTCTCCTTTTTATTCTAGTTCAAGGCTTTTGCTCCTTTGACTGCTGTTCCAGGTTGCGGTTTCGTCACTGGTAGTTCTGCAGTTTGTGCAGTTGCATGTATTTGTTGAGAAAACGTTTTTGGTACTATTTACTCTAAATGAGTAACATTTCCCTGCATTAATGTGTTTTTGTAAATGTTGTAGTAAGAGCAGTATGTTTAGGTACTGTTTTATTGTGTGTGAAACTCTTTTCGCATTTGTGCTCGATGTGTATTGTGTTGTCTTGTGAGTAATTTGTTTTATTTTTCCTTTCTAGTGGGATAACGTTGGTTTTTGCTGTGTCTCTGCAGAGTAGGTGCTGATGAGTCTAGCTGTCTCTGGCAAGTGAGTCGGATAATTTTTGAGTATATAGATCCTTGTGATAAAGCCACACTTTGTTTATTACTTATTTTGCACAGTGTTGGTTGTTGTTGACTAGTTTGTGAAGTCTCCTTTCTTTGGGGCCCATTAGGATGGCGGGCGGATTAAAATCCGCCTGCCATCCTCACGGTGCTGGGACCGGCCGCCAGACGTGCGGCGGTTCCGCACCACTAATTAGGATGTAACCGCCACCCTGGCGGTCGCATTCCGCATTTCCAACATTGCGGCGGGTGCTGTAAGCAGCACCCGCCGCAATGGTGAAAGGGCATGTTGTGCATTGCCATGCACAACGTGGCAGGCACCGCGCGGTGGCCATCCGCCCACCATCATAATCACCCCCTTAGTAAGGATTATGGCTAGCCACAGGATGACTGCTCAGCAGGTTGTTGGTATGCTTTTTGGGTCTTCCTCTGGCCATGATTATGAAACTGACTGCATCTGAAGCAGAGGAGGGAATGGAAGATTCTGGCAGTGAATTTTTTGCCCGAGAGGAATCATATGATGATGAAGCCAACTCAGTGCAGATGAAGTGCCTGTTTTAAAGGAGGGCATTAATGTGCCGATAGTGCAGCAAGAGGCATCTGGATTGCAGCCTGGGTCTGCAAGGCTTCCCATTGGAAGAGCTGACCTCTGCGTTGGCACAGACATGGTGCAGCCGGCGTTGCCTGACTTTACTGGTGTCCCAGGGTATAGAGTGGATACTGAACACTTTTTGCCTATACAATATTTTCAGCTGTTTATGGACGATGTATTTTTGGAGGAGATTGTTGAGCAGACTAATTTGTATGCTGAACAGTATTTGAGGGACAACTGTGCCAGACTTAGTCCTCACTCCTGAGCTACCCAGAGGACTCTCACAAATCTGGAAGAGTCGAAGAAGTTCTTTGGTTTAACTTTTATGATGGGCTTGATAAGGAAGCCATCCATGTCTTCATATTGGTCTACTAGTCCCTTGATGGCAATGGCTATATTTCTGGCAATCATGAATCATGATCCGCATTTGCTTCTGCTTCGGATGCGGCATGTTAGCAATAATGGTTTAGCGTTGCCATGAGATCACCCTGATTGTGACCGTCTTTTTAAGATTCAGCCTGTCCTTCATCACTTTGTAGATTGATTTTCTGAGATCTATGCTCCAGGGATTGAAAAATCTGTGGATGAGTCCTTGGTCTTGTTCAAGGGCCGCTTGGATTTTAGGAAGTACATTCCTAGCAAGAGGGCACACTATGGAATTAAGATTTATATGCTGTGTGACAGTAGGACTGGAATATGTCTCTAACTTCAGGGTGTACAACCAGTAGGTGTTCCAGGATTGACCCCCCCATGGTTGTCCGTCAACTTTCAGAGTAAGTGAGAAAATTGTTTGAGAACTTGGTAGAGGACTTTTTAACAAAGGTCACCATTTATATGTAGATAGCTTCAAAACTGGTGTGCAGTTGTTCAGGGAATTGGTCAAAGTGGACACTGTTGCTTACAGCACAATCTGTTCTAACCGTAAAGGTTTCCCAAAAGAACTTGTTAGTCAAAAGCTTGAGCTGGGACAGTGCAGTGCGTTACATAGGGAGGAACTTCTAGCTGTGAAGTTTGCAGACAGGAGAGATGTCTACATGCTGACTACCATCAATGATGAATGTACTTCACATGTGCCTGTTTGGGGTCAGGTTGCTGAAGTGCGCAAACCTGTGTACATTTTAGACTATAATAAGCACAAGGGTGGTGTTGATGGAGTAGATCAGAGGTTGGAACCCTGCACTGCTCTTCGTAAGGCTTACATTTGGTATAAGAAGTTGGATATCCATCTTTTCCACTTAGCAACATTTAATGCTTTTGTTGTGTTCAAGAATTGTTCTCCCGAGTCAAGGATGACTTTTGTTAAGTTTCAGGAGTTTGTGATAGGCAGCCTTGCTGTAGTGGAAAAGGCAAGTGTTCCGAGAGTTGGCCTGGTGGAGGATGTGGCTAGATTGAAAGATTGCCACTTTGCAGATCACAGTCCTCTCACGCCCACAAAATACTTTCCCAGTAGGAGATGTAGAGTCTGTTGGCAAAGAGGTATGCAGAAGGAGACTCGTATGTACTGCTCCGAGTGTCCTTTTAAACCTGCACTGTGTGTGCCTGCTTGTTTTAGAATGTACAACAAGCAAAATTATTTTTGGAAGCATCCATGAGTGTTAAAGTGAACTGCCTGGTCTGTATTGTTTTATATTTTTTGTTCAGTTTCAAGGTTGGCATTAGTGCGATGCATTTAGTTTCAGCTTTTGTGTTTGCAGTTTTGTATCTCCTTACAATTTGTTTGTGTTTTCTTTTTTGTATAAAAATACCAAAATGTGATGGCGGTGTGCGTGGACTGGTGCTTGGCTGGCGGTATGTGTGGACTGGTGCTGGCTGGCAGTGTGTGTGGACTGGTGCTTGGCTGGTGGTGTGTGTGGACTGGTGCTTGGCTGGTGGTGTGCGTGGACTGGTGCTTTGCTGGCGCTGTGCGTGGACTGTTGCTTGGCTGGTGTTGTGTGTGGACTGGTGCTTGGCTGGCAGTGTGCGTGGACTGGAGCTTTGCTGGCAGTGTGCGTGGACTGGCGCTTGGCTGGCAGTGTGTGGTGACTAGGGGCTTTGCTGGCGATGTGCGTAGACTGGCACTAGGCTGGTGGTGTGCGTGGACTGGTGCTCGGCTGGAGGTGAGTGTGGACTGGTGCTTTGCTGGCGGTGTGTGAGTAGTGACTTGCTGCTGGTCATGACCCACACTGGTAGCCAAATGCCAGTCAACACAATCTGTCAGCCGGTGTGGCTGCCGTGTCAGGCATGTGGGCCTATGGGCATATGAAAGTGATGGGCACTTGAATGGCGCTGTCAATCAATCAATCAAATAATCTTTTTTCGAATTTACACATGAATCATAAAAGCTACACTTTTACATACATAGAAAAATTATTAAAACCAGTATAAAAGTTAAAACGGGTTTAAAAAGCTTAAAAAAATAACAATCATCTAGTGCATACTCAATTGCAATTTCAAGTACGGGCTATAGCTGCTTCCTGCAGTTAATGACGGACCACAGAAATCGAGACATTACAGCACATATATAGATGTTAGATAGCTTTTGCAGGTACAGAAAAGCTGGTCGGCATTGTACAAAGCCCAACTGCAGTAACAAGGGTTTGACGTGTTTTTTCCTCGCCTCGGAAAAATGTTTACAAACCAAAACAGTGTGCATGGTGCACTGCAAAGAGATGTTGTCACAGGTACATTTCCCCAGGTCAGATGACCAGTTGTTAATAGTGGGGAAGCTGATTAAATGGTGGAAGATATCCAGACGAAACCGGGTCAGCACAAACCTGTGGCGCACATTAAACACATTGGCTAAATAAAATTGCATATTAAAACTGGTCAGTATCATCTGATTCCTTAGGACAGAAGGTTTAAGAATTTCAGATGCTAGTCTCGTTTCCTCTAGTAATGATAAACATTTCATTTTGAGTGCTTTGCGTTGGACGAGAGCCAAGCTCTCGGGATGTTCAAAGTACTCAGAATGGCCAATGTCTGCCAGAAAATTGTGACAAATTTGAGCCAGGGGATTTTAAGAGCAGACGGAGATCTAAGACAATCAGTTATGATCGATCGGTTAAGGATAGTATGTTCCGATGTCCAAATTTTGTGCCATAATAAAACTGGCTGTAACCTAATCAGGTCTGCAATGTAAGGGGCTCCTAATTCTGTGTGGCAGACATAGGTTGCACTACTTTTAGGAACTGCAAGAAGATTTCTTAGAAATGCAATTTCTTCTAGTTGAAGACTATCAATCTGTCCGTTGCCCCATAATTCAGATCCATACATAGCAGTGGATCTGCATTTAGCCTTATAGATGGTCAACATTTCCCTCAGATGTTTCCTTCCGTGTGTATTAGCAAACTCCAGCAGGGCCCTTGTGGTTTTAACAAATTGGAGTTGCCTGGATTTTATAGCCCATTGCCACTTCCCAGAATGAATAAAAACTATCCCCAAATAAGAAAAAGTAGTTGTATGCTGGATTTTACACCCTCTATAAAAATGTCACGAATGGCGCTGTCTATTGATGTGAGTGTTGTAATGTGCTGGGCCCGTGGCTGGCGGTGTGAATGGTTTTGTGTGTGTCACACATATGAAAAATGTATGAATGGCCTGTAAAGCGGTTGGGGCCTTGACGCGGCTTTACAGCTCACGAGCTGCGAGTCACTGGATCAGTTTATTGTCCTTTCAATTATTAACAGTGCATTTCATTTTTGTGAAATCATTTGTTAATAATATTTTACATATTGAATAATCACCATCCCTCCTGCCAAATCCAACCAGTACGTGTGCGTACTTGAGGAACAGATGGTTATGCAGTAATATTTGTCTTTTCTGTCTTTCTCTGGTAGGGGGTGTATATTGTCTCGTTTTGTAAATGTTGTAATGTGTTGGTTCCGCGGCTGGCTGTGTGAATGGTCTTGTGTGTATCACGTACAAAAGGTGTGAGAATGGCCTGTAAAGCGGTGGGGGCCTTGGCCCGGCTTTACAGCTCATGAGCTGTGAGTCACTGTTTCAGTTTTTTGTCCTTTCAATTATTAACAGTGCATTTTATTTTTGGGAAATCTTATATTAATAAAATTTTATATATTGAACCATCACTCACCCTTGTGCCAAATCCAACCAGTATGTGTGTGCTTGAGGAATAGATGGTTGTATAGTAATAATTGTCTTTTCTGTCTTCTCTGCCAAGGTGTACATTCCCTCTAGGAAATATCTACCAACTTTAGATATTTTTGTAAACTAAACACCCAGGTGAGTACACGGTGGTGTCTCTCTCGTGGATCCGAACACGTTATCTTACCCACAATGTCCTGCAAACTTCGAAATGTGATTAAAGTCACATTTTCCTTGCATTACTGTGCAATACTTTTCCAGATTCAGTTAGAAACCACACATTTCCTACCACCCAGCATTTCCCCAAGTCCCCCGATAAAAATGGTACATCACTTGTGTGGGATCGGCCAAGTGCCCCCGGCAGGGAAGAGCCCAAAATGTATTGTGGAGACATCAAAATTATCTATCACAAACCAACCCGGCGGCCATCTAGGGAAACCTATCTGACCCAAACATTTCTGAAAACTAGACGGCCGGGGGAGTCCAGGGAGGTATGGCTTGCATGAAGGGCCCAAAATCTAGAGCTACGTACATTGCAAAAAAATGGTCACTTTTCAGTGGAAAAATGTGGTGTCCATGTTGCCTTTTGGGCCATTTCCAGTCACAGGTACTAGGCCTACCCACACAAGTGAGGTACTACTTTTAGTGGGAGAAATTGGGAAAGGCTGGAAGTTTGTGGCTCCCCGCAGATTCCAGATCTTTCCAGCACAGAAATGTGAGGAAAATGTGTTTTTTTTTTTACAAAGTTTGAGCCACACAAGTCACTCCATCCTGGATTCACCTGTGTGTCTAGCTTTCAAAAATGTATAGGTTTGCTAGGTTTCCCTAGGTGCCGGCTGAGCTAGGGTCCAAAATTCACAGCTAGGCACATTGCAAAAAAAGGGTCTGTTTTCACAGGAAAAATGTGATTTGTCCACATTGCGTTTTGGGCCGTTTCATGTCGCAGGCACGAGGCCAACCCACACAAGTGAGTGCCATTTTTATCGGGAGACTTGGAGGAACACAGCATAGTAGAAAAAGTGTTATTGTCCATTGACTTTCTTTGGATTTCTGCTTCCAAATGTAAGACAATGTGTAAAAAGAGGTTATTTTGAAAAATGTCCTTCAATTCACATGCTTGTATGGGTACCCACAATTTCGAAGATGTGCAAATAACAACTGCTTCTAAACTCTACATTTTGTTCCCATTTCGGAAATATATAGTTGTCTTTGATGCCTATTTTTCACTCTTTATATTTTAGTAAATGAATTGCTATATACCTAGTACACATTGCAAAACCATTGCAAGACACAGCTCAGTTATTGGCTCTGGGTTCCTCGGATTCTTGGTGAACCTCCAAGTCCTATATATACCCACAGCCAGAAGGGTCCAGAAAATGTAATGGTATTTTGTTTTAAAAAGTCTGCCATACTTAGAAGAAGTTACAGGTGAAAATGTTGGCACAAATAACTGGTTTTTTCAACTCAATTTCAATATTCTTTATTTTCAACTGTTGCTGAATTTATAATTTTATCTGCTATTCCAAATATATAGGGGCTCATTAGGATGTTGTGACGTTCGCCACGGAAAGGCTGGCGGCAATTGCTTTGGGGGCCCGTTGTGGGCCCCCGGGGGGTTGGGGGGCTGCACTTGGGGGGTACCTATGGTACCCCCCCTCCTTGCCATGCACAAAGTGGCAGGCACTGCGCGGTGCCTGCCACGTTGTGCATGGCAATGCACAACATGTATTTTTGGTATTGGTGTGGGTGCTGCTCACCTGCCGCAATGTTAACAATACGGAATGCGACCGCCAGGGTGGCGGCCGCATCCTAATTGGTGGTGCGGGACCGCCGCCGCACCGCTGGCGGCCGGTCCCAACACCGCTAGGCTACAGTCCGCCCGCCATCCTAATGGGGCCCATAGTTTTCTTGGATCCGTTATTGCTTTCACACTCATCTACCACTAACTGGAAGGAGGTTGAAAACACAAAAAATAGGAAAAATGGGCTATGTCCCAGTAAAATTCTAAAACTGGGTAGAAACTTTTGGTTTTCTAACAAAAGTCTGCCTGTTGATGAAAGCTGGGAGGTTGGTGATTTTAGCACCACAAACCATTTGTTGATACCTTTTGCAGGGAAAAAATCGCTTTCTTCTGCTGCACTTTCTTCCCATTTTTCTGAAAAAAAAAACAATTTGCTGTAGTTTGGCCAATTTCTTGGTCCCCTCCAGGGAAATCCACAAACCCTTGGTATCATTAGAATCCTCAAGATGTTGGGAAAAAAGGACGCAAATTTGGTGTGGATACCGTATGAGGACAAAAAATTACAGGGGTCTAAGCGTGAACAAGCCCAAATAGCCAAAAAAACGCTTAGGACAGGGGAGGAAAGGCCTAGCAGTGAAGGGTTAACAATGACCAATATGTATTGTCAGATTTTGTGTTGTCCTCCATGGATCACCACTTGTATTTTCTAGTCCTTTGCTGTATCTCAATGTAGGTTGTATTACTTCAAATATAGGCTCCAAAAGCAATCCATATGCACATGAAGGTAAAGTGCTTGCAAGTTGCATGTACCCTATGCACACTATACACAGTAAGTGGTCTTAATATCGAGTTTGTAATATCGGTATATTATAATATCGAGTTTAGTATATCGACAGTACTAAATATCGATGTTAAATATATCGATGTTAAAAATATCGATTATAAGTGTTGTTAAAAATATCTATGTCAGTAATATCGAATGTAAAAATATCGATATGTCAAAATATCGTTATTATATTTTAATGTTATGTTTTTGGTATAATATGAGTTGATTAATGTTATAAAAAATAAAAAATGTATTTTAACTTTTTAGGAGCGGGATGTTGGGTTTATAGGTGATAAGGGTGGGGAGTGTTATAAAAAAATTGAAATTTACTTTTATTTCTTTTTTTAATTTATAGAATTAAATTTAGAATGTTGTTTCAGGAGCGGGATGTTGGGTTTATAGGGGATAAGGGTGGGGAGTGTTTTAAAAAAATTGAAATGTAATTGTAATTTTTTTTTTTATTTGTAGAATTAAATTTACAATGTTGTTTTAGGAGCAGGATGTTGGGTTTATAGGGATAAGGGTGGGGAGTGCTTTAAGAAAATTGAAAATTAAATCAATTTTTTTTAAAAATGTATACAATTAAATTTAAAATGTTGTTTTAGGAGTGGGATTTTGAGTTTATAGGGGTTAAGGTTGGGGAGTGTTTTAAGAAATTAGAAATGTAATTTTTTTTTTTTAAATGTATACAATTAAATTTACAATGTTGTTTTAGGAGTGGGATGTTGGGTTTATAGGGGATAAGGGTGGGGAGTATTTTAAAGATATACATTTTTAATTTTTAATAAATGTTAAATTATAAATGTATTTGTAAAAAAAAATTGGGGGAGTGGAATGTTGTGTTTATAGGTGAGAAGGTTGGGGAGTGTTTTAAAAAAATTGAAAATATTTCCCCAAAATTTTAAAATTTTTAACATTTAAATTCAAAATGAGTGGGATGTTGTGTTTATAGGGGATAGGGGTGGGGAGGGTTTGAAAAATGTGTTTTACAAAATAAAAAATAATTACGAAATAACTTTTATTAAAAAAATGTCATGAGTTTGATGTTGAGTTTATAGGGGTTAATGGTGGGTAGTATATTAAATTAATTTAATAATTTTAATAAATTAGCTTACTAAATTTTGAAAATTGCTTTAAAATAAATAATTTTTTATATTGTTTAAATTTTATAATGAAGGTGTGTAATTTGATGGTATATTTGTAATATTGTTATTAAAATATTAAACATTATTTTAACAGAAATTAAATTTTTATGATTTTCGTAATATGTTTGTTTAATACTGGAAACTTTAATATATATTATTTATAGAATTTATAGTTGATAAACAATTTACAATAATTAATATTTAATATTTAAATAATATTAATAATTAATAAATACAATTTATGTTCCCTAGGAAAAATATGTAAAATATGAATTTTTATACAGTAATTTATGGATATTAATAATAAAGTATTAAGGGGCCTATTACGATGGCGGTCGGAAAACCTCCCCGACCGCCATGGTAGCGGGAAAAGACCGCCCGCATGGAGCGCGACATCACCACCGGTCGAATTACGATGACCCGCGCTCAAAATCCGACCACGGCGGTCTGATCGCGGGCCTTAACATCGTGGCGGTTGCTGCTGCCCGCAGCACCGCCGCGATGCCGAAAGGAGCATGTCCTGCATTTCCCTGCACTGCGTGGCAGGCACTGCACAGTGCCTGCCACCTGGTACAGAGAAATGTAGGGGGGACCATGGGTATCCCCCCAGTGCACCCCCCCCACACATTGGGGGCCCACAACGGGCCCCCGGAACACAATCTCTGCATGCCTTTACATGGCAGTTTGACCGCTGAGGAAAGGCTGGCTACCGCCAGCATCATAATCCTGCCGGTGGAGCCATTATCCCGGTCCTGCTCCGTCCGCCAGGCAGGAGTGTGGATGGCAACCGGCGGTAAAGCGGCGGTCGTAATTTCCCACTGCCGCGGTCACCACCGCCATCCTAATTAGACAGGCGGATTTCTTGGTTGCGATCGCGGGCGGATGTCCACCGATGGTCCGGCTGGCGCCACCGCCGGCCCGGCGGTGGACATCTGACCGCCATCGTAATAGACCCCTAAGTGAGGATAATTTATTAATAATATATTACATTAAAAAAATTAATATGTATAATGTACATTAAAAAATTAATTTATTTGTGAAATATATTCATTTTTTATGTATATTTTTATATTTACTGTTTTGGAAATATAAAGATTAATAATAATATATTTCTAAAATAATTTACTATATTTAAATAATTTAAATTATTGTTAATATTATTGTTAAAGGAAATTAATTTAATGTACAGTTTATTTACAAATGTAGTTTTTATTTGAGGAGGATCAGTAAATTATATATGTTTAGTGTCCTGCACTTTCCCAGATTTAATAGTAACTGGAGTGGGAATAGTAAATTATATTTCTTTAGAGTCCACCCCCTTTCCTGATTTAATACTAACTGGAGTAGCAATAGTAAATTATATATGTTTAGTGTCCAGCACCTTCCCTGACTTAATAGTAACTGGAGTGGGAATAGTAAATTATATATGTTTAGTGTACCGCCACCGCAATGACGGTCATTGGCACCAATGAGAAGATACCAAATCGCGGTAGCGACCGCCTGGGCCCCGCGGTGTGACACCGCCATTGCCCATGCCCATTCAGCCATTGGGAACCGCAATCGCGCTAGTGGAATGCACTTTTGAAAATCGCAGTAGGCGTGCTCCGCTTCCGCGGGGCCGGTCATTGGATACAATTGTAAGATGCACCATTGTGGTAGCTACCACCTGGGCCCCGCGGTGTGACACCACCATTGCCCATGCCCATTCAGCCAATGGGAACAGCAATCGCGCTGGTGGAATGCACTTTTGAAAATCGCGGTAGGCGTGCTCCGCTTCCGCGGGCCGGTCATTGGTTGCATTTGAAAAATAGCTGACCTGGACCACCAATTGCAGCAGCTGAGTACCATTGAAACAACCCCAGGGGGCTATATATGTTTGTGAGGGAGCCACACATTTCCACTGCATCCAGACACTGCTGCCTGCCATTCTGCATCCCCAGCTGCTGCTGATCCTGTCTCCTGGACCCAATGATGGCGAGAACTGAGAAGATCAGGGCCCGTCCCTTCACCACAGAGGAGCTGGAGGTCCTGGTGGACGAGGTGCTTACACACTTCGGGAGGCTATATGGTGCTCCTGATTAAGCCTGGGCAAAGCACTACGCTACGCTCGCGTAGTTTGCGAAGTTTGCGCTACTTCGCACTACGCGAATTGCACGTAGCACAGTGCAAACACGCGTAGCGTAGCGGTCATTTTTTGCTTGCTCGCGGTCCTCAACGTCAAGTTGGTGACCGCGAGCAAGCAAAATGACATACCGGCGAGACTTTTTCCTCGTTCGCGATCAGCAACATCAAGTTGCCGATCGCGAGCGTGGAAAATAAACCTCCCGGCGAGATTCTCAACGCGGGGAGGTCAGGTTTCTCATTGCGAGTGGTTGCGCATGCTCGCGACCGCTCGCGATGAGAAACTACCAGTCCGCGTTGAGAAGCTGCCGCTCGAGTAAAAATCTACTCGAGCGGCAGTGAAAGACAGCTCGCACTGTGCAAGATGCCGTTTTCAATGATTGCACAGTGCGGACAAGCATCCGGCACTGTGCAATCAGTGCGAACAGCATTTTGCACAGTGCACTACGCAGTTCGCGTAGCTACGTGTAGCTCGCGTAGTGCGAGGTGCACTTCACGTAGCTTCGCGTAGCGCTACTTCGCGAACTACGCCCAGGGTTACTCCTGATGTAATGGTAAGCGTCTCAGAGTGAAATTTTGCAAATGCAAAGAGTGCTCACATGATGTTGCCCTGCAGTAGTATGTGCCTGTGAGTGCAAGTTTGTGTGATACACTGCCTGGCATGCTGACTTCATGGAAATGGGGTGTGTAGCCTTATTACCACAGATCCATGGCTGCATTGGAAGATGGGAGGGACGTGCAGTGTCTTTGCAGCCATACAGTGACACTGCTGGTTTGGA
The DNA here is from genome assembly GCA_963921515.1 of Calotriton arnoldi. Classification (NCBI taxonomy): domain Eukaryota; kingdom Metazoa; phylum Chordata; class Amphibia; order Caudata; family Salamandridae; genus Calotriton; species Calotriton arnoldi. The sequence continues at coordinate 221,896 of CAWUFW010009256.1, read as the reverse complement.
AAGTGGAAGTCAGGACAAACATTGCCTATGCTAATGGATGTCAGAGTCCATTCGCCCTTCACATGCTCATTTGGGACATCCCAAATGTGTTTCATCCAGAGGGTAAGGAAGGATGTGTGTACACTTTGCATGTCGTCACCATGGATATGTGAGCATTAGGCACAAGATTGAAAGGCCTGAGGGTGACACTCCTGGTGGAAAATCGCATATGACACATCAGAGTGATGTACTTCTGAGACATCCTCCTTCCATTGATTTGATAATGGGTACTGACTTGCATGTGTAGGCACTGTCTGACCTCTCATATTGTAATGCATGTGATTGTTCAGATGGGCCAGGTTTAACCTCAGTGTGAGTCCGCCTGGCCTGCACAGATACTGCCCAATTTGACACGGACCCATCAGTAAATGGACAGTGTGAGACATATGTGTTGTCTGCCACCCTGTTTCTCAGTGAGCTATCTTAGGCCTGATGATTGCACAAGACAGACCTTGTGAGAAGGGTGTGAGAATGTAAGTTCATGTCCCTAGATGTGACATCCACGACACAGTGAGCCACTCACAGGCCAAGGACATTGAGGGGTGTGTAGTGTTGGACACAGTGAGTCTTCCCCAAAACATCATTTGCGACATGATGTATGTCTTGCTCCCTCACATGCTGCATCACAGATGAGGGCCTTCTTCACATTGCTTTGTGTGCTGCCAATCTGCATGTGTGTGAGATGGCCAGGTCCTGTGTCCACCCTCATACCTAAATGCATTTCAATCCGGTTATCTGATGCAAATGTACTACGTGTCATGTTGCATGGCCTCTGATCAAGCTTTCTGTGCAGCTGTGCTAAGTGTTTGCATGCACCTGTCCTGAGACACAGTGGAACATGGCTCAGTGTCCCTGAAACTGCCTCTTCTTGTCTCCCATGCCTGCAGCTCAAAGTCCGCCAGCGTAAGGCCTTATGGAGGGTCATTGCACGCAAGGTGCGGGCTCTGGGTGTCTGCAACCGACGACACACACACTGTCACAAGAGGTGGGATGACATCTGCCGGCTGACCAAAAAAATGGCAGAGATGACGCTCGGGCTACTCCCACGGACTGGAAGGTTGTCGCGCAGGAGCATAACACCACTAATGGCCCGCATCTTGGCTGTGACACAGCCAGAGCTGGATGGACGTTTGAGGGCCCATCAGCAGCAAGTTGGGGGTGAGTATTCTGCGAAGGGTGACTTTGGGTGTGAGTGACTGCATGTATCCCAACCCTGCGCCTGTGTTGGGCTTTGTGATGTTTCCAGGGTGATGCAATGGCTTGTAAGTGGCCTCTGTGTTGAGTGCAGCTGACATGCATTTTTGCTACATTTACTTTCTCATGTGTTCAACATAATGGCCTGTGACATTGCAAGATAAGATGTGGCCTCGTGCCATCTGCTGCATTATGGGTGTCATAGACATCACCGGGGAGTGAACAGCTGTGTTCCTCATCTGAGTGTGCTTACGTCGATGTGTGCAGTGTCTGACTTTGGAATTGTGAGAACTACACATGTGCCGACAGCAATGGTCATTGCGCTTCAAAGCACAACATGGTGAGCATCAGTAGCTCATGGCCATGGTATGAGGACATCCTGGAGTCAGTATCTGTGTTGTCCCCTGAAAGTGACTCCATATGTGACTGTGACAACATGTTGAGATGTACATCTATCTCACCTACAGGCACGTAGGTATGCTTACAGGAATCAGGATGTCAGGCAACTGGGAGGCACGGGCCAGCTATTTGGCAGTGTGAATGTCACATGGCTCATTGATGCCAACTATGCTTGTTTCCATGCATCTTCTGACTTTTGCATGAGGCTTGCACATGCGGACCACACAGGGTGGTGTGCTACATGGGGGTATCATGTTTGAGTTGTTTGCTTTGGTTGCATATGATGTTTGTGAGTATGGGACTAAACTGAACCTAAGTCTCTGTCTCTTGCAGCATCTACAGAGGGCACAGAAGGACAGGGCACGGACACCGGGGATGAGGCATCTTGCTCGACAGCAACACATGGGCTCACTGACACTGATGTGACCAGCACCTCTGAGGGGGACCGGAGTGCCCTTGATGAATCTAGCCCGGAGACACCAACCTCAACGTCATCTGGCGCCAGCGGTGACTCATCGATGTTGGCGGACACAGGGAGTGGGAAATCAGCCTCTTCTTCCACCACACATCATCCAGTGCCCACCCTCCCGGCTAGTTCCACTAGTGCTGCCCATGCCCGCCGCAGTCAGAAGGGTAGTGTCCTTCACCCCAGGCACCGCTGCCCCTGCCCCTGTCTCCCCTGCTTCCCTCAGTGTTGAAGCGGTGGAGCTTTTGCGCCAGCTGTGTGTGGGTCAGACTACTTTACTGAATGCCTTCCTTGATCATGACAAGAAGTTGGCACAGGTAGTTGCCTTCATGGAGGGCATTCATTCTGACGTGGGTGGGCTACACAGGACTGTCCAGTCTTTGTCCTCCACAGTGACGGCAGCCATTCAGCTGGCACAGGCTCAGGGTCCAGCTCCTGTCCCTTCGGCAACCACCCTGCCAGTGGCCACATCTGACGAGAGTGACCACACACCACAGCCCTCAGGCTCAAGGTACTCCACACGAAGCACAACACAGCAGCACTCCAAGCAGGCCAGGGCGCAGACACCATCCCCCCGAAAAAAGAAGTCACACAGGAACGCAAAGCCAAAAGCCCTTTGGGTGACACTCAGGGGCATCAAGCCAAGAAGCAGGCCTCAGGCTCACATGCATCCAAATCAGTCCAATCCAAGGACACTTCCGTCCCAAAACCTGCTCCCACAGACAGGCAAAAAGTTGCCGTGCCTGCTGTGAAGCTGGTGCCTGCAAAGAGTCCGCAGAAACAGATCTCTGAGGCAGGTTCACCCACAACCTCAACTCCCACCCACACCCCTGTGAAGCTGGGATAGGAGGGCACTGGGGGGTTCACCTGGTCAACAGGGGATGGAGGGGAAAAGGCAAGGCCAGGCCAAGCGTACCACCATACCCAGCAGTTCACCAGAGGGAGGGCCAACACCTGTACCTGAAGCACCTTTGGTGGGGAGTGAGGCTGTTGTGCCCGCTCCACTTCACACTCCTACCAAGACATTTTATGAGTATCGAATCTTCAAGAAGTGGAAAGGCAGCCCTCCACATTCTCCCTCACACACTGTGTCTCACAGCAGCATTTCTCCGCCTCCCCATGCCACGCCGCCACCCGGTCCAAGCAGCCCTCCGGCTCACAAAGCCACTGATGCCTCTACCTCAGATGCTTCTCCCTCTCCCAGGTCTGGTCCGCCAATGGTCCCCGACAGTCAGCCACCTCCCAGTCCTACTGACAGCCAAGTCTGAGGCAAAGTCCCCCTCCCAAAGCCGTCTCTCCCACAGCAGTGCCTGGACTGCCCATCTGTATCCACAGAGCTGTGGTGATTCCCATGCCAGAGTACGGTGTCGCCCATTCCCTGTGCAGGTTCTCATGTTCACATGTCCCTCCTTTGAACTATGGACTGGCCACTGGCCTAGCTGTTTGGAACTTTGGATGCCCATTCCCTGTGCAGGTTCTCATGTTCACATGTCCCTCCTTTGAACTATGGACTGGCCACTGGCCTTGTAGTTTGGAACTTTGGATGCCCATTCCCTGTGCAGGTTCTCATGTTCACATGTCCCTCCTTTGAACTATGGACTGGCAACTGGCCTTGCTGTTTGGAACTTTGGATGCCCATTCCCTGTGCAGTTTCTCATGTTCACATGTCCCTCCTTTGAACTATGGACTGGCCACTGGCCTTGCTGTTTGGAACTTTGGATGCCCATTCCCTGGGCAGTTTCTCATGTTCACATGTCCCTCCTTTGAACTATGGACTGGCCACTGGCCTTGCTGTTAGGAATTGTGGATGCCTATTCCCTGTGCAGGTTCTCATGTTCACATGTCCCTCCTTTGAACTATGGACTGGCCACTGGCCTTGCTGTTTGGAACTTTGGATGCCCATTCCCTGTGCAGGTTCTCATGTTCACATGTCCCTCCTTTGAACTATGGACTGGCCATTGGCCTTGCTGTTGTCTACTTTTAATGCCTATCTTGGTGATATGTAATAAAGACAGTTACTCCTGTTGTCTGCTTTGTCAGTGTCCTTGCTAAATGTGAGTGTTTTCAGTATGTGCATGGTTGCATGTGACAAATGCTCTGTATGCCACCTTCACATTGCCAATTGCTTCTTTTAATTATTCTGGGTTTGGCAGTGGTGAGGGGCACTTTAGTTCTTCTTTCTTCTGAGGTTTGTGGGTGCAATGATGGGTGTTTGTGATGATCTACGATTATCATACTCATCATATGGTCAGGTTTGCTAAATTGTCCACATGTCATGTCATGATGCAATTCCAGAACAGAGGTGTATTCTATCCACAGGATTACTTGTGGGCTGGCCAGGGTCCTTCATATCTGTGTGATCTTCCTTGATGTGTGAGCAGCAGTGTTGATGTATGGTCATCTTGTGATGGCCTGTCTTCCTAGTCACATGGGTACATTTGGATGTGTGCACTTGTGTGGTCATGAAGTATGTAGGGGTGTTTTGGTTGTCAGTGTTGATGTGTGTGTGCCCCTGCAATGCCAACTGCACACATGTATGACACAGAAGCTGAGTGCCTGTTTGTTTCAATACTCTGCCATGTTATTGTTAATTGTTATTGTTAATTGGGATTTCTAGAGCGCGTAATCACCTACTGGTCTCTAAGCGCTATGAGAGAGAGCCCAACCTCGGCGCATCTGCCGGAGTGTGCGTCCCAACTATGGCCTAGGATGTGCCCCAGGCTTCAGTAAATGTGTTTCTAATTGTGGGCACATGTGGGAGTTGTAGGTTGGGCAGTGTGCAGTGTGTTGTTGTGCCCTTGCACTCCTGGGAGACACCTACTTGTTGTTGCTGCCAGTTGTGAGTATGCAGAGTGTGTGACAGGCAAGTCTGTGTTGTGTTTTGTTGATCTGCCATGTGTCTTGTTACTGTTTGTGCACACTGTACAGGACTGCTCAGCCACACTGACAATATTTGTGAGTTTTCTCATGCATTGCTATCACTTGACCCATTTTTGGCTCCAGTATGGTATGTGGTATGTGGAGTCATGCCATCCCCCATATGTGCTTCTGATGCCTACACATTGTAAGTGACTCCTATATGTGTTTGTGTACTGTACACTGCTCACCTGTCCACTACTGCAGTACACAACACTTCAGTCTCATGTCTTCCACTCCATGGCTTGCCAGTTTGTGAGCCTCCCCACCATTTCATAGTGTGACACTATGCTGTGTGAGGCTGATCTGTGTCCAGGACCAATGTGCTACTCAGGACAGATTTCAAATTAGTTATGTGTTATTTCCTTGTACTTGTTTGCTGTCATGGTTGCTCATGTGCAGTGCAGATGTGTGAGCAGCACAGTCCTCTGGTCATGTTGTTTGCACCTGGATGTCCCTGAGTTGTGCATCTGTGGGTGATGGCTCAACTGTATGTGTGTTTGCTGAGGTAGTGCTACACTTCCTGAGTGTGATGTTATGTTTGTGCTATGGGAGTTCATGGTGTGGCACTCAGATGTGTGTGCTACTGTTTTTGTTGTTGTGCACACACTGCTTTGTGTGCATGCAGTGTTGTCAGTGTATATTGCCTTGTACTTGCTTGTTGTGCATCCCCCTGATGTGCAGCTGAGTTTGCATTGTGATGGATTGGTCTGTGCATCTGTTGTGTTTTGGTTGTGGATGTATGCAGTGTTTGGCCTGTGTTGGCTCTTTGTACTGACTGATGCTATGTGTGTGTGATGTTCTATTTGCATGACGTTGTGTGTGTGTGGTTGTTTTAGCTGTGTGATACATTCAGATGTGTGTTGCAGGTGTGGTGTGCATCACGTGTGTGTCTGTCACATGCAGCAAGGGGATTCTTGTTGCTGGGCTTGTTTTCAGTGCACATTGGTGGTTAGTCCTCCTATTTTTGACCTGTCACTTTTCAGGGTTGTGCATGTGCATGCTTCTGGTACAATATGGCACCTTGTCCACTTCATGGGTGTTGAGGTGTCTGTGTTAGCTGATTGTCCCATTGATCCCAGTTGGTGTTCATGGTGGATTTTTGATGATACACCTCTTGTCTGTGTTGAGGTATGGTGTCTGTGCATTGGTCCTGAGTGACAATGTTGTGTATTCCCATTCTGTCTAGGGTCACATTGCCTTTCCACTGTTTTCCTGCACATGTGTGGGCTTGTTGTACCTCTGTGTATGTTGTTTGTGAGCTTTGTGTTTGGCTATTGTTTTGGTGTCTGCATTGGTTCAGGCATCCCTGTGTGTTAGTGTGATGTTTGTGGGTGCACCACAGGGAGTGTGTGTGGTTGTCATTGCACTCACAGGACACCATTTTGGCCTTTCTGTGTGCTTCTCACAGGTTTTGAGTGCTGGAGGTCTGAGGTTGGCAGAGAATGTGTATGTGTGAAAGTCCTAGTTGTGTTTGTCAGTCAAGGAGTGTGACAATGGGCCATGTGTGTTGTACTGATGATGTGCACATGTCAAGTCAGTTGTGACAGATGTGTGGCTGCTCACTGTATTACTTCAGACACTTCCTATCATTCCTGTGACTATGCATGGCTTGCCTTGATGTGTCCCTGAATTGTTGCACAGAGGTCAGTTTGGTTTAATTTCACTCACTGTGCCACCCATGTCTGATTTGATGACCTGAGGGTGTTGTGGTATGTTCCTTCTCTTGCATGTGATGTACAGATGCTATATGTCTTAATCCATGGTTTTCCAGCACTGTCCACTTCCCTTTTGGCTGGCCCATTGACTGTCCTACATTGCTGCTGGCCTATGGTGTGTGTATGTGGCTGTGTGTCAGTGTGGGGTGTTTGTGAGTGACTTGACAGGCAATTTGGACAGTTCAGTGGATGTTCTTATGCAGTGTGAGTCTTCATTTTATAGTTGGGCTCAGTTTGCTTCACATGAGTGGGAGATAGGTGTGAGGAGGAGGGTTGTCTAGCCCCTGAGCTTCTCTGCATGGTGTTCTTCTTCACCCCCGCCTTCTGAGACAGGCGCCCTGGTCCTTTGGTGTGTGAGGTGCAAGGTCTGGCTACAACTGGGAGATGAATTGTGCAGGGGGGGCACAGGGAGTGCACACAGCATGTGCCCCAAATGGGTGTGGGAAGCGTTATGTGTGAAGGGTGGAGGTGGAGCCCTGTGAATCTTTGTGGACTGCTCATCCCTGGCGCCGGCCCTGCCTACTACATTTTGCGCATGTTTTCCCGCATCTTCACCGCTGCGGTGATGTGGCCGGGACATTGCAGTGATTTCGCAGTTGATTGGTGACCTGGATGCGGAGGGGTGATTTCCTGACAGGTGGGACATGTGTGGGTACACTTGGGGAGGTGTTCCTGTCCCCACCAGAGTGTCTGATGTGGACAGGGACCGTATATCAGCACAGGAGTTGTGTGTTGTGGTTGTGTGCGGAGTTGTGTCATTGCGTACCTGCAGCGTTGTCCGCGATGGTCCAGTATTTGCTGGTAGTGGAGGCGGTACAGCACCGGAATGGCTTGAAGGGCTGGATCCATTGCGGTCCGGACCGGGCAGAGGGGACCGTGAGTCTGGTTTCACACTCCGCAGTCGTGTTTCCGCCGTCTCTGGGTTGGAGGATTCTCCGCTGCGGTGTGATGGGCTGTTTGCGGCATCGTGATTTGTGCGGCGGACGGGACGTCATTCCACACGGCGGTGAGCCCCTATTGGCTCACTCTGCCGCGGTGGCGGGCGCAAAAATCTGGCGGTTCTCCTGGCTATGCAGCAGACGGGAAATGGGCTATGTTTGCCCATCATAATATGGCGGGCGGGAGGACCACTGCAGGAGTGCGGAAAAGGGCATTTTCCGCCCCCGTCAGCACCGCGGATGTGCTTCCGCCCGCCATCTTAATGACCCCCAAAGTTGTTTATAGACAATAATTACACATGTGAAAATGTTTTAATGATGTTTATTTTAGGTCATTGAAGTAGTCATAGTAGCATAATATATTGTATTTAATGCATACAATAAAAATTATGAGAGATAGAAAAAAACACAATGTTTCTTTTTTAAATATAATAGATATTTCAAATATTTATACTTTATATATAATAATATTGGAGAAAAAAGTGGTAACATTGGTGACATTTTTAATACAGGTATGTATATTTTTTAACAGTAAACAAATTTGTTTTACATTGTTTAAGCATAGTTATTTTACAAGATATAACTTTTTATAACAGTTGTACAGTTTTTTTGTACTTTGAACATTTATTATGTGGTTACATATGTTGTAAATATAAAAGAATATAGCATTTTAGATATGTTTTTAATACAAGTAAACATTTAAAATCAATAAAAAAATGTTGACATGTCATAGTAATTTTTAATTAATATGATTAATATATAAAACATTAATAATATTAATTATTACATTGTTTAATTTTATATATAAATGTTTTGTAATTTGTAAAGATTTATTTAACATTTGTTACATTTTTTACAGATTTTTAATAAGCATTGTACATAAAAATTAATATGGAATTATGATATATATTATATATTTTATAATATTTATTATTATAATTTTACAATGTAGAAACAATGATATATCATTTTTAACATACAAGTACACATTTGTTGTATTTTTTGTAACCATGTCTACAGTTTATTAATTACTCTATAACATGTATTTAAAGAAAAGTATAGCATTTTATTATTTAAGCAGCCATTTTTGTTTTACAGTTAGTATTTTGTAACCGCTTACTTTTGTTTTGGGTCATTTGTGAGGGGAGAACCTCGCGGTTGAAAGCTGTGTCGCGTTGAAGAAGGTAAGTGTAATTTTCTTTAATTTAACTAAGTTTTTACTGTAATTTGAAGCTAATTAGGTGGTAGGTAGTGTGTCTAGTATTAGGTGTTTGTATTTTTGACGAGTTTTATGTATAAGTTAGATTTTACCGAAATCTCGATAGTTAGTGTTTGCGGCCTAGTTTAGAGAGGTTAGAGTTTGTTGCAATATGTGTGGATATGGTATTAGAAATGTTTGTAATTGTGTTTAATTATAGTATATGTGTATGTTTGTGTGGGTGGGATTGTTTTTGTATTTTATTACAGGTTTTCGTTGTTGGAAGTCGCCGTTTGGAGGAAATTGCGTTTTTTAATTAAGAAGTGTGTATTAGTTTAGTAAACTAATATTTATTTAACACTTTATTAATTTTTCATGTTTTCCTGGAGCGTTTCTTTTTTTTAATACTTTTTTCGGGTTTTTTATGGTTTATTCCATTTGGATTCACGGACCTAGGATTGTTTTTTAAACAGATGGATTTTTCCATTTTTTTGGGGGCATTTTTTGGGACGTTTGGTATTATGGTATACCAGGATGGATTTACAGGAGTTGGGATATTATTTCTTCAGCTACAGAAACGGTAAGTTATTTTTATTCATTATTGTGGGAGGGAAATGTTAAAGAAATTACTGTTATTGTGTGTTATATTTTCTAAAATATAATTAAGATGTCAATATATATTTATGTTTTAAAATAAATATATGAGACAAAATAATTATATTTGTGAAAATGTAAAAAAATTATATTTGTATTTTTAAATCGTTTTTGGAGAAAAGTATTAGTATTTTTGGTGCAATTATAGGTTAAAGTAGGCTTTTAGCTATTGTTGATAGGTATTCTAGGCCTCTTGTTGTTGGATATAGCATTACTTTACTTTGTAGGTATTCAAACATTTGTTTAGTTTCTTTGGTAAGTTTTGGGGCAATTTGGGTTACAGATTGCTCCATTGTTAGTTGTTGGTAGCTCTGTTCTTTTTGGAGAGATTGTAGGAGTTTTAGTATGGTAGGTGTACCTCTGCCTGTTGTTACTTGGAAGGCATTATGCCATCCTTCAACAGAATTGTTTGTTTTGGCTTGTTTATTTAGTGTACTAAGGTATTCATTCCACCATGGTATGTGGAATTTAGGTAGTCTTCTATTTCCTCATCTGTGGAGTCTTCCCACCCAGGTATCCTCAAAATAATCTAAGAGGGAACTTAATTTTTGTTCGTTTCTTTGATACTATGGGCTTTCTAGTAGTAGGTTGTAGTGTTCGGCTACGTCAGTAACTGGGACATAGGCTAGTGCAATCAGTTTTTTAACTTGATATGCAAAAGTACTGTCAGTTGCATATTCAACACTGAGGGGTCGATTCCGATCTCGGCCGGAAGCGCACCTAACAGTATTTGTCCGGAAAAAAAACCAGCCGATTGCGTGTTTCCCGACCGATTCGAACACTCGTCCGGACGAACAAGTACGATGCGTATAACAACCCAGTTTCCGAGCGAGCCGTACTTACCCAATCCAGCTCCTGAGTCCTGTTCCCCGCCCGAGCCAGATCCGTAAACGCCGAATCGAGTCGTACGGAAGCAAATACACAGCACCTTCTGGCCGGACGAGTACGATGCGCACTCCGTACGCGCCGAACCCGTCGCTACGTCCGGGACGTTTGAGCATCCGGGCGAGCAGTACATAAGCTCCGTTTCGCGCCACAAGACGATCCACGGCTACGAGACGAACAAGCCTTTTACGAGTACGACTCGAAGACACGAGAAACCCGAACGAGACGATCCAAGCATGAATCCCATTGCGCAGGTCCTACCTATACTCTATATCTATTACCGGGACCGGCACGGACGCGTACGGCGCAGACGGTAAGTCAAACACCAACAATACAAACAAACGACACGTACCCGAAATATGTCACACACACATAGGGATGCACAAATGATGTACACTAGCAACAGCAGAACCATAGGGGTGGGATGGCCATCACCAATGCCATACACACCCATAGGGGGATGGATGCCTACCACCAACACCACCCTACCACCACCCCTACTCAGGGGGCTGGATGCCTACCACTACCACCACCCCTACTCAGGGGGCCTGGATGCCTACCACTACAACCACCCCTACTCAGGGGGGCTGGATGCCTGCCACTACCACCACCCCTACTCAGGGGGGGCTGGATGCCTGCCACTACCACCACCCCACTCAGGGGGGGCTGGATGCCTGTCACTACTACCATCCCCACCCTTAGGGGGATGGATGCCTGCCACTACCACCACCCCACTCAGGGGGGGCTGGATGCCTGTCACTACTACCATCCCCACCCTTAGGGGGATGGATGCCTACCACTACCACCACCCCCACTCAGGGGGGCCTGGATGCCTACCACTACCACCACCCCTACTCAGGGGGGGCTGGATGCCTGCCACTACCACCACCCCTACTCAGGGGGGCCTGGATGCCTACCACTACCACCACCCCTACTCATAGGTGTCTGGATGCCCATCACTACTACCATCCCCACTCATAGGGGGCTGGATGCCCATCACCACTACCATCCCCACTCATAGGGGGCTGGATGCCCATCACTACTACCATCCCCACCCTTAGGGGGATGGTTGCCTGCCACTACCACCACCCCACTCAGGGGGGGCTGGATGCCTGTCACCACTACCATCCCCACCCTTAGGGGGATGGATGCCTACCACTACCACCACCCCTACTCAGGGGGGCCTGGATGCCTACCACTACCACCACCCCTACTCAGGGGGGGCTGGATGCCTGCCACTACCACCACCCCTACTCAGGGGGGCCTGGATGCCTACCACTATCACCACCCCTACTCATAGGGGGCTGGATGCCCATCACTACTACCATCCCCACTCATAGGGGGCTGGATGCCCATCACTACTACCATTCCCACTCATAGGAGGCTGGATGCCCATCACTACTACCATCCCCACTCATAGGGGGCTGGATGCCTGTCACTACTACCATCCCCACCCTTAGGGGATGGATGCCCACCACTACCACCACCCCTACTCAGGGGGGTCTGGATGCCTGCCACTACCACCACCCCACTTCGGGGGGGGGCTGGATGCCTGTCACTACTACCATCCCCACCCTTAGGGGGATGGATGCCTACCACTACCACTACCCCTACTCAGGGGGGGCTGGATGCCTGCCACTACCTCCACCCCTACTCATAAGACGGGTAATGCATGACACAACCAGCATACTCCCACATAAGGAATGTCTGAAAATTCCACCCCCCCAACACCATGACAAGCGTGTGTAGTCTGTGACAAATGCCTACAACACTGAACATGACATTGAACATACAATGTGACCCCCTAGCACGTGTCACACATAAAAAATATAAAAAATGTAAAATGTAAAATGTAAATCCAGTACTTGTATAGCACACGAATCACCCCCGAAGGGGTATCTCAGCGCTGTGTGTGGCCTCCACAATGCAAGCCGACCATGGCCACTGTGGCAATGGGGTTGAACACCCCATCACCACAGCGACCAAAAGGTAAGTGTGGGGTCCATAGCTGATGCACATTTTGAACAGTGTGGCAATGGGGCCCAAAGCCCCATCACCACAGTGACCAAAAGGGAAGTGTGGGGTCCATAGCTGATGCACCTTTTGAACAGTGTGGCAATGGGGCCAAAGCCCCATCACCACAGTGACCAAAAGGGAAGTGTGGGGTCCATAGCTGATGCACCTTTTGAACAGTGTGGCAATGGGGCCAAAAGCCCCATCACCACAGTGACCAAAAGGGAAGTGTGGGGTCCATAGCTGATGCACCTTTTGAACAGTGTGGCAATGGGGCCCAAAGCCCCATCACCACAGTGACCAAAAGGGAAGTGTGGGGTCCATAGCTGGTGCACCTTTTGAACAGTGTGGCAATGGGGCCCAAAGCCCCATCACCACAGTGACCAAAAGGGCAGTGTGGGGTCCATAGCTGATGCACTTTTGAACAGTGTGGCAATGGGGCCCAAAGCCCCATCACCACAGTGACCAAAAGGTAGGTGTGGGGTCCATAGCTGATGCACCTTTTGAACAGTGTGGCAATGGGGCCCAAAGCCCCATCAACACAGTGACCAAAAGGTAGGTGTGGGGTCCATAGCTGATGCACATTTTGAACAGTGTGGCAATGGGGCCCAAAGCACCATCACCACAGTGACCAAAAGGGAAGTGTAGTCAGGGTAAAAGCTGCCAAAGCCAAACTGCATGGATGATTCCTGGTCACACAACAACAAACACATCAGTGGCATAGTAGTGCTTGTGTCCCATAGCAACATAGATTGGGTGAGGCAAACAGTGCAGTGCAAATAAAACATACCTTTGGCCATGTGCATACACACATCACCCATGGGGGCTCACATTGTCAACATTCACAAATAACACAATGACAGAAGTGACCATCATAATGCAGACCCACATATCTGCACCAATGGACACACAAATGTAGATATCCTGTGGAGACTGTAGATGTCAGGTGAACAAATACCATACCATGGCAGCAATGGGACATACAAACCATGATTATTGTGCTGACTGATGACCTAGGAGTCTCAGGGACAGCAGGGGAAAGCCACACTCAAGATATGCCAATGCAGTGGTACAAATGCACAAACACAAACAGGCAGACTCACACTGCATATCAAACACAACAGGTGATGGGGGTGTGTGCCAGTGTCCCCAGGCAACCACACAACACATGAGGAGGCCTGAATTCCAATTACACAGATGTGTATACAGTGCCATACAAAAGTAACTCATGGATCGGATTCCCCTATGTGGGCAAAGAGGCATTGTTAGATGAGAGGGAGCCCAAATTACACATGTCACACAAGCTAGTAGGAACAGCAACTAACACAGCAAGAGACAGACCCACCACAGCACTACCCCCAGGGACCCCACATTGTGGTGACACTAGCCTGCATGATAATCCCACTGTGATGACAAAGGTAGATGTCATTCACACTGTGAACCACAGCCATGTGTCCTGAGCAACAAACTACCATCACAGCTACACAAGCACAAATCAAACAGCACGGCCTGCCAGCCATGGCCAATATGGAGGTAGGGGTCTAGCCGTGCAACAACTCACATTTGCACACACTCAACACCACACACCTTGATCTCCACCAATGTGCAGCAGTGAAGCTCACATGGACTGGTGACATTGCACATGCACCCATGACAATCCCAGGGGTGGTGGTGGGAACTAAGGTGCAGAAACCCATCACACATGGCCAGTCAACAAGACTCGTGAATGTCTGACACACTGCACACTACGCGGTACATGGGCATGACGTGAAATCCACCACAATCAATGGGATCCTGGCCATAGTCACACACCAATGAAGAAGACAAGGTGACACACAAAGAACACACGTACACAACTTCCAACATTGCAGCTCTGACCCTGAGGAGTGGCAGCAGTCACACACACAACGTGTCACAATCACTGAAGGCTACCACAGACTGTAAATTACATGACATGTGTAACCAACAAGTGCCAAGGGGAATCCTGAATGTGTCCCATCTGCGTTTGCCCACATCCCCAGCCCTGACAACAAAGACAACCTGGGATGACAACCTGATGAACCTTAGTTTGCCATGCACCCACATCCCGGAGTAACCAGGTCCAAGATGCTGGATGAACACAGAACAACTCAGCAAGCATCAGAAACAGGAACATCCGTAGGGACACAGCCTGTGTAGGAAAAGGGAAGGGTACACGCACAGACATGCTTACACAACACAAAACACGGGCCCAGGCAATGTCACGGGATTACACACTGCCATGAGGGCACTCCACTGTTGTGGAAGGTCCGCTTTGCCAAACCTTGTCTGTGCACGACTCAAACATGTCAGCAGAACACTCGGTCAGTGAGTCAACAACTACAACACACTGAGGCTCTGCTCACATCAGCCTGGGTACGGGAGTGTCACGTCAGTCATCTGCATACACCCAAAACACGTGTCAAGCAAGGTGCACTGTATACACTGATGAGTCCTTCAACATTGGTGTGCTAAACTGCATGTCCAGTGGAGATGGGCACACAGTCAGGGAAATAGAAACATTGAACAGTGGTAAGCCCATCAGATGTGCATCACTGTAAGACAAAGATGTTAATTTACAAATGCAAAACGTACATCCCTGTGTCATATGCTGAACATCACACCCTCAGACTGCAGCAGAGGATACCATAGATCCAGACTACAACAGGACACATATCCCATGGACCACATGGAGTCCATCACTGCAACACTTCATTTCCCTGATCTGAACACTATTACAATTGCAAATGCATGATGATACTCATCTACATCATGTACATCCAAAGAAAAACCACAAGTAAACAAAAATAGGCTTTATTCAGCAAATGTCAATAAAAAATCAGAAGTCCAAATTAAACTAAGGCCAATGGCCAGTCCAAATACACAGTCCCAACAGGGTGATATGTGACAACTTGTCACCCAAGGCTTGCCTGCACTGGTAGGGACAGGGGACATCCCCCTTGGAGGGGCATACAAGGGCAGGCCAGGCACCGCAGGGACAGGATCAGGGGATGCCAGAGTGAGGCAGTGAAGGGGTGGTGGGTGCAGGAGTGTCACCAGCAACTGCAGTGGAGGTGTCTGACTCAGGGGGGCCAGCACCACTGTAGGGCACAAGTCAGATGGTGTTGGTGCTGCAACCACTGCAGTGGGCTGGTCTTATGGAGTGGACTGGGTCCCCACTGCAGTGCCTGAGTCAGACGGGGTGGTTGTGGACTCCACTGCAGTGCATGCCTCCAAGGGAGTGGAAGGGGGGCAGATGAGCTGGGCAGGACAGAGGGGGGACCCGGTCTCCACACCAGTGGCACAAACAGGCTGAGCGTCTGGGTTGGGGGTGGAAGAGCAAGTGGCAGGGGGAGGGCCTAAGCAGTTTGGGGATGTGGTATCGGTGTGTGGGGGAACCTGGGGCAGGGTGTGGCGGTGGAACCTGTGGAGTGGTGGCCTGGGGGATGGAGGAGAGAGACTGGGTGGTGGAGCTGCGTGGTGGTGGTGGTGGGGTCTTGCCCTTCCTGGTCCGGGGGGACTTCCGAATGGGGTCCTCAGTCTGCCTGTGCCTGGGGGAGGGTGTCCGGGGGCGAGGGGCACTCCCCTCTGTGTGGGTGGACTTCCTCTTCCCCTGGTATGCCGGATCTGCAGGATCGGAGGGGAAGAGGCTGAGGTCACATAGGAAGACCTGCTGTGTAGGTGGGGTTGCAGGTGAGGCAAGGGAAGGGGTCTTGAGGGAGAGGATTTGGAGGACTGCGGAGTGACTGTGGATGCCTGTGTTTGTGTCTGTTCCCCATCCCCTGTGTGTGTGGTATCTGTCCCCTGAGGATGCTTGTGTGCACGTCTTGCCTTTCTTTTGGGTGTGTCTGTGCTGCTCGTGTCTGTGTGCTTGGGTGATTGTGCAGGTGTGCATGTGCTTTGGACAGGTAGGGTGCCAGGAAGTGTGGATGGGGCAGAGGTAGGAGGTGGGAGGGACTGTTGGAGGAGGGACACTGCTGCCATCAGGGAGGAGTCCATGGACTTATTGCTCGTCTGTAGGGCAGACATACCCGTCGAGATGCCCTCCATGAACGACACCAGCTGTGTCAACAGAGTGGTGTGTGCATGGAGGACACTCAGCATTGCTGTCTGCCCTACATGGAGCTGCCGAAGTAGGTACACAGACTCCTCACTCAGGGCAGCAGGGGACACAGGGGCAGGGGGTGCGGTGCCTGGCACGAAGGAGACACGCTCCCGAACACGGGAGCCTCCACGGACCTCTGGAATTGGAGCCAATGGGAGGGCGGTGCTGGTGGTGGTGGTGGCGGGGCCAGACAGACTAGCGGGGGTGTGGTGGCTGCTGACACCCGCCTCCACAAGGGAGTCATCCTCCGAGCTGCTGTGGTCCTCAGCTGAGGTGGATGGTGCTGAGGACTCCCCGGTGTGGCTCCCCTCACCCTCCGTGCCACTGGGTCCCTCTGACCACTCGTCGGATGCTGACCCAGTCTGGCTCCGCTGCTCCTCCTGGTCCGTGGAGCTGTCCCCTCCTGTGGCCGTGGATGTATCTGCAAACAATTATGGAAACAGACAAACATCAGTCACCTGCACTGACCGCACACACCACAGTAAGTACAGCACTTACAGAGCCAGCCCTGGCATCCTTAGTTGAACATTGCCAAAACTCCTCACACAGATTTGGAGAAGCCAATTGTCAGTCTGATGGTCAACAATGGGACTCACACCCCTCCTGCCCTTGCACCCATCTGTCTGGTGCCTGTCTGATGGTAAGACCCCAGTGTGGACACATGCACCACCTACACAGTTGTTGGACATTGCAGGGAACACGGTGAAGTATGTGAACATGCACACATCACATCTCTTGCCACTGAGTCAGTGCAGGTGTCTGGAGAAAGGGATGGCCAGAGTCTAAATAGAAATGCATGTGATGCATACCAGCACCAGACACCATGATGCACCCATGTCCGGATAGTCCATGCCACAATGGGGTGCATGTTGCACATGTCACTCCCCTGCAGGATCACTCTTAGGAAGTTTAATGCCATGACACAGGCATGCGTGCAAAGTCATACATCACTGTCTCCAGTCACATGGCCATGGCAGCCTGCCAACAACAGTCTGCACTGTGTCACAATCCTAGGACATGGGGAATGCAAGTTATGTAACTGACAAGTGCACATGTCCATCCCCCACACACCACATCATCTGAACTAGTATTTGTCCACGTCATGCCAATTGGACATATGGGGGACATGAAACACAACTCCCAGAACCTGAGCACCTCACAGTGTGCTGTGAATGAATAACAGCTGCCTGAAAGTCAAAGTCGCATACACCTGTGTGCACAGTCAAGTGATCAAACATCTATAAGTCACAGAAGTATCGTCTCTCATGGTCACATCTCAGATGGCATGCTGAACCCTAACCGACAAACATCCCAGTAGTCCTGACAACGAAGCCACAGCACAATGACACAGAGGCAGACACCTGAGGGAACATGTCACTGATCACAACATGTCAGATGATCCACGGGAGTGGGAGTACAGAGTCTATTGTATGCCCTGGAGTAGGCATGACTGTCCAGCTCCACCTGTAAGAGGGATGAGTCCTGGACAGTAGGCAGGTGTCTAAGCATGTGTGACACACTTGATATACATACTCCTGAGGCCCAAACATTGTTCCCACCCGCAGCATGGGGGGTGCCAAATACCCCAGGGACATGTGGTGAATCAGATCAGCAAGTGGACCACATATCAAAGTTACACCCAGATTACATGTCAGGACTTGGGCATTGTGTGAGCAATTGACCCACCCATGAATCCCACAACATAGTCACCGGAACAAATGCTGTCCCCCACCTTGAGCAAAGCAAAATGCAATGACACAGTCCCCAAGTGACACAATTTCCTGACTGTAAGGGCCACACATATGCGTATCAGATGAGGAGTGGGCATGTCACAATAGAGGGACATGGGTCTTGGACCACAAGACTGATGTACTGTGGAAGTTTAACCAGGCCAGAGGAGGGCACATAGCATGTCAGACAAAGTGCACAGTGCTGTCAAGGACTCACCCCTCCTTGCTGCTGTCTGGCCTTCAGCTGCCCATCCAGGTCAGGGAAGACCACCGCCAGGATCCTGAGCATGTGGGGGTCAGGGTCCGGTGTCCGCCCCTCCTGCGAGGAGGCGACAGCTTCAGCTGGACCCCTGCGATCCTCCGGGTCCAGCCTCGAAGGTCCTGCCACCTCTTCTGGCAGTTGCGGATCCGGCGCTTGTAGTCCCCCACGGATCTTACTGCCCGGGCGATGGTCAGCCAGATTTCCTGCTTCTGGTGGGCATCAACCTGTGAGGATGACAAAGTGAAAATGCCATTACTACACATGCAACATATACGTGCATCACACAGTTGGATATACATGTCTCAATCACTGGGGCACATGATGTACACAGGCAGTGCAACGATGGCTATGAACAGTTTGCCAGCAGTTACTACATGGTATCATTGCATGGGAAGTAAACCTTGTTGGAATCAAATGCACTGTTACTGCACTGTACCTGTTCAGTGCATGTAACTACACACTTTGGGGGGGTCAGAACTACTCAGTGAGCATGCTAGCCAGTGGTGTGCACACTGTAAGTCCTGCTAGTCAGACAACATGCAAAATTAGTAAGGCAGTGGACAGCACACTCACCTGCTCCCCTGGTGTCCCATACAGCTTGCTGTACTGTGGAAGGAAGCTGTCCAGCAGGGCCTGGTTCTCCTCAAGGCTGAAGGCTGGAGCGCTCTCCACAGTATGTGCCATTGCAGTAGCCAGAGGATGCAGAGACAGCAGCAGTGTTGGTGGCAGATGTCGTCCTAGAGCATGTAGTGCAGGCAAGTGAGCTCTCAGGGGAACAGCCAGCATTATATGTGTGCTGCAGAGGCAGATACTGTCCCGTGTGTCCAAAGTGATAGGTCCAAGTTTTGCAACATTGTTGTGGCTGGCCAACTGAATTCACTGCATCAGACTCGTTGAAGCTTCGAATACGCGTCCGTTGCCATGCCAGGCCCCAGCCAACGCGTGCGCACCGTTCGATCCATTGCTGTACAACGCGTATTTCGGGATACAACGTGTACCCGCTCCCAACAGATGCAATGGGCCGGCCGGGCACACCGATCGGTCCATTGCTGTACGACGCATATTTCGGGATACAACGTGTACCCGCTCCCAACAGATGCAATTGGCCGGCCGGGCACACCAAACGGTACATTGCTGTACAACGCGTACCTGTACAGGTCAGTCGCATATGTCACCATGCTTGTCACTGGTGAACGTATGCCAGCCACATATACCTGCCAGAGACCCAGGGGCACACCTACAACACCACACCCAGTCCACACTGTTTCCTAAGGCATGTAAGGCTGCATTACCTTTTCTGTGTATGGGGGTTAACATGTGGTTTCTGTGGTGGCACTTGTGGGCAGCCACACCCAGGCTGTGCATGTGTTCATGGGGGCAGGGTCCTTTGTGTGTTGTGCACATGACCACTGTGATGTGCAACAGTTCATTTCGGAGCATGTGGCATGGTCACATTTCCAGGTTGTGTATGTGTGTGACATGTCACATACCCCCAGGGTCCCATGGGGGAAGGCATGTACGTCACTGGGTGAGCCATTGCCACAATAGTGATGTCCCTCCACAGTCTGTGTGCATGTTGTGTTTCCGATGTCTCTGATTCCATGTGCACGATGGGAGACAGTCTCCACATCAACGGTGTTTGTGCATGGACTTTGATGTTGTGCGTCACTGGCGTCCATGTCTGTCCTGCGGAGGCGACAGGGGCCACTACCTGTGGGAGTCATGTTTGTTTTTCTGACGTGTACATGATACGCCATGTCATGCCAGTGGCCATGTGGCAAGACAGGGTCACTGGGAATCTACCTGTCAATGAGCTGTGATGCCTGTGGCGCATCTGTCCAGACATGTCACTGTGGTGTGTGTGTGGAACGTGACAGCAGTAAATGGGTACTGTGACACAGCCTAATGGTTTCCCATAGCACAACCTGGAACCTGTTGTCCACACATGTTGTACTGAGAAGTTAGATGATGGCCATGTAGGTGCGAGTTATGTCCGAACAGAACGGCACACACATCAAGTACTTGTGTCTCGTAATGATGTATCATGTGAAATTGAGTATGGTGATTGGCACATATGTGGGGTGACTGACAATCTTTCTTTCTTCAACCTATGCACTGCAGGGCTCCAGCTGTCCATAGACCATTCCCTGACCTGGCAACGATGGTGGAACGTGACAGCATCCGACGGTACCGCTTCACCAGGCAGCTGATTGAGGATTTGGCAGTGCGCTTGGCACCACATTTGCAACCTGGCCGGCCGTACCCTACGGTGCTGACCCCAAGGTGAAGGTAATGGCAGCCCTACACTTCTTTGCCACCGGTACCTTTCAACACACTGTGGCGACTGCCGGTGGGATGTCACAGACTATGTTCAGCCGTGTGCTACGCGATGTTTTGGAGGCAATGTTGAGATGCCTGAACCAGTACATCTATTTCCCTACATGTCAACAACTCACTGACGTCAAGAGTGACTTCTATGCCCTGGGGAGGATGCCACATGTCATTGGCTCCATTAATGGGACACATGTGGCTTTGGTACCACCACAGGCACATGAGCAGGCATACCGGAACCGGAAACATTACCATTCGATCAATGCTCTGGTGGTATGTCTTGCAGATATGAGCATCACACATGTGTGTGCCTGTTTCCCTGGTTCAGCACACGATGCCTACGTGATGAGGAGTAGTCGCATCCCGAGGATGATGGCACAGATGCAGAACCAGCGTGCCTGGCTTGTCGGTGTGTACTGACTTTGTACCATTGTGTGTGTTCTGCTCTGTAGTATACCGCCCACTTTTCCAAATCAGCTAATGTGCACTTGTCTGTCCGTAGGTGACTCCGGATACCCCAACATGCCGTGGTTGCTGACACCCCTCAGGAACCCTGTGACACCAGCCCAGATGCGCTACAATGAGGCACATGGTCGGACCAGGAGAGTTATTGAGCGGACATTTGGTCTCCTGAAGAGCCGCTTCCGCTGCCTGGACAAGACAGGAGGGGCCCTCCCATATGCCCCAGCAAAGGTGTGAAAGATTGTCATCGTCTGCTGCATGCTACACAACCTGGCAGTGCGGAAGGAGTTGCCTCTCATCCTGGATGACGATGACCAACGTCCGCCACCTGTGGAGGATCCTGGCCTGGACCACGATGCCAGTGATGATAATGATGGTGATGGTGATGTCCGCACACAGCTCATCACCAACTTCTTCAGCTGAATGTGAGTATCCAGGGAGATGTAATGTGAATGATGTGAGTTTGCATGATATGTGTAGGTGGTGCTCTGGTGCTGTTTGAGTGTGGCCATGTGCTACTTGACTGGATGCGTGCAGCAATGTGTCCTTACAGGTAGTCTGTACTCCCCAACAGTTTTGACATGCTAACTTGGTTTTGTGTAGTTGTCTTGTGACATGTATTGGGCATGAGTATTGCAGTTCTGTCCTGTTCTTCAGTGGTTTTAACTGTGTGTCATGTCTGTCCTTCACAGGGTGCTTACTGAGTACTTTGGTCAACTTGGATCCCCCGACACCATGATTCAGCTTTCAGGGTGGCAGCAGTAGTTTCCCTACAGGTGATGTGCCACACACCCCTGGACTTCATATCTTCTGCACTTGTTGACTGTGTGGCCACTGCCACGTGGGTAAACCTTGCATTTGTAGTGGAAACAACATGTTGCAAATGTGTAATAAACCTGTGCTTCACTTTGGGATGTGCGTTGTCTGTGGTCACACATCTGACTGACATTTGCTTACTGCACCTGTGGGCTAGTTGACACAGACTCTGAATAGGTGTGGTGTCTGTGCATTCCACAGAATTTCCTGGCAACATCACTGTAGATGATGAGTCCGATGGCCCTGGTGTCTCTGTGTTGTGTAGCCCTAGTGGTGTGTCTCCCTCATATGTGTCACGTCACCATGACTCACATGACGGTATTGTACTTGCTGTAGCAGTTAGCATACACAGTGTAATTTAGCAGATCATCATCACCATAACAGTATCCACATTTGAATAACAACAGAGGCAAGTATGGTGTACTAGTGATTTTATTTACAGAAATGTGTGTGTGTATAGTGCACAGGATGGTGGGTGCTGTACATTGGGATTGTGATCCAAAGTTCCCAGATGAGTTGGAAGTCTTGGTATCAGAAATGTCCTGAGTGAAGTCCACAGTCATATGATACATTAGTCCAACTTGAACTCCCCATGTCATGTGGGAGAGTTGTGTTGCATTCGACAGGGTGAAAAGTTTGCACACAAAGGAGAATTTCCGGAACAGGTGTTGGCTTCCTGGGGGATGTACGTGGCCATCAACCTCTCAGTTTTCCTTCCTCGGAAGAACCCTCTTCTTTGGGGGGGAGCCTCACGTGCAGGCTGCTGCGGTGCAGGGGAGTCTCCACCAGAGTTCTCCTCCCTCCCTGTGGTGGTGTCAGTTGTTGCAGCACCAGATGTTGTGGCCACACAGGGAGGTGTGGCCATGTTGGTGCTAATCTGGCGGAGGCATGTCAATATGTCCCTATGCACCGCTGTGAGTTCTTGCAATGTGTCCCACTTGGACTCCATGCGAGACATGTGTGTCTCCACACGGGACATGTGGGAGTCCAAGCAGGCATGATGGGCAGCCTGCTGCTGTTGTATGTCCTTGAGGATCCCCACTACCTGTCTGACCTCTCCGGTGCTATTCTGGTACGCATCAGCGATGCGTGCCAGTTGTGGGTCATCATGCAGTCCAGACCCCTCTGCAAGCAGCGACCTATGTCTACCACCCCTCCCACCACCCCTGGCGACACATGCAGGACCTGCGGTGGCACACACAGGTGACCTGAGGCCCCCTTAGGGGTTGTTAATGGTGTTGTTGTCCGTTGCTCCACGGTGGGCCTGGGGCCCTGTGCTGTTGTCATCGGTGGTCCTTGGTCTGTCCGTGTCGGCGGGGGTGGTCTGTGTGTTGGCAGTTGTTGGAGGGGTGGGTGCAGGGGGTGCAGATGTTGGTCCTGCCGGTGCTGCATGATGACTCACACCGGAGGTGCCAGGTAGGTCTTCGCCATCCGAGGAGGGCAGAGGCTGTTCCACACCAGTGAGCTCAGTGTCCCCCGGAGCCTGGGACAGGGACTCCTCCTCGCCTGCTGCTGTGTCCCCATCATCATCACCTGTATTTGGAAGAGACACACATTGTATGTTATGTTTCTACAGGCATCAATGGTTCACACACCTGACAGTTGTGACGGTACCTCTGGATGCGGGCATGTACATTGCATTGTCCTAAGTTGTCACAGTAAGAGGTTGATATTGGTGTAGCACATTGTCCTGCATACCTGGGGCATTTCAATGTGAATGTTGAGGTGTGTGCATGGCCAGCATTGGTTGTATTTGGTGGACATCCGGCCATCCTTCTCCACCTAGCCCAGTTATCCCACCATGAAGCATGCCACCCTTGCAGTGGGTTCAGGTTGACTCTCAGGATGTCATTCAGTGGTGTCTTGCTGTTCGTTGTTGCACAGTTCCCAGCAGGGCCTTGTGCACCCCACAGCAGTACCCAGTGTCAGCCATCTTGTCAGTCCTTATCCACTCCCAGTGATGTGAGCATGGTTCAGAGTGGTGTTGATAGGCCAATTGTGAGGGTGAGCAATATCTGTGACTACAACTCCCATCATGCTATTGCCTACACCCCCCTTCCCAGCATGCCTGTACTTCCTTCCTTTTGACTCTGCTTCCCTGTGGGGTAGGGTGCCTGTGCTGACAGGAAGGTTGACAGTGTTGTCCTTGCGTTTGTTTGGCTACAAGTCCCAAGAGTGTCCCTGTGCTTCACACAGCATTACCCAGGGTGGTGGTTCTTTGTGGGATCTTCATTTGGTGTGTGAGGCATTGCATTCTCCCAGGTGGGTTATGTGGAGTTGGTGTTGAGGGGGTGTGTGAGGAGAGCTGCTTGTAACTATGGTCAGTGCTGTCAGTCCTCCATCCCACCCAGCCAGATATCCCACCATGCAACGTGCTTGCATTGCAGGGAGTGCAAGTTGGCTTTCAGGATGTCAGGCAGTGGTGTTCTGCTGTTTGTTGGTGCACAGATCCCAGCAGGGCCTTGTGCTCCCCACAGCAGTACCCAGTGTCAGCCATCTTGTCAGTCCTTATCCACTCCCTGTGATGTGAGCATGGTTCAGAGTGGTGTTGATGGGCCAATTGTGAGGGTGAGCAATATCTGTGACTACAACTCCCATCATGCTATTGCCTACACCCCCCTTCCCAGCTTGCCCGTACTTCCTTCCTTTTGACTCTGCTTCCCTGTGGGGTAGTGTGCCTGTGCTGACAGGAAGGATGACAGTGTTGTCCTTGCGTTTGTTTGGCTACAAGTCCCAAGAGTGTCCCTGTGCTTCACACAGCATTACCCAGGGTGGTGGTTCTTTGTGGGATCTTCATTTGGTGTGTGAGGCATTGCATTCTCCCAGGTGGGTTATGTGGAGTTTGTGTTGCGGGGGTGTGTGAGGAGAGCTGCTTGTAACTATGGTCAGTGCTGTCAGTCCTCCTTCCCATCCAGCCAGATATCCCACCATGCAACGTGCTTGCATTGCAGGGAGTGCAAGTTGGCTTTCAGGATGTCAGGCAGTGGTGTTCTGCTGTTTGTTGGTGCACAGTTCCCAGCTGGGCCTTGTGCTCCCCACAGCAGTACCCAGTGTCAGCCATCTTGTCAGTCCTTATCCACTTCCTGTGATGTGAGCATGGTTCAGAGTGGTGTTGATGGGCCAATTGTGTGGGTGAGCAATATCTGTGACTACAACTCCCATCATGCTACTGCCTACACCCCCCTTCCCAGCATGCCCATACTTCCTTCCTTTTGAGTGGACTTCACTGTGTGTGAGTGTGAAAGCAATGGCAAGATGGCTGACAGTGTGGTCCTGTTGTTTGTTGGTGCACAGTTCCCAGCAGGGCCTTGTGATCCCCACAGCAGTACCCAGTGTCAGCCATCTTGTCAGTCCTTTTCCACTCCCTGTGTTGTGAGCATGGTTCAGAGTGGTGTTGATGGTGCAAATGTGAGGCTGCCCATTATCTGTTACTACGAGTCCCATCATGCTCTTGGCTACACTGACTTCACCAGCATACACAGGATTCCTTCCTTTCTGTGAGCTTCCCTGTGAGGTGGTGTTCTAGTGGTGGCTAAATATCTGACAGTGTTTGTTGGTTAGATTTGTGCCACTGCCTAGCTCTATTTGGTATTGGGTTTGTACATGTCATGACACAGTTACATATCACTATGACATGGCATGTATTGTGTTTATCTGACTAACATACACTTCTTGGGATGATTATCTTTTGGTTGCTGTTGATTTGCTAGGGGTGGATGGTTTGACTATCCCCTTGACAGTGATGTGTGTGTATTGGCACACAATATTGTGTATATTAGTTGTGTACTCACCAGGCTCTGGGATGTTTGTTAGTCCATATACGCTCACTGGTGGTAGGATGGCCCGCACCTTCTCCTCCCAGGGCCTGAGGTATACTGGTTTGGCAGGAGGGCCACTGCGGGTGTGCTGGCTCAGGAGGTAATCCTTCTTCAGTAGGTCCCTGACCCTCCTGCGCACATCATACCACCTGTTCTGGATGTCTTCCTTTGTGCGCAAACATGGTGATTGTGCGTTCATCCTGTCGACGATCCTCGCCCACATCTTGGTTTTCTGCGCCATGGGGGTCACATGCATTTCATCGTACTTCCCAGGTCGGGCAAAGCCGGTACGTGTCGGTCGGACTATATTCCCGTACCGAGTCGGTCGGGTGGTTTTCCGGCCCGAATCGGATTCGGCCCCTAAATGCTGATTTTTGTAGGTGTCTCCATAGACATTGATTGAAATGACAATAGCAACCCTGAATTGCTGTATGTGGGTAGCATTTTAGGATTGCAATAATCATTGCTTGCTCAAAATCAATAATTATTTTCTGTGGGAAATAATTATTAGTTCCTTGTTTTATCTTGTTTAGGATTTCCATATAGGTAGAGTTTTGTTTATTAGGGAGTAAGGCGTAGATAAAAGGAATGTTTGTGTTTTGGTATAGGGCGTGAACTGTGTATAATTTATAAAATGGTTCGGGACATATTTTAAAAGTCCCATCCATCATCCATGTTTCTGATTGTTGAAGTTTAGTTATATTATTTGCAGTAGCAAACATAATAATTATTTTGTCTTTGCATTTGTTATCGTAAAGTATAAATGGTTCTTCGTTATGGGTTATTGCTAGTTCTGGTGGAATTTGTACCTCCTCAAATGTTTTTGGGGCAGGTGTGGTGGTGGTGGTGGCTTTTTTTGTCTAGCTATTGTCCTTTTTAAGGAAGCAATAGAGGGCATTTGGGCAGAAGCATGTTGGGGTACTCTAAGCAATTCATGTTTTAAGATTTCTGTGGTGGATTTGTCTGAGCTAGAGCTAGCTTCTTTAATGGTATCTAGAGCACTTCTTACTTCAATTTCTGTCACATTTGGGGGTGGTTATGCTCTTTCACATATGTAACAGTTGTTTCCTTTGTTGTAGCCCTCCCATAACATTTATTGGAATAGTATTTACTGCATTTCCAATTAACTTTTAGTCCACTTTGTTTTTCTTGTGTATAGACGTACCCCATATAACATAGTAACATTTTTCCTTTTTGAGAGGTAATAAATTGTGCGCCTTCAGTCATTGTGTTCTTTTTAATGCTAAGAGAAATGTATATAAAAATTACTAAAAATAATACAGTATACATTTGTTATTCATACATATACATTTTTCAATATATACTTACAATGTTGATAATGATGTAAAATTTAATCCTGATGTAATTTGTTTGGTGTTTGATTGCAGATTTTCTGAAGATGTTTCTGTTGGTATAAAAAAAGATAATTTTAATTCTTTTGTTTTATTGTGTACTGGTTGGTGGGGAATTTGGGAAAAAGTGGGGTTTTGGGTTGGTATTTTAGGTAACTATTTTATAGATAAGATTTTATACTTACTTTATTTTAGCTTTTATTATTCACGCTGTTCTTGAATTGTTTGGATGTTTTTAAAAATTTCTGTTTATTATTATATTTAAGTATTTTGTGTTGAACAGTAGTAGTAGAGTTAGATTATAAATGGAATTTTACTTACTTTGTGTAGTTTAGTTTTATTTCTGTAATGAAGTCTGGCAGCAATCTGGCAGAGTTTCCCCTTCTTATTTATTATAGGTGTAAGGTGTAAACTAAACATTATTTTTGTTTGGTTTATATAGTGTTTATTTAATTGATTGTTTTCTGTGATTGGGTTATTTTATTAATGTGAGCCTTTTATTCGTTGTTGTTTATTGTTTCAATTGTTTTGGCAGTTCTTTTCCATATATGGAAAACGCTAATTGAGAAGTAGTTAGTGTTAACTTTTTTTTTTAAACGGATTTTGTGTCTGATATGTGTATAACATTTTGTTTGATGTTTAATGCTGTGTGCTTATTAGTTGTTTCTATTTTAAATTATAAATATTAGTGTGTTTACAAAATATTTTAGGGTTTTATATTTAAAAAAATTAAAAATAGATCGTATATTATTTTATTTGTGTGGAGTGCATGTTTATAGTGAAAATAAAAAAATTGGTGTTAATACATGTTATTATTATCTATATTTAAGTCATCGATATTTTTCAGAAAACAATATGTTTGCTGTCTATATTGTTGTTATCGATATTTTGGACATGTATATTTTTAAACTAAGATCGATATTTTAGTTAACGATATTTATGTGTTCGATAATGGTGTAAACGATATTTATGTTTGTCGATAATATGGTGTCGATATTTGTGTATTTTTATAATTAAGTATAGGTTGTCGATAAAAGTGTAATCGATATTTTGCTGTCGATAAAATGGTAGGTCGATATTGTGTCTGTCGATATTATGTTAGTGATCCACTATACACATATGCATACATATTGTAAATGTGTGTTTAATTTTCACTGTAGTAATTTAAATAGGTATGTGCTTCTCACTTTTTCTCAAGTATTGGCAATAGTGTCCACAAATGACTACAACTACCGTTATGCCCTGCTTTTGTCTCTGCAAAACAATAGTGCAATCTGATGCTGGCCAACCTTCCTTTCCTTCCACATGTGCACAAAAGACAAAGTTTTCCTTACTTGTCATTCACCATTTAATATATGTTTTAGAATTTCATCTGGTGTGTTGTCACATTCTTGTAACTCCATTGAATAGATCTACTTGTTTGCAGAAATCATAGTGTGTATATTCAAAGGTTTACAATCATGTTATGTGGCATGCTGATTATAAGTATTATTGGTGCACTATGTACTTGCAGTGTACATATGATGACCAATGCCATTTTATCTAATAAGTTGTACCGTGGTTTGTAGTGGAGGCTTCTAGGCCTTGAAATAGCTCAGCTCTCAAATGTCCTCTCTACTGTGTTGTGTTGCATGTCTGGTACATAGAATGTACACTGTATCAGTGTGGGGTTTTTAGTATTGTCAGGAATAATGGCGCTCAAGCTAATTCGCGCTGAGTTTATGTTATACTAGGAGTGTGAACGGTGCAAACCAGGTCAGGGGATATGCCCTAAAACCCCGTGATGGTATGGATAGAAATCCACACAAATGAAGTAGGTACAGTCCGGGCACACGTAACGAGGATATAATATCAGGAGAAATGTCTCATACTGCAGAAATGTAGAGGGTCTACACCAGAATGATAGTCATAGGTGTTTAATATAGTAACAGAGCATAAGCAACCAGCCTAAACAAAGCAACCAGCCGACACGTGTTTCGTCACAAAGGGTCGTAACCCGTGACTCTTCAGGGCTGAAGGCGGTGCCAACAAGGTGGATTCAAGTGACCGTTCAAGAATCCAAAACGGCAATGAAGAGCAGTGCGAACCACGGTAGGTGGACTACTGCCAAATGTGAGGAGGAAGACGGATATCGCCGGGCGTGAATAAGCCAATGAGGACTATTGACCTTCAGAAAAGTCGATGCAGTCTGTGGCGACGAGATTAACCAAGTGCTAGGTAGCACAGGGGAATATAGAATTAGGCGTGCCAGGTCAGTAGTCCAGGACGACAACGGCGGATGCGCCGGAGTACAGGAAACTGGGAGAAGTGTTGTTCAGGAAGGAAAATGGCCATCTTCCGGAACCATTTTCCTTCCTGAACAACACTTCTCCCAGTTTCCTGTACTCCGGCGCATCCGCCGTTGTCGTCCTGGACTACTGACCTGGCACGCCTAATTCTATATTCCCCCCTGTGCTACCTAGCACTTGGTTAATCTCGTCGCCACAGACTGCATCGACTTTTCTGAAGGTCAATAGTCCTCATTGGCTTATTCGCCGCCCGGCGATATCCGTCTTCCTTTCCTTACATTTGGCAGTAGTCCACCTACCGTGGTTCGCACTGCTCTTCATTGCCGTTTTGGATTCTTGAACGGTCACTTGAATCCACCTTGTTGGCACCGCCTTTCAGCCCTGAAGAGTCACGGGTTACTACCCTTTGTGACGAAACACGTGTCGGCTGGTTGCTTTTGTTTTGGCTGGTTGCTTATGCTCTGTTACTATATTAAACACCTATGACTATCATTCTGGTGTAGACCCTCTACATTTCTGCAGTATGAGACATTTCTCCTGATATTATATCCTCGTTACGTGTGCCCGGGACTGTACCTACATAGAATGTACACTGCCTAAATAACAATTTTCATTTCAGGGCATCTCTGCATCATTGTTACTGAAGTGTGCCTCTGTGCACATTAACCTGCATATGTAAAATGTGAAAATCACACAAAGGCCTCAACATCCCACTAATCATTATTTTTTATTTTCTTTAGGCTGCTTCATCTGTAGTTGAAGACAGATTTGAGGTGCAATACAGACCTTTAACGTTTTAATATTTGGTAATCCATATTAGGACCAGCACCCAAGGCCAGTGGGCCACCGTCTGCAACGGAAGACACCGCCACTCCAGGCCAGGATCAAGCATTTAGTGAGGACACCACTCCTACAAGCCGAGATGATGAGGGGATGCCTGGTCCATCTAGTATGTCTGGGCAGACAGCCCCAGTGAGTCACACTCAA
The DNA here is from genome assembly GCA_963921515.1 of Calotriton arnoldi. NCBI lineage: Eukaryota > Metazoa > Chordata > Amphibia > Caudata > Salamandridae > Calotriton > Calotriton arnoldi. The sequence continues at coordinate 191,307 of CAWUFW010009256.1, read as the reverse complement.
CCTACACCTACACCTCCCACCCCAGCTGCTACAACAACTATACATATGGATACCTCTACTCTCTGTGTCCAGAGGAGCACAACTCCCATCTTGTGCCCCCCAGTCCTGGCTACTGTTGAGCAACCACACCAACCACCACCACCTCTAGTTGTGCTAGGACCCAGTGGTTTGGGCCACACTGCCACAAGGGCAAAGGGTAGTGGGGCTAGGCATTGTGGGAGTGAATCAGTGGGCCAGGAAAGTGAAGCCACTGTCATCATTGTCACCCAGATCACCATTGACCAAGTCTTGGGAGCAATATAACAGTCCCAAGACATGATGGGTCATGTCCTAACAGAGATCAGGGACATTAAGCAGGGGGCAGAGGGAGCACAACAGTGAGCTACAGGATCTGAACTTCAATTTGTGCTCCTTGACTGGGGTAATGTTTGACATTTATCAGCACAGGTGCAGGGTTTTTCCTCTAACATCTACCCCTGGCTGTGGTTCTTCTACATCAGGACACAATATACCTTCTGCAACCACAGACAGAAAGGCCCTGCCACAATAAGAAACTGATCCACCTACCCCAGTCCCTGTACCTGTGAGGGGATGTTCATGCAGACCAGGAGAGAAATGCAAGACCTCCACCACATCCAAGAGATGACAAACCTAATTTCCTCCAGTGTGTGTCTACCATTCACCCTGTGGACTATTACATGGACACATTTTCCTTTTCTGAGGAGAGATGTATTTTGCACATTGTTTTGCTTGAACGTGAAATACCTTGAAGAGGTATTTGGCAAAACAGGAACAAGTAATTTAATTAAACAGTGCCACCAGGAGCACAGTTACAGGCTTAGGGTCTAAGGACTGTCTCAATTTACAATTGGACTAACACAAACTTTTATACAGTTCATTGAATGTGAGTGCTGCGATCTTTTTTGGTAAGAAATGTGTACCTCTTTCTTTGTAGCCATGAATTAGGATATTGGATGAGGAATCCAGGTGGGCCTCGACCTTGCATGGAAACAATGCTACCAGTGGGTAACGTGTCCAGATGTCCAGCATGGGGAGTGTGTGATCACTGCATGTACTGTGTGTGTTGTGCCTTGTTTGGCTAAGTGTTCCTAACTTCATGTGGCATTTGCCATTATGGTGTTTGGAAATGCGTGCTCCCCTCTGGCCATATGTGCTTTATTGGGGCCAATCTCAATGGACCATTATGTTGTTGCTTCACCTATCTGTGAGATCGATCTTGAATTTACGGTTCACGCATTTGTATGCTGGCCATGTACTATCCCACCTGTGATCTGTCAATCAATAACCTCGGGCCTGGGTCTCAGGGTCTGCCTAACCATGTATTTCTGAGTCAGGGTTGATGTGGAGTTCACAATGGGTGAATTCGTCAGAAAAGATGTGATTTCATTCTTATACATGAATGTATTGTTATTAATATTGACATCGACTTTCTCAATATTAACCTTACCCCCTTTATTTGAATTTTCAACTACACTATCGAACCCATACTTCATGATAGTTACTTTATTGGGAGATTGTTGTTATTCGGTGCTGACAATTATTACTTTCCTATTTACTTGCATTTTACCCAATTTGAAGACTGCATTTTTACAGCAGGAAATACCCAATTGCATGGTGCCACACACAAACAAGAACACAATGAAAACAGGTAGCAATGACGTGCACAATCCGGAAAGCCACAGAGGGAACAAGGAAAACCAGTTCGAAAACCACTCCTGCTCAGGGGCACTTCCCTCCTCATGCATGTCCCTTTGTAAACTGTGCAGCGCTTGGATGGCAAGAGTCAATGTCCCATTATCCAGGTCATTCCCTGTGATAAACGTGCTGCAGGACGCACCAATATTGGCACACACCCCTCCCTCCATCGTGGTCATTAAGTCTAACATATACTGATGCTGCATCACCATGAGGCGGGTTGCTCTCAGTTCCTCTTTGATTGAATTAAGGTTGAGCTCAGTGCTGCTCATCATTTGAAGCATTTCCCATGTGGTAATCTGAAGCCAGCTGGCATTGGCTTACAACTGCACGATGAAGAAGGGTATAGACCCTCAGACCAATATTTGTGAGACTGAGATCACTCTAAATTCTGGAATATCCTTGTACTGAGCCCAGCCAAAATAATCTTCAGTTCTTTTTTCACAAGTCTGATGCAGCCATATTGTCTTTTTCCTTAGCGGGTGCTGGTACAAGTCCAATAGTGCTTCTCCAGGGATGACCTGGGTAGGGGTGTGTATGGTGATGAGAGAGCAAAGTCTGTGCCATCTGGGGACAAGCGGAGTGTAGGCAAACTTGCTGCACTGCCAGTAGTTATCCATCAGCGTGGAGGTGACCCATTGCATATCCAGAATGTGCAGAATTGTGCCACGCTTTTTATTCATGCCCAGTGGAACCATTCCTTTACCTCTTAAAACATAAGTACAGTGTATGTTTACATACAATTAGGGGTTGCCTCTTCCCTTCTACCCGAGTGTCTCCACCCACCTCGATAGCTCAGATTTCCTGACATGTGGTGTCTATGCTTTCATTCAACTCTCCCCTACGACACCCATTTCCCTTCGTATCACTGAGCTGGATGACCCTACACAGAAAATACATGTCGGGGTCCACTTGTTATTAAAGAAGACTGCCATGGATACACTAAGGGCCACTCTTGGACCACATATGGTGGCAGGAGCAAATGTGTTTGTGTATTGAGTTGAGGGATTTCCTACTTCCAAGAATCTCTTGTCTGGTAAGTCTTGGGCCAAACAATATCCTCTCCTATAGTGCCCTTCCTGTGCATCCTGTCTAGCTCAGTGAAAAGGTATAGAGCCATCAGGTTGGTCTTGTAATGGGTCTGATTCTCTACTAGTCTGTGGGGGTTCTACCTTGTTGGGCTGGATTTTGACCCGGATTCTGCACAGGTACAAGTGAAGAAGGCATTTTGTTTTTTCAAGGACTACCTCTTGGGACAGGTAAAGTCTATCTGCACCTACTGCATGCGGTTTCAGCGAACAGACGTAATACGACCTGGCTGATGTCTTAGAGCCCATAACTGTCATGTGCTGATACCACGTACTGTGTAAAAGAGTGCTGTGTAATGCATGTGGAATGCTAGTGTTTCGGTCGGTGTATTTATAAGTGACATGGGAGAGATACCCTCACAAGCACTGTGAGAGTTTCTGAACAGACTCTATTAGGCCAGGCGACTCTTCGGCAATGAAAAGGTGCGGGAGCACCCAAACTAGACAGAGGGTACATAAAAGTGCCGAAGTACATAACTTGAAATTGAACATTGCAGTTCTCGGATATGGATCCAGGTGAGATGTCTGTGGTCCTCTGACTAACATGTGTTTTTGCTCAACAGTTCAATCAAAAAGTTTTCAGTACAGTTCGTAAGTTTGATTCACATTCTTTAGATCCGTTTTCGGGTGATGATGTGAAAGGTGAAAGGTTGTGCACTTGGTGGTTGGATTGCAGACCGGTTGGGTAAGACCTTGGTGTGTTTGTTAATTCAGAAAAAACATTTCATGTGCACCGCGGTTAATTATCGCTTTTTTAGGGGCTCTTGTATTTTCCTCAGAGGTGTGTTTTCCACACTCCATTTACGCAATTTTTTAGTGAGGCACCGGAAGGTGGCCCCGGGTGTGTTTTTTTTATGGTTAAAAGATGAAATGGTGGCTTAAAGGTATTCAGGCAGATTGATCTACTTTATGAGTCCTTGTACTTAACTGGGTGTTTGGATTAGTGTTTTATGGAGTGTTCTTGTGAATATGGGGATGGATCAATCGTATTTTATCTAGGGTTTTATGGCCTTCGCCAGTTTCCTGAGACCATGTCTCTCCTGATGTGTGCCTTGGGGCGCCATTGGTGTGGGTTGTTCTCAACTTAAATGTGCGCAGGACTTACGAGGAGGGGGCGTTCCATTGTTGGGTGTTGAATTGTGGCTGCAACATGAGGCTTCTCTTTTTGGGCTAATTTTGTGCTATTTTGTTGGGTTTTGGGTTCTTCCCTAGATCTTGTGTGATCTGCTATTTCACTTATTATGAGGCGAAGGGGGTTGGAAAGTCGTTCCATGTCTCCCATGTACTTCTGATCGCCGTCTTGTGGTGTCCGAGGTCAGGCTTACTGCTTTTTCTGAATGCTATATGTGAGGCCTTGTTACTTTGGCAATTGCTAGGCCTGATACTGCCGTGAGCGCAATCTCTATTCTACAATCGCCTGGAGCTGTGATGGACTTTGCAGCCTCCCCTCTCCCAGGCACCCCGCTCTCCCTCGGACCACGTCTTCTCAGTTGTATTTGGATCTGTAGTTCCTGGCTTGTGGCTAGGGACTTCCAACTAGTGGGCATACTAGAGGTATGGCATGGTGAACGAACTTCAGATATTCAAAAAAAAAAAACGAAATAACAGAAAACATTGCCAAGATCATAAGAACGTGGGTTTATGAGGTCAAGGCCAAGAATTCTCACTGAACTTTGCCATGGGGTAATGACTGGACCGGGACAGCCTCGCAACTCTGGACTGTCTGGCTAACCTGATGAACCTCTCTATGGACGCAATGCTGTGAATGCGTTTCACAACTTATTGACTCTTGTGCGTTGTCTGAGGAGGTTGTGGGGTCTTCACTAACCCAGGTGTACGGGAATCCTGGGTCCGCCACTTGAAGACAGCTTCGTTTTAGAACTAAAAACTGGGCTTCCACTTTGTCGGAGGCTTCTAGTTTTTGGGGGCACCGCTGGAACTACATGCCATGATAGAAACATGGGTCCCGGGCAGAGTGCCTGAGAATGGGGACCTTTTGACCTTGTTATTGGAACACGTCCTATTTGAATTTGGGTGCGGGAACCTGGGTGCCTGCATTTTTAAGTACTTGGTCTGAGAGCCGCCTCGTCCCCTTGTCAGACTGCCTTACCCCTGGGGCGTGGCTAGACAACACAGCTTGGGGATAAGCAGCAGAGTGGTGCCTTGGCTCCTGCAGGCGCCCTTAATGATGAACTGTAGTAAGGATACTCGATCATCAGAGCACATGTAGCATCCCTGAATCCCAGATGCAAGTAAAAGTTTGAATTCTCAACTTTGTCTCATTGGTCCTTCTTTTGGCTTTTGGTACAGTTCATCTTTGGGATGTGGGCAAACAGGGGGTATTTTACTCTGGGTTTTTATCTTACTGCACATTTGGATTCTGTGTTTGTATGAAGGCATTACCTGCCCAGACAGTTAGCCCTCCCTGCTGAGTCTGTGGCCGGTCAGTGTTGGGCTTAGTTCCCTGTCTGTGGCAGCTGTTGCCACATGTTTGTCCAACTACCTGATCCCTGTTGCGAAGGTGCAGCAGCTGACTGGCCTCCCTGTGGCTGAATGTAGGGTGTATTCAGCCTTCCTTGAGCTTTATTCTGAGGATCAGGATTTTGTGGTGTCTGACCCTGGCCCATCAATCTCGCTTCGTGGTATGCTTTTAACCGGCATTGGTCTCCTAGGTGGTCCATGCTGTGGCAATAGTAACATTCCCTAAGATCTGGTTGCTGCCACTCTCCCTGCCCTCTGCCACTACAGCTAGGTTGAATCTCTCTGGGGTTTTGCGGTGGAGCCCCCTTTAAGATTGGTGGCATTTGCACGTTCGCAGTCAACGCAGCCCCCTCAAGGGCGGTCTTTTTTTAAATTTGTGTTGGACCAATTTAGCGGGCATGCCCCTGTTTCTCTCTATCCTTCTCTTGTTTCTTTTTGTGGCAGTGCAATATATGAGCTTGTATCTCCTGCCAGGGATTGGTGTCTAACCCAACCATGCTGTTCAGTCAGCTTTGTATCTCGGTGGGCAGCCCCTTTTTGAGAATATTGTAAAAGAATGCAACTTGTGGGTCCGTGTCAGTCCACAGCTGTCCTGTTTCTTGTCCCTATCGTTCCCTCATCCTATCAAGAAAATCAGTTATTATTTCCCCCTGGCTTCATAGTCTCTGCCATTAGCCCTCTTATGTCAGGGCGGTCAGGGAACATCTTCCTCGGGGACGTCCATATTCGGTGCCTGCATGAATTGAATGCAGCCCTGTCATGCTCAGTGTTTGTCAGCGTAATTGCTGGGATGCAAGCTCGGGTGAACACTGTGTTGGTCTGCTCTCCATTAGGACTACTTAGCAGGCTTTTGATATCGCTTATCACTAGGTTTATTCCTGCGGTGTTCTTCTCAAAGCATTGTCCCGCTCCATCCAGCAACGGCGGTAACTTTGTTCTTAGTCCCTCTTTATACATTTGGACCCACGGCACATAGATGGTCCCTGACATGCCCTTCTGTAGTAGCGGGTACATCTTTGCTTTGGGTAGCTCTACTGGTTTCTCTTTAACATGGAATTCCCATCTTTCTATGCATTCTTGCATGTTGGGGAAGTTCCACTCGGGATCACCTCCTCCATGCCGGATGCAATTTTCCGCTATGGCCATGTTCTCTGGTTTGAAGGATTCCTCCTTCAACCAGGGTCTATCATACTGGTCTTTTCCCTTGGTCCAGCGGGCTAGAAGGTGGCAGAAAGGCTGCGCAAAAGTCTCGCTTTCCTCTCTGCCAAATATTTCTCTTGGGCTCAGTCTATCTATATTGTGCGTTTGGGTGGAGCAGCATACGTCTTTGTTGCTGCTCCCCTCATGTGCGTGCAAAGATGACATCCTGTTTTTCCTATGTCTTGGTTGGGTCAGCACCAGGCTATCTTGGTCCCTGATTTCAATTTCAGCCCCTCTTCTTCGTTGAAAATTTGATGAGGCTCGAATCCCAGCCAAAAGTCTCTCATCGAATTCTACCTCCTCATGTAGGGGGCATGCTGTTCTGTGTTCTTGCTGTGCTTCCCGGATGCGAGCTCTTTCTCTTTCACTCCTTAGCTCCTGCCTTTCTTCTACATTCTGTCTAGTTTGCCTCCTTCATTCTGAGCTATGCGCTGTTCTTTTCAGTCGGGCTTTGCCCTCAAATTCACTCTCTGTTATTTCCTTGGCTACCTGGGCAAGTCCTGTAGCTTTACCCTCGTCATCAGATCCTGGAGGACTCGGGCCCCCTTCCTCACTCCCGCTAGTGGTTTCACTGTCTAGAACCGCTACCAACCTCAATGTCACTCGTCTGTGGTCACCTTAATCAGTGAGGGTGCATGTTCTCAGCGCCGCTGGGGCACTATGTGTCGGGCACGACAGACGGGGGGGTCGAACTTCTGGGAGCCTTGAACCGGACTGGGGTTTTTATTTATTTATTTATTTGCAAAGTTTTACATAGCGCTGGCTAGACCTGTAGGTATCAGAGCGCTTTACATGAGGATCAGCAAGTTAAAGATTACATAATTACTTCAGTTACAGATTCCAAGTATAGACATAAGAGAAAGATAGAGGGAAGGAAACATAATGGGGAGGCGAGGAAAACAATGTCAGATGTCCGGCTGGGTAGGTGACGGCCGAGGGGGTGAACCAAGGCCAAACTCCTCTATAGCTGCATAGAACAGCTCCACCGGGCATCGGCCAAGGTTGTTCGGACTCCGCGGTGAGAACAGACAGTCGAAAACATGCTATTACACGATAACATAAGTTATTTTCGCATTACGTAGCAAAGACAAAAAGTCATATGTGGAATGGAAGATAGAGGGGGAAAGGTAAACAGGGGAAAAAGGAATGCAGATAGCGTCAGGCAGACCAGAGGGGGGAAGGGACTTCAGGGGAAACAAGCAGTCAAAGTGAAAGATAGACAAGACCGTGAAGCACCGTTAAGAACAATGTCCGATGTCCGGCTGGGTAGGTGACGGCCGAGAGGGTGAACCCTAGCCAGACTCCTCTATAGCTCTATAGGGTTGCTCTGTGACTGCCTGGGCCTGCTGGCCTGTTAATCTCTCATACCTCGGCCTAATCGTTCATTGTTCGGTGGGGGCTCGCCGACTTCTTCAGCTTGTGGATTTGAGTATCCTAATACGGGGAGAATGGGTGACAGCACTTCCATACCTGCATATAGTGGGGGAGGTGCTGATGCCTTGGTTGCTATCTGTAGTGCAGGATTGTTGATCTGAGCCTCCTCAAAGATGGCTAATAGCTTTAATAATGCCTATCTCTTATCTTTCTTTTGACCTGTGTATTTGGTTTGTATGTATGTTCTCATGTATTCAAGTATGTTAGTGTCGAAAGTTCCCTCCTTTGGTCGGGGAAATGTATGTGCCTTTGTCTGTGTGTGCAATTCTTGGCAAACCTTATCAAGTTTTTTTAGCCTGTTCGCGGAACCGAGTTTGAATATGTTTTCATGGTGTCTCCATGACACGTTTGAGATGTATAAATCCGGTAAGCAGACTGTGAGAAGTTGGCCTGGCATATGCTGTCCACTAATTATAGTGGGCACCTTGCACCAGTCCAAACAACCCCTTATTGGAGATAGGTTAAAGACAACCTTATTGAAAGCTATCCTAGTGGTAGCTATGGAGAGCAGCCTTCAGGCTAAGTCTTGAAGGAATGTAAAGCAGCTTGTTTTACCAGTCTATAATCTCTTGAGTGATCAAATGAAAGAGCACCACACCAGGTATATATTCAAAATATATGTATTTATTGCTAAACACACCCCTCTAGTCTCTTTATGAGGCTAGAGTTCAAGTACATAAGTTAGAAGTTATTTAAACACAGTAATAGCACAAATACACGTTTGGGCCCTAGGGGCGTACTCAAACCATATACCAATAAAGTGGTATAAGAACCACGACTGAACTAGACACTAGGCCTAGAGCCTCTAGAAGTGCTTGGACCACAAGGAACCACCCAAGGTAGTGACACAGGGGACCCACGGGGGACGCGTGCAGTGTAAATACACAACCGCGATACGCCGTTGACTTCTATGGAGAAAGTCGTGATCGGGAAATTAGAGAAAAGGGACACTTAAAGAGGACTTGGACCAAACCCTTTGAGATCTAGGACTTTGAAGAGTCTCTACCCACGGGAGCACCAGAGTACTCGTGTTACCCTCACCCAGGGAAGCCGGGTGCATAGGTGACTTTCGGGGTCAGGTTTCGTCTGTCGATTTGAATGGCGATCTGCTGCAAAGTGCTGCTGGCGACCAAGTGAAAAGTGTCCGGGTGGATCCAAGAGTGGATCGGAGTTCTGAAGAACCTGAAAGCAGAGGGGACAGAGTCTGGGTCACTAGCCAGTGACCAGGAAGGCGATGGACAGATGCCCACCGATGTCGAGTGCTTCAGGTGCATTGACGGTCGTCTTGACTCTTCAGCCACGAGGTCCAGGAGGCGTTGTTGGCAACCAGGAGCAGGATTCGGGCTGGTACACGATGTTTGTCGAGTGCTGAGGTGACGGCGACTGGATTGGACCCAACAAGCCTTGGCAACGGCAAGTCTCGATGCAGAGGAGGATCGTCGATGGTGCAGACCAGCAAGATCTCTGGAACTCACCCAGCGAGGGTAAGTGAGGGCAGGCCTGGAGCAACCAGGATGCCAAGTTAGAAAAAGATTGGCCTTCGTTAAGGGCTACTAGCCAACGGGCTAGCGACCGCAAAGGAGCCTCATGACGCCGCACGTGGATCTGGCTCACAGGACACTCGTGGAGTGGGGGCCAGTGATCTTCGGTGCAGTTGGTGCTGGAGGCTAGGGCTACTAGGAGCCCAAAGCATGACTTCTTGGGAGACCCAGAAGAGGATGCACTTGCAAATGTGCTCGGTGTCCAGGGGTCACGGTCTCAAGTCACCCACGATAGCCACGGGCCTCAGCTTTGCTGGGGACTCAGGGTAGCCTCGAGGAAGTCTGAGAATCTACCTCTGGTGATGCGATGACTTCGGCGTCCGACGGGAGCTTCAGAAATGCGAACCAGACAGATGCTTCTTTGGTGCCTGCCAAGCAGGGGAGTCACTCCTTGACCCCAAGGGAGATTCTTCTGTCCTCTAATCGTGAGTAGAGCGTCGAAGGTCCAGGATTCAGTTTCAGAGTTTCGTCCAGGGATAATCTAAAGTCCTAAGGACTGGGTTCCTATAATTATACTAAGGATAGGGGTTGGACTACTCTGTGGCCCCACCTATGGGTGGGTCAGGGCAGAGGGGTGGCTACACCCCTTTCCCTTTGTCCAGTTCGCGCCAAAGCAGGGGCTGCAAGCCCCTGATCCGGTTTGAACTGGGGTATGCACAGGGACACCAAGTGTGCCCCCAATGCAGGACTTCAAAGCACCAGAAAGTGCTCCCGCCCAGCCCCAATACACATTATCCTGTCTGGGGAGGTGGTCACACCTCCCTGGGACAGGAAACCTATTGTCCAGGCCTCCCTTGCCGGAGTTTCATCCAGCAGCAGGAGGCCAGACTCGTGTCTGTGGCAGCAGCATCCATTTTGTGATGCCAGGGCTTGTGAAAGAAGTTACCGGGCTAGCCAGAGTTAACATGTCTTTCCCTCTAGAAGGGTGGAATGCTACCCCCGCCACCAGGATTGGCGGGGGGGTAGTATTCCAAGATGTTTGACACCAAACACGACATGTTTAGGTGCAGCCATTCCAAAGTTAGCATTTTACCGCGAGGTTATAATGCGCTTAAGAGTATATGGTCAGGCTGCACTACAAACAGCATCAGAGATGGTCTCCGAATGCTGCAGAGGGGCCCTGCTCATGCAGGGGCACCCTCTCACATAGGAACCATGCACACTGCCTTTAGGATTGATAAGGCCTGCCTTAGGAGTGACTTATAGGTTTATATGTGTGTAGGTATTTAGTGATATAGGTAACCTATATCACAGTAAGGGGGGCATGCACCACCTTACCCAGGCTGCAGTAGCAGACCTGTGGTGTCAGTTTGGATGGCCTTCCAGGGGTGGCATAATACATGCTGCAGCCCCTGGCAGGCCTCTGAGGTACCTATGCCCTTGGTACATAGTATACCATATACTAGGGACTTATAAGGGCACTCCAGATCCCAATCAGTGATGTGCCTAAGGCACATGGAAACCATTTTAGAGAGGAAGCAGCTAGGCTGGGGTTCTGATTAGCAGGGCCCCAGCCAGACTAATGTCGAAAAACAGTGAAGCATCAGCAAAAGTGGGGGTACCCATGTGAAGCAGATCCTACTCTCCTACACAACCCCCCCAAACGTAGGGACATTAAACTAACCTTGCCCAGTTAAGTCTTCATGTTCTAAGTGGAAGTACCTAGAGAGTCCATCTGCATTGGCATGGTTACTCCCAGGTCTATGTTCCACTGTAAAGTCAATCCCCTGTAGGGAAATGGACCACCTAAGCAGTTTGGGGTTTTCACCCTTCATTTGTTTTAGCCATAAGAGGGGCTTATGGTCTGTCTGAACCAGGAAGTGTGTACCAAACAAGTATGGCCTCAACTTCTTCAGAGCCCAGACCACAGCAAAGGCCTCCCTCTCTATGGCTGACCAACGTTTCTCTCTAGGGGTCAGCCTTCTGCTAATAAAAGCTACTGGCTGATCCTGACCTTCTTCATTCAATTGTGACAGTACAGCCCCTACCCCCAATTCAGATGCATCAGTTTGAACAATGAACTTCTTGGAGTAATCAGGACTCTGTAGAATGGGAGCAGTGCACATGGCCTGCTTCAGGTCATCAAATGCCTTTTGGCAGCTAACTGTCCACTGAACCTTTTTGGGCATTTTCTTAGAAGTTAAGTCATTCAGGGGTGTCACTATTGATCCATACCCCTTGACAAATCTCCTATAGTACCCAGTCAGGCCTAAGAAGGCTCTCACCTGAGTCTGGGTAGTGGGAGCAGTCCAGTCCATGATGGTCTGGATCTTGCTCTGCAAAGGTTGAACCTGGCCTCCACCCACAAGGTGGCCCAGGTACACAACCTGACTCTGCCCTATCTGGCACTTAGTGGCCTTGATAGTCAGGCCTGCCTTTTGCAGGGCCTGTAAAACATTCCTGAGGTGGACCAGGTGATCCTCCCAGGTGGAGCTAAAGACAGCAATATCATCTAGATATGCTGCACTATAGGCTTCCAGACCTGTGAGAACTGTATTCACCAGCCTCTGGAAAGTGGCAGGTGCATTCTTCAGACCAAAGGGCATTACCACAAATTGATAATGCCCACTAGGGGTTGAGAATGCTGTTTTGGGCTTTGCAGTATCAGCTAGTCTGATCTGCCAGTAGCCAGCTGTTAGGTCAAATGTGCTGAGATATTTGGCAGAGGCCAAAGTATCTATGAGCTCATCTGCCCTGGGTATTGGATGGGCATCAGTCCTAGTGACTGCATTGAGACCCCTGTAGTCCACACAAAACCTCATCTCTCTTTTTCCACCACTGGTGTGAGGTTTTGGTACAAGCACCACTGGACTAGCCCAAGGGCTATCTGAGGGTTCAATAACTCCCAATTCCAACATTTTCTGGACTTCAGTCCTGATACAGTCCCTGACATGGTCAGGTTGCCTATAAATCTTGTTTTTAATAGGCAGACTGTCCCCAGTGTCCACTTCATGAGTGCACCAGGTGGTCTGACTGGGTGTCAGTGAAAACATATGTCTAAACTGATTGAGAACTTGCCTGCAATCAGTTTGTTGCTGTGTAGTGAGGCTGCCTGCCAAGGCTACACCATCAACTGACCCATCGTCAGGGTTCTGTGAGAGCAGGTCAGGGAGTGGGTCACTCTCTTCCTCCTGCCCTTCATCAGTAGCCATGAGCAAGCCCATGTCTGCCCTGTCCACATATGGTTTTAACCTGTTGACATGGAGAACCCTGTGGGGACTCCTGGGTGTTCCTAGGTCTACTAAGTAAGTGACCTCACCCTTCTGCTCAACAATAGTGTGGGGTCCACTCCATTTGTCTTGGAGAGCTGCTGGGGCCACTGGCTCCAACACCCACACCTTCTGTCCTGGCTGGTAAACAGTCAGAACAGCTCTTTGGTCATGCCAGGCCTTTTGAAGTTCCTGGCTAGCCTCAAGGTTTTTGGTTGCCTTTTTCATGTACTCAGCCATCCTGGAGCGGAGACCAAGTACATAGTCCACTATATCTTGCTTTGGGGGCTTGAGAGGTAACTCCCATCCTTCCTTCACCAAGCACAGTGGACCCCTCACAGGGTGGCCAAACAGAAGTTCAAAAGGGCTGTAACCAACCCCCTTCTGAGGCACCTCCCTATATGCGAATAAAAGGCAGGGCAAGAGTATGTCCCATCTACGCCTAAGCTTTTCTGGGAGCCCTTTAATCATGCCCTTCAAGGTTTTGTTGAATCTCTCAACTAAACCATTGCATTGTGGGTGATAGGGTGTGGTGAACTTATAAGTCACTCCACACTCCTTCCACATTGCTTTTAAGTACCCAGACATGAAGTTAGACTACCTCCTTAGGAAAGCCCACTCTTGAGAAAATTCCCAGGAGGGCCCTTGCCACCACAGGTGCTGTAGTGGTCCTGAGGGGAATAGCTTCTGGGTACCTGGTGGCATGATCCACTACCACCAGGATAAACCTGTGCCCAGAGGCTGTTTGGGGATCCATGGGACCAACAATGTCAATCCCTACCCTTTCAAAGGGCACCCCCAGCACAGGTAGTGGTATCAGGGGGGCCTTTGTAGTGCCACCTGCCTTGCCACTGGCTTGGCAGGTTACACAGGAGCGACAAAACTCCTTGCTGTCTTCAGACATGTGGGGCCAGTGAAAGTGAGGGAAAATTCTGTCCCAAGTCTTGTTCTGGCCCAGGTGACCTGCTAAGGGAATATCATGGGCTAGGGTCAATAGGAAGCCCCTGAACTTCAGAGGTATAACCAACCTCCTGGTAGCACCAGGCTTGGGGTCTCTACTCTCTGAGTACAGGAGTCCATCATCCCAATACACTGTATGGGGACCACTAGCTTTCCCAGCAGCCTCAGCAGCAGCTTTCTGTCTGAGGGGTTCAAGGGAGGGGCAGCTCTGCTGCTCCTGGCTCAGATCTGCCCTAGAAGGTCCCCCTGTCCCCAAGAACTCAACCTGGTCAGGTTCAAGTTCCTCTGGGACAGTTCCTTCTTCAGGGCTGAGATCATCCCCCTCAAGGGACTGATCTTCCTCCTGAGCCAAGGGGAAGGCACTGCCTTAACCCTACTACTCCTCCTCTTGGAAGGCACTTGGTCCATTCTTCCAGGATCCAAGGGCTGTTCAGTGCTAGACATTTTGGCTTGTGACCTGGTCACAGCAAACACATCTACAGGGATCCCCAGCATTTCTGCATGGGTCCTGAGCTCCACTTCTGCCCAAGCAGAAGTCTCTAAGTCATTGCCAAGCAAGCATTCGACTGGTAGGTTTGCACTTACCACAACCTTCTTAAGGCCAGTTACCCCTCCCCAGGAGAAGTTAACAACTGCCAGAGTATGGTCTGTTCTGACATTGCTAGCATTGGTCACTTGGTACATCTCACCAAGTATAACTTGCCCAGGATTCACAAGGTCTTGTGTCACCATTGTGACACTTGCCCCTGTGTCCCTAAATGCCAAAGCCTCACGTCCATTGATTAAAGGCTGTTGTCTGTACTTGCCCAGATTACTGAGACTCACAGTGGAGGTCACATCCATGCCTCCATCACAGACTAACACAGCCTGAGTCAGTTCTCTGACTAGGTCAGAGCCCAACTCAGTACCCAGGGTGAACCCTACTAAACCCTTGGCTGGAGCACTCCCACCAACTGTACTAGGGGGAACAGGTGCCTTAGGGGCATTGGTGGGTGCTGGACTGGAGTCTTTGGACTTGGTGCAATCACTGGTCCAGTGGGTCTTTTGCTTACAGACCTTGCACCATGGTTTTCTTTGGCCTTTCCCTTTGGTAGACTGTGAATCCCCACCAGAAGAAGATTTTTGGGGGCCTGATGAAGACTTTTGATCTTTACCCTTCTCCCCACCCTTGTCAGAGTTCTTAGCATCTTGCTTCTTGGTTTCCCCACCTTGGTTCTGGACCTTCTGCTTCACCCTGGTTCTGACCCATTTGTCTGCCTTCTTTCCCAATTCTTGGGGAGAGGTCAGATCAGAGTCTACCAGGTATTGATGCAACAGCTGATTTTGACAGTTATTAAGAATCTGCTCCCTCATTATCAGATTGTACAATCCTGAGAAGTCACACACCTTACTGCCCATCAACCAGCCTTCCAGAGCCTTGGCAGAACAATCCACATAGTCTACCCAGTCTTGAGTCTGTGCTTTTGGGTATCTCTGAACTTCAACCTGTACTGTTCAGTGGTTAGGCCAAACCCATCAATAAGAGCACTCTTCAAGACCTTGTAATTATCAGCATCCTCCTCTCTAACAGTGAGGAGCTTATCTCTACCTTTGTCAGCAAAGGAGAGCCACAAGATTGCTGCCCACTGCTCCTGAGGGACCTTCTGTACCTTACAGGCCCTCTCTAGAGCAGTTATCCACTTGTGGATGTCATCCCCATTCTGATAGGGAGGGACAATCTTGCACAGGTTCCTATGGTCATAGGACCTTTCCCTATCTCTAGGGATATGGCTGCCACCATGGGACTCTAGTCCCAACTTTCTTCTCTCTCTAAAGAGATCTAGGGACTCCCTGTCTATGGCTAGTTGCTTCTTTTTGAGTTCAACTGAGCTTCCTCATATAGAACCAGCCTCTTTCTTCTCTCATGAGAGGATTCCCTCCTATGAGATGAGACAGAGCTCTCTATTGAGGTGCCGGAGTGGTTAGACTCCTGAGAAGAAGATCTAGACCTTCTGGGCACACTCACAATCCTTCCTGGGGGGACAAAGGGGGCATCATTCTGATCCTCCTTTTCATCTTCCTCAGGAGGGGTTGGATTATCCAGGTCAGGGCCATTGTCGCCCTCCTGGCCAGTTTCAGAGGGGGGCTGGGGGTACTGGTACCCCTGTTCCCATCCTCATCATCTGCCCCACCCTCAGCTCCTACCCCTTCAGTCCCCAAGGGCTTACTAAGGTCATAAGCCACCAACAACTCCTTGAGGTGTTGGGTGGTGGGGCTTTGGCCTGTCCTTATTTTTCTCAAGTTGCATAAAGCTCTCAATTCCAAGAATGGGAGTGTATCATACTTGGAGGGTGGAAGCTCAATGGCTTCCTTCAAGGATTCTTTAGATCCTGCCCTTAAAGACATTACTAGTGTGGTGTGGTGTATGCACTACCTACTCTAGTGTGGCCTACTAAACTCTCTTGAGTTGTAGAAAGGGTTGTGCTATCCCTTAACACACAACTCTAAGTTCAGTAGAACTTACTGTATTCTAAGCTTAAATTATATGTACCTTAGGTACCTTTAGTGGTTTTCAGTTGATCAATTCAATTGAGATTATCTGGTAAAACAATAGCAAGCTGGAATCCCACATGCTGCACACCAATGTGAGAAGTTGGCCTGGCATATGCTGTCCACTAATTATAGTGGGCACCTTGCACCAGTCCAAACAACCCCTTATTGGAGATAGGTTAAAGACAACCTTATTGAAAGCTATCCTAGTGGTAGCTATGGAGAGCAGCCTTCAGGCTAAGTCTTGAAGGAATGTAAAGCAGCTTGTTTTACCAGTCTATAATCTCTTGAGTGATCAAATGAAAGAGCACCACACCAGGTATATATTCAAAATATATGTATTTATTGCTAAACACACCCCTCTAGTCTCTTTATGAGGCTAGAGTTCGAAGTACATAAGTTAGAAGTTATTTAAACACAGTAATAGCACAAATACACGTTTGGGCCCTAGGGGCGTACCAAACCATATACCAATAAAGTGGTATAAGAACCACGACTGAACTAGACACTAGGCCTAGAGCCTCTAGAAGTGCTTGGACCACAAGGAACCACCCAAGGTAGTGACACAGGGGACCCACGGGAGACGCGTGCAGTGTAAATACACAACCGCGATACGCCGTTGACTTCTATGGAGAAAGTCGTGATCGGGAAATTAGAGAAAAGGGACACTTAAAAGAGGACTTGGACCAAACCCTTTGAGATCTAGGACTTTTAGGTACAATACTATATGAGGCACTTAATATTGATAGCGTCGACAACTGTTTTCTTAATATTACGGACTTTCTTTGTAAAATTCTGATGATGATATCTGTTCTTTTAACATTACCGACTTTTTATGAAATATTTTTATGATTATTATGTGTATAATACTATGTATGACAATTTTTGGATAATTACGGATTTTTATGAAATGTTTTTAAGACTATGAATTGTGTATTTTTGGTGTAATGTTTTTATGACATTTTTTTATATAAAGATTTAAAGTGAATAAACAATTTATGTAAACTTACATTGAAGGTATTGGATGTTATGTTGTGACTTCATAATATTGAACAAATTACTTTATTAACCTTTGTTTTGCTAGCTCTTTACCCACCAACACTAGTTCAACGTGTGATCTTTCACTATTGGTAGGGACCTTTTTGAACTGGGGTATGCACAGGGACACCAAGTGTGCCCCCAGTGCAGGACTTCAAAGCACCAGAAAGTGCTCCCGCCCAGCCCCAATACACATTATCCTGTCTGGGGAGGTGGTCACACCTCCCTGGGACAGGAAACCTATTGTCCAGGCCTCCCCTGCCGGAGTTTCGTCCAGCAGCAGGAGGCCAGACTCGTGTCTGTGGCAGCAGCATCCATTTTGTGATGCCAGGGCTTGTGAAAGAAGTTACCGGGCTAGCCAGAGTTAACATGTCTTTCCCTCTAGAAGGGTGGAATGCTACCCCGCCACCAGGATTGGCGGGGGGTAGTATTCCAAGATGTTTGACACCAAACACGACATGTTTAGGTGCAGCCATTCCAAAGTTAGCATTTTACCGCGAGGTTACAATGCGCTTAAGAGTATATGGTCAGGCTGCACTACAAACAGCATCAGAGATGGTCTCCGAACGCTGCAGAGGGGCCCTGCTCATGCAGGGGCACCCTCTCACATAGGAACCATGCACTCTGCCTTTAGGATTGATAAGGCCTGCCTTAGGAGTGACTTATAGGTTTATATGTGTGTAGGTATTTAGTGATATAGGTAACCTATATCACAGTAAGGGGGGCATGCACCACCTTACCCAGGCTGCAGTAGCAGACCTGTGGTGTCAGTTTGGATCGCCTTCCAGGGGTGGCATAATACATGCTGCAGCCGCTGGCAGGCCTCTGAGGTACCTATGCCCTTGGTACATAGTATACCATATACTAGGGACTTATAAGGGCACTCCAGATCCCAATCAGTGATGTGCCTAAGGCACATGGAAACCATTTTAGAGAGGAAGCAGCTAGGCTGGGGTTCTGATTAGCAGGGCCCCAGCCAGACTAATGTCGAAAAACAGTGAAGCATCAGCAAAAAGTGGGGGTACCCATGTGAAGCAGATCCTACTCTCCTACACAGACAACTTGCAACATTGAAGGAATGGAAGTTCTTCCGATTGGAGTAGACTTTTTCGCTGGCGTGTGCTAGCACCAAGGCAATATTTATGCCATCAATTGCTCCAACCAGATGTGAATGACCAGCCAAATAATAGAAATCTTCCTTCACATTGGTCAAATCCTAAGCTCTTGGAAACTGGATGAAGCTGTTGATGTGTCTCATCATTGAAGCGAGGACTTCTTGTAGCACACCACAGAAAGTTGGCTGCGGTAACATGCCTCCAGATATTGCCACAGTGTTTTGAAAAAAGCCAGTGGCCACAAAATGAAGTACTGTTTCACTTTTGGTGTTATTGCTGTTGTGTTCTTATTGTGAGGCATGAGATTAGGTTCCAGCTGCCAGTGCTGACACAAATCCAGTATAGTTTGCCTATTTAATAAGAACATTTTAATAATGTCCCTTTCCTCCATGGTGGCAAGGTCTGGAAACAGTCTGAAGACTTGAGGACGCCTTCTTCTAACCAATCCTGGGTTCATATGTCTGCATATAAGGAAAACAAACCATCAATACAAATTGTCCCACAAGACTTTCACAGTCAACACACATCTCTGGCATGATTCACAAAGGTAAAGTTAGACAAAAGGCAAACTTTATGACTTTCGGTATTCACAAAGGGCATTTACGGTTAGTGAATGCCCTTTGTGAATACTGAAAGTCATAAAGTTAGACTTTCATCTAACTTTACCTTTGTGAATCTGGCCCCTCATGTCTAGGTTAGATAAATGATCTTATTGTGTCATATATGTTACCATATTTTTCAAACATATTTTCTATTACAAATCAATATTTTTTTACATGTCCGACATCTTTTTACAAATAATGTGTGAATAGTACATTTGAAATTAATAATTTGCAAATCAATAATTTTTTAAGATGTGTTTCTTGAAAAATTGCGGTCAATGGAAGTATTACATACACAGCAGTGCTATCGATGTGAAACACAGTAACGGTTCACTGCTTTATGTGTCATATCTTGCCACAAACAGTGTCGTACATATCTGAGATATGTGTACAAAGTAGCGACCATTTTGAGAGCTGGTGATGCACAAACAATTTAAACATACACAGCTACATGTCCTAAAATGTTGGGTGCCTGGCCTTACTATCAGGACATTGGCTATCCAATGGCCGTCGAGGGACTTGACTGTGTAGTAGGTGGAACACTTCAGGACAGGCCCTGCCATAGGCTAACGTGTGTGATGGCTACGCACAAAAGCCAATGGCTGTGCCCGTCTCCATCGCGGATCGCGTGTACGCTTGTTTGCAGCATATTAAAAAAAGCTCACTTGCCTCCTAACACTGCAGCCAACAAGACCTCCTTGTAGCTTATGCTGTTGTTACTGACATCTGGGAGCCAGGAAGCTGGGCAATTCAGGTGAGAGGGCCCCTGCCCTCTCCCCTGAGGAGTTGGAGGTCCTCACCAGAGAGTTCCTGTCCCAGTACAGCCAGCTGCCTGAGAACCCAGAGGAAAAATTACATGTTTGAATGGGGAATGTTTGCCAAAGTAACTTGTTCCCTCTTTGTCCTTAGGCTATTTGCTCCCTTTTTGTTCCTGAGTGAAGTGTTGTAATTGGAGTGTAGTGAACTGAATAATCTAGCTAGGTACAGGGTATTTTTTAAGGATGTCAGACATGTCTCTGCATTGAAATGAAAATTCACCTGAAAGTTTAGCTGGGTTTTCAGTGCATTTTACTGACAATTCCAGGTTCAATTAGCAACACTGCAGCTACCTTATATCCAGTGGTTAATAGGTACTGTACCATTGGTTTAAGTGGAAACATACAGCCTAGGTTGAATTGAAAGAAATTTAAAGTCCAAGTAAAATCTCTAGTTATGGAGTTGTCTGATGCTGTCCTGTCAAGTGTATGTACAGCCCATATTTTGGAATATGAGTATCTTAATGTGTTAAACATGGTGCCACATATGGGGAAAGGTATTGTCTGTGCTGCCATTCTAAATTACCCAGCCTCTCAATCAGCCAGACAAGTATGTCCAATTACAACACACACTTGTTTAAGCATCACCCAAAACCATACTCTCATAGACACATGGCATCCCTCCCATACTGCCCTTAGTCACTGTATGTGGTGCACATCATAGTATCTGACTCTTAGAAGGTTAGTCATGAAGAAAATGTAGCTGTGCATGTGGTTATGTGCAAATAATGTACAGGTTGTTTAGCCTTTAGTAGCTCACAATGAGCTGGACTAATCTGGAGTGGGTCTCACTATATAAAGGTTGTCATATCCCTTGCTTACATGATGTTTGTGCCTTGAATTGGCAACATGAGGAGAAAAAAAGTGTTGAGGCTACTCCGCAGATCACTACAAATGAGTGTTTTGAAAT
Source organism: Calotriton arnoldi (assembly GCA_963921515.1). NCBI lineage: Eukaryota > Metazoa > Chordata > Amphibia > Caudata > Salamandridae > Calotriton > Calotriton arnoldi. The sequence goes on along the minus strand of CAWUFW010009256.1, from coordinate 170,669 downwards.
GTTTGTAAATAATCTGAACTGAGTGTTCTGGGAATGCACTTGAGAGATGGAAAAGAATTGTGTCACTGCACTGCAGACAAACATATTCACTCAAAACATCTTTTGTTGCATTTTGTTCTCATCCATACAGGTCAACGCCCATCAGAAGTGGAATTTGTAGAAGGCCATCGCGAAGAAGGTGAAGATCCTGGGGGTCTTTAAGCGGTGCAGCCTGTATTGCAGGAGGAGGTGGGAGGACCTCTGGCGCTGGACCAGGAAGTCAGTAGAAGACCAGCTCGGCCAGGCCTCCCAAGGAGGCAAGCGCTTGCACTACACCATGAATGCCCTAATGGCCCACATCCTTGCAGTGGCCTACCTGGAGCTTGATGGGCAGTTGAGGGCCCAACAGCAGCATCAAGGGGGTGAGTGATTGTATGTAACTAATCTTGTTGTTAGAGCAATGTTGTTTGGCATCAACATGACGGTTGTCACACATCCAACGCAGATGAGGATTTCTGGAGGTGTACGTTTTTCAGGATGTGTTTGATGCAGTGTTTAGTGTATTGTTTTTTGCTAAAATTTGTCACTGGTTTCCTCATCACAAGCAAAGCACTGTTTAGAGCAAGCACATGGCTGCATGCAAAAAAGGGGTACCTGCAGTCTCTCCATGTAATGAGGGTCAGTTGTACCAAACATGCCACTTTTGAGGATTAGGTCAGGTGTGATGCTCCATCACAAATGTGAGTAGGTAATGTAGGCTCTATTTCTGTTGACATGGCATAGTAAGCAGTTATGAGACAGTTCATGTTTCAGACTTTACATTAGTAAGTTGGTACAATGAAATGAAAATATCATCATGAGCATCTGCACCAAAAGGGCTAGAAACGTGTACAATGGCATCATTCCTTATCTGAAAAGTGTTTCATTAGCAAAATGCAATTCATTTCATGTAGACAGTAGCAGAATTGTCATGAAGCCTCAGTCTTTCCCTAATGTGCATGTAAGCCAGTCTGTGTCAACCAACATGAATTTTCATGTCAGACTGTATTGATTGAAACAGACAGGAATGTGTCCACATTGGTGACAGAGTTACACATACCCAAAATGATAAGATGAGAAAGCAATGGATTTGAGAAAAATTATACTGAAAAGGGCAATTGCAGATGGAAGGTTCCATCACATAGATGTTGGAGTATCCCATCTTCATAAGTCAATATCAAGCCCAAAACATGTCTCTTTTGGATATGTGGAAATGTTTGTGCTTTGTGCTGAAGTGTTTTAGGAATGTATCCATGCCTAGGTATTTACTAATACTGTCAAAGCCATTTGTCATGCAGAGAAATAAAAGTGGATAAGAGACAAAATGCACACATGATATGGAAGCTAGCATGGGGACTTTCTAGACTGTTAGCAAATGGTTTGTGGAATTCTTCCCTATCGGCATGAGATACTGATGATTAAGAAGACACGTTTGAGTGCCTTGAAGCTGGTGTACCAAAATATTTTGTGAGAAAGGTTCATGTTCAAATCTCTTTACCCAGATACCCTCAAACCATTGTATCTGTCTTTACAGCATCATCTGGGCAAGGTGAAGGTGACAGCAGCCACATCGGTGGGGAAGAAGCTTGGCACTGAGCTCCTCATGCAGACACCACCAACAATGATGGAGCCAGTGTCACGGAGGGTAATGGGACTGGCACGTAGGCCACGAGCGTTTCAACATCATCTACGGAGGCCTCAACGGATGACCAGACCCTACTGCTACAGTTCCACTGGCATCCTCGTCTGCCACCCATGTTTCCATCTCCCCCTTACACTCTTCCCCAGTTGGTTGTAGCTTCTCCCCTAAAATGAGTGGCATCACCTTCGCTGCAGGCACCTCCCCACTGCCCCTCTCTCCGAGGCTGCACTCAATTAGGTGGCTATTGAGCTATTGCGGAATATCACTGAAGGTCTGCATGCCATCCGGGGGCTTAGTGGTCAGATGACCCAGATGCTCGTTTACCTGAATGGCATTCACACTGCCATGTCTGGCCTATAGCTCTCATTTCAGGGTGTGGCCTCCTCATTGGCTACAGCCTCCCACCCACCCCCAACCTTGTGCCCCAAATACCACCCATTTCCCATCCCAAATCCTTCCTCCCAGCCCTATCCAGAGCACAGGCACACCTTTACATGCACCCACTCAGACACACACAAGCAGTGCATCCTCACGTAAACACTGCAAGAAACATAGACACACATGCACATGCAGACACCACACACCACCAACACAACCACAAACATACCCACAGACACCACACCCACCACAGCACAGACATCAACACTCACCACCACCAACCAACAGACACCACACCCACCACAACATAGGCATCCACACTCACCACAACCACACCCACAGACACCACTCCCACCACAACACAGACATCAACACTCACCATCACCACCACAGACACCACAGACACCACACCCATAACAACACAAACACCCACACCCACCACCAGCACATCCACAGGGACCACAACCACACATAGCACCTCCACAGCAGATACATCCACACACATACTGTACAAAAATGCCCACACTCACCCACACAACAGAAACCCAGGAAGAAACACAAACCAAAACATACACCATATACACCAGTCGCTCAGGCACCCACCACACCATCATCAGACAAATGCACAACAGACACTGCCACTCCCTCTACCTCCCAACCCCAACCCCAACTCCCTCCTGAACTGGATAATGCATGTGTATTTATTTTAACATGATGTGTCAATATTATGCACATATGCATTACACAGGGAACCTGGCACTTTACAGATAAATGACATCTAATGTTTGTCATGAATTGCACAGACCAAAGGGACATGTAACCTTCATACACCTCTGATATGTTTGCAGTTTAGAGGTAAGATTGTTTGTACATTCCGTGTACACCCACTAGTAGCATTTTGTAGTGCAATTGCTACATTATCATGGATTTGAGTATATCTTATTGGGTATATTGTTTATGTATATGATATTGTAGTTCAGAGAAAAATCTTTCACACTCTTGTCTGGACACATTTTTATTTGTGATAGCTGTGACTTTTTGTGTAGGTGTCCATTGCCATGAAGGCAGTTAGTACCAGATTGATGCATGTTACTAATATCTTGAGGTGTGTTTTTAAACATTTTTCTAAGTACGACATACAAGACATATGGATTGAACATCATTGCAGTATTGTGTGATAGTATCTCTAAAACATGCTTGAGTCCAGTGCAAATATAAAGCTAGAATTCTAAGGAAGATACATAAATCAGTGACTTACCTACTGTTCCAGCGACTATGGGGTTGATATTAATCTTTGTCCAGGAGCAGCAGCAATGGTAGGGCTTGTACCATCCGATTCATGGAGGCAGGAAATGGGAAAATTAAAAAAAAAAGTAAGTTTCATACTTATATCCCTCCCAATCTGCCAACTCAGGTGTGGCAGGTTGGCTGCCACAGTTAGTTCCGTGGGAATCGACATTGTGATGTGCTCAGCGATAAAAGAGTCTGGAGTCCTGCCACCAGACGCTTTGCCCAGCTGCGGCCGCTGCAGGTAAGAGCGGTGGGGCGGTGAGGCCAGGTGAGGGGGGATTTCGAGAGATGACCACGAGGGAAAATTAATTATTTATTCAATTTTCCCTCATGGTCGTCTCTCGAAATCACCCCTCACCTGGCCCCACTGCCCCATCGCTCTTACCTGCAGCGGCCGCGGCTGGCTTTGCCTATGGCGCCATCGACGCGGGCAGTGATTCATGGTGGTGACTGCGGTTCATCGGCGGTCTTTCGTCTATGGGATCGCCAATATCTAAATCGGGCTGGTGAACCGCCAAGTCGCTGGACGGGAAATGCAATGGAAAATCGATTGCAGTACAGTTACCCCAAGATCTAAATCAGGCCCTTGATTTCCCAGACAAATATTTACCCGAAAGAAGATGTGTGCCAGTTTTGCCATCAGTTTTGCCCATGAATAATCGAGCCCAAAGGCCCTGCTCATTGTGGGCTTCTGACATTGAGTGACTGCAGCTGGTGCAGTCACATGACAGTGGGGATCGTGTCGGAGGTGATACATTGGGGATCACGTTCCATCCGCAGATACCGGCTGCTCCTGTGAGAGGGTCAGTTGAAATGGTCAAATTGATGTCTTGGAATTTGGCAGGTATCCATTCTAAACTTCTAGATTTGGAATGGGGTGAATTTATTGACAGCCATTCCATTATTTTATTACAGAAAACGTGGGCAACCCAACCTGTGTATAGACCAGGCTACTTAACATTTTATAAGAATGCTGTTGCGTCTAGCTCTGGGTGGACTTATATTCTGGGTGAAGTCTTCACTTATCCGTAACATAGAAACACTAGACTCTGGTTCTTAGGATAGCATGGCCATTAACCTGTCTTTAAGAAATTCACCTACAACAAAATATAGACATATTGTGTTGATCAATATATATGTCTGCTCTGTTATTGAAAATACAGAATCCCAAATACTCCACCTTCTTTACTCTTTGCTGAATTCTTTAAAGCACAAATGGCCTCTGATTATAGCTGGGGATTGTAACATCCATTTTGAGCCATTTGAACAACTCTCGTTATTGCAATAATCAGAGAATGAGGAGTGAGGAATTCCAGTGCTTTTGGCATATCTGGTCAAAAAATGGTCAAAGATCACTATCCAGCTCTTTTACTTTACATGAGAATATGGGTGCAGAGCAAGTATTGGGCGTTCTATTTCTGAACACCCAGCTATACCCACATTTAGGAGGGGCAGAACTTTTGGTCATAATGACTATATCTTGCTGGATCTCAGACTGCAGCCTTATTTAAAGGATATGAAGCCTATATTTCACCCTGAAAGCGATCATACTGCAGTAGTTGCTGACTTTTTTTTACTACTTCTTCCCTGTGCCACAGGATTGTGAAATTGCGTCCTACTCAGCGCCAATATTGCATGCCAACAATTGTAGAAACATAAAATGGGGCGATATCCTTAATAGTTAACTTTTATTAAGTAGAATTTATCAGGCTTATGTTGATTTTTTTAAAGTTTCATGATACTGTTGATTTTGACTGGAATAATTCTGTATTATATCATTCTGGTTTTTTACTTTTCTAAATTTGTTTTTTATGACCCGTGTTAAATGGAAAACAAGCTCAAATGTATCTTGCCCTTGGTTCTTAAGGGAGTGTAGAGAGGCTAATAAGGGGCGGATTGAAGTTGCTAAGGTGGCAAAACTGAATTAATTATTTTCAGAAAGATATATAAGGCAACCTTAAGGGCTAGCAAGAGAGACTAGGAGGAGGCCCAGTGGGTTGAACTCACTGATACTTTGGTACGGAAGGAGACCCAAGATTTTTGGAAAATGATTGCATTCGGCAGTCATTCTAGTGTATCCCAGTCTGACTCATCCATCCCAGCTAACCAGTAGGTTGCTCATTTTACTTCCCTTTTTAGTGAACGAGATAGTCGGGTTCCAGCCTCCCCTAATAATATTGAGCACGAAATTTGTTCCGGGGTTGTAGCTGTCTGAATATTTTCCATCTGTGTGCTCTTTTTCACTGAAAGAAACTCATTTAATGAAGCAAGGAAATGCCCCAGGTCCCGATAGCATTTAAGGTGACCTGTTCCTTTATGACCCCGCAGTCTAGATACCCTATCTAAATGCTACTATTAATTCAGTTGCTGGGCGCGAAAATTTCCCAGAGTGGAGAGGGGCCATTATTATCCCCATACATAAGAAAGGAGTGAGAGATAATCCGGTGAATTATAGGCCCATTAGCCTCATAGATACAACACAAAAGATCTTTGCTAGTCATGTGTTGGCCCCGCTCCAGACTTAGATGAAAGATCACCAGATAATTGTCCGGTTTTCAGGCCAGATTCAGTGAGAAAATAAGTACAATGGATCAGGTGTTTCGATTTTCAACTATTTGCTGGAAATATATTGCATTACAAAAAGATCATCTTTATGTGGCCTTCATGGATTTGAATGCCTCATTTGATTCAGTTCCTTTAAACTCCTGTGGGAAGTTCTCACACAATATACTATCCCTGAAGATCTTTTATGTGTTTTAATTAAATTGCATACCAATACTTATGCCCACGTTAGGTGGAATAGTCATGTGGAACACACTGATAAGATTCCCATTAATTGTGGGGTCAGACAGGGCTGCGTTCTCGCTCCCACCCTGTTCTGTCTGTTTATTAACGGACTGGTGAGGTGGATGAATGGCTGCCAACATGACACCCATACATTTACAAGCATAAGCACTCCTGTGCTGATGTTTGCTGATGCTACATTACTTATGTAATGTAACCCCATGGGCCTTCAAGTCTTGCTAAGTAAATTTCAGAGGTTTTGTGCTAACAAAGGCCTTGAAATAAATACAGGAAACAAAGTTCATGGCTATAAATCCCCACCATTCTTTTAAAAATAAAATCGAGGTTGATGGGACATTAATCAAGTGAGTTAAGTACTTTGACTATCTAGGGGCTAGACTTTATGACAAATTTTCATGGAAGTGCCAACTTGACAAGAGTACATTTTTGTTATAGCACAGATCTGCAGTAATTTTTAAAAAGTATAGACTCATTGCAAGTATCAATCAATCAATCAATCAATCATTTGTATAGCGCGCTACTCACCCGGAGGGTCTCAAGGCGCTTGGGGGAGGGGGGTCCGCTACTGTTCGAACAGCCAGGTCTTGAGTTGCTTCCTGAAGGAGAGGTGGTCTTGGGTAAGGCGGAGGTGGATGGGTAGGGAGTTCCACGTCTTGGCAGCCAAGTAGGGCTTTATGTCCTGTCCTTGATGTCTATAGAGCAGTTGCATTGGGTGGGGCTCTCTATGGGTGAAACTCTGGGGTTTTATGACACTAGTTTACTAACAAAAATGGAAAATAGATTTATGAAGGTCACTATTAAACTTGCCTGGTAGCACCCCTATGCTTCCATTGAGATGGGATCCAAACATTCAAAGGGTGGAATATATCACACAATCCAGAATCCTAAAGTATTGGTTGGACCATGGACAACCCATGAGTTAGTTTCCTATAGATTGGCTCTAAAGGAACCGAATGGTCTTGATAAGAACTGTTTCACTCCATAGCTTAGGGTGGTTAAAGAGGTCTGCCTTAGTCTAAATCTGTCTGAGGTGTGAGAAGACCAAGAAAATATGATTGCATCAGAAGAGTTGAAAAGCAGGCAGATTCTCTGGTTCGGGCTTGTGCAGAGAGGTGGGAAAAGAAACATCAACTGTCACCTCCACCGCCAGCAGGAGGAGTGCCAGGTAGGAACGGGACTTCTCTGGCCATTCAGGATGGGCTTGTGTGTGGCCCAATACAAAATAACCATGTGACCACTCTTGGAGGCAGGGGCAATTGCACTTAAAAAGAAAAAGACTAAAGTATACAAAAAAGATGATGGATGGAATGCTTGAATTAATCTCAGCCAGTGGTAATTACCGAACCGCATAATAGTGCATTATTTTATTGTATACCATGCCATCTCAGGTTGGACCCAGCCATATGCAAATCAGGCTTGACCCTTTTCCAATGGGAACAGTCCAGCCTGAACTGCCAGGCCTTCTCCCTCCAAAACCAGAACAGAAGCAACCCAAGACCCGTTTTGCCCTAGCTAAGGCTCATCAGCTAGGTATAGCTTGGTTCCAGTGACACAGTGACTTATTTAGGAAAGATGCTTGAAAATTTTGACTTTGGTAGAGAGGATACTCTGTCATAAGGGTAATAGAGTACCCTCTCCATCAAAGTGAAGTTTTGGCCACCTCATTTAGAGTCAGATGGAACTTCAGTATGTAGAGGGTGGATTCTACTACGTCTCCTCCGACTACATACACCTGGGCTGTCGGAGGTTTGTCCGTGTTTTCACCGGTCCTATTTAGAATGGGCACACACATGGGCAGTTTTAATTTTCTGTCACCGCCAGGTAAAAACTTGTGATAATGGGCAGTAAAAACTGCAAAATGACAGGGGGGGGGGTCATTTTTTTTTATTTTCGAAAAGAAAATAACGCTTTGCATTTTCTTTTTGAAAATAAAAAAAATATTGAAAGTGACATAGGGCTCTGTCATGTTGACGGAGCTGTCCATCAAACTTTCATGCATTTACAGGAACTGCTGTCAACTCTGTCCCTGTACAAGAGAGATCTGCTGGGCAGTGGACATCTCTAAGTTTGGTGGGTGGAGTATCATCACCATGGAAGGAGTAAAGTACACCACCATGTCAACAGTACTTAATCCATCTGCCAAATTATATATCAGGCCCTTAGTCATTAGAGAGCTGCAACAATTTTCAAAAGAAAGTGGGCTTCCTGATCCCATTCAAGCTGGCTTTCATACACGTCACCGTGCCTAGAATGTCATGCTATGTGAACTAGAAAACCTTTGGAGGCTGGTTGATGGGGATAGTAATGGGATGCTGTTTCTTTCAGAGCTGTCTGAATGGCCATTCAGGTCAGAAGTTGAACTTTGTCAGAGGCAAGGGTACAGGCACAGTTCACAAGGGGTTAACATCATTCTTTCCAGAAAGGAAGCATGTTATTACACTTCCCCATTTTGAGGCTGGAGAATTAGTCTGTTGTCTGCCACACTGATTATTTATATTGGCCTCTTGTTTACTGGGTGCATGTGATCCCTTGCCTCATTACTATAACAACCAAGGCCTATTTTTACATCTACACTGATGACCCGTTAGCTCATCTTTGGCCCAGAAGTTTTTCCCCAAATGTTTGAACATTTTCCAATGGTAAAGGGTCACCAGGTTCCTTAAACATAACCCAACAGAAACAGAACTTCTGTTAACCTCCTCAGTCATCTCAGGGTGAGGTGATTGACTCTGACTGTCAGCTATGAGACCTCAGTCTAAACCTGCTATGTCATTCCATAATATCTGTAATATCTGTGTCTATGTAGAATCCAACCTTTGGTTTGGACACGCAGGTGGCAAATGTAGATTATCCAAATTCTATTCACTTGGCCTCCCATGCAAAGCCTGACTCCAAATAGTGCAAAATGCTGCAACCCATCTTATTTATGGGTTACTTTAGGGAACAGTACATTTCTGCAGTTCTCAGATAACTTCTGGCTATATATTCAGTTGATTAAAGAGCAGACAAATCATAAAGTCCTACACCTACAGACCTCCACATTTTAAGCCTGTGAATTTATATAGTACACCAAAGCATGTATTGCGTTCCAATTACTATTTAGTGCTGTTTTTTCCCAAAATCCAGGTCATTTATGGGGATAAATTCTCCTCCACTGTCCCTTACTCTAGGGGCTGAATCATAATTACTTAATTTACTGAGGCTATTGAATACCTAGCTGTTCAACCAGTGAGAGTTTCCTTCTTTCTGTTATCACCTCCTGCTGTCCCTCTTATTCCATCAGGGTAATGTTCTCTTTCAGGGGCTGTTATTAAACAATGCCAGGAAACACCATGTACAACCACATTACAAATACATACATTAACATAACACAACACATCATAACATAACATAAATGCAAACAAGGAAAGCTGCTGACAAAATATCATTTTTTTCCTTGTTACGGAAATGAGCAGTTTAGGATTTGGTCTCTGGCAATGTACTTGAACGCTGAACCTAGGGCCAGATGCACTAAAAACTATGACTAGTATTTTTGCAACCAGTAAAGATTTTTAAGAACCGACCTATGTATTAGTAGGTCTGTTTTTAAAAATATGAATCGTAGTTGATCAGTATCTGACCCATCTCTTGCATATTAATAAGCTAGATCACACATTTTAACTAACTGCTTACAACTGGAGGCCATCACAGGGATGGTGGTCTGTTGGGGTCAGCAGAGCACAATGTGTGTGATTGCGTTTTAATACAGAATTATTTTTTTTAATGCATACATTTTCCTTAAAGGAAAAGGGGCTGCATTCAAGAAGAAAAGTTTACTTTTGTTCTTTAAGAGAAGACAGTGGGCCTGTGGACCAATTTCTGCTCTTAAACAAACTATTCTTTTTAGATTCACAAAGGAAAGGGGTTTCAATTGGTTACCTTGTTTTGAGGTGTTGGCAATATATCAATATTTTGCTGCTGGAATTCAGTCACAAACATTGAAACATTACATATCGATTCCGTATTTCAAAGGGACTTAACACTACTCCCCTTCCAGATACCAAATTGGTATCCATTGGAAGAGTTGAATATGCTTATCTGACATCTATAGTGGGATTAGTAAAGAAGAAAAAGAATTTTAACAACTGCAAATGCTGAAGCAGAGCATTTGCAACATTTAGTATACTTAGTACATCTGACCTCTAGAGACATTCACTCGGATGCTGGCTACATTCGAGGCTTGTATGATTCTGGTCAATTCACTTTATCTATCTTTGCCTCACAGAGTAAATTTGCATAATGTAAATAGGTGAATAGAACTGGATATGTTGACGTGTTTATTGCACTGAAGTTCAATAGCCCTGTAAGCTCTGAGACCGTGGATTTACAGCAGCTAATATATTTCATTTCATGTGTATGTTCACCATCACCTTACATTTAGCATTACGTGGTGTAGGTTCAGGGCTCTAAGGCCATGCGACCGGTGCCACCGCACCAGTTGCTGACTTCAAGGGGCGCCGTGTTTGCAAGTTTATTTTGTTTTTAAAAGCACCTGCTGACGTGTTCCTTGCCTCCAGGAATTTCCAGGCAACAATAAAAAATATCAAGATAACTCCGGTGATTAAGGATCATAAAATAGCACAGAGGGTTAATATGCCTGCTGCAAAGAACGTGTACTATGCAGATCACAAAGTGCATATAGTGTAAATAGGTCTGTGGGTTACTGCTTTTTTTTTTTTTTTTTTTAAGAGACCTTTTGTTACTTGTGGTTTATAAGTTAAAATTCTAATTTAGAACAGTGAATTATTAACTGCTATCAAAGAACTGCATGCTCACTGCAAAGTATAGATTAGAGCATAGAATAATGTTGCAAAAAGGGTTCATTTCGGAAGACCATGGCGTTACATTTTAAATTCTGAGTCTGTGCTTTCCAAGACCAAGTACTCATAAACTATACTGTCTACCAGTATGGATGACATGTGACTCCTACAAATTGTAGTCCTCTGTCTTATGTACCATTTCCTATACACTAATTTGCACACCTATGATCGATTGTCTCTGTGTAGTGTGTGTGATGTAAATTGCTCTGACAACCTACACTGCTATGAGTTGCGCTTTATAACTAATTAAATGCATCTGAAAGAGAATGGTTATGGAAACTTGAGGGGCCCTGTTAAAGGATAGTAGTGAGGGAATCCATGGCGGAGATAGTCATTGGGTGTCACCAGCCGGCTGTGTGTAGGTTACCAGCACAACGTAGTTTTGGGTTACATTGTGTACAGATTTCATGATGTGCCCTTCACAATATCCTGGGAACTGTTTAGAAGTGTGATTGAAAGTGCAGGACCTACTGCAGAACATCAAAGTGTTGATGAACAGGAATGCTTGAACTGCTGCCTGAGATACATGAGGATTTTGCGTATTTATAGTTAATGTCCTTGTATTAAACACTAGCACCTGGAGGCAAATAGGCGCTTTACATTTAACAATTGTCATACTTTTAACAGTTCAGTCTCAAAAAACATGAACACACTATTATGGTGAGTTATCCACATTGATGGTTTAGAAGCACAGTTAAACCAGGGGAAAGGGGAAGTAAGCAAGATGTGGGGAGAAAAAGAGAAAGGATGTTGATTAAGAAAATATATTCAAGGAAGTGATGAAATAAATGTGTTTTAGATGTTTGAGGAATGAGATGAGGTTGGGTGTATGTTCTGTTCAGGAACACTAGTGACCCAAGGGACTCTGCAGGGGTTTCTCCTCCATTATTCACAGCAGATATCTATTTTGTTGAATACCTTCATTCTGTCTCAGCTCAACTTTTCCCCAAATACATGTCTGCTGTTGAACTGTAGTTTCCATTAGCATTTAGACTAGCAATATCTTTGCCATTCGGGCAGCGTAGGCTGTAGAACTGTATTGTTTATCTCTCAGGGTTAAGCATAAGGTTCTCATCATTGTATGGTGAAAATGTACACACTTCCCTTTTCACTTTGGGCCTACGGTTGAATTTGAGCTTCTCCCTTTATTGTGGGACCCTCACAGACTTAATAGATGCATTAAGAATGGAATTCATATTCGGCTTTCCATTTATTTTTGGGCCATCAGCAAATGTTTCCACCTATTACAGAAATCTATGTTTTGCTTTGGATTCGTGAGTGTGGTCCTAGAAATTCAACCTGAATTGTTGTTGATGCAGTGCTGCTAGCTCATTAATTGTAATTTCCATAAGCACTCTAGGATTTTTTTTTTTTGGGAGTGACAGTGCTCCCACTGTCCTAGTGTGTCTTTTTCAGGCTAATATTCATCTCAAATAGGGGTTTCGGCAAGCTCCCAGTTTCATCAGCTTATACTCTGTGTGGATCAGTATCAGGCTTTTGACCACCAATATTGTTTTGTTTTGTTGGTCTTTGTATAAGTGGGGCTGGTATTCATATTCAACTAGTTACTGAAGCTGCAGTCTCTAGAATACCAAGATCCATGATTATTCTCCGCTCTTTCTTCAACGGCTCAGAGGTGTGTTTAATACATTTATGTGGGTATGTCTCCAAGGAACTGCTAGAGATTGCTTCCTAGGCAACAGGCTCACTTTTTCTCCTTCTCTCGTTATTTGAATTCCAGCTCCAATTCTCTGGATCTTAGATTTGCAAGTAGATCTTGAATGGGAGAGAAACATCTGAAAATTCCAGGGTGTGTGTTGTAGAGTCATGCTACTACCTGCAGTAAGGTGACCTAGTCTTCATGGTTTCTGAAATTCTACTGAGCCTGGACTGATTTCTCCTGCTTTTATGCCTAAAACGTGTCTTACTATTGTGTTCACCTAAATTGTTCTAGGTCATTTGCAGTAGCCTGGGTCTATTCATGTGTGCATCACAAAACAGAATGTTCAAGTCCTTTTCTGGAGTCTGTGCCATTCTATGTCTGATGATCCGGGTTTGAGTGTATGGTCTTAGTAAGTCAAGTTACAGTTCTTTTACATAATGACTTGGCTGTTCACATCTTTTGTAATGAAGATGATATGGAAAGCTCTGTTTGAACTATCCTCTCCATTTTTTCCTGAATTTTGATTGTAATGGACCACAGGCCAGCAGTACGTAGATAAAGTCTTTGGTTGAACAGATATTAAAGTCTGCCAGGAGGTCCCTCTTTCTCGGCCAGCATGATCAATATCATACCTCAAGACGGTTTATTTCATTGACTTTTGTTCTAATCTGGCCCATTTGAACTCAGAAACAGGCTAGTACTGGTGGAGAACCTCACTGCCCAGCTTAGATTCTTCCTTATGCCTCCAATCAATATGCTATTTCTTTAAGGCTTGGTCACCATTTCTATCTTTCATTTGTTCTTCATGCTACAGATTGATTGAAGTGGTGTAAAAATGTTGTCGTAAACATATAGCTAGTGATTTGCCTCTTGGATGGTAATCTTCAAATCTTTTCATACATATCTCTTTGTGGAGTGCATCTTTGCTTTTCTTTCCTCCAATACCACATTCCAAACAATGTTAAGCTCCTAGCTTATCAGAACATTTACCCTTTATTAGAGAACATATTCATCCTGTAGGCCTGATGTTTGGTTTCTAAAGTGATATTGTAATTGCATTAGTATTTTCATTGTGTCAGTGCAAGTTCAGACACAGAGGATTTGGCGATTTGTGTGTTTGGGTGTATGTCTGCCTTGGTAATATCAGATGTATGATACTCTGCTCATTAATAATCTATTTGATTTGAAGGTGATTCTAGCTTGATGTTTCTCCTCACTCAGAAGTGTAGAATGTAAGACTAAATATTGCTTGGTACAACTCCACAAATGATGTGTGATATAAGTAAAAGAGATTAGGTGGTAGCGCTTCTGGTCAAGTTCAGGCTTTCCTGATCACAATCCTTGGAATTCCTCCCTCTGAGAGCCCAGACATGAGCCTAATCCCCGAGAACAATGGCTGAGCATTCTAAACTGGATTTTTGAGTGACTCCAGTGGTTCTTATAGAATAAGTGGAAGACTTTATGTTGCAACGATGGTGAGGAAGGACAAAGCAAGTAAGGTTCAGAGATCATATCATGTTGCACATAGAGTGACTGCCCCACCAAGGAACGTTTTGGCATTGTAAAATATCTTTCCTCTCCATTATGGGAGATTTACTCTGTTTTTCCTAGCCAGAATTTCTGTGATCAACTATCCGTATTTGTTTCAAGAGAAAATAGCTGCTTCTTTTGATATAACCTATATAGACCAATGGACTCGCAATGTCAGAGACAGAGACTTTGGACCTGGTGACTCCTTCTATGGAGTGGAGATAAATTATGAAAGCTAAATTAGGATCCCCGATAGACCCAATTAGAATAAAGAACATTCAGCAAGCTAGTAAGTTCATTGGTACAAAACTAGCGGCTCTTATCGGACTATCTTTACAGACGGGGCTTGTGACTTCAAGAGGGAAAAAGGCCACAATTATTACTCTCCTGAAAAAGAAAGGTGTTGCCTTCTCTACGTTTGCTAATTATAGGCATTTTCACTTCTACCATTTCCTGCTAAAATTACATAACATTCTGTAAGCTCTTCAAATTCTTGGAGGAAAATAATCTTCTAGATGCTGTTCAATCTGGCATTAGGCCGTCTGCTCTATAGAGAGGGCTCTTGTCTGTGCTGTATGATTTGCAAATCTGGCTTGATAAAGGGAAATCCACTTTTCAGATTGTATTTGGTCTGTGAGCCCCTTTCCATACTTCTTCCCATGAAAACCTTCTGTGACAACTTGCAGACGTGGAAGTGAGAGGCAGTGTCTTGCTATGATTTAATTTTTTCTCCAAGACAGGTTTCAGTCAGTCTCGTTGAGCAATTTCACATCTGCACCAAAAAGCTTAACCAAGGGGTCCTTTAAGTCTACTGCACCAGCCCCACACTCTTCAACATTTCCATGAAAACTGTGCCCTCTCTTGTTCGATCATTCAGATTTTCTTTATATGACTTTGCTGATGATACCCAAATGGCGGTGAGGCTGAGGAGTGAGCTGCGACACACACAAGCAATGGTCCAGCCTGACTGCTTTATCAAGATGGCAGGGAGAGAATGAGTTGCAACTAAACATTACCATGACCAAAGTCCTAGTGATAGGCAACAGCCGTGCCATACGGTCTACCTTTTAGTGACACAATAACCTGGGTCTTGCCCTGATACCATCCAAAACAGTCAAGAACCATGGGTTGTTTCTGCTGCAAAACTATCTTTAGATTCTCAGGTCAATAAAGTAATGGCCCCTGTTTCACACTTCTGAAAAGCATTAAAAAAATTCTCCCTCTTTTTCCAGTGAAATGTAGAAAGACAGTGATTCAGGCTGCTGTTGTGTTTTTGCTTGGACCTCGGGACTCACTTTATGTGGGACATCCATCTGATCAACAGACTGTTGACAGTCCAGAACATGGCAGCAAGACTGGACTTGGACTTGAGCCAAAAAGACTCAGAGGCATATTTACAATATTTTGGCATAGGGCAGCACTGCAAGCCTTCTAGCTGCGCTGCCCTACATCAAAAGAAAAGGACAGGAATGAACAGGATCAACAAGATACGTCACATTCCTGTCCTTTCCGCCGGCACACAAACTGCAGCTGGGCATCAACTCAGGCACCCTTGCACTATGGTGCAAATGTGTCTGTGTTGTTGGCATGATTGTTTTGTACAGGAAGGGACACCTTTCGGCACAAAAACAATCAAAGGAGGCATTTAAATCGTTCTATGTGAGCTGCAGAATGCAGCAAACGTGGAAATGTACGCATTTCTCCTCGTTACGCCTACTTTGGGAAGGCGTTAGTTTTGCCGCTGCCTCAGAGTTACGCTATGTTGTAAATCTGGGGCAGTTTCAAAAACCATAGGTGTTGTGTGGGAACACCCACAGCAATACCTATAGAATGCCCCTTCCAAGCAGACTAACGCATTGCCTTACTTCATATTTAGAAGGCCATGAAAAGCCAAGCAGGGTGGCTTTGCACAGCCTTGTAAACATGAGCCAGCACACTGCGCCTCCTGAGCATCACAAAAGTGATGCTCCGGTGGCGTAAAAGTGCTGCTGGGGCATTGTAAACATGCCCCTCAATATCTCAACATGCCATTAACGTGCACTGACTCCATATAAAAAGCAAATCTCGTTTAAGCGTTTAAAATATGTTAAATATCTTCCTTCTCACATTGGCCAGATCACAGAAAGCATTCCTTCTAAAAGTGCCCAAAGTACTGGTGGCACATGTTGGGGGCAAATCTTTTTCTTTAATCATAGCAACACTCTTAAACGGTCTTCCCATTGTGAAAAAAATTAGGCTAATCCGCGTAGTTTCAGGAAATTGTTTAAAATCTGGTCCTTTGGCTTATATGCTTCTTCTTTATGCCGATTAGGGGCATATTCTCAAGGACTTATCGCCGACTTACCGGCACTTTAGCGCCGCAAAAGTGGCGATAGACTTATCGCCCTATTCTCAAGCTGGTGCAAATTGCTGATATCACCAGTTTCCCAGGGATATCCTCTGCAAAAAACATTGCCACGGATGAGAGCTACAACTAACACTAATGATATGCAAAGTAGGTGTTCCCGTGCAAAAACACACGAAAACACCACTTTGCGATATTCTCAACGACCAGCCAGATCCGCGATACGACCCAAAAACAGGTGATAAGGCGCATTAGCTGCAGGGATTTAACACCTGCCTTTTACTGGTGTAAAGCAGGACGACAACCTGCAGTATGAAAGGGAGCCCAGCCCAGAGCCACATCTGAAGACCAACACATGTCATGGAGCTGACTATGCAGCTTGGAGACTCAAGAGGGCCACAACAGCCACCGCCACCACCCCCAGGACTACCACTGAGGCAGCGCAGAAGAAGACAGCTGACCTTCCCAAAACGGTATGGCCCCTCAGCCACACAATTGCAGAATGTGGGGAGTATGTGTGAAGGAGGCAAGTCACCCATGAATAAGAATGTACACAATGCCAAGTGTGGCGGTGATGTGCTGGACAGACTACAGTATGCAGAGCACAGACATGTCCATGTGAACATATACTGCTGGTGTTTGTAGTGTTGTGGACAATGGACGCAACCATGTTACCTCAGGCAGTGGGGAAGACCCCGGTCATGTATCCGTGTCGTCCCCCCCTGTAAGCGTAAGCGGAGTGGGCTGGGCCGGCGTACGCCAGGCCAGCGTAGGAGTGTGAATAAATAGGCCGGAGCTCTGGGCTTGGTTCACTTCCCAGATGGCCAACGCGTCTGCCAGGGAGGCGCCCCTCACCCTGCCACGAGTCCCCTGCCATTACCGCCAGCCTCCTCAGCCGATCGCTGGCGTCCGCGACACAGGCCCCCAGCGCACCCATCGGCACAGCACCGCGGAGTTATGTGTGTGCTAACTACTGTCTGTGGCCTACACTGCGGTCAGCAGGGCTCTCAAATCAAATCCAATCCTGACCTGCGAGGACACGCCATCATCTTTGGCTGCACACCCACTGAGCGCTTCAGGTACCACCAACTCAGTGCACCACAAGTCATCGCCACGTCACTGTGGGCCCTTGCTGACCGCTGCCTCTGGCCTACACTGCGGTCAGCAGGGCTCTCAAATCAAATTCAATCCTGACCTGTGAGGACACGCCATCATCTCTGGCTGCACACCCGCTGAGCGCTTCAGGTGCCACCAACTCAGTGCACCACAAGTCATCGCCACATGGCTGTGGGCCCTTTCTGACCGCTGCCTACACTGCAGTCAGCAGGGCTCACAATTCAAATTGAGTCTTGATTTATTAATGGCGCAGTCCAGTAGGCAACAGACATTGCTATCAGTGCGGTCCGCCCGGACGATGCATCATCGCAGGCTGCACACCCGCTGAGGGCTTCAGTGCACCACAACACATGTACCCTTTATGATTGAGTTTTGTGCTGTGGACAGCTGATGCGACTATGTCGCCTCAGGCAGTGGGGAAGACCTGGGACGATGATGATGAAGTTGAGGCAGATGTACCACACCCCACTGCAGCGGGAATATCACGAAGGGATACAATGATTAACAATCACTTCACATGAGCACGCTCATCTCTGGTGCCCGTACCTCAGTGCACCACAAGTCATGGACCCTTTATGTTTGAATCTTTTGTGTATGATTCCAGATCTGGTGCCCCTACCTCAGTGCACTGCAAGTCATGGACCCTTTATGATCGAATCTTTTGTGTATCATTCCATATCTGGTGCCCCTACCTCAGTGCACTGCAAGTCATGGACCCTTTATGATTGAATCTTTTGTGTGTGATTCCAGATCTGGTGCCCCTACCTCAGTGCACTGCAAGTCATGGACCCTTTATGATTGAATCTGTGTGTGTAATACGAAGATCACTGTTCTAGTTGTTGCCAGCACCAACCATTCCCTGAGTGCTGGCTGACACTCACCCCACACTCATCCAGCACAGGGGTCACTGGACATGTGACCCTGACAATAAAAAGTGGCCGGGCGCACGTGCCCATTGCCAGTTCCACTATCTATCTAAGTGCGTCCTTGTGGTCATTATGTATGAATGATGGGCCAGGGCCCTACCACCTTACCTTGTGCTGCAGACTGCGGACGCAACCATGTCACCTCAGGCAGTGTCTAAGACCTTAGACACGTAGCTCTGTCGTCCCCCCTGTAAGCGTAAGCGGAGTGGGCTGGGCCGATGTACGCCAGGCCAGCGTAGGGGTGTGAAGGATTTGCCCGGGGCTCTGGACTTGGTTCGGTTCTGGCCTGGACAAGGAAGTAACTAATGCGTGTGCCTCTGTTGTAGTGTCGGCGCCACCCTGCCCGCAATCGACAATGTTGCAATGTAGCATGCACCCTGAGGGCGGGCTCGCACGAACGGAGAAATGAAGGAGCGCAAGACCGTTTGGGGTCTTGGCTCATACATGCCAAGTGTTGTGTGTATCTGTAATGCCACAGCAAGAGCCAAATGCCTAGACCTACTTGCAGCGCGAGTTCAGCCACGCATGGACTCTACATCTGTGTCCGCCCTATCCTTACCATAGGCCTACACTCACATGGCCGCTCACCTTCAACGGACAACATCACAGTGTGGTTGTCAGGCTTGTGGACATGCGCAGACAGGCATGACAATGGTGTGCCGTAGGAGTGCAAGTGATGCAACCGCGCTGCGCGCACAAGTAAATAGGCTCGGGGCAGGGAGGAGCAGCTGTGAGGCAGCGTAACACACAGTGATGCCGCACATTTGCCACATGCAAGACATGTCAAACAGGAATCCCAAAGTCGCACACATCCCACCCCACCCCCAACAAGCCACTTCACATTTCCTGAATGCAAGCAGATGAGAAACTAACATAAGGGATGAAAGCTCCTTTGTCTGAACTATGAGGCGGAAGCACATCTGCACCTCCGACGTCGGAATTGCATGTGCCCGGCACCCCCTGACAGATACTATAGCAGCTGATGTCGACTCCAACACTATGCACAGCCCGACGAAAGACCAACGTATTCACACCCCACACACAGAAGTCCTGGCTCGAAGTCATCTTGCATGGAATGGCCTTCACACTTACTCCCACACCATCCCAGGCGTACAACCGTTGCACACTAAAACAACTCATTGATCCGAGCTGTGGCATTTCATCCACAGAACTGGCGCAGGTCAGAATATTGCCGCTTCAACCAGAGCCACTAACGCAATGGCAGAACATCCCGGACACATGCACAACCCCTGTCACGTGGAATTGTACCGTGCACGTATGCTGCATTTACTGGGGGTACTGCCATTGGCAGTGCTGCCGATCAGTTACCGGCTAAGCTTTTGCCTTGCCAACGTCACCTGCGTTCAGCCTGTGTTGCATTGTCGGTCGTGCATATTCGAGTGGTCCATGGATGTCTGCCTATCCAACAGGACGGTAGCTGAACTGGATTTTGACATGTGTGTGCGCCCCCTGTTGGCCCACGACCAGGAGTGTCACCGTGATACCCGTTTATGGGATGCCTTGATACTTGGCTTACATGCTGGTAGCTGGACCTGGGAGATTGCACAACTCCTCGTGTGCAGTGACCACATTGAACCGCTCCCCTATTGGGCTGTAGTGCTAATTGGTGAAAGGGGGTGGACACAGCACATCTGTCCTGACCTGCTAATGGATGGCCTCGCCGTCCTGTTTGATGAAGTCGACAACAAGCTCATGTTGGAAATGATAGCCTACGAAGCTGCAATCGCTTTTATGGACGAGTAACTACGTACCTGCAGCCACAACAGATTGGAACCCATTGCACATGTCCCAACACCTTGTTGCATCTTGGAGATCTGGTCACATATCCCACGACAACAGTGGACATGGCTGCATTCTCCTGGACTCCGAATACATGAGCGGACAACAACGCGGGTTAACACACACCTGTGAAAGGTGAGGCACTCCCCTGGAGTGGACAGCGGCGCTTGGCAATGTTCCTCATTCTGACATACTGCTGCATTGGTCTGCATGTTGTGGCACTGATCTTGCCCGTACTGACACGCATATGCTAATAAAGTCTACGCACCTTCACTTGTATTCAACTGTGATGAATGTTGGTTTGAATGACAATGTGTGTCTCACTGCCTATCTGGGTCACGGCCATACATGCGCACTGATAACATTACCCAGGGAGTACCTTTTTGTGGAATGACTGTCCCTACATTCATCCATACTTTCATACTTGATTGAACATAGCCATGACACATCTGTGTGAATTAGAATGTTTTATTCACATTCAGTGGAGTGTTGAAGCTGGACCAGTACAGGGCAATGCAAACCCCACTTTGCAATGTTGCCCCGTGGAGGGCCAGCCGGAGTCCTTTAGGGATTGACAAGTTCATCGGGAGTGGAAGACTTCTGTCCGCAGTGTGCTTGCTGTGTCATTGGTAACCTAACCAAATATGGCCGTCCATGTCGAGGTCCAAGGTAAGTGTCGCTGAGTGTATCGGGGGACAGTGGAAGGTGTTATTCCAGGGCATGATGCAGAGGGCAGAACCAAACTGAAACAGGCCATATGGCGGAGATGAATGCTACCACTTCATTCTTACCACAAAGCCCGATTCATCATCATCTCCGTCCTCTGATGTGTCCGGTGCCTCACATGTGGGTGGTGGTGTTTTGTCTGCATCACTGTGTGGCAGTGACACATCAGGGACCGGAGGTGGAATGTCTGCCGCAGTGTGTGGCACTGACACTTCAGGGGGTGGAGATGTGGATGGAGTAGTAGCAGCAGCATTCATCCACGCCAGGCCTTGTGGTGGCAATGCCATGACGAGGATCTGCAGGGCATGGAGGATCACAGCTACATCCGACTGGTGTGCAGCCGTGGCAAACATTCTTTCCGCCTGCATCCTCTCCAAGCTCTCCATCATTCTCCTTATGTGTCCCAACTCCCGGCTGACATCGCTGGAGCCACTCTGACTAGACAGTTGTTCTTGGCTCAGAGTCATGACTCCAGCGATGTCAGCCATGGATTGTTGGAGAGCATGGAGTGGACAGTGGGTGTCCGTTAGGGACTGTAAGTCGTCCCTGATGGGACTTAGACACCCACGTATGGCATCTAGTTTGGCTGACATGAGTTCGGAACCCACCCGCAGCTGGTCAGCCATCTTCTTCTGGCACCCGAACACACAGCGTTGGAATGCCATGTGTTGGTCGTGGGGGTCCTGGGATACAGCTGTGGTGGTGGGTGCTTCCTGCTGTGTGGTCTGTGCAGGGGGTGGGGTCTCATCGATGCAGCTGGTCTGCCCTGCTGCTGGAGGTGGGGTGCCAGAGCTGTCCATGAGCTGTTGGAGGGCATCGGTGTAGATGTTGGTGTGGTCCTCTTCATCATCAGTGCTGTGTTGTTGGGTCTGCTCTGCAGGAGGTGTTGATTCTCCCTCTGCAATGTGAAGGGGAGATGCAGATTGACATTGTGTTCACATGTATGTTCACGCATTGTACAAGTTTACATACAGACTGCATGACAATGTACATTGTGACTGTTTGTGAGGAGATGCCAATTTGATGCGGGACATTTGACATTTCTGCACCATCAGGGATGTGAGGGTGTACTTGTACATTATCATTTCACAGTTTCCTGCTATTCCACATGTGAATGGCCATTTTCTACACACAAGCGGCAGCAATTGTGTCCTCTGTTCTGTTGTGTGAATGTTGCAGTTTGTACCACATTGTTGTCAACGTTGAAGTGCTCTGATTCTTATGTGTGTGTGCTGCATTGTGGGTGAGTTGCCCCTTCAGCTCTGATTTGGCTGGCCCTTATCCCTTTCAGGCGGTGTGCCTTTCACTTCTGTGCTTATACAGTGCTGAGATGTTGCAGACTTCGGTAAATTGGTCTCTTGTTCGGAGTTGTGACTCTTGGGCATGGTTTGTCTGCAGATGTGCTATACTTAATTGTGCATGTGTGCCACTGTGCCCATCTCCACCCGCCCCCCCAGTCCCTGGTCGTTACTCACCCTGTTGCTGTTGGGTCAGGTCATGTTGTGCAGTGTCCGTTCCCCCAAATCCTGCCACCGTCTCCCCAATGATGGCCCCAGGCTGGTCCTCTGTGGGGCTTGCGGGGTTCTGGTTGTCCTCTGTACTTGCTCCATGGTGCTTCGCGGTTGTTTGTGTCTTGGTTGTGTTTTTGTTTGTCGCTTTTATAGTGGTTTTTCCCGCCTGACTTGTGTGACTTGCAGGCCTGGCGCTGGCTATCGTGGAATTTTTTATCGCAGTTGGACACATCGCAACTTTTTTCACTTTCGGGTTTAGATTTTTATCGCCGTCCAGGTAATTTTATCACGGACATTTGACGCGTTGTCGGGAGACTATCGCATGTTACCGCCGTGTTGGGAATACGACGTTAACACAGAGTTATTTTCCCGCGATAGACGGCGATGTGAAAAATTGCGTTAACATATTTTGGCGAAGATTATCGCACGTTCTTGAGAATATCCCCCTTAGTCCCTTAACGTGTTCCTTTCCCTCTCGGTTACGTTTACTACTTAGTTTCAGTTCTTTTAAACTCAACAGGTTAACTTTGAGGTACTTTGTCTGTTTACTTTTTTTAAACCTGTTTGTCTTCATTGCTTCCTCGTGGTGTTGTAACTCTCTATGTCCGGATAAGCTTAGAGGTATCCGATGTCCTTTACAAGCACTCAAAATATATTTTCTTGAGTTTTTGGATTTGATATTCGAAGATTCTTTCAGTTCTTACTGTTTCTTAATTAATATCTGAAATTTGAATCTAGGGTTCGTAATCACATATTTATGTAACAACATTTAGTTTATGTCTGAAGTGTGGTAGTGGTAAATTGTGACCTGTGAAACGTTGTTATTCATGCAAATTATATACTTTGATTGCAGCCATGAGCATGTGTAATAGGACTGACATCGTGTGACAGCATGTTATCTAATTTTGTCTCGGTCCTTTTATTCTCTATAATATTGAGGATTGTGGATGAGTTTATAAGTTTTAAACAAATCCTAGCTTTTCATTATTTGTATTTGTATTTTATTTTCATTGGGTTTTGTAAAACTCTCTACTAGTTGTGTAATTTAGACGATGGATACAAAAAGCTGTGCAGGTAAGCCTGTCTGCACTTGTCCAGTCGCTCCAACTTTCGGTTGACATAAACTGCACTTCCAATCCTGTAAGGGTCCACTTTTTGTGAGATTATCCTGGGGTACCTATCGTGATGATTCATATGTTTGATATGTTGATGATTTTGCTCTTCTTCATAAACCGTAGGATAGCCCTTATTTAATATATTGATGCTTTATATGCTTTATTGTTATCATAATGTTTTATTTGGCTTTTTATTTTCAGTTTGTGTTTACATTTTACTATATATATATATGTACATATATATATTTTTTTTGGGGGGGAGCAGCCTTTGAGAAAGGGGCGTGGTAGCCCTGAAACGCGTAAGGCAACTGACAAAACTGGCTGTCGTGCAAAGCTGATTGTGAATGCTGCAAGCAGGCAAGCTGTCAAGTGCATCCCCAAAGCTTGAGGGCATTTGGATGGAAAACATTATCACGGTGGCCCGCGCCGTGGGGGATAGCACCATCTCGTAAAGATAGAGAGGCTGCGTCTGGAACTTCTCCGTGACTGATCGGCACAGTGAGCCATATATGAAAAGGACTTTCCACGATTGTACTGGTTCCTACTAAGGATTATGAAATGGCTCTTAAGAAATATATGGCACAGTGAACCAACTATGGTAATGTAATTATTGGCTCTCAATGGACTCAGTGTCCCAGCAGGCAATAGTAAAGTGACACGCACGAAGCATGGCCCAGTGGGGGCTTGTAGCCAATTAACAGATGCTGAATAAAACTATTTAAAGGGAGCAGTCGTTGTGCCGTGTTTGGAGAGCAGCCTTTGAGAAAGGGGCGTGGTAGCCCTGAAACGCGTAAGGCAACTGACAAAACTGGCTGTCGTGCAAAGCTGATTGTGAATGCTGCAAGCAGGCAAGCTGTTGAGTGCATCCCCAAAGCTTGAGGGCATTTGGATTGGAAAATATATATATATATATATATATATATATATATATATATATAAAAAACCAAGTTGCTCCTTCCGAGATGCTGGAACCCAAGAAGGGTGGTGTACACTCCGGAGGAGCGCGCCGGTCGTTACAATATCCAATTAAAATCCTGTGTAGTACACTCTCAGGAAGAAACAGACAGAGCACAAGCTAGGTAACCAAGATTTAATCCACACAACGCGTTTCGGCAAAAGCCTTGATCACGTGTGAAAAGTGCACAAAACTAGCCGTCACTGATAAAGTTTTTTTGGCATACGATCATCAACAAAATCAACAAAGGACAACATATGCTTAATTACCACCAGTTTACATGGCCGCCATCTTTGACTGGCAAACGAAAGTGTATATAAATGCATTGCAACTTAGAAATAACAGGCAATATGATGCTTTGCCACAAAATGCTCTATAACATACGTTGTTGATAATTAAATGGATGCATCTTAACATGATTGTTGAGATCGATATCGAATTAGATTGAATCTCAGTATGCTACGCAACTGTATTTAC
Organism: Calotriton arnoldi; assembly: GCA_963921515.1. Lineage (NCBI taxonomy): Eukaryota > Metazoa > Chordata > Amphibia > Caudata > Salamandridae > Calotriton > Calotriton arnoldi. The sequence continues at coordinate 145,514 of CAWUFW010009256.1, read as the reverse complement.
AATATTGAAGCATCATGTAAAATAATATAATGCTAGTCAGTATAAATACCTTGCGACTTGGAAGTAACGGGCAATGTGATATTCTGCCTCATGATGCTCATTAATAATTCAAAGGTTGCCACTTAACAAGATATGTTAAAATCGGTATCAAAATAGATTAAATGTCTATTGTGGCACAAGTATAATACAATATTGAAGCATCTATTTGATGACATAGTGCCACTGCGAAAGAAAGTGTAAAGTGGTAAATAAAATGCAAAGTGTACATTACCTCTGAATTACATGCCTGAGCGTGAACTAAAGTGGAGAGCCAAGAAAACGGACTTTCCTGGTGTGAGATATACCAGGCTGATCCAAGCAACGTAATGCAGGAATCAAATGCCCACTAAGCTATTATACATGGTGTACTGTAGTGGGCTGCCGCTAGTAGAACAATGAATGTCCTGTTAAATACAAACCTAGTGCTCATCCAAACTGTGATCAGGCAAAGAAGCAAAAGGAAGTGGATGATCGTGCATATAACAGTAACTGGCTGGTGCAAAGTGATTATACATGACAATATGAACGGTGAGACGTCTGACTCTAGAGGAAAAGGGTAGGATGCCCATGAAGATAATACCCTGTGAGAGGGCTCCTTCCTTTTCTCCTGCAAAAAAACATAAACAAAAAATAATAGTTAAAACAATTGTAAATAAGCATTACAGTCCAACACCTAAGAATAAAATAGAAATTAAAAACTTACAGTTAAGTATAATCTGCCGCACAGCATTGAAAGAGGAAGAACAGAAATATGCTAACATTCATAAAAAAGCAGATGAATTATTTATGACCCTTCTCTCAAGTGAACCGAAAGTTCCTCATCGAGGTTCAATCCCCGGGACTTTTAGTTTGAAAATCGATAATGTATCTAGATTCACGTTGCCTAAGGGCCAATACTCTGTCTCCACCCCTAGGATTCTTGGGGATGTGTTCAAGGATCAGATAACTCAATTCTGCAACATTGGAAAAATGTCGCTCCTGGCAATGGCGCGCCACAGGGTATTTCGGGTCGTTGTTGGTGACAGCCCTTAAGTGTTCAAGGACCCGTTTTTGGCTGTACAGGTCGTACTGCCAATGTACCAGAGTTTACAGGTACATTCAATGGCATAGACTACAAAACTGGTGCTGCATGTTAAAAACTGTGTGATTTTTTGGGAGATCCCCCCATATTCTAACACAGCTTTGAACAAGCTGTATTTGCACGCCTTGCAGTGGCCACAAGGATAGAATCCTATGAGACCATGTGTGATAGTTGTTGGATACAAGGTAATGTCATTTCTGACCACTAGATCGCGAATGTTTTTGTTCCGTCTGTATGTCACATTGGGTCTGTCTGTTATACTAGTGCCCAAAACATTATCGGACTTGAGGATATCCCAATTTTTTGTGATGATGCATTTCACTTTGTGTGCCTCAGAATTGTAGGTGAGAATAACACGTGTGTTTTCCCAGTCATCCTCCCCGATCAGACAGGGTTTCACCTCAAGAGTGTGTTTTCTATCGACCACTTCTGCCCTATCCTTAGCTTTTTAAGAACCCAGTTGGGGTATCCCCGACTGAGGAATCTCTCTATGATGCGATCTCTCTCCTCCGTATATGCCTCAGTGTTGTTACAGTTTCTTTTAGCCCTCAGCAGTTCGCCAAATGGTATACTCCATTTCAGTGCCTCTGGGTGGCTGCTGAGGGCATGCAGGACGCTGTTACCTGCAGTGGCTTTCCGGAAGAGAGAGGTACACACTCTGCCCTGTTTGATTTCTAAGCAAACATCAAGATACTCAATTTTATCAGCCGTGATGTTACCAGTGAGTACGATGTTATACGTATTGGTGTTGAGTTTCTTGACAAAATCAACAGCGTCACTTCTCGGGCCCCTCCAGATGATGAACAAATCGTCTATGTAGCGTAGCCACATGACGACTTTCTGGAGATCGCCTTTCAATGTGTCGCTGGTGAAAATCTCTTGCTCCCAGTAGCCCATAAACAGATTAGCAAAACTGGGAGCAAAGCAAGATCCCATTGCAGTACCATTGATCTGCCTATAGAGGGCGCCATTAAAAGCAAAGATGTTATTTATGAGACAGAACTCGATCATATCTATGATCATCTGGCTGTGGTCACGATAATGTAAGGGCCTATTCTTGAGGAAGTGTTCACACGCTTCTAGTCCTTGTTGATGGTCAATTATGGTGTAAAGTGAGTGCACATCTAATACGATAAAAAGATACTCAGGGCTCCAAACAAGATTTTCAATTCTGCAAAGGAAATCTTTAGTGTCCCTCAGATAACTAGGCAGAGTTACCACAGAGTCCCTTAAGAAGTGATCAACATATTTTGAAATATGTTCACTCACACTGCCAATCGACGACACTATGGGGCGCCCTGGAGGTTTGATGCTATCCTTGTGCAATTTGGGAATTAAATACAATATGGGGAGTTTTGGATGATCTTTTTCAGATAACAATATTCTTCCCATGTTAAAACCCCCTTGTCCCTCCATGTGATCAATTTGTCCCAAATGTCAGTGATACTCTGATTATACATCGTTAATGTAATCTGCACATAAAATTTGGTGTCATTGAGTTGGCGTAAGGCCTCATTGATGTAGTCATCACGATCCAAAATGACTACATTCCCTCCCTTGTCAGCTGGACGGATCACAATATTGGTGTCTTCATGTAGAGATTTGAGTGCCTGTCTTTGATTAAACGATAGATTGTTTCGAATATCTCTGCGCTGCTTCTTGCTCCTATGTCTGAGTTCCAGGAGTCCCTTGTTGGTGCACTCATGAAACGTATCTATGCTGTCGTGTGGAAGAAGGGGGACAAAAGTAGATTTGACCTTAAAATCTGTTTTGGCTGCTGCCCCTAATTCTAACTCCATTTGTTCCAGCATGAGTGTGGTATCAATGTGTCCTTCCCTAGACTCACTGTCCTGTACTAATTCAGCCATGGTGATCAGTGTATCTATGTCACCAATCACTAAGTTGTTGTCATTCGTACTTGTGCTCGTCACAGTGTTGTGATTCTGCCCCAATCTCTTAAGTTTATGCCACTTCTTCAATTTTAATTTGCGTACATACCGGAACAGATCAATTCTAGTATCAGTATAATTAAATACAGAGGATGGGCAGAAAGAGAGACCTAAGCATAAAGTTCTTTTCTCCACATCACTAATAAGTCTCTTGGATAAATTCACTACAGTTCTATTTACCATGTTCATATCCATTAGTAATTCCTGTTGGAGCGTGTTTTGCGACTTCCCATAGCGCCCCTTCCTTTGCCTGTATTCCCAGCGTTGTTTGAGTCTTTTCTTTCTGTTGCGGCGTTTGCAATGCATTTATATACACTTTCGTTTGCCAGTCAAAGATGGCGGCCATGTAAACTGGTGGTAATTAAGCATATGTTGTCCTTTGTTGATTTTGTTGATGATCGTATGCCAAAAAAACTTTATCAGTGACGGCTGGTTTTGTGCACTTTTTACACGTGATCAAGGCTTTTGCCGAAACGCGTTGTGTGGATTAAATCTTGGATACCTAGCTTGTGCTCTGTCTGTTTCTTCCTGAGAGTGTACTATACGGGATTTTAATTGGATATTGTAACGACCGGCGCGCTCCGCCGGAGTGTACACCACCCTTCTTGGGTTCCAGCATCTCGGAAGGAGCAACTTGGTTTTTTGTACGTTATTGAGAGGTGCAACTGAACCGGCCTTATGGAGCGATTCTGAACCGCTACACGATACGAGAGAGCACTGGTGGACCGCACACGGAGGTAAGTTTACCACCGCAATTTGTCCGTCCCTTGTGGGGGGTGCTGTGGTTGCGTATCGGCTGGTATGTTGCCGCAGGAGCTTCCCCGGGGCAGCGGCAAATGAGGAGGTAACTGCCGAGTGTTGGTATTGACCGCTTTTCCTGGTGTACACAGTGGTTGATCTAGTTGTGTACAATTATCTTAGCCAGCGCTACTTGACTACAACTGATTAGCAGCGTTCATTGGTGACACATACGAACCTGTTGTCTTACGAGGTACCGCGTATGGTATTCTTGTTTGTTTAGTTCATTAGGCAAAGGGAACTTTCCATACTAGGGAAGGGGAAGACAGACAGCAGCACATAGGCAATTGATCCAAGTTACGCACACGCAATGGAGGAGGAAGCGGAAAGGAGAGCGGCTGCTCTCACATTGTTTAGCAGGAAACCTGGGGCAGCTATACGCTTGGATGCAGCTGTGAAATCAGACCCCAAAACACAACCGCTAGAGGAGAAAATCAAGAAATTGGAAAAATTGAAACGCACTGAAACTTCAAAATGGTGGGAGGCGATCTCTCTACAAAATTACGTGGACCAGGCAATGGTACCTAGGGGATTAAGAATTTTTATTACTCCCACGTATGAGGCTCCCAACCCCAAAATGTTGGAGGAATGGTCGGAGCATTCTGCATCCAGTTCTAGGATCATGATGGAAATACTCATTAAATATGCTTGGCAGGATAGAGAGGACATACTGAAACAGATCAAGGAAATCATGATGGAACTCTCTCTAACTTCGGATTCTGAGACTATCAAAAATTATTGGATCCCATGAAAGAACGCCTCAGTAAATATGAGGAAGATATCAAGGCTAGAAAACAGAGAAAGATGAATCGTGACTATGCTGACTATGAATGTGGTAGAATATTAACTTTCAGCAAAAAGTATGATCATTTATACAAAGCTCACATCACCACACCCATTCTCGCCAATACCACGAACCCAGTGACTGATAATTCTACAATCAGTGACACAGAATCAGACATATCGGGAGGTAACGCATCTGGTGAAGAACGCAACCCCAGACAAATCAATTTTTTAGACGAATTTCGGGTGATGAGAAAGGATCGACAGAAGGAGAGAGACAACCAACCACCGAAACCACGCGGCCGGGGACGGGGAAGAGGCAGAGGACAGGCAAACGCCGCAACAGAAAGAAAAGACTCAAACAACGCTGGGAATACAGGCAAAGGAAGGGGCGCTATGGGAAGTCGCAAAACACGCTCCAACAGGAATTACTAATGGATATGAACATGGTAAATAGAACTGTAGTGAATTTATCCAAGAGACTTATTAGTGATGTGGAGAAAAGAACTTTATGCTTAGGTCTCTCTTTCTGCCCATCCTCTGTATTTAATTATACTGATACTAGAATTGATCTGTTCCGGTATGTACGCAAATTAAAATTGAAGAAGTGGCATAAACTTAAGAGATTGGGGCAGAATCACAACACTGTGACGAGCACAAGTACGAATGACAACAACTTAGTGATTGGTGACATAGATACACTGATCACCATGGCTGAATTAGCACAGGACAGTGAGTCTAGGGAAGGACACATTGATACCACACTCATGCTGGAACAAATGGAGTTAGAATTAGGGGCAGCAGCCAAAACAGATTTTAAGGTCAAATCTACTTTTGTCCCCCTTCTTCCACACGACAGCATAGATACGTTTCATGAGTGCACCAACAAGGGACTCCTGGAACTCAGACATAGGAGCAAGAAGCAGCGCAGAGATATTCGAAACAATCTATCGTTTAATCAAAGACAGGCACTCAAATCTCTACATGAAGACACCAATATTGTGATCCGTCCAGCTGACAAGGGAGGGAATGTAGTCATTTTGGATCGTGATGACTACATCAATGAGGCCTTACGCCAACTCAATGACACCAAATTTTATGTGCAGATTACATTAACGATGTATAATCAGAGTATCACTGACATTTGGGACAAATTGATCACATGGAGGGACAAGGGGGTTTTAACATGGGAAGAATATTGTTATCTGAAAAAGATCATCCAAAACTCCCCATATTGTATTTAATTCCCAAATTGCACAAGGATAGCATCAAACCTCCAGGGCGCCCCATAGTGTCGTCGATTGGCAGTGTGAGTGAACATATTTCAAAATATGTTGATCACTTCTTAAGGGACTCTGTGGTAACTCTGCCTAGTTATCTGAGGGACACTAAAGATTTCCTTTGCAGAATTGAAAATCTTGTTTGGAGCCCTGAGTATCTTTTTATCGTATTAGATGTGCACTCACTTTACACCATAATTGACCATCAACAAGGACTAGAAGCGTGTGAACACTTCCTCAAGAATAGGCCCTTACATTATCGTGACCACAGCCAGATGATCATAGATATGATCGAGTTCTGTCTCATAAATAACATCTTTGCTTTTAATGGCGCCCTCTATAGGCAGATCAATGGTACTGCAATGGGATCTTGCTTTGCTCCCAGTTTTGCTAATCTGTTTATGGGCTACTGGGAGCAAGAGATTTTCACCAGCGACACATTGAAAGGCGATCTCCAGAAAGTCGTCATGTGGCTACGCTACATAGACGATTTGTTCATCATCTGGAGGGGCCCGAGAAGTGACGCTGTTGATTTTGTCAAGAAACTCAACACCAATACGTATAACATCGTACTCACTGGTAACATCACGGCTGATAAAATTGAGTATCTTGATGTTTGCTTAGAAATCAAACAGGGCAGAGTGTGTACCTCTCTCTTCCGGAAAGCCACTGCAGGTAACAGCGTCCTGCATGCCCTCAGCAGCCACCCAGAGGCACTGAAATGGAGTATACCATTTGGCGAACTGCTGAGGGCTAAAAGAAACTGTAACAACACTGAGGCATATACGGAGGAGAGAGATCGCATCATAGAGAGATTCCTCAGTCGGGGATACCCCAACTGGGTTCTTAAAAAGCTAAGGATAGGGCAGAAGTGGTCGATAGAAAACACACTCTTGAGGTGAAACCCTGTGTGATCGGGGAGGATGACTGGGAAAACACACGTGTTATTCTCACCTACAATTCTGAGGCACACAAAGTGAAATGCATCATCACAAAAAATTGGGATATCCTCAAGTCCGATAATGTTTTGGGCACTAGTATAACAGACAGACCCAATGTGACATACAGACGGAACAAAAACATTCGCGATCTAGTGGTCAGAAATGACATTACCTTGTATCCAACAACTATCACACATGGTCTCATAGGATTCTATCCTTGTGGCCACTGCAAGGCGTGCAAATACAGCTTGTTCAAAGCTGTGTTAGAATATGGGGGATCTCCCAAAAAATCACACAGTTTTTAACATGCAGCACCAGTTTTGTAGTCTATGCCATTGAATGTACCTGTAAATCTCTGGTACATTGGCAGTACGACCTGTACAGCCAAAAACGGGTCCTTGAACACTTAAGGGCTGTCACCAACAACGACCCGAAATACCCTGTGGCGCGCCATTGCCAGGAGCGACATTTTTCCAATGTTGCAGAATTGAGTTATCTGATCCTTGAACACATCCCCAAGAATCCTAGGGGTGGAGACAGAGTATTGGCCCTTAGGCAACGTGAATCTAGATACATTATCGATTTTCAAACTAAAAGTCCTGGGGGATTGAACCTCGATGAGGAACTTTCGGTTCACTTGAGAGAAGGCTCATAAATAATTCATCTGCTTTTTTATGAATGTTAGCATATTTCTGTTCTTCCTCTTTCAATGCTGTGCGGCAGATTCTACTTAACTGTATGTTTTTAATTTCTATTTTATTCTTAGGTGTTGGACTGTAATGCTTATTTACAATTGTTTTAACTATTATTTTTTGTTTATGTTTTTTTGCAGGAGAAAAGGAAGGAGCCCTCTCACAGGGTATTATCTTCACGGGCATCCTACCCTTTTCCTCTAGAGTCAGACGTCTCACCGTTCACATTGTCATGTATAATCACTTTGCACCAGCCAGTTACTGTTATATGCACGATCATCCACTTCCTTTGCCTCTTTGCCTGATCACAGTTTGGATGAGCACTAGGTTTGTATTTAACAGGACATTCATTGTTCTACTAGCGGCAGCCCACTACAGTACACCATGTATAATAGCTTAGTGGGCATTTGATTCCTGCATTACGTTGCTTGGATCAGCCTGGTATATCTCACACCAGGAAAGTCCGTTTTCTTGGCTCTCCACTTTAGTTCACGCTCAGGCATGTAATTCAGAGGTAATGTACACTTTGCATTTTATTTACCACTTTACACTTTCTTTCGCAGTGGCACTATGTCATCAAATAGATGCTTCAATATTGTATTATACTTGTGCCACAATAGACATTTAATCTATTTTGATACCGATTTTAACATATCTTGTTAAGTGGCAACCTTTGAATTATTAATGAGCATCATGAGGCAGAATATCAAATTGCCCGTTACTTCCAAGTCGCAAGGTATTTACTTCCAAGTTGCAAGGTATTTATACTGACTAGCATTATATTATTTTACATGATGCTTCAATATTGTAAATACAGTTGCGTAGCATACTGAGATTCAATCTAATTCGATATCGATCTCAACAATCATGTTAAGATGCATCCATTTAATTATCAACAACGTATGTTATAGAGCATTTTGTGGCAAAGCATCATATTGCCTGTTATTTCTAAGTTGCAATGCATTTATATACACTTTCGTTTGCCAGTCAAAGATGGCGGCCATGTAAACTGGTGGTAATTAAGCATATGTTGTCCTTTGTTGATTTTGTTGATGATCGTATGCCCAAAAAACTTTATCAGTGACGGCTGGTTTTGTGCACTTTTCACACGTGATCAAGGCTTTTGCCGAAACGCGTTGTGTGGATTAAATCTTGGATACCTAGCTTGTGCTCTGTCTGTTTCTTCCTGAGAGTGTACTACACGGGATTTTAATTGGATATATATATATATATATATATATATATATAACTAATCCTGGCAATATCCTTAGACAGGCACCGACTCCGTGAGAAGTTTGGCACAGAGATTTTTTATTTCCAACAAGAACCCAGACACGTTTTGACGGCGAGCCGCCTTGATCACTACATCAGGTACTCTGCCATTTTCACCATTATATGTAAATCACTCACATTTGGTTGTCACAGCAACCATCTCCCAAACCATAGACATAAAAGTCATATATACTTGACAGTGAAAAAATTTATATAAATTTCAAAACGAAATATATTTTAACCATAAAATAAATAACTAAGTAAGCATTTATCAATGTAAATAATATCACAAATGAAAAATGTAAAATTAGAAAAAATTTAAATATATCTCATTTACGACAAACTGGCAGCCAGTATTTTTACCATACATGTGAAAACTAATGGCGATAAAGATGCAAAGTTAAGATATTAATGTAACCTTGCAATAAACATAGCCCTCAATGAAAATCAGCCTTATGTGTATAGCATTCACAAAGGGTTACTAGTGTTGTTTTGGTGCACACGCCCTAATCTGTACCCATAATGGAACAATGAAATTGGGTCTAGATAAGACACGGAAGACCGATTGCTCATATGTGTTGTATGAACTAAATACCAACGGTATGAATGTATCACCCAACTTGTTATTATTATTTATTTATATATATATATATATATATATATATATATATATATATATAAAATTCACTGAAAAAACCATAGGTTTCAGGGGCGTTATAGTTAGTTGGACATTTCACTCGTACAAAACCATAGAAATTCCCCCGTTATAGTTAGTTCAGCTAACTATAACTCGCGCGCCCGCAATGCACTGCTGATCACGTCACATATTACATCACTCATGACATGGTCAGTGACATCACTCATGACATCACTGATGACATCTCAAATGACATCACTGATGACATCACCTATGGTTTTTTCAGTGAATTTCTAAGGTTTTTTAAATGCTAATTTCTAACTATAACGTGCCTGAAACCTATGGTTTTTTCAGTGAATTTCTAAGGTTTTTTAAATGCTAATTTCTAACTATAACGTGCCTGAAACCTATGGTTTTTTCAGTGAATATATATATATTTATTATACTATGTATACATGTGAAAATGTCTCGGTCCCCTGTTTGCCTCGGTGGCACGGAAAAATGGGTGGAACTGACGTCAGCATGCCGACGAGGTTCTCTTATGGCTCCGATGACGTCATACGGTGTCGCGAGCGGAGCCGTGCTATTATGACGTCCTCGTTGACGTGGGAGAGCTAGGAAAGAATTTCCGTGGAATGCTGGTGCAGGGGATATTCACCTAAGTGTTCAGGCTAGTCCTTTGGGAGCAACTGTTTATGTTGCCACTCCAGAAACCGAAACCAGTGATCCGAGGGCAGAGGCCCTGCAGATGGCTACCCGCACTACACTTCCCAGAAGGCACAGTTTCATTCGAACCTCCCATTGGGGGGTTGTGTCGGAGGTGGGTCAGCGGTTGCGCACACCGTTCCATTAAAGCCTCTGAAGAGAATCATATGGTGATTCGAAACGCGTCAGGCAATACCACTATGGAGCGGCTCCTACGGGCGGTTCCCCGTCCTTACCTACACATGAATCAAGCTGTTGCTCGAGTGCTACTTACAGGTGGACAACCATGGAGCAGTAATTTAATGCGGCAGTCCAGCCGCGGAGTGTGCACCACCCCGTAAGATTGGGGGCCACGAAAGTGGAACAGCAGCTGTATATAGGATCGTGGACGGGCCCACCTGTGGGGTCCATACAGGACTTGATTATGTGCTACCCGCACTACACTTCCCAGAAGGCACAGTTTCATTCGAACCTCCCATTGGGGGGGTGTGTCGGAGGTGGGTCAGCGGTTGCGCACACCGTTCCATTAAAGCCTCTGAAGAGAATAATATGGTGATTCGAAATGCGTCAGGCAATACCACTATGGAGCGGCTCCTAAGGGCGGTTCCCCGTCCTTACCTACACATGAATCAAGCTGTTGCTCGAGTGCTACTTACAGGTGGACAACCATGGAGCAGTAATATATATATATATATATATATATATATATATATATATATATATATATATATATATATATATATATATATATATATATATATATATATATATATCACTGAAAAAACCATAGGTTTCAGGGGCGTTATAGTTAGTTGGACATTTCACTCGTACAAAACCATAGAAATTCCCCGTTATAGTTAGTTCAGCTAACTATAACTCGCGCGCCCGCAATGCACTGCTGATCACGTCACATATTACATCACTCATGACATGGTCAGTGACATCACTCATGACATCACTGATGACATCTCAAATGACATCACTGATGACATCACCTATGGTTTTTCAGTGAATTTCTAAGGTTTTTTAAATGCTAATTTCTAACTATAACGTGCCTGAAACCTATGGTTTTTTCAGTGAATTTCTAAGGTTTTTTAAATGCTAATTTCTAACTATAACGTGCCTGAAACCTATGGTTTTTCAGTGAATATATATATATTTATTATACTATGTATACATGTGAAAATGTCTCGGTCCCCTGTTTGCCTCGGTGGCACGGAAAAAATGGGTGGAACTGACGTCAGCATGCCGACGAGGTTCTCTTATGGCTCCGATGACGTCATACGGTGTCGCGAGCGGAGCCGTGCTATTATGACGTCCTCGTTGATGTGGGAGAGCTAGGAAAGAATTTCCGTGGAATGCTGGTGCAGGGGATATTCACCTAAGTGTTCAGGCTAGTCCTTTGGGAGCAACTGTTTATGTTGCCACTCCAGAAACTGAAACCAGTGATCCGAGGGCAGAGGCCCTGCAGATGGCACACGAGGTGGGGTGCCCAGTCGTGTGCACCGGCGGGGCAGCGAAGTGACAAGCACCACAACGCACAAAAAAGGTAACGAGGGCACTGAATAACACAGGATCTTCTCTTTGTATCTGGCAGGAACAACGAAGTTAAAATGCCCTAGTACCAAAATGTAGAATTAGTGCTACAACGGTCTTCAAGAGGACCTGCAATGCCGCTTCTGCCTCCCGTACCCTGGAGGTGGCACATGGGTCACGCGGTACGGTCATACTGCGGTGGGACGCACACTCGTTGACCTCTCATGGCACTGCTCCACACTTCAGGGAGGGCGCTTTCCATTAGCTATGTTTTCTGATGACATGTCGCGCCGGCCCCGTCCAACAACAGAACTCCTTTAGATCCAAACAGACTCTTCCACTCTCTCACCGGAAGTGAAACCAGGCCACGCGGACACTTTCACAATACAACAGCCGGGAATGCACTTTTCGGTAAAAAACACATTCCTTCCTCCTAATTAATCAAATAAACGTCTCTCTGAAGAACAGGGGCCAGCTTCGATCGGTAAACAGCCATTACAACGACTTTTTACTTTGCGATACCATTACAACGCATGCATTACCACTCATGCGTTGAACATCACGAAGTCATTACTACGCATTTTTTAGAACGCATGGTCATTTACCACGCATGCCTTTACAACGAATTTTGTTGTAAAGGTATGTATGGTAAATGACCATGCGTTCTAAAAACATGTAGACGATCCATGTCGTTGTAAGGAAACAGAGGCTGTTCCGTTTCCTCACAACGACGTGCACCGCCCCTCAGAGACGACGTGAAGCAGGAACCACGAGGAGAGAGGAACCATGAGGAGTGAGAGGTAAGGGGGATTGGGCATGGGGTGGGGGTTTCTTTTCTAGGGTTTAGGGTAGTGCAGTGGTGTTTGGGTGGTGTAGGGGGTCGTGCTGGGGGTAGTGTTTTAGGGTTTAGGGTAGTGCAGTGGTGTTTGGGTAGTGTAGGGGGTTGTGCTGGGGGTAGTGTTTTAGGGTTTAGGGTAGTGCAGTAGTGTAGGGGTCGTGCTGGGGGTAGTGTTTTAGGCTTTAGGGTAGTGCAGTGGTGTATGGGTAGTGTAGGGGGTCGTGCTGGGTTAGTGTTTTAGGGTTTAGGGTAGTGCAGTGGTGTTTGAGTAGTGTAGGGGGTCATGCTGGTGGTAGTGTTTTAGGGTTTAGGGTAGTGCAGTGGTGTTTGTGTAGTGTAGGGGGTCATGCTGGGGGTAGATTTAGGGTTTAGGGTAGTGCAGTGGTGTTTGGGTAGTGTAGGGAGTCGTGCTGGGGGTAGATTTAGGGTTTTGGGTAGTGCAGTGGTGTTTGCGTAGTGTAGGGAGTCGTGCTGGGGGTAGTGTTTTAGGGTTTAGGGTAGTGCAGTGGTGTTTGTGTAGTGTAGGGGGTTGTGCTGGGGGTAGTGTTTTAGGGTTTATGTTAGTGCAGTGGTGTTTGAGTAGTGTAGGGGGTAGTGCTGGGGTAGTGTTTTAAGGTTTAGGGTAGTGCAGTGGTGTTTGGGTAGTGTACAGGATCGTGTTTTAGGGTATAAGGTAGTGCAGTGGTGTTTGGGTAGTGTAGGGGGTCATGCTGGGGTTAGTGTTTTTTGGGTTTAGGGTAGTGCAGTGGTGTTTGGGTAGTGTAGGGGGTCGTGCTGGGGGTAGTGTTTTAGGGTTTAGTGTAGTGCAGTGGTGTTTGGGTAGTGTGGGAGGTCATGCTGGGGGTAGATTTAGGGTTTAGTGTAGTGCAGTGGTGTTTAGGTAGTGTAGGGAGTCGTGCTGGGGGTAGTGTTTTAGGGTTTAGGGTAGTCCAGTGGTGTTTGTGTAGTGTAGGGAGTCGTGCTGGGGGTAGTGTTTTAGGGTTTAGGGTAGTGCAGTGATGTTTGGGTAGTGTAGGTGGTCGTGATGGGGTAGTGTTTTAGGGTTTAGGGTAGTGCAGTGGTGTTTGTGTAGTGTAGGGGGTCATGCTGGGGTAGTGTTTTAGGGTTTAGGGTAGTGCAATGGTGTTTGTGTAGTGTAGGGGGTAGTGTTTTAGGGTTTAGGGTAGTGCAGTGGTGTTTGTGTACTGTATGGGGTTGTGCTGGGTTCTAGTGTTTTACGGTTTAGGGTAGTGCAGTGGTATTTGTGTAGTGTAGGGGGTAGATTTAGGGTTTAGGGTAGTGCAGTGGTGTTTGGGTAGTGTAGGGGGTCGTGCTGGGGGTAGTGTTTTTGAGTTTAGGGTAGTGCAGTTGTGTTTGGGTAGTGAAGGGGGTCGTGCTGGGGGTAGTGTTTTAGTGTTTAGGGTAGTGCAGTGGTGTTTGGGTAGTGTAGGGGTCAACCAACATGAATTTGTCCTTGTGTGATGTAACCAATGCTCATGTAAAGCACTCCAATACCTGACCAGTCTGCACTATATAAAACTGCAAAAAAACAAAAAATAAAAAGTGTTTTGCACACTTCTGTCATTGGGCTATATGTGGGCTACATCTGGGTGATATTTGTGCTGCATTTGGGCTCTTTTTTTCTCTGGTGGCCATCTTGGGAGACTTATTTGTTATGAAGTTTCTTAATTTCCTCATTTACTACAGTCTCCTCAGTAGGAAATGCTTTCAGTTTTTACTTTGATTCCATCAAGAAGGCATTCAGATGTATCACACATTTGCCATAAATTCAGAAGGTTAGCACTCTAGTTGTTCATTAGATCACTGTAGTAAAGCTACTGCTCACCAAGGAGTTAACTGGAAGTCTACTGCTGGTATTGAAAGTGATTGTTTCAGTCTGCATGTCAGAATTTTCTAATGAAATAGAAGAGGATTTGAGATCTCACTTAAAACATGACCTACATTTTCTTTTTGCAGCACTAACCATAATTTCTATGGCAAAATGGACCCCCTCATTTTGTTCCTTTTTAAATTAAATGTTTTAAGTGTTACCAGTTTATTCCAATAAAGATGGCTTCAGGTGTGCCATACTTTTGTCATAAGTAAGGCTGTTAGCACTCTAGTTGTTCTTTAGAACACTCTGGGAAGCTGCAGTAGAACACAAAGGCATCAACTGACAGGCTGCTCCTGTTGAAATATAACAGGAAGATATTTGAGATCTCACTTAAAACATGTCCTAATTTTTCTTTCTACAGCACTAACCAAAATTTCTATGGCAAAATGAACCCCCTCATTTTGTTCCTTTTAAATTAAATGTTTTAAGTGTTACCAGTTTATTCCAATCAAGATGGCTTCAGGTGTGCCATACTTTTGTCATAAGTAAGACTGTTAGCGCTCTAGTTGTTCTTTAGAACACTCTGGGAAGCTGCAGTAGAACACAAAGGCATCAACTGACAGGCTGCTCCTGTTGAAATATAACAGGAAGATATTTGAGATCACACTTGAAACATGTCCTAATTTTTCTTTCTACAGCACTAACCATAATTTCTATGACAAAATGAACCCCATCATTTTGTTCCTTTTTAAATTAAATGTTTTAAGTGTTACCAGTTTATTCCAATCAAGATGGCTTCAGGTGTGCCATACTTTTGTCATAAGTAAGGCTGTTAGCACTCTAGTTGTTCTTTAGAACACTCTGGGAAGCTGCAGTAGAACACAAAGGAATCAACTGACAGTCTCTGCCATTGATGGATGTACATGTTTTACTGAGAATGTCAGACTTCATTCTCACATGACTGAGAAAGATAATGTGAATTTACAGAAAATATGCTCTCATTTTAGCTTCTGGAGCACCTTCCAAAACTGTATGGGACAAGCATGTGAAAATAGTTTTCTCTCAAACATGATTCATGATATCCCAGCAGAAGCTTTTTCACAGGGTAAAATCACCTTAGAACACACCACAATTCCTCAAATTAGTATGGTACCATCAACAAATGAATTCTAATGTAACTAAAGTCTGTTATCACCCTTTATAGTTCTCCTTTTGGTAACCCTCAAAATCTTCGATTCACTACAATGCATTTCAATGGGGTACTATCATTTATATTGGTCCCAAGATGGCTGCCAGCAATTCCAGGATGAAGTGCTGACAGCCAATCAGATCTCACGATGACATGTGTGGTTAGGCTCCGCCCAGATATATATGTGTTTTTACTTTTGATTTTCTCAGCAACTACTGAACAGATTTACACCATTTAACAAAAAGGGTTCTTTCTGAACCAAGAACTACCTCTTTGCCAAATTTGGTGTAATTCCGTTCAGCAGTTCGGGCTGTAGCCTTGCATAAAGTTTCCTATGGGAAATTGATTTTTTGACTCTTATTTTTTTAATTTCTCCGCAACTACTGAACGGATTTACACCATTTAACAAAAAGGGTTCTTTCTGAACCAAGAACTACCTCTTTGGCAAATTTTGTGTAATTCCGTTCAGCAGTTCGGGCTGTAGCCGTGGCTAAAGTTTCCTATGGGAAAATGAATGGGGAAAACACGTTTTGGGACCCCCCTTTTTTCTCGGCCCCCGCTTGACGAATCACCCCGAAACTTTCAGGGTAGGAGCGGACCGGAGCGGGCCATAAAGTTTGAAAATTTTGCGAAGATTCATCAACCGACGCAAGAGTTATTTCAAATAGAATGTTGCGGATTTCCAATGGAAAATAGGTCCTAACTATAACTATCTACTGGCGACCGCCAGTAGATAATATATATATATATATATATATATATATATTCACTGAAAAAACCATAGGTTTTAGGGACAGTTATAGTTAGTTGGACATTGCACTCGTACAAAACCCGTGAAATTCCCCGTTATAGTTAGTCCAGCTAACTATAACTCGCGCCCCGCAATGCACTGCTGATGACGTCACATATTACATCACTCATGACATGGTCAGTGACATCACTGATGACATCACTGATGACATCTCAAATGACATCACTGATGACATCACTGATGACATCATCCAGTGACTGTGTGTTTCTGTAAAGTTTAAATATTTTTAATATATATAGGAAAAGACGTATTGAAGAATGAGTGGGTGTGTAAGTGTCTGTATGGATGATTTAGTAGGTGCGTGACTGACTCTATAAGTGAGTGATTTAACGTATCTTACTGAATGCATGGGTTAGTGACTAAACTGGGTGAATGTCTGTATCCGTCTGTCTGTTGCTGTGTAAGTGGCTGCATGTGTTTGTGAATAGCTACATGAGTGTCTATATGAGTTATTGAATGCTTGTCTGAGTATCTGTATGGGTGCCTGAGTGTTTGTGTGGGAGGGGTGTGTGCAACTCTGTGCATAGTGTGTGAGTGGGTGATTCACTGGGTGGATGGTTTCAAGAGTGCAACTGTGATAGACTGTATGGGTGGGTAAGTGTGTGTAAGAGTGTGTTAGTGAGTGAATGTATGTCCCAGTGGTACATGTGTGAGCAACTACATATGTGAAAGGCAGTATATATGTGTGTTGGAGTATATAAATAGCTATAAGCGTAGAGTGAGTGATTGTGATAGTGGCTGTATGGATGAGTGTGTGCTTGTATCAGTGATTGTATAAGAGCGTAAGAATGTGCTACTATTTGTATGAGTAAGTGAGCTGGTGTGTGTATAACTGTATAGGTGAGTAAATGGTAGTGTGTTTAATTATTTGCATGACTGACTAGGTGTGTGAGTACCTCTATGGATGAGTGGCGGTGTTTGAGTGTCTATATAGGAGTATGAGTGCATATGATAGTCCTGTACTGAGTGACCGTAAGTATGAGTGACTGTACGGGTGAGTGAGTGGATGTGTGCGTAGACCTAAGAATCAGTGAGTGGGTATGTAGTTATTGGTGTTGGAGTGTCTATGGTTTTGCGAATGGCAGTCTGTAATTTAGAGTGGGTGTATCAAAGGTTATTTTAGAGTGTGAGGAGGTGCATCAGATTATCACGTGGATGATGTCATCAGTGATGTCATTTGAGATGTCATCAGTGATGTCATCAGTGATGTCACTGACCATGTCATGAGTGATGTAATATGTGACGTCATCAGCAGTGCATTGCGGGCGCGAGTTATAGTTAGCTGGACTAACTATAACGGGGGAATTTCACGGGTTTTGTACGAGTGCAATGTCCAACTAACTATAACTGTCCCTAAAACCTATGGTTTTTTCAGTGAATTTCAAAGGTTTTTTAAATGCTAATTTGTAACTATAACGTCCCTGAAACCTATGGTTTTTTCAGTGAATTTCAAAGGTTTTTTAAATGCTAATTTGTAACTATAACATGTCTGAAACCTACAGTTTTTTCAGTGAATTTCAAAGGTTTTGTAAATGACAATTTTTAAATGTATTAATTGTTATATAAAAATTTTTCATACTGATTTCCAAATTTTTAGAAACAATTTTTTTACATATTTTATTTTTTAAATTACATTGTAATTACATTATACATTACATTACAAAAAATACTTTCTCAGAATGAATTACTTTAGTTTAATTACTTTGCACATAGGCAATAGACTTTTAAGTACAGTAGTTACAGTTGTTGCAATGGGCAACACATTTTCAAACACAATGCAACATTCAGCTCAATGTGAATTTCTAGTTAAATGCAATTAGTTACTTTATGGATTACTTTTCTAACCACATTACTGGATCCTAGATTCAGTCCTGGGACATCTCCTGTAAACAGTTGAGTAAAAGCGTTTTGGTTACAGTCGTGATTTTTAAGGAATATTATTGTACTTTAAAAGTTCACACTTAGAAACTTTTTCTCATAGAATCACCAATGTTATCCTATGGAAGGAAATTCACTTAGAAGTTAAAAACTGTTATCGTTACTTTTTCTTACTCAGTGTTGGATCCTGGATCCAGCACTGGTGCATCTCCTGTAAACAGTTGAAAGAATGCGTTTAAGTCATACAGGCGATTTTTTAGGAATATTTGTAGTTTGTGAAAATCGACACTTTGAAACTTTTCTGCTGAAAACCAGACAATGGATTCCTATGGAAGGAAATTCAAGTTACTGGTAAGTACGGTTAAAATTACTTTTGAGGATCAGTATTGGGCTGAAAGATGCAGCACTGAGGTCTCTCCTGATAACAGGTGAGTAAATCGGAATTCGTATTTCGGCTGATTTTAGAGGACTATTTTAAAGTTCCAAAACTCCACACTTAGAAGAATTTCCAAGTGAAACCAGTCAATGTTAGCCTATGGAAGGAAATTCAAGTTACTGGTAAGTACGGTTAAAATTACTTTTCAGGACCAGTACTGGGCTGAAAGATGCAGCAATGAGGTCTCTCCTGATAACAGGTGAGTAAATCAGAATTCGGATTTCGGCTGATTTTAGAGGAATATTTGTATGTTTCAAAAATCAACACTTAGAAACTTTTCAGCAAAAAGCAGGCAATGATATCCTATGGAAGGAAATTCAAGTTACTGGTAAGTACGGTTAAAATTACTTTTGAGGATCAGTACTGGGCTAAAAGATGCAGCACTGGGTTCTCTCCTGATAACAGGTGAGTAAATCGGAATTCGTATTTCGGCTGATTTTAGAGGAATATTTTAAAGTTCCAAAACTCCACACTTAGAAGAATTTCCAAGTGAAACCAGTCAATGTTAGCCTATGAAGGAAATTCAAGTTACCGGTAAGTACGGTTAAAATTACTTTGCAGGACCAGTACTGGGCTGAAAGATGCAGCACTGAGGTCTCTCCTGATAACAGGTGAGTAAATCGGAATTCGTATTTCGGCTGATTTTAGAGGAATATTTGTATGTTTCAAAAATCAACACTTAGAAACTTTTTCAGCAAAAAGCAGGCAATGATATCCTATGGAAGGAAATTCAAGTTACTGGTAAGTACGGTTAAAATTACTTTTGAGGATCAGTACTGGGCTGAAAGATGCAGCACTGAGGTCTCTCCTGATAACAGGTGAGTAAATCGGAATTCGTATTTCGGCTGATTTTAGAGGAATATTTTAAAGTTCCAAAACTCCACACTTAGAAGAATTTCCAAGTGAAACCAGTCAATGTTAGACTATGAAGGAAATTCAAGTTACCGGTAAGTACGGTTAAAATTACTTTTCAGGACCAGTACTGGGCTGAAAGATGCAGCACTGAGGTCTCTCCTGATAACAGGTGAGTAAATCAGAATTCGGATTTCGGCTGATTTTAGAGGAATATTTGTATGTTTCAAAAATCAAAGATGCAGCACTGAGGTCTCTCCTGATAACAGGTGAGTAAATCGGAATTCGTAGTTCGGCTGATTTTAGAGGAATATTTTAAAGTTCCAAAACTCCACACTTAGAAGAATTTCCAAGTGAAACCAGTCAATGTTAGCCTATGAAGGAAATTCAAGTTACCAGTAAGTACGGTTAAAATTACTTTTCAGGACCAGTACTGGGCTGAAAGATGCAGCACTGAGGTCTCTCCTGATAACAGGTGAGTAAATCGGAATTCGTATTTCGGCTGATTTTAGAGGAATATTTTAAAGTTCCAAAACTCCACACTTAGAAGAATTTCCAAGTGAAACTAGTCAATGTTAGCCTATGAAGGAAATTCAAGTTACTGGTAAGTACGGTTAAAATTACTTTTGAGGATCAGTACTGGGCTGAAAGATGCAGCACTGAGGTCTCTCCTGATAACAGGTGAGTAAATCGGAATTCGGATTTCGGCTGATTTTAGAGGAATATTTGTATGTTTCAAAAATCAACACTTAGAAACTTTTTCAGCAAAAAGCAGGCAATGATATCCTATGGAAGGAAATTCAAGTTACTGGTAAGTACGGTTAAAATTACTTTTGAGGATCAGTACTGGGCTGAAAGATGCAGCACTGAGGTCTCTCCTGATAACAGGTGAGTAAATTGGAATTCGTATTTCGGCTGATTTTAGAGGAATATTTTAAAGTTCCAAAACTCCACACCTAGAAGAATTTCCAAGTGAAACCAGTCAATGTTAGCCTATGAAGGAAATTCAAGTTACCGGTAAGTACGGTTAAAATTAATTTTGAGGATCAGTACTGGGCTGAAAGATGCAGCACTGAGGTCTCTCCTGATAACAGGTGAGTAAATCTGAATTCGTATTTCGGCTGATTTTAGAGGAATATTTGCACAATGGTGAAGGGAGGGGGCGAGGCCTGAGGTGACATCTGTGCAAACGTGCCCCGTGGCGCGTTTTAAGTTGGGGGATTAAGTCCCCTTGAATCATGAGGGTCCCTACGGGCCAACTAGCCCACCAGGAACCTCCAGTATGCGCCAGGGGCTGCGTTGCAGAGACATGTACAGAGGTCACACCCCTTTTACACCTCTCTGCAACGCAGCTCTGTGGCACTTTCTGGACGTACCTGTTGGGCTAGTTGGCCCCCAGGGACCCTCAGGATTGAAGAGGATTTAATTCCCCATCTTAAAACGCGCCACGGGGCCTGTTTGCACACATGTCACCTGAAGCCCCGCCCCCTCCCTTCACCACTGTGCAAACGCGCCCCGTGGCGCGTTTTAAGTCGGGGATTAACTCCCCTTGAATCCTGAGGGTCCCTGGAGTCCAACTAGCCCACCATGTTCCTCCAAAAGCGCCACAGAGCTGCGTTGCAGAGAGGTGTAAAAGGGGCGTGGCCTCTGTACACCTCCCTGCAAGGCAGCCCCCTGGCGCATACTGGAGGTTCCTGGTGGGCTAGTTGGCCCCCAGGGACCCCCAGTATTCAAGGGGAATTTGTTCCCCTCTGTAAACGCGCCAGGGGGCGCGTTTGCAGAGTGGTGAAGGAAGGGGGCGGGGCCTGAGGGCCCGATCGTTTAAAAAAAAAAAATTGTCCCCTGAAGGGGGGCTGTGTGGCCCCCCTTCCTTGTTCCTGTTTTTGGGCCCTGGGGACCCCATCCCCGAGGGCCTTACCCCTTTTTTTAAATAATTAATTTTTTTTTTAAAAAACGGGAAGGGTGCCGCGTGGCCCCCCTTCCATGGCCTGTATTGGCCCCGGGGACCCCATCCCCCGGGGCATGGCCTCTTTTTGTTTTTATTTGGAGGGGGGCTGCGTGGCCCCCTCCTCAGGCCATTTAAGGCCCGGGGACCCCATCCCCGGGGCCGGCCTTGCACTTTTTTTTACTTTTTGTTACTTTGGGGAGGGGGCTGCGTGGCCCCCTCCGTGGCCACTTATGGCCCCGGGGACCCCATCCCCCGGGGCCTGGCCTCTCGTTGGGGACTGTGGGGGTCCCCAATCCCCCACAGTCCCGCCGGCTCCCCGTGTCCTACGGGAGCCGGCATTGCTTTACACATGGGGAGCTGCTAAGATGCAGCTCCCCATGTGGAAAGCTATCGGCTTTGGATATTGGAAGAGAGAGCAGGTTTCCTGCTCTCTTCCAATATCCAAAGCAAGTTTGCAATGACAGGACGGGAGCCGCGAGGCTTCCGTCCTGTCATTACAAACAGCAGTGTCCCGGGGGTAGGCACCCCGGGACACTGCAGGAGCCGGCCCTGGGGGTGGCGGTCCCCAGGGCCACCACAGGCTCCAGGAGGGGGCCGCGCGGCCCCCTCCCTACATCGAGAAAGCCCCGGGGAGGTGGTGGTCCCCGGGGCTTGGGGGTCCAAACGGACCCCCATTTTCATTTTCTTAGTGCCCCGGGAGGTGGTGGTCTCGGGCGTGTGGGGGCTGGAGCCCCCACACAGGTTTTTCAAATATAAAAAGAAGCCCCGGGAGGTGGTGGTCCTCGGGGCTGCGGGAGGGCTCAGAGCCCTCCCGCACCATTATCCATAAAGCCCCGGGGTGGTGGTTCCCGGGGCTTGGGGGCCCTTAGAGGCCCCCACACATAAAATTAACCCCCCAGCATGCCCTCGGGACTTGGCCCACCCGGGGCCAATTAACATCGAAGCGCGGGTGACCGCGCTTCGATTTATTCTTTTCGGCAGGGTTCGCGCTCCTGAGCGCATCCTGCTGATTTAAAAAAATTATAATAATTTTTTTGCCCAGGGGGTCCTTGTGGGACCCCTGAGCAGACCTAGGGGTCAGGGTGTTTCTACCCTGCTCCCTTTGTGCGCTTTGCGCACTTGTTTCTGTCCCTCGGTTCTACCGAGGGACAAAATGGCTGCCAACACTTCCTGATTTGGAGTGTTGACAGCCAATTAACATAAAGCTCGTGCTCGGGAGGATCCGCGGCCCTAGATATACCTATCTTTTTTCTTTTGATTTTCTCAGCAACTACTCAACGGATTTACACCATTTAACAAAAAGGGTTCTTTCTGAACCAAGAACTACCTCTTTGCCAAATTTGGTGTAATTCCGTTCAGCAGTTCGGGCTGTAGCCGTGTCTAAAGTTTCCTATGGAAAATTGCATGGGGAAAACGCGTTTGGGACCCCCTTTTTCTCGGCCCCCGCTTGACGAATCCCCCGAGACTTTCAGGGTAGGAGCGGACCGGAGCGGGCCACAAAGTTTGAAAATTTTGCGAAGATACGTCAACCGGCAAGAGAGTTATTTCAAATAGAATGTCGCGGATTTCCTATGGATAATAGGTTGTAACTATAACTATCTACTGGCGACCGCCAGTAGATAATATATATATATATATATTCACTGAAAAAACCATAGGTTTTAGGGACAGTTATAGTTAGTTGGACATTTCACTCGTACAAAACCATAGAAATTCCCCCGTTATAGTTAGTTCAGGTAACTATAACTCGCGCCCCCGCAATGCACTGCTGATGACGTCACATATTACATCACTCATGACATGGCCAGTGACATCACTGATGACATCACTGATGACATCTCAAATGACATCACTGATGACATCACTGATGACATCATCCATGTGAGAATTTAATGCATCTTCTCACACCCTAATATAAGTTTTGATACACCCACTCTAAATTACAGACTGCCATTCTCAAAACCATAGACACTCCAACACCAAAAACGACATACCCACTCACTGATTCTTAGGTCTACACACACACATCCACTCACTCACCTGTACAGTCACTTATACTTACAGTCACTGACCATGTCATGAGTGATGTAATATGTGACGTCATCAGCAGTGCATTGCGGGGCGCGAGTTATAGTTACCTGAACTAACTATAACGGGGGAATTTCTATGGTTTTGTACGAGTGAAATGTCCAACTAACTATAACTGTCCCTAAAACCTATGGTTTTTTCAGTGAATTTCAAAGGTTTTTAAATGCTAATTTCTAACTATAACATATCTGAAACCTATGGTTTTTTCAGTGAATTTCAAAGGTTTTTTAAATGCTAATTCCTAACTATAACATGTCTGAAACCTACGGTTTTTCAGTGAATTTCAAAGGTTTTGTAAATGACAATTTTTAAATGTATTAATTGTTATATTAATTTTTTTCATACTGATTTACTACATTTTTAGAAACAATTATTTTTTACATATTTTATTTTTTAAATTACATTGTAATTACATTATACATTACATTACAAAAATACTTTCTCAGAATGAATTACTTTAGTTTAAATACTTTGCACATAGGCAATAGACTTTTAAGTACAGTAGTTACAGTTGTTGCAATGGGCAACACATTTTCAAACACAATGCAACATTCAGCTCAATGTGAATTTCTAGTTAAATGCAATTAGTTACTTTATGGATTACTTTTCTAACCACAGGACTGGATCCTAGATTCAGTCCTGTTACATCTCCTGTAAACAGTTGAGTAAAAGCGTTTTGGTTACAGTCGTGATTTTTAAGGAATATTATTGTATTTTAAAAGTTGACACTTAGAAACTTTTTCTCATAGAATCACCAATGTTATCCTATGGAAGGAAATTCACTTAGCAGGTAAAAACTGTTATCATTACTTTTTCTTACTCAGTGTTGGATCCTGGATCCAGCACTGGTGCATCTCCTGTAAACATTTGAAAGAATGCGTTTAAGTCATACAGGCGATTTTTAAGGAATATTTGTAGTTTGTGAAAATCGACACTTTGAAACTTTTCTGCTGAAAACCAGACAATGGATTCCTATGGAAGAAAATATAAGTTACTGGTAAGTACGGTTAAAATTACTTTTCAGGACCAGTACTGGGCTGAAAGATACAGCACTGAGGTCTCTCCTTATAACAGGTGAGTAAATCGGAATTCGTATTTCAGCTGATTTTAGAGGAATATTTGTATGTTTCAAAAATCGACACTTAGAAACTTTTTCAGCAAAAAGCAGGCAATGATATCCTATGGAAGGAAATTCAAGTTACTGGTAAGTACGGTTAAAATTACTTTTGAGGATCAGTACTGGGCTGAAAGATGCAGCACTGAGGTCTCTCCTGATAACAGGTGAGTAAATCGGAATTCGTATTTCGGCTGATTTTAGAGGAATATTATAAAGTTCCAAAACTCCACACTTAGAAGAATTTCCAAGTGAAACCAGTCAATGTTAGCCTATGGAAGGAAATTCAAGTTACTGGTAAGTACGGTTAAAATTACTTTTCAGGACCAGTACTGGGCTGAAAGATGCAGCACTGAGGTCTCTCCTGATAACAGGTGAGTAAATCGAAATTCGTATTTCGGCTGATTTTAGAGGAATATTTTAAAGTTCCAAAACTCCACACTTAGAAGAATTTCCAAGTGAAACCAGTCAATGTTAGCCTATGAAGGAAATTCAAGTTACCGGTAAGTACGGTTAAAATTACTTTTGAGGATCAGTACTGGGCTGAAAGATGCAGCACTGAGGTCTCTCCTGATAACAGGTGAGTAAATCGGAATTCGGATTTCGGCTGATTTTAGAGGAATATTTGTATGTTTCAAAAATCAACACTTAGAAACTTTTTCAGCAAAAAGCAGGCAATGATATCCTATGGAAGGAAATTCAAGTTACTGGTAAGTACGGTTAAAATTACTTTTGAGGATCAGTACTGGGCTGAAAGATGCAGCACTGAGGTCTCTCCTGATAACAGGTGAGTAAATTGGAATTCGTATTTCGGCTGATTTTAGAGGAATATTTTAAAGTTCCAAAACTCCACACTTAGAAGAATTTCCAAGTGAAACCAGTCAATGTTAGCCTATGGAAGGAAATTCAAGTTACTGGTAAGTACGGTTAAAATTACTTTTCAGGACCAGTACTGGGCTGAAAGATGCAGCACTGAGGTCTCTCCTGATAACAGGTGAGTAAATCGGAATTCGTATTTCGGCTGATTTTAGAGGAATATTTTAAAGTTCCAAAACTCCACACTTAGAAGAATTTCCAAGTGAAACCAGTCAATGTTAGCCTATGAAGGAAATTCAAGTTACCGGTAAGTACGGTTAAAATTAATTTTGAGGATCAGTACTGGGCTGAAAGATGCAGCACTGAGGTCTCTCCTGATAACAGGTGAGTAAATCTGAATTTGTATTTCGGCTGATTTTAGAGGAATATTTGCACAATGGTGAAGGGAGGGGGCGAGGCCTGAGGTGACATCTGTGCAAACGCGCCCCGTGGCGCGTTTTAAGTTGGGGATTAAGTCCCCTTGAATCATGAGGGTCCCTACGGGCCAACTAGCCCACCAGGAACCTCCAGTATGCGCCAGGGGCTGCGTTGCAGAGACATGTACAGAGGTCACACCCCTTTACACCTCTCTGCAACGCAGCTCTGTGGCGCTTTCTGGACGTACCTGTTGGGCTAGTTGGCCCCCAGGACCCTCAGGATTGAAGAGGATTTAATTCCCCATCTTAAAACGCGCCACGGGGCCTGTTTGCACACATGTCACCTGAAGCCCCGCCCCTCCCTTCACCACTGTGCAAACGCGCCCCGTGGCGCGTTTTAAGTCGGGGATTAACTCCTTGAATCCTGAGGGTCCCTGGAGTCCAACTAGCCCACCATGTTCCTCCAAAGCGCCACAGAGCTGCGTTGCAGAGAGGTGTAAAAGGGGCGTGGCCTCTGTACACCTCTCTGCAAGGCAGCCCCTAGCGCATACTGGAGGTTCCTGGTGGGCTAGTTGGCCCCCAAGGACCCCCAGTATTCAAGGGGAATTGTTCCCCTCTGTAAACGCGCCAGGGGCGCGTTTGCAGAGTGGTGAAGGAAGGGGCGGGGCCTGAGGGCCCGATCGTTTAAAAAAAAAAAATGTGTCCCCTGAAGGGGGGCTGTGTGGCCCCCCTTCCTTGTTCCTGTTTTTGGGCCCTGGGGACCCCATCCCCGAGGGCCTTACCCCTTTTTTTAAATAATTAAAAAAATTAAAAAAACGGGAAGGGTGCCGCGTGGCCCCCTTCCCTGGGCCTGTATTGGCCCCGGGGACCCCATCCCCGGGGCATGGCCTCTTTTTGTTTTTATTTGGAGGGGGCTGCGTGGCCCCCTCCTCAGGCCATTTAAGGCCCCGGGACCCCATCCCCGGGGCCGGCCTTGCACTTTTTTTTTTTTTACTTTTTGTTACTTTGGGGAGGGGGCTGCGTGGCCCCCCTCCGTGGCCACTTATGGCCCCGGGACCCCATCCCCCGGGCCTGGCCTCTCGTTGGGGACTGTGGGGGTCCCCAATCCCCCACAGTCCCGCCGGCTCCCCGTGTCCTACGGGAGCCGGCAGTGCTACACATGGGGAGCTGCTAAGATGCAGCTCCCCATGTGGAAAGCAATCGGCTTTGGATATTGGAAGGAGAGCAGGTTTCCTGCTCTCTCTTCCAATATCCAAGCAAGTTTGCAATGACAGGACGGGAGCCGCGAGGCTTCCGTCCTGTCATTACAAACAGCAGTGTCCCGGGGTAGGCACCCCGGGACACTGCAGGAGCCGGCCCTGGGGGTGGCGGTCCCCAGGGCCACCACAGGCTCCAGGAGGGGGCCGCGCGGCCCCCTCCCTACATCGAGAAAGCCCGGGAGGTGGTGGTCCCCGGGGCTTGGGGGTCCAAAACGGACCCCCATTTTCATTTTTCTTAGTGCCCCGGGAGGTGGTGGTCCCGGGCGTGTGAGGGCTGGAGCCCCCCACACAGGTTTTCAAATATAAAAAGAAGCCCCGGGGAGGTGGTGGTCCCGGGGCTGCGGGAGGGCTCAGAGCCCTCCCGCACCATTATCCATAAAGCCCCGGGGTGGTGGTTCCCGGGGCTTGGGGGCCCTTAGAGGCCCCCACACATAAAATTAACCCCCCAGCATGCCCCCGGGACTTGGCCCACCCGGGGCCAGTTAACATCGAGCGCGGGAGACCGCGCTCGATTTTTTTTTTCGGCAGGGTTCGCGCTCCCTGAGCGCATCCTGCTGATTTAAAAAAATAATAATAATTTTTTGCCCAGGGGTCCTTGTGGGACCCCCTGAGCAGACCTAGGAGGTCAGGGTGTTTCTACCCTGCCCCCTTTGTGCGCTTTGCGCACTTGTTTCTGTCCCTCGGTTCTACCGAGGGACAAAATGGCTGCCAACACTTCCTGATTTGGAGTGTTGACAGCCAATTAACATAAAGCTCGTGCTCGGGAGGATCCGCGGCCCTAGATATACCTATCTTTTTTCTTTTGATTTTCTCAGCAACTACTCAACGGATTTACACCATTTAACAAAAGGGTTCTTTCTGAACCAAGAACTACCTCTTTGCCAAATTTGGTGTAATTCCGTTCAGCAGTTCGGGCTGTAGCCGTGTCTAAAGTTTCCTATGGAAAATTGCATGGGAAAACGCGTTTTGGGACCCCCTTTTTCTCGGCCCCCGCTTGACGAATCCCCGAGACTTTCAGGGTAGGAGCGGACCGGAGCGGGCCACAAAGTTTGAAAATTTTGCGAAGATACGTCAACCGGCAAGAGAGTTATTTCAAATAGAATGTCGCGGATTTCCTATGGATAATAGGTTGTAACTATAACTATCTACTGGCGACCGCCAGTAGATAATATATATATATATATATATTCACTGAAAAAACCATAGGTTTTAGGGACAGTTATAGTTAGTTGGACATTTCACTCGTACAAAACCATAGAAATTCCCCCGTTATAGTTAGTTCAGGTAACTATAACTCGCGCCCGCTAATGCACTGCTGATGACGTCACATATTACATCACTCATGACATGGCCAGTGACATCACTGATGACATCACTGATGACATCTCAAATGACATCACTGATGACATCACTGATGACATCATCCATGTGAGAATTTAATGCATCTTCTCACACCCTAATATAAGTTTTGATACACCCACTCTAAATTACAGACTGCCATTCTCAAAACCATAGACACTCCAACACCAAAAACGACATACCCACTCACTGATTCTTAGGTCTACACACACACATCCACTCACTCACCTGTACAGTCACTTATACTTACAGTCACTGACCATGTCATGAGTGATGTAATATGTGACGTCATATCTTACCCCTTTTTTTTTTAATTAAAATGTAAAAAAAAAAAACGGGAAGGGTGCCGCGTGGCCCCCCTTCCCTGGGCCTGTATTGGCCCCGGGGACCCCATCCCCCGGGGCATGGCCTCGATTTTTATATTTTT
Source organism: Calotriton arnoldi (assembly GCA_963921515.1). Taxonomy (NCBI): domain Eukaryota; kingdom Metazoa; phylum Chordata; class Amphibia; order Caudata; family Salamandridae; genus Calotriton; species Calotriton arnoldi. Next base: position 116,557 of record CAWUFW010009256.1, on the reverse strand, counting down.
ATTTGGAGGGGGCTGCGTGGCCCCCCTCCTCAGGCCATTTAAGGCCCCGGGACCCCATCCCCCGGGGCCGGCCTTGACCTTATTTTTTATTTTTATTTTTTATTTTTTTACTTTGGGGAGGGGGCTGCGTGGCCCCCTCCCGGGCCACTTATGGCCCCGGGGACCCCATCCCCGGGGCCTGGCCTCACGTTGGAGACTGTGGGGGTCCCCAATCCCCCACAGTCCCAGCCGGCTCCCCGCCTCCTGCGGAAGCCGGCATTGCTTTTCCACATGGGGAGCAGCTAACATGCTGCTCCCCATGTGGAAAGCAATTGGTTTGCATTTTGAAAGAGAGGCAGGTTTCCTGCTCTCTCTTTCAAAATGCAAACTAAGCTTGCTATGACAGGACGGGAGCCGCGAGGCTCCCGTCCTGTCATAGCAAGCAGCAGTGTCCCGGGGTAGGCACCCGGGACACTGCAGGAGCCGGCCCTGGGGGTGGCGGTCCCCAGGGCCATCAAGGGCTCCAGGAGGGGGCCGCGCGGCCCCCTCCCATTCAGTGCACAGCCCCGGGGAAGGGGTGGTCGCCGGGCTTGGGGGTCCGTAATGGACCCCCATATTTAAATGTTTAGTGCCCCGGGGAGGTGGCGGTCCCGGGCGTGTGGGGGCTGGAGCCCCCACACAGGTTTTTAATTTAAAAAAAGAAGCCCCGGGAGGTGGTGGTCCCAGGGGCTTCGGGAGGGCTCAGAGCCCTCCCGCACCATTTGTAAAAGAAAGCCCCGGGGGTGGCGGTCCCGGGGCTTAGGGGGCCCTTGAGGCCCCCATACATAAATTGAACACCCCCACCATGCCCCCGGGACTTGGGCCACCCGGGGCAAAATGCAATCGAAGCGCGGGAGACCGCGCTTCGATTTTTTTTCGGCAGGATTCGCGCACCCTGAGCGCACCCTGCCGATTTTTAAAAAAAAAAAAAAACCTAGGGGGTCAGGGTGTTTCTACCCTGCCCCCTTTGTGCGCTTTGCGCACTTGTTTCTGTCCTCGGTTCTACCGAGGGATAAAATGGCTGCAACACTTCCTGATTTGGAGTGTTGACAGCCAATTAGCATGCAGCTCGTGATCGGGAGGGTGCGCGAATCCGACGCTGCCATAGATATATATGTACTTTTACTTTTGATTTTCTCAGCAACTACTGAACGGATTTACATCATTTAACAAAAAGGTTCTTTCTGAACCAAGAACTACCTCTTTGCCAAATTTGGTGTAATTCCGTTCAGCAGTTCGGGCTGTAACCGTGTCTAAAGTTTCCTATGGAAAATTGCATGGGAAACGCGTTTTGGGACCCCCTGTTTTCTGGCCCCCGCTGACGAATCCCCGAGACTTTCAGGGTAGGAGCGGACCGGAGCGCCCCACAAAGTTTGAAAATTTTGCGAAGATACGTCAACCGGCAAGAGAGTTATTTCAAATAGAATGTCATGGATTTCCTATGGATAATAGGTTGTAACTATAACTATCTACTGGCGACCGCCAGTAGATAATATATATATATATATAAGTTATATGGTTTTTCAGTGAATATATATATATATATATATATATATTATCTACTGGCGGTCGCCAGTAGATAGTTATAGTTACAACCTATTATCCATAGGAAATCCGCGACATTCTATTTGCAATAACGTTGGCGCCGGTTGACGAATCTTCGCAAAAGCTTCCAACTTGTTGGGGCGCTCCGTTCCGCTCCTACCCTGAAAGTCTCGGGTGATACGTCAAGCGGGGGCCGAGAAAAGGGGGGTCCCAAAACGCGTTTTCCCATTCATTTTTCCATAGGAACCTTTAGTCGCAGCTACAGCCCGAACTGCTGAACGGAATTACCCCAAATTTGGCAAAGAGGTAGCCCTTGGTTCAGACTGGTGCCTTTGCTAAAATGGTGTAAATCCGTTCAGTAGTTCCTGAGAAATTCACAATTAAAATCACATATATATCTATGGGCGCGTCGGATCCGCGTACCCTCCCGATCACGAGCTGCATGCTAATTGGCTGTCAACACTCCAAATCAAGAAGTGTTGGCAGCCATTTTGTCCCTCGGTAGAACCGAGGGACAGAAACAAGTGCGCAAAGCGCAAAAGGGGCAGGGTAGAAACACCCTGACCCTAGGTCTGCTCAGGGGTCCCACAAGGACCCCCTGGGCAGAAAAAGATTTTTTATTTTTTAAATCGGCGGGATGCGCTTAGGGTGCGCGTATCCCGCCGAGAAAAAAAGAAACAAGTGCGCAAAACGCACAAAGGGGGCAGGGTAGAAACACCCTAACCCCTAGGCCTGCTCAGGGGACCCACAAGGACCCCTGGGCAAAAAAAGCATTTAAAAAAAATCGGCAGGATGCGCTCAGGGTGCGCGAATCCTGCCGGAAAAAAATCGAGCGCGGTCTCCGCGCTTGATGTTAATTGGCCCCGGGTGGCCCAAGTCCCGGGGGCATGGTGGGGGATAATTTAATATGTGGGGGGCCTCAAGGGCCCCCAAGCCCGGGGACCGCCACCCCCGGGGCTTTTTAAGAAATGGTGCGGGAGGGCTCTGAGCCCTCCCGCAGCCCCGAGGACCACCACCTCCCGGGGCTTTTTTAAATTAATTTAACAACCTGTGTGGGGGCTCCAGCCCACCCACACGCCCGGGACCGCCACCTCCCCGGGGCACTAACAAATTATAATGGGGGTCCGTTTTGGACCCCCGAAGCCCCGGGGACCACCACCTCCCGGGCTGTGCTCATGTAGGGAGGGGGCCGCGCGGCCCCCTCCTGGAGCCCTTGATGGCCCTGGGGACCGCCACCCCCAGGGCCGGCTCCTGCAGTGTCCCGGGGTGCCTACCCCGGGACACTGTAGTTTGCTATGGCAGGACGGGAGCCTCGCGGCTCACGTCCTGCCATAGCAAACTGCTTTGGATATTGGAAGAGAGAGCAGGAAACCTGCTCTCTCTTCCAATATCCAAAGCACATTGCTTTCCACATGGGGAGCAGCATGTCAGCTGCTCCCCATGTGGAACTAGCAATGCCGGCTCCCAAGGGACGTGGGAGCCGGCGGGACTGTGGGGGATTGGGGACCCCCACAGTCCCCAACGGAGAGGGCCAGCCCGGGGGATGGGGTCCCCGGGGCAAGTAGTGGCCCAGGTAGGGGGCCACGCGGCCCCCTCCCAAAAAAGAAAAATAAAAAAAAATGGAAAGGCCGGCCCCGGGAGATGGGGTCCCCGGGGCCTAAATGGCCAGAGGAGGGGGCCACGCAGCCCCCTCCAAAGAATAAAAATAAAGGCCATGCCCCGGGGATGGGGTCCCGGGGCCCATACAGGCTCAGCGAAGGGGGCCACGCGGCCCCCTTCCCGTTTTTTTTTTAATTAAAAATTTAAAAAGGGGTAAGGCCCTGGGGGATGGGGTCCCCAGGGCATAAAAACAGGAAAAAGGAAGGGGGCCACACAGCTCCCCTTCAGGGGACAACATTTTTTTTTTTTTTAAACGATCGGGCCCGCAGGCCCCGCCCCTTCCTTCACCACTCTGCAAACGCGCCCCTGGCGCGTTTGCAGAGAGGGAACGAATTCCCCTTGAATACTGGGGGTCCCTGGGGCCAACTAGCCCACCAGGAACCTCCAATATGCGCCAGGGGCTGCGTTGCAGAGACGTGTAGAGAGGCCACACCCTTTTACACCTCTCTGCAACGCAGCTCTGTGGCGCTTTTGGAGGTATATGGTGGGCTAGTTGGACTCCGGGACCCTCAGGATTCAAGGGGACTTAATCCCAACTTAAAACGCGCCACGGGGCGCGTTTGCACAGTGGTGAAGGGAGGGCGGGGCTTCAGGTGACATGTGTGCAAACAGGCCCGTGGCGCGTTTTAAGATGGGGAATTAAATCCCCTTCAATCCTGAGGGTCCCTGGGGCCAACTAGCCCAACAGGTACATCCAGAAAGCGCCACAGAGCTGCGTTGCAGAGAGGTGTAAAAGGGGTGTGGCCTCTCTACACGTCTCTGCAACGCAGCCCCTGGCGAATATTGGAGGTTCCTGGTGGGCTAGTTGGTCCCTAGGGACCCTCAGGATTCAAGGGGACTTAATCCCCCAACTTAAAACGCACAACGGGGCGCGTTTGCACAGATGTCACCTCAGGCCCCGCCCCCTCCCTTCACCATTGTGCAAATATTCCTCTAAAATCAGCCGTAATCCGAATTCTGATTTACTCACCTGTTATCAGGAGAGACCTCAGTGCTGCATCTTTCAGCCCAGTACTGGTCCTGAAAAGTAATTTTAACCGTACTTACCAGTAACTTGAATTTCCTTCCATAGGATATCATTGCCTGCTTTTTGCTGAAAAAGTTTCTAAGTGTTGATTTTTGAAACATACAAATATTCCTGTAAAATCAGCCGAAATACGAATTCCGATTTACTCACCTGTTATAAGGAGAGACCTCAGTGCTGTATCTTTCAGCCCAGTACTGGTCCTGAAAAGTAATTTTAACCGTACTTACCAGTAACTTGAATTTCCTTCCATAGGCTAACATTGACTGGTTTCACTTGGAAATTCTTCTAAGTGTGGAGTTTTGGAACTTTAAAATATTCCTCTAAAATCAGCCGAAATACGAATTCCGATTTACTCACCTGTTATCAGGAGAGACCTCAGTGCTGCATCTTTCAGCCCAGTACTGGTCCTGAAAAGTAATTTTAACCGTACTTACCGGTAACTTGAATTTCCTTCATAGGCTAAGATTGACTGGTTTTCAGCAAAAAGTTTCAAAGTGTTGATTTTCACAAACTACAAATATTCCTTAAAAATCGCCTGTATGACTTAAACGCATTCTTTCAACTGTTTACAGGAGATGCACCAGTGCTGGATCCAGGATCCAACACTGAGTAAGAAAAAGTAACGATAACAGTTTTTACCTGCTAAGTGAATTTCCTTCCATAGGATAACATTGGTGATTCTATGAGAAAAAGTTTCTAAGTGTCAACTTTTAAAATACAATAATATTCCTTAAAAATCACGACTGTAACCAAAACGCTTTTACTCAACTGTTTACAGGAGATGTACCAGGACTGAATCTAGGATCCAGTCCTGTGGTTACAAAAGTAATCCATAAAGTAACTAATTGCATTTAACTAGAAATTCACATTGAGCTGAATGTTGCATTGTGTTTGAAAATGTGTTGCCCATTGCAACAACTGTAACTACTGTACTTAAAAGTCTATTGCCTATCTGCAAAGTATTTAAACTAAAGTAATTCATTCTGAGAAAGTATTTTTGTAATGTAATGTATAATGTAATTACAATGTAATTTAAAAAATAAAATATGTAAAAAAATTGTTTCTAAAAATGTAGTAAATCAGTATGAAAAAAATTAATATAACAATTAATACATTTAAAAATTGTCATTTACAAAACCTTTGAAATTCACTGAAAAAACCGTAGGTTTCAGGCACGTTATAGTTAGAAATTAGCATTTAAAAAAACCTTTGAAATTCACTGAAAAAACCATAGGTTTCAGACACGTTATAGTTACAAATTAGCATTTAAAAAACCTTTGAAATTCACTGAAAAAACCATAGGTTTCAGACACGTTATAGTTACAAATTAGCATTTAAAAACCTTTGAAATTCACTGAAAAAACCATAGGTTTTAGGGACAGTTATAGTTAGTTGGACATTGCACTCGTACAAAACCCGTGAAATTCCCCGTTATAGTTAGTTCAGCTAACTATAACTCGCGCCCGCAATGCACTGCTGATGACGTCACATATTACATCACTCATGACATGGTCAGTGACATCACTGATGACATCACTGATGACATCTCAAATGACATCACTGATGACATCATCCACGTGATAATCTGATGCACCTCCTCACACCCTAATATAACCTTTGATACACCCACTCTAAATTACAGACTGCCATTCGCAAAACCATAGACACTCCAACACCAATAACTACATACCCACTCACTGATTCTTAGGTCTACACACACACATCCACTCACTCACCCGTACAGTCACTCATACTTACGGTCACTCAGTACAGGACTATCATATGCACTCTAACTCCTATATAGACACTCAAACAACGCCACTCATCCATAGAGATACTCACACACCTAGTCAGTCATGCAAATAATTAAACACACTGCCATTTACTCACCTGTACAGTTATACACACACCAGCTCACTTACTCATACAAATAGTAGCACATTGTTACGCTCTTATACAATCACTGATACAAGCACACACTCATCCATACAGCCACTATCACAATCACTCACTCTTGCTTATAGCTATTTATATACTCCAACACACATATATACTGCCTTTCACATATGTAGTTACTCACACATGTACCACTGGGACATACATTCACTCACTAACACACTCTTACACACACTTACCCACCCATACAGTCTATCACAGATGCACTCTTGAAACCATCCACCCAGTGAATCACCCACTCACACATCTATGCACAGAGTTGCACACACCCTCCCACACAAACACTCAGGCACCCATACAGATACTCAGACAAGCATTCAATAACTCATATAGACACTCATGTAGCTATTCACAAACACATGCAGCCACTTACACAGCAACAGACAGACGGATACAGACATTCATCCAGTTTAGTCACTAACCCATGCATTCAGTAAGATACGTTAAATCACTCACTTATAGAGTCAGTCACGCACCTACTAAATCATCCATGCAGACACTTACACACCCACTCATTCTTCAATACGTCTTTTCCTATATATATTAAAAATATTTAAACTTTACAGAAACACACAGTCACTGGATGATGTCATCAGTGATGTCATCAGTGATGTCATTTGAGATGTCATCAGTGATGTCATCAGTGATGTCACTGACCATGTCATGAGTGATGTAATATGTGACGTCATCAGCAGTGCATTATGGGCGCGAGTTATAGTTAGCTGAACTAACTATAACGGGGAATTTCACGGGTTTTGTACGAGTGCAATGTCCAAGTAACTATAACTGTCCCTAAAACCTATGGTTTTTTCAGTGAATTTCAAAGGTTTTTTAAATGCTAATTTGTAACTATAACGTGTCTGAAACCTATGGTTTTTTCATTGAATATATATATATGTAGAAACCAAAGTCCTGGAGCGCCTGCGTCACGGCAAGAATCACGTATGGACCACACGGGGCAAGTTCAAATAAAGTGCTTTTTATTCCGGTGATAGTATAACATCAAACAGCTTTCATGTGGCAAGTGCCCAACATTACGCGTTTCGCCCGCGTCTCCGCGGGCTTGATCACACGACGCGCTATATATATATATATAATATTCATCTGATATTGGCTTTTTATGTATTTTTTGATTCTGTTTGCTTTTATGGTTTATTCATGAACCAAATAAAATTCATATTGAATTGAATATTATTTATATATGTATAAAGTATTTTTATATATTAGTGTCATTTTGATATTTGTTTTATAATCGTCTCTCAAAGACAGATATATATGTCATCTTGCATTTCAATAAGTTTATATTTTATTTATATATTAATGAATCCATTCTACTAGAAGAGAAATATTAGTTAAAGACATTCCTAGAGTTTTTTATCCTCGAGTTCTTGTTCATCATGTTGAGACATTATACCCCTATTATATGCCCTTTTTAACTGGAAAACCAGAATCCTCATTCGTAAGAAGAATTTAACTTAGTCCCTTTCTCTGGGATAAGCACAACGGACTCTCCATGTGTGTTCATTTTCAGTGATCGTCCTTGTGTAGTAATGTTGATGGGTTTCAGCCTCTTGAACACTTTACTGGCCTCCTAAGGACATCCTGGACTTCCATCTTGTGAACTTGTGCTTTTCAGCAGGTGTTCAAGATGCTGTTCCTGAGCCATGTTCTGCTTGCTGGTCCTGAATGCTGGAAAATGATTTGCTCCCCTGGATCTCCAGGAAGCCTACGTCCACTGACTTCCATACAGAGATGAGTGTTTAGTGAAAGCAGAGTCCATGTTGCTTTGCAAGGTACATTTTCAGAGGATGGTTCGCTCCTCTACGACTTGGATTTTGCCCAAAAGTTTTACCTATCTCCTCGGCAAAGGACAACCCTCACAGGTGTCTTAGTGGACACAACCTGCATGAAGCCCTTTCCTCTTACTCAGAGGATCCGGGTTATTTGGGAGAAATTGTGTAGCTTCTGAAATCAGACTTAGATTCCAGTTTTGCAAGTCTGACATTTGTTTGGGTTCATGGCCTTGTACATTGTCTTGATGCAACATGACATGTGGTGGATGACGATCTTGCAGTGGTGCCTGAGGCTACAGTGTCTTGAACATTAGGGGGTCCTCATGCCTTAAGTGTGAATCTCTTGCTCTTTTTATCCAGGTTTGCACTGTTGGATGAACTCCTCCCACCTTTTACTTTGCCAGAATTTCAGCCTTCCCCAGGCTCAGGCTACTGTGGTCATGGACACCTCCTCACTGGGCTGGAGCGTTCATTTGGGAGACATGACAGTGGAGTTTCTTGGGTCTGGGCAGTAGCGGTCGGTGATGGGAGTGCCGCCGGGCGCTGACGTGGGGCGGGGGAGGGGCAGGGTGGGGGGTAGTAAACTACGGATTACGGGTGATTACAGGTAAGTACACATATAAATAAATAAAATGAATTTCGTTTCTCGCGCTGCATCGCCAAATGGGTAAGAATAGAGCCTGCACATACATGTGCTCACGCTATGGGTGGTCTGCCTTGCTATGAAGGCAATTCTCCCTTCCAACTCAAGTAACAACATGCAGATTCTGTTGGACAACACCATCATTGTCCATTGTATTAATAGATTTGGTGGTGTGGGCCCTATGTTGTGAGTTGATTTGCACTTGGCAGTGGATGCAGCAATGAGGAATATCGCCCAGTAGCAGCACATCTCACAGGATACCTTAATGTGAGTGTGTTTTTTTTCAATCTGCTCTCACTGGGGAATTAAGAGTATGACTTACACTCCGAAGTGATTTTTTTCAGTTTGGGATTTCCATTTTTTTTAAAATCTCTTTGCCACCGCCCAGAATACGAAATGCCCTTGATTTTGTATCATTCACTTCAATCTGTATCTTTCCCTGGTGGATGCCTTCAGGTTTCCTCTTCATTGACACATATTTATCTGGCATGGGCATACATATGCAGAACCTAACCAAAATCCTGCAGGCCAGAATTAATTATCACCTGGAGTATCTGACAATATTGAGGGAGGGGAACGAACATGAGATGGCATAATTATGTCCCACATCTCTTCTAAATGTTGGTGGCCAATTGACTACTTCCCACATTAGCAGAGCACAGTAAAATGACAGCAGCACCTTGCACAATGGGACATCGGCCTACAGGTTCCCAGCAACCAGTGAGCCCACAGGTTAGGACCCAGGTCCTGATATCAACCTACGAAAAGTGTTTAAAGGGATAATATCTCTGAAGGAGAACACAGCACCACTCACCTCTTCACTACAAGTGCCACAGCTACATTATAACCGTTGTTCATTTTTATCTAATGAAACCTCCGCACATCTCCGTATTCACTTGTTGAGGCTTGGCATCCAGCATATCACTGCCTATCACATACCTTTGGTATAATACACAAGCATGACACTGGGAGATTATTTTGTTCTGTGATGTGTCCTGGTCTAAGTTTAAACAACCAGTGGAATGTGTAAATAGGGCGTGTGTAGATATGTGTGCACAATGTGAGTGTTGCGATACACATGCCTCAACACACATTCCATCTATGACCAGTACAACAACATGCACATCCTAAGTGACTATAGTCCTCGTTCAGAGTTTTGGGATGGGGTACTCTTAAAACATGATTACTAGCCTCTCTGCCAAGCATGAGGTTCCCTCAATTTATCTAAAATCGTGGGAACCCCCATGTTTCCGATGGCAGAGCCTACATAGGAAGTCTGAGGTCATGTACATTGTGAATGCAAATTATTTTTCCAGCTCTACATCAGCTCAAGTATAAGCTTTTCATCTCTGTTCATGATCCTCAGTTGCTTCCAACCTCCTGAAACATGTCTATGAATTAATCCAACAAGTTTCACCAGTGGCAGTAACTGATTAATCTTGTAAAAAAATATCTAAATGTTTTTGTGTTCTCTTGCAGTCTTTCTCTGGTGTGAAAATCAATAATGTAATTATTTTAGTACTTGACATTATAGGCATGATTCACAAGGGCATTTGTGGCACTAAACCTGTACTTAAGGTCCAAAATGACTCTATTTAGACCAGTCAGGTATCCACTAAAAGATACTTCACAAGTTTAAAGATTTTACTACTGCATAACTGTATGTTATTACTGAAAACAATAGTAAGCACAATGCAAGTGGTGCACAGTAGTCAGATCAAGGTTTGATTTGTCTTTAGAGTTTGTGAACACCCACAAACTCTTGATATTACGGGGATTCACAACGTTTTCCATCCCTTTCCACCCTGGAAATGGTTAGAGTTTTTTTTTTACTGCAATGGGATGAAATAACTCCAGGTCCGGAGTGGAAATTCGAACAGAAAACGCCCAAAATTCGTATGGAGTATGGGAGGGGTTTTGTACACTGAGAAACATGTTCTCCAATGCAGTAAGACAGAAGAAAAATATGAAAAGATGCACAGCAAGCTGCATTTCTCCACCATGCTTACATTTCTGCACTGAGGAACTAGCATCATTCAAAAATGACACATGATATTTGCAGTAATAGGCCTGAAAATATACGAGTAGTGTATTTTTCCATGCTTTCTGCAATTAGCTCATCAACACCCAAACTGACAGTGGTCAGAAAGGAGAATAAAGGCTGGCCTTCCCTAAAGGACACTTCTCACTTTGAACAACAGACACTTCATTTCTACCTATCACCACTACCAATACCAATGGCAGTGCTACTTGAAGTCTAAACAGCAGCCCTATTTCAATTCTTAAAGGAGCACTGTGTCCTCTTTCCCACCTTCAGTGTCTAGACTTCCTCCCTACAGTTTGAGGAATGTCAGTAACACCTTTCTATTCTCTGGGAAAACAAATTGCCCTGACCTCCATCTTATGCACAGAAACAGGCCAGTGGCTTCCAAAATAGATCCCCTGGCCTCCATTATTTTGACTGACTCATAGACACACTGTATGCACCGCACATACATGTATATGCATAACATGCACTTTAGATGCAAAGATCTAGGTTAGCACATCGAAGCCAAACTTTGCATGAATGGGCCAGAAGCCTTCTACTCAAATAACACAGCTGAAACGGTCTGGTCACAACTACTGCTTCATATAGCACAGTATGCTGCTACTATCACTGTACATGGCAAACCGGTGAGAGGGACAGTAGTCCACTGTCAGTCAAATGAGGGCATGCTTGGTGTGCTCCTCACTGTTACAGGATATCATTCATGATAAGGGACAGGCTTAGACCTATGAGCACACACTAGGTCAGTATGAGACTGGGCCCTAAATATAAAAACTAACATACTAGGTGCCCACAGTCAGGCACACAGGGAAGGGGAACATGGCTGTACATCATGCAAGTCACATTCTGGTCCCAACATTTTCTGTATAGAGGTTTTTTCTTTACTAAACTAAGAAATCATGGCTCAACATGATATGTGTAAGAAATTGGGTTTTTGGTTGAAGGTGGTTTAAGCCCCACTCAGGCAATAAACACAATCCTTGCCAGGGTGAACCATAAAAGTCACTAAATTAACTTGTGCTTAACCCTCTGGTAGATGGGCACACAAGCGGCCAGGCTTAACTTAGAGGCAATGTATAAAGTATTTATGCAGCACACAAACAGTAATAAAGTGAAAACACAATGCAAGAAAAATCCCAAAGCAATTTGGAAACATAAAGTGAAATATAATAAATAAAATGATACCAGAACATCAAACATCAGACCAGTAGAACAGGAGATATTCGATTTTATAGTTATAAGTGAAAATAGCACCTAAAAGCACAAAGTACCACTCATGTCATCTGGTTGCGCTGGGCAAGGAGAAAGTCACAACTTCAGACCCATTACAATGGTGTGCAGGTCGGATAAAGGGACCAGGTTAGTCTCACTGAAAAGTTACCTTTTCAAGTCCGGTGCAAAGAGTTCTCTTTGCGTTGGAGGAGGCCAACAGGAGGAGGCTTTTATTGTGAAAAGCAGATTGAGCGTTGTCGATGGTCAATGCAGTAGCGCAAAGATCCGGTCAATGCTCAAGCTTCATGTTGGTGGTCATCATGAGCTGACGCTCCAGTAGTAGGAAGTGTGGGTCTGGCGTTGCCAGTTGTCACAGGCAGTCGGCGCGAAGAGCGGGTCTTATCAGAGCTTTGTGTTGCCGATCGCCGTGGATGGCACAGCTTTGGCATGACGAGCCTGTTTATTAGGAGCTCAGACTTCAGGATTTTCACTGTTTCTTTGGAGGAGCTTCCACTGGTGCAGGCCAAAGGTTCAGGACCTGTAGGGCATCTTTTGGCGATCAGGACTCACTCCAGCAGAGGCCGGGATCAAGGCTCAGGCTGGTCCATGCAGGTCCAGTTGCAGCTGGGCAATTGCAGGGAGGCCTCTGAAGCTTGTTGTTTCCCTGTAGCTCACACAGGTGGTCAGCCAACTGATCCTTGGAGTCTCTCTGGGTGGTCTGGGAGTAAGGCAAGCAGGTCCAGTCTACCTCCTTCAGAAAACAAGAAAGTCCTTCAAGCTGAAATTGCAGGGCAGTCGTCTGCAGCAGGGCAGTCCTTCTACTCAATTTTCTTCAGGTCCAGGTGTGGTCTGATGAGTGACTCAGGAGGTCCAATAGTTATACCTGGTGCCAACTGCCAACTTTGTGTGGGGGATTCCCTAATCTACCCCCAATACTGGCTCTTGAACGTTCTACCCCTTTCTGTGGTCAAGGCTCCAAACTGTTTGGGATGACAAAAGGCAGGGCAGGCCTAGTGTCTGCTTCCTTTGTGTGTGATGTAGGCAAAGCCCTGTGAAGTGTAAGTGAGGCTGGATACAGCCCCTACCTACTCATTCAGCCAGGATGGCCCATCCTATCCACCACTAAGTCCCCTTTGTGTCACTGACTGGAAGTAATGCACACATTCCAAAGAGCAGAGCCATTTACAGTCATGTGATCCAGGACTTTAGCAGAAGGCAGAAATGGTTGGAACCAGAAAATGTCAGCTATTATCTAAATTGTAACTGAAAATCCAACTCCATCTTTAAGAAGGATTTTAAATTACAATTCATTTGTGAGTAAACAGCCTATCTCTATCTGCTCCCAATCTAAAGCAAGCTCTTATTAAATGTTATAAGGTGACCCAGTGTTAGTCGATGGGAGAAATAGGCATTACAACAGTGGTATTAGGAGTTTTTACCTGCTATGATATGTAAAACTGAAGTACACATGTTATACTCTTTAAACACAATGCACCCTGCCCTATGAGCATTTAGAGACTCCCTTAGGTGAGACTTATAGGTATGAAAAAGGAAGGTTTAGACTTGGCAAAAGGTTTAATTTGGCAGGTCAAAATGGCAGTTTAAAATTCCAGTACGAGCTGCAGTGGGCGGCCTGAGACGTGCTGTATAGCGCTACTTTAGTGGGTGGCACAATGAGGGCTACTGTCCACTATTAGTATTTAATTTACAGACCCTGAGTACTGATAGTACAATTACTAGGGTGTTAAATATGTCAATTAGATGTAGTCCAACTTTACCATATTTGAAGGAGAGAGCACAAGCACTTTAGAGTGGTTAGCAATAGTAGAGTACACAGAGTCCTAAAGCCAACATTCACGAATTCAGCAGGGAGAAGGCAAAAAGTGTGGGGAATACCACTCAAAGGTGTCAGGTCTAACACCATAGCATTAAGAATGAATAATGAGGTGTTTGTGCAAAGGTACATAATAAATCAAATAACGTTTCTGAACACAAGGACATACTACTTGCAAAAAGAAGTGGATTTTTTTCTGATCATAACCAGGGCGCCCGGTTTTCCGTTTAAATGGATATTTACATATAAATACAGACGGAAAACTATTTATATTTAGAAGTGGGAAAATACTAGCAAATTTTGCAGCGCTGCAGTGCTCCAGCCGAGTTGACTCGACACACCCCTCACCTGCAGGGCCTTACAGCTTGTGATTTCCTGGAAAATCCTTCCAATTAGGGTCTTTTTTGACCTGCTGCCGTGCCCCTGAGCCAGGTATCACTGTGTGGGCGTGTCAACAGCTATCCGGCCCCACCCTCATAACTTTTGCCCTTTATGTTTGGGGGTCACCCTCCTACTTCCTCCTTTTTTTACCTGCACTGTGACCACCCTGATTGCAGAAAGCCTCCCTGTCTCTATTTTTGTTGCTGCCCCAGCCCTTCTCAAGCCATCTCCGGGGCTCCGCCACTCAAGTGAGCTCTGCACCAGCCTGCCGTCATTTCAAGGCAAAGGTAAGAGTATTTTCCCGACGTATGTACTCTCGGGGGGACAGATTGATGGCGGCTTCACAGTCTACTTGCAGGGGCTGGAGTGTTTGCCGAGTTTGTGGTGGGGTTGTTCTTGCAGTGCAGTACACTGTGTACACTGTGTACGTGTCTCTTAATCTCCCCGTGCCTACCAAAAATGAATGTGTCCTTGTGTTACGTAATTGGTGCACATGCTTGTTTATTTACTTGTGTAGTGAAGAAGAGGGTTACACGCCGATCTCAAGCACCCTGATCGCATTCTATGTTTCTTGAGTAGAGAGGTGGTGAATCTTCTGAAAAGGAGTTTTAAAATATTTAAATTGATGTAGATAAGTTAAGAATCTTGGTTTGTATCGCTTTCAATGTGGACGCGCTCTTTAAGGCTTTCAGTGGAGTGTTCATCCCACTAGAGGTCAGTCTAGATTCATTTTGGTCACACATTAAATGTTCTCATTATTTTGGATGAAGGGGGGTCAGTCATACTGACAGATTTATGTGGTCTCAATTGGATTCTGAGTTGTGTGAACACTTTGATTTGAAATTTCCTAATGCACAAGTTGACTACGAGTGGATCGCCAACTATAGTGTTTACCACGACCCTCAGAAGTGATTCAGAATGTAGAGATTTCACAACATTATCAATCCAGACAAGTAAACTCCATGCATGTTTTGTAAAGTTGTGCTGGGATGAGAAGTGTGGTAAGAGAGCTGACAAACTTCACTATAGTCATGAGGATATGGATTGACGCTAATAGAGGTTTGAAGAGCAAAAAGAGTCTCAATGTCCTCAAAGTCTCTTGAAATGCACATGTGCTTGTACTACAATGGCAAAGTATTCAGATGAATGTATTGTGTTGACCAATAACAACAGAGAGCATGTGTGCATTGTCTATTTAAATAAATGTGGAAAAATACTAGCTGCAGAGTCGTCTTTTGATTGCGGAAAAAATAAATGTGGATAAATACAGATAAAATGCCTAAAAAATAAATATAGATAAACAGAAATGGCAAAAAAACAAATACCATAAAACCGGGAGCCCAAATTATAACCAAAATGATCTAACAGTAAAAGAGATTCAAAATCAGAAAAATTATAATTTTTTTTAGTTTATAGATCAACACATGCCAGTGCAGGGGACACGCATGAAACGTTGTCCGTTCTATATATGTTAAGGTTTCAACTAATATTTTATAATGTGTTTTGATCTCGAGGCAAACTTTTCACAGTGATCATTTAGGTGTGTGGGTGTTTGCTTTAATGATGTCTAAACACTCCTTTGCGTTAGAGGTAGCAGCAGGAATCAATTATCTTAACAGGCATCTGTTTTTTTCGTAGAGATACAGAGCTAATTAACCCCAGACAATGGAAAACAGCCAATCTGAACACAAGTTACTGTGCATAAAAATATAATTTCCTAACGCCCAATTAGTATCTTGAAAGTAAAAGCATTTCCTTTTAGATATTGGAAGATAGTTGGAATTATTCCTCTGTATGATAGAAAGGATTGTTTGGTGTGATCTTATCAGCATATTGTGTTCTAACCTTTTTTCACTAAAATAATTCATTAGGCACCATGAAAATACATTTTTCTATCAAACCTGAAACCTATGATATTCCAGAACAATTAAATGCAGACAAAATCTTTGAGCAAGGATTAGATGCAAATTAGCTATGATACTGGATGCGTTCATTTGCTATATGAAGAACTTTTAGTAGTAACTACAGGCCCTATTGTTTGAGATTCAGGGGTATATTCACAAGAACGTGCGCTAAACATCTCCAAAAAATCTTAACCCAACTTCACACATCGCAGTCTATCGCGGGAAAATAACCCTGTGTTAACGTGGAATTCACAACACAGCGGTACCATGGGATAGTCTCCCAAAAACGCAGACAATGTCCGCGATACAACAACCGCGACGGTGATAAAAACCCAAACCCCAACGCAAAAAAACATGCGATGGGCCAAACCGCGATGAGGAAATCAGCGATAAGCAGCGCCAAGGCCTGCAATACACAAACGGCAGGCGGGAAAATCACTACAAAAGTAGAAAAAACACACAAACACAAAATAACCAACACCAAAGCACCATGGAGGCATCCGGAGCAGGTGCAGAGGACGAGCGGAACCCCACAAGCACCCTGGACGACCAGCCTGGGACCTCGGGGACAGGGAAGGGCAAGGACAAGAAGAAGAGGAAGACAAAGTTCAGTCCGCAGGAGAATAGGATCCTGGTCACGGAGGTGATGGAACACCATCAAGAACTGTTCGTCACCTCCAACGTGTCATTGTGCACCAAAAATGGAATATGACGATCCATCGTGGACAAGGTGAATGCCGTCGGAGAGCACAAGAGGTCAATGGACGAGGTCAAGAGGCGATGGATTGACATCAAGCGCAAAACCAAGGAGAAACTCGCAGGCAACCAGAAGGCAGCAATGCAGACTGGAGGTGGGAGCCCAGCGCCACAGCTGGAGCTGGATGACATGGAGGAGCTGGTGTCGACAGTCATCAGTGTGGAGACCGTGGCAGGAGTTGGGGGAGCGGACACTGCTCGACATGACACAACACAACAGCAACAGGGTGAGTAACCACCAGGTACTGGGGGGACGGGGGAGATGGCCACAATGGCACACATGCACAATCAAGCAGAGCACAGTGCACACCCACAATGACTCTGGATCATGGCCCTGATCTACAGACTGACACAATGTACATCGCCATGCTGCCTGAATGTGAACATGTACCATGCGGCTACATACATGTGGACACATTGTAATACAGCATCTCCCCTTCACATTGCAGGGGCACCGTCAACACCTCCTGCAGAGCAGTCCCAGCTACTCTTCACTGATGACGAGGAGGACACCCCCAGCATCGACACCCAAGCCCTCCAAGACATCATTGACATCATCCGCCAATCACCTCCAGGACCAGGGCAGCCCAGATGCATCGAGGAGACCCCACCCACTCCACAAAGCACCCAGCAGGAGGCACCCACAACCCCCGCTGTCTCCCAAGACCCCCACGAACAACACATGGCCTTCCAACGCCGTGTGTTGGAGGGCCAGAGGGAGATGGCTGAGCAGGTGCGGGTGGGGTTCGACCTCATGGCTACCAAACTTGACGCCATCCATGGGTGTCTAAGTCCCATCAGGGACCACCTCCAGTCCCTAACGGACACCCACAGGCTGCTCCATGGTCTCCAACGAGCCCTGGCTGACATCGCTGGAGTCATGACTCGGAGACAAGAACACCTGTCCGCTCAGAGTGGCTCCAGCTATCTCAGCCGTGAGCTGGCACACATGCGGAGGCTCATGGAGGACATGGTGCAGATGGAGGCGGAAAGGATGGCAGCCACTGCTGCACATCAGCAAAATGTAGCTGGGATCTACCATGCCCTGCATATCCTCATCATGGCATTGCTGCTACAAGGCGTGGCGCAGATGAATGCTGCTGCTCCTACACCATCCAATCGCCGCCCCCTGGTGTGTCAGTGCCTCACAGTGCGGCAGGCATTTCCACTCCGGCACCTGATGTGTCAATGCCACACAGTGCGGCTGACAATCCACCTCCGGCCCCTGATGTGTCAGTGGCACACAGTGCCACAGCCGGAACTGCACCACCCACAGGTGGGGCAGAGAACACATCCGAGGATGAGGACGTGGATGGGATTGAGATCAGAAGGAGGCACTAGCATTCATGTCCACCACCTGGCCTGTTGCTGCTTGGTGCCGCACATGGCCCCATGACCTTCCACTGACCCTCGATACACTCTGCTGCACTCACCTTGGACCGCGACATGGACTGCCATATCCTGTTTGGTGACCAATGACACGGCGACCAGACTGCGGACTGTACCCTTCCTCTTCCGCTGTACTTGTTATTCCCCGATGGACTCTGGCTGGCCCTCCATGGGCCCATATTGTGAAGTGGGGTTGGCATGGCCCTGTACTGCTCCAGCTGCAAAACTCCACTGGATGTGCATTAAACATTCATAAACGCACTGCTGTGTCATGTCTTACATCATTCAATTATGAATGTGTGGATGAATGTAGGGTCAGTGATTCCCCCTAACGTCAATGATGCTCATCTAGTGGGAGTCCAGTCACAGTGTGCTACATTGCCGATTGCGTTGCAGGTGCCGTAGACCCTACAACAGGGACACACACATTAGTCACTTCCTTGTCCGGACATGGACTGAACCATGCCCAGAGCCCCAGAGTCATTGTTGCAAGCCCTGCGCTGGTCCGGCGTACGCCAGGCCAGACCACTCCGCTTACGCTCCGAGGGGGGGCCACATAGCTACATGTCGCAGGTTTACATGCTAGTGGTCTGCAGGTCACTGGTCTAGTTGTCAGCATGTCAAGGCCACTCCCTGAGGGCAGTTTTGCACACACACCACACCCATCCGGCACAGGTGTCACAGGCCATGTGACCCCGCCAATATAAGGGGCCGACAACGTCACATTCCCCACTGCCGGTGGTGACTGGATGACGGACGTTCCACGATTCTCAATCATAAAGGGCCCATGAATTGTTGCGCACAGGGTTAGTGGCACCCGAAGCCTTGCGGCCGTCATGGGCCTACCACCACGTGGCGCTGACTGGGGTTGCACAGGGTTAGTGGCACCGAAATTGCTGAGCGGGTGTGCAGCCTGCGATGATGACGTGTGCACTGATGTGGTCTCTGCCATTGATGCCTCAGGACTCAGTGTCATGTGTGGGACCTGCTGGGCCGCGGTACGGGTCCGCATGATGTGGAGCATGCCATGGTGGCGGGACCGGGGCCTGGAGCTTGCACGGGCACGTGGTGTGCCCACTGGTGGACACACCGTTGGTGGCAGGTGAACAGTGGGGCCTGGGTGCGCAAGTGCGGACAGCCAGCGCTTGCCGGCGCGAGGGGGTAGGGTGTGGCAGCATGTGTGCGCAGGGACGGACAGGCATTGTTGCCGTGTGCAGTGAGATGGACTCTGCCATGATTGACTCTGGCCTCGATTACAGATTGCAGACCTGGTGGCTTGCAGTGTATACCAGCACGCGGTTGGAGACACACCGGTGGCAGCAGGTGAGCAGTGGTGCCTGGGTGCGCGGGCGGCAGTGTCCCTCCTTCTCTCTCTCTCTCTCTCTCTCTCTCTCTCTCTCTCTCTCTCCCTTCCTTTCCTTCTCTCTCCCTCTCTCTCTCTCCCTTCCTCTCCTTTCCTTTCCTTCTCTCTCTCTCTTTCTCTCCCTTCTTTTCCTTCTCTCTCTCTCTCTCTCTTCCTTTCCTTCTCTCTCCCTCTCTCTCTCCCTTCCTTTCCTTTCCTTCTCTCTCTCTCTCTCTCTCTCCTTTCCTTTCCTTCTCTCTCTCTCTCCCTTCCTTTCCTTTTCTCTCTTTCTCTCTCTGCCTTTCTTTTGTTCTCTGTTTCTCTGTATCTCGCTCCTTTGATGTGCGCATGACACACGTTCTGATTTTGCGCTTTTTTTTCCAGGCTGTGACATCAAGATTGTCCCGGACGGACCTGACAGGAGTCTTCCGCATTGGTGTTTTGTGTTGTATTTCAATAAAGTTTTTGGTTGTTACTTCAATGATGAGTGACTGTTTCTCGTTCTTCTGACCACACATGTGTGTTTCTTTTTGTCATTGTGAGACATCATGCGCTTTTTGTGGCTCTTGTGTCGTGCACGGTATGTGTTTGTGTGGGTGGGGGGGTTCCGGGGGGGCCTGGGAGTGGTGGCGGTGGGTGTTGTGGCCCTCATGGGTCTCCGAGCTGCATGATCATTGTCTCCATGCCATCTGTGGGTCTTCAGATTTGGCTCTTGGCTGGGCTCCCTTTCATGCTGCAGGTAGTCGTCCTGCTTAACACCAGCAAAAGGCAGGTGTTAATTCCCTGCTGCTACCGCGGCTTATCGCCTGTTTTTGGTTCGCATCGCAGATCTGGCAGTTCGTTGTGAAAGTGGTGTAGTGGTGTTTTCGTGTGTTTTTGCACGGGAACGCCTACTCTGCATCTCATTAAGGGTTAGTTGGTGGTGTCACCCGTGGGGGTAAAATTTGCGGCAGTTTTCGCGGGAATACTGGCAATGTCTGCAGTTTGCACCTGCTTGTGAATGGGGCGTTAAATCTATCTCCACTTTTGATGCGTTAAGGTGGCGATAACTTGGCGATAAGTCCTTGTGAATATGCCCCTCAGTGTGTAAAAATATGTTTATCACTGTGACAGTAAATTATTTTACAATATTCTGCTCACACAGGCAGCGACTATCTTGTGGAAAATATCTTTAAGCAGTAACCCTTCTTTTCTCATGGCTCGAGTTGTGTGCAAAAGAACGGCAAAAAACAGATTGGGCCAACTATAATATTCTTAATGTCATAGCTGGTCCAATCTGTTTTCTGGCAGTTTTTATAGCGGCAAACTTGCCCAAGGACATTAGAGTGTTTACCAACAGATTCAAACAATGTTATACATATTTTGATTTAGGCACAGGGAGATTAAGCGATTTGCCTGGGATCACAGTATGTTGAGCTGAAACTCCTCCCCCATGTTCCAACTCTAAGCCGGCAATTTCATGAAGAATAACATGTACTTTCCTTGTTGTTTATTCTATAACCCGATCTAAGCACTAGAGGCAACACGGTTTCTTCATGCACGACATTTTTGTGTTCATCCTGCTTTCTCTGCGTTCTGAGGAGTGTGACCACTTTTTTGTGTGACCAACTCTATCTCTATATAAGTTCAATTCTTGCTGTGTTAGTGGGACTGAGGGCAGGGAGCGTTTTTATTGTAATCTTCTTAACTGTTGAATCTTGGTCATGTTCAATGCCATTTTTCCCACTTAGACAATGAGAGCTGCCATCTAGGATTAGTGCTCTAGTTTTCAAGTCCGGCCCAGATACCTAATGCATTCTGGGTCACGGACGTGCACAGAAGGCGCAAAAAAGGCAAGCCTGTCTGTGCCCGCCCGAGTCCAGCCAGGGGCCAGAACACCTGCCATCAAATGGTGTGTTTTTTCCGCACCAGGACGTCACCAATTCAACCTGCCGATGAATACTGTCTGCGAACACTCCATTATTCCGACAATGCCCCTTTTATTTGTAAGTGGTTAAACTTGATGGAGGGACTTATAACTTATTAAACACAAAAGCACAGAGAAGGGTCAAGGCACCCAAGTCCTGCACTAGTCAATAACGTATAGTGGCAACAGGAAAAATTTGAAGCGTGGTGCAATGAACCAGAGACGTGACCCTCCTATGTCTCCAAAAATGGGGAGAAAAATCCCCAAGACAAAATTAAGCACAAATGGTTCTGCACTCAACTACATAAGTAAGTTAATAAGCGATGGATATTATCGTCCATGGTCCATCACAAAAGTGACCGAAACGGTATCTCCCAAATAAACCATTGTATGAGTCTTTCTTTTCTTTGAAAAATTATCTTTTATTCTTTATTCTTTATTCAATGGTCGTTTCTTAAAAACACAGCACACAATTGACAGCCGACGTGTTTCGTCCCGCCTGGGACTTCTTCAGGGCTTAGCATGTAAAAAACATGTTCCGCATATTCTCAATGTCGGGCTTTTAAGTAATATGATATTGATATGAAGAGTAAATGGGGTAAAGTGTCTCCCAACGTATGTAGTCGTGACATCCGGTTCCAAAAGAAAGGAATTTTAAATTATTAAACAGTGACATTAGGCAACTCAAAGTTACCAAAAACAGCCACAACTGGCAATGTGGGAAACATCCTTTACCTCGCAGTCAGAACAATGACCTGCCTTTACAACGCAGTCACTACTGTGACGTTACCATGTGTTCTTTTATCCAATAAACCATTACAATGACTTGCTTTAGGGGGCATGTTGTTGGACAGGTGTTGAATTTTAAGTTTAAAACCTTCCCTTCTGTTGCGTAGACTGGAGTATGAATAATAATTTATCCTATTCCAAAGTCCAGCGCCCCACTAAGGCAAGTCATTGTAATGACTTGCGTGGTAAAGTAACACATGGTTAAGTCACAGTCGGGGTAGTGACTGCGTTGTAAAGGCATGCGGGGTAAATGCATGTAGGGTTCCATCATACAACTGGCAGATGTATCTGCTTAATTGCAGAACATTACTGAAGCACAACTCCAAGCTGTTCACAGTTCTGGAATACAGGCAACTGGAGGCACTGTTTATTTTTGAGACATGGTTCAGAGAGGACTCCATGCCAGATGTTGCTCTGTCCCTTCCCCAGGGATAGGCAATCACAAGGTGCGACCATGAAGAGAAGAGGTGGGGGGTAGTCATAATCTTTAAGGATGAGCTGAAAGGAAAATTCACATCCATTTGTATTCCAGGGAGTGAAAGTCTGCTTTTCTCCTTGGAGTTTTCAGCTACATTCACCTTGTCTGGCCTACTAATGTCTCGCCCACCTAGACCTGCTACTCAATTAATATAAGGCCTACCTGATCAAGTGAGGTAATTCAGCCTTCAGAAGGCGAACTGTATGTTCTTGGGGAAATAAAATCTGCATTTTGATAATGAAAGTTGTGAAAGCAGAAAAAATGTACTTCAGGATTTGGCCGCTAGGCAGATGACTCAACTTGTTCAACTCCCCACCCAAAGGCTAGGTCATTTATTGGAACTTATTTTTACAAATATTATTGACATTTCCACAGACGCCTTCATTCCAATATACTGGTCAGATCATCACATATTGCCCTTCTACCTTCACAGCACTGTGAACAAATCCAATCAACCTCATCCACTCAGATGCAGTAGTTGCTGGTCAAAACCTGACACTGCCGATTTGGCAAAGCTCTTTAGCAAATTCTACCCCTACAATGGAAGGGGACATTGCAGATAGGTACAAAAAATTTGAAGGTTGGCTATGCAACTCCATGGACGTCCTGGCCCCTTTGAGACTTCAAGGGGCTGGTCGCCCTGGTGGACCTGCTCCGTGGTTCACATCTGAGCTTGTGGAACTAGCAAAAGAAGCAGAAAAGTTGGAAAGGGTTTGGGGGAAAACGTATCATGTGGGCCAAGTAAGGCATCCTACAAGAAAGCCATGAAAAAATAACATCATATAATTAGAGAAGCTAGAGTCTCTTATTTTAGCTCAAGAATTGAAAATGCACCCAACTCATCCAAAGAGTAATTTAAGCTGGTGAACAGACTCATGAAGCCGGCTAGAAGTCAGCCGGCCCCCCTCCTTTAGAAGAGCATTGCAATATGGTTTACCAACATTTTTCTTCAAAAAGTAAACAATATTCTTCTCTCCCTGTAAGGGACTTTGTTCCTAACAAGATTCCTGACACAGTAAGTCCAGGTAAGAACACATTTCTGGCATTTCCTGCAATCAGCAAAGAAGCCACTGAGGAGATCCTAAAGACAATTAAATCAGGGTCAATGCTGGACCCTGCTCCTCAGACATACTTAGGAAAGGGGGAAATATAATTATGTTCATTTTTACAGATATATTTAATTACTCCTTGGCAAGTGGGAGTGTCCCCTATGCATTGAAACATGCAGTTGTGAGACCCCAACTGAAAAAACCCTCTGCTGATCCTTTACACACAGAGAATTACAGACCAATTTCCCTCCTTCCAGGGGCCAGCAAAGCCCTGGAGAAGTATGGAAACAAGAACCTGGCCTCATTTCTAGAAGCACACGCTATTTTACATCCAACGCAAACAGGTTTCAGGCCTCGAAGAAGTACCAAAAATGCCCAACTAGCAGCTACAGAATAATTGAGAGCAATTCTTGATCAAGGTGGCTCAGTGGCTATGAGTTTTCTGAATCTGGGCACAGCTTTTCATGCCGTATTCCATCCCGTCTTAATTCAAAGGATGTAGGAGGCAGGAATCTCTGGAGCCACACCAACACTAACAGCTCTGCTCCTGGCTACCTGTGCATAAGCAAATCCAGTTTGAGGCACTCTGTCTAGTCCACCGCACTATGCACAGGAAGGGTCTGCAATGAACAGCACTTGCTGAATCCCTATATTCTGTGGAGATCACTATGCTTTGGGGATCTAAAGGTGCTGTAGTTCCCCAGAGTCAAGAGAGCAAGATGTGAGGGGTGAGGGGTGCTCCTTTGCCTTCTTAGCTCCTAACTGTGGAATGCCCTCCCAGTGTATCTTAGAATGAACCAGTCAGAACTCATCTTCAGGAAACATCTGAAGACTTTTCTTTTTTAGTCTCTCATTAGGACGTGCAATTGAGTCCTGTGGCTAATGTTGTTACTAGCTCTGGGAGGCCCTTTGGGCAGCCATGCACTCTACAAATACCACAGAATAGAATTGAATAGAATAGAATCTCAATATTGGCTTAGGCAAGCCCTTCTCTGCCTGCCTTTGCTATTGGTGACTTTAGTGTGAAATGTCTATTATTGTTAAGAGAACTAGAGTCTGTGTGGTAAATATGGCATTTTAAAGAGAGTGTCTAATAAAACTCTGTTCAGTAAATTAAATAACAATGCAGGTTAATATGCTCCCTGGCTTACATCCAGATGTATCTTAATAGATACAACAAGAATTGACAAAGCACTAAAGAATGTAACCATTAAACACCTAACTGATTACTTATGTAGAACCTGGCAGTGGCCTGCCAGCCTAGCAGGTTAGCCAAAGTTATTGCCTTTGTTCCCCTGGCATAAGGCAACCCATCTGACTATGAGATCCCCACCTCCCTATCAGGGATCTCACTGCCCTCAGAACAACCTATGGTGCAGCGGTTGCTGAGAGAGTAGATGAGTTTGCTCAGTGGATGCAAAAACAAAGTTGGAGTTTATTTTTGAAAAACAATACACAACATAATATAATTTAATCATTCTGTATTCTGTTGAGGCTGCTCCCTTACAGGCAATATCATTGCCATCAAATTACTAGTTGACAAAGAAACAAAGACAAATCTGTGCTTGCAGGTTTGCTACATTGACTACAGCACAACTTTCGGTAAAGTTAATTGCAGGAGACCGTGGGACAAACTACTCAAATGGAGAACTGGCCATAAGTTACTACATTTTTTAAAAGTACTACACCACAAAATGTGACAGAAAATATAACTGGCCAATAACAAGTCACTCTCTTCAAAGATGTCGACATTGAAAGGTTTAAAGCAGAGCTGGATGTTGGAGACCCTTCTTATTTCCCTATACATCTCAGATTTACCATTTATCTAGATTCTGCGACAGGACTTCTGCCAAAACTAGCCATGCAGTCTTTTGCCTATGTGGATGATTTAGTCATCTTCTCATTAACACCATAAGGCCTACAAGTCCAACTCTCAAAATTGAACAATTATAATCTTGAAAATAATCTAACAGTTAATCTCAGAAAAACCAAAGTGATGTATTTTGGGTAGAGCTTCCAGACAGTAGTAGTAAGCAACAGGTGGACAATGGAAAGATAAAGTCAATAAATATGGATACCTGATGCTAACCAATGAGAATAAACTCTCATGGGTTGATCACGTTTTAATCAAGAAAATTAAATGATGCAGGGGGCAGAGCTTGCCGGGCTCCAAGATGGCCGCGACTTAGTGGTGCTCCGCCGTAACTGGCTCACTATCCTACAAAATCCTTGTCAATAGCTGGCGTCCTCGTCGCCAAACCCTGAATCCCAACAGCGGAATAAAAGCGGACCCGCCAGAATTGACGGTGGGTCCGCAAATACCCTGGAACACTGACTTACGCTCCTGGGCCGCCCTGGGCGCAGCATAGCCGGCCTACCTGCTTGCGAGACATCGGGAGGCGTCTCACAAGCTTGGGTGTATGAACAACGGAACTCAGAGGAGACCAGAGGAGAGGGGCCTGTCTGCCCAGGATCGCCGCAGAAGGGCTCTGCAGACCTGCCCGCACGCTGTTCCCCTGGCGCGCAGCGGTGCACGCGGCACGGGAAGAAACGCAGCCCGGGTTGGGACTGAGATAACGCAGAGGCAGATGGAGCTGTCATAAGGTTTCTGCACATACACAGAGCTATGCACAGGAAAATGGGACCCCGGAATACAGTGGTTTGCCACCATATACCGTAGCACCCAAAAACCCCAACCCAACTAGCTTAGCATCCCATTAGCACCCAAGTACTAATGTTTGGACAACCCAGAACACGGTATCTTTATCTCAGGACTCACAGATGCAAGAACACTCTTTCGTCACTCACTCGTACTTGTCCACAAGATGCGTAGGAAGAGACACTGGATAGGTTAAAATGTTTATTCCAACTTACGTGCTCTAATGTACAGTACACGTGTCAGTACTAATAGCATAATGCATATGACTAATATAAGCAGCATGGTTACAATTCCATAGAATACAAACGGGAAAGCATCTCAGAGCTCAGTGGATAAACGTATAAATAACATTACCACCCTCCCTTGCAGTAAGATAGTTTATTATAATAATAGAAGACCTCTGGGCTTTGACTAGCGAACCCCCATACCTCAGTCTCTAGATGCAGAATTACATCAGCAGGACATCATAGCTCTTCTCACTGAAAGGGATTTCTCCAAGTGTGTTAAGCGCTAGTAAACCACAGTATTAAAAGCATACAAAATTCTTCATGGCAATTGCACCTAATGTTATGTCTGGGTGCGCGAGACTGGCCATATCAGGAAGAACCAAAATACATTGTTATGCGACCTTGTACATGTTTGTGCAGACTGAGCCCAAAAAGGTGAACAACAGAAAATGCAGACAGTGCAAAAGAACTTGGCACGAGCAAAGGGCGAGGGAAGCCCGGCTCAGTGTAACGTGCGCAAAGAAAAGCAGCATGGCAGCCAGGCCTAGGCCAACATAACAAGGCAGGTAACAATCCACAAGACACCCTCCCCTGGACAGTCCGGCGGCCAGGACAAAGGCCCATCAGAGGAAAAACAGAGCCGTTGGAGCACAGGGAGCGCCCAAACGGCGAAGGGCAGGCTAATCCATGAAAGTGAAAGTGCAGAAAAAAGCCATACCCTCCAAGAGTTCATCATTGGAATCGTCAAAAAACATAGATGCCATCCAATCCATGAGATCAAAAGAGCAGGAATGCTCCTCAGCAAAGGGAGCATCCAGAAGCAATGCGGGACAGCTTGCGTGATAATTGAAACAGCTTCGTTGTAGGAGATCCTGGGCAGCCGCCCAGATATCCCATTGCGCCAAAATCCCCAGTGCAGCCGCACGCGCCATACAGCCAGCGACGGAACAGTCCTGCTCATGGGCCTCTAAGGGACCCATCAACTGAACAAAATCCGGAACAGACAATGACGAATTGGAGAGGCAATAATCCAAAGTCCAGGTGAAAGGACAGCGGATACAAGTCATCACAGGTTGCACGCAAGTGAAATACGCAAAGCGGAATGAAAGAGTATATGACACACTCAGTGTCGCCAATGGCAGTACACCAAAACCAGCCAAAAGGCGCTCACGGAGCAGCTGGAGGCGTTCTGGATCGAGCAGGTCCCATCGGGGAGCAGCCATTGCGTAGAAAGCAAATTAAGAGCAAGACACCAGCCGCTAAAGCGAGGATCAATGGGAAACCGCCAAAGACGCTGGAAAAAATAGAATGTATAAATGCAGGGATGACACCAAAAATAGTTTGGAAGGAGGACACCAAGCCCGACCCCACGACCTTAAAAAAGTGTACTAGGCCTTCAGTGTTAGATGCGTTAAAAATACGATGTATTAACTCCCCAAAATGTTGGGGGAGATTAGTGTTTAAAAGGGCCTGTATTTCACTGTGGGTACTCGCCACCTGGAGAATGAATGTCTCCCGGGCGGACGTGAGCATAACTTCCTCGTTTAATAATAGTGCCTTTATTCTGCTCAGTCTATTGAAATCTGCTTCCATGGTAGGGATGGAAGGCCAAATAGAGATATCAACCTTGCCATGAGGGGGAGGAAAAAGCACATTTTTGCAGCAGACAACCCTGTGCGAAACTGTTACAATGTAAGGAATGCCAGCCTGCAGGCCACAACAGTTTTCGTTATTTAAAAGTAAATAACTACCATTGGAAAGGAGAGTGAAAGTAGGTGAAATAACAGGAGCAGGAATACCTTTCAGCACACAAGCAAGATTAGGAGAGGAAACGCTACATGAGCCATGCAATTTAATGTGTTTACAAATAAGCGAATGACCTATAGTCGAGTCGCAGTACTCCCCCGTGAGAAAGACCTCCTTGCCGTCCCGAAGGCATTTATACATGAAAGGCAAGGACCAGAGTTCATGCAGGAAAGCACTGCCCAAGGGCCGGTAACGACCCACAGGAAAATGTTTCATGCACGAGTCAAATTCAAACAAGGAAAATGGTAAAGCTATAACCCCATGGACTAGCCATACAGCAGAATCGAGTTCTGCAACAGAGAACGGCAAAGGATCCACCTTTTCGATATGTAATAGAGTGTAAGTTGCATCTTTCATGGACATAAATTGCTGTTTGTCAGTTAAGTTAAAAGGTAGAAATAAGGCAGAGGTGTTCAAAAAATGCCAAGGCACTTTACCTAACTTGAGCGTTTGTAAAGTCCATGCAAACTGCATAACTGAGCGCAATTGATTCTGACCATGATATAACACAGAAACATCATCTTGTACAATATCGACAACAGAGGACACAATATTCTCCAAAGTATAAATGCGAGAAGACAGGGTATTAATACTATTGTCTACAACAGCAAGCACCTTTTCCAAATTTGCTTGATCTATTTCCCGAAGACGGGAAGCAGCTTCCATTTGTGATAGCTTCCAGAGTTCATTATACATTTCATAAATGAATCTCTTAGGTCGGGGACCACGAGGTCCCAAAACAAAGTCGGACAGATCAATATTGCCTGAAAGGAGGGACAGATGTTGTTTAACAGAATCAAGGGACGAATGTTGCAGCCATTGTTTGCATAATTTACCAACAGAATATGTAGTGACAGTACGAGAAGTAATAAATCTCGGATCAGGCCTATCCTGTGTGTATCTAGTACCTGAGTCGTGAAAACGCATTTGACATGCATTAGATGATATAGGCCATACCAACCAGGGTGACTGATCCAGTCCGGAAACATTAAATGAATTATTCTGTAATAGAGCCTGTAAGGTCGTCAGGGACAGGTTAAAACGTGAGCTATCATTGGGAAAACTCGAAAGGGATGGAATTGAGGGCGAGTTTAATTGTTTAGTGGTAGCTAAGCCCCAACATGTAGTTTGATAGATGGAAGCATTTAGGAACATAATTTGAGTAGGGATGAGACAAGCACGATGCAACGCCTCAGTTCCTTGTACCTGCCATGGCTTGGAGCCCCAAATAGATTTCAAATCCACTGTACTCTCCCAGTACTCATAACCACCCACAGCTAGGGCACTCAAAAAGGAACCCGAATATAGCAATTTTGTGTGTGTTAACATAATTTTCTGAGTTGATGTTGTATTAAGTCTAAAATAATAGGATGCAGGGTTCGACCGATTAAAATCAGTAAAATAGGTAAACTTATTTCGAAGAGCCTGTGAGCTACCTGGCAAGGGGTTTGGACAATGTTCCCATTGGGTGTAGTTAACAGAACTACGCAGGGCACTTGGCTTATGGAGAAAATGATTACCCCAATGTTGGTAACAATACAAATCAGCATAATTCGCAGAATTCATATATAAATCCTCAGCATTAAAAGATGCATAATATTTTAAATCGGCAAACAATGCTTCAACGGCATGCACATCCCAACCATCAGAATGAATATTATTTTGTACTACATCACCCATTGAAACACGAAGGACATTAGGTACATTGATGATTTCCGTCGGACCATGGATTTGATAGTTCACCGCATCCCATACGATGCCATCAGCAACTGGAAAAGCTGAAATGTTCACAAATGTGTGGTCACGCTTCATGATGTGAGACGAGGAATGAGGAGCCAGAGTTCCAGAAACATAGTCTACAGCAGAGCGTTCAGGTAAATAGTGACCATTGATTAGTAGAAAAAACACGGTGACAAAGCCAATGGACATGAACAGAAAAAGCAAGAAAAGTACCAACCAGAGGTATGTCCAGGGTGGAATCAAAAAATTGTCTCTAAACCAGGATACAAAAATACTGAACTTGGATGGGACTTTTGAAGAGGTGGAATCCGAATCAAAGGAATAACGAGTCTGACTTAATGGCATTATTGGTTGATGCGCCACCGATTCAGATGCATGATAAATATACTCGTCCTCGTCGATGTTGGTGGAGAGTTGGGGATCAATTATAGTTTCAGGCAAAGTAGAGGATTCAGGCAAATCAACCATCTCAATTACAGCATCAGCGATCGTTCGCGCAGATGGACTATGAACATATGTCCGATAAATGGCAGGACAAGAGACCGCTGGTGTGACACTATTCAGGATCGGCCAGGCGCTGTAGCTTGACATTTTCAACTGAGATGTATCTGTTTTCTTTGCGACCAGGAAGCGGTGGTAAAATGACTGTACGTGTTCCCTTCAAGCCCAGAACTGGAACCGGTGCACGAAAAGAGGGGCCAAATTCCTTTTTGTTTTCAACCTTCTCTCGAACCAGTTCTCCAACCTTTGGAAGCCAGCCGGTTACCGGAATCTGCAACGCAGGATCTGTGGCTGAAGGCAAATGTGTAGTTGCAAGTTTGTCTCGGGCTTCTTGTAAGTCCTGTAACATAGCAGAATGGTTATCTACATCAAACTTGGCGGATTGCGCCGCGATGTCTGGACCCTCAAGGTCAGGCACAAACATTCTTATGCCAAAGAGCATTTCGTATGGGGTCCGCCCACCCAGAGGTCTTCTAGGGAGATTATTAAGTGCACGCTGAACAGTATACAAATGGGCCAGCCAGTTCCTGCCAGTACCTATAACCCTAGCTGTTAAGGATTGCTTTAAGTCACGGTTCATTCGTTCAACGATAGAGTTGCCCTCAGGCCTATACGGAGACGAAAATTTCACCCGCACCCCAAGCGAAGCCATTGCATCCTTGTAAGCCCTAGAGGCAAACGCTGGACCTTGGTCCGAATGGAAGGTGCCGCATGCGAAAATTCCCACAAAGACACGCAAATCCCTGATTACATTTCGGGCGTCAGCACTCCGTTGTGGCCAGACCCAGAGAAACCGTGTGCACGAGTCCACTGCCACTAAGATGTATTTATAGGCAGTGTCTGATGAGAATGGACCGCAGTGATCCAAGTAAACACACCCAAAGGGTCTGTTAGCAATGCAGAGCGGTGTTTGTGGTGGACGTGTTACCGTGGAAGGCTTAATCTGTTGACAAACGTCGCAAGAAAGCACAAAAGCACGGGTGTCTTTATATAACCCACGCCACCAATAACGCTGCTGCAAGATGGAAACCGTAGCTGACACACCTGCATGAGCAGAAGCCATGCCTTCGTGTGCAGCTGATATCAAGGCACTCCTGCGGTCCGCGTTGGGGATCAGCCGATCTCCAACGTCAGGTATAGTTACATAAGGAACCTGATCGGGACTTAATGTGTAAGAATACTTGGAAGGGAAACCTGTAGGGTAATTATTACCTTCCTTGGTTGCAGCAATAGCTGCTAATATAACAGGGTCTATTTTAGACATGGACCTGGTAACCGCTGCTACTGAACACGTGACCACTGCTGAACGGGCAGCCTCATCTGCCAGATCGTTACCAATAGCGTGTGCGCCCACCCGCTGATGGCCTAAGGTGTGAACCACCTGTGTGAGGGGCAGACGTTGTTGCAATTCTGCCACTCGAACCCAAAGCATTTTATGCTTAATTGTGCTCCCTTTTGCGTCCTTGTAGTCGTTTTTCGACCAGAAAAACAGATTGTCATTGTATGATTGTACACAGTAAAAAGAATCACATACAATAAGAGTGGTCTCATCCTGAGAAGCGAACTCAAGTGCAAGTAGCAATGCATGCAGCTCGGCCAATTGTGCGGTACTATCTCCAAGTGTGCGAGTATGCACTGCAGAGGATTTGAACTTTCCATCTACAAAGGAACCCGCAACAATAGCACATGCAGCTGAATAAGCGTGCTTGGACCCAGTGGCCGGTTGCGCCGAACCATCGGTGTAGATTACACATTTGTAATCCTCAAGCTGTAATAAAAACAAAGGAGGAGGATGAACAAATTCATACTGTAAGAACTCCTGAGTCTGAAGAGAAGAATCGAAAATAAAGGTGACGTCTGATGACGTCAAGGATGTAGCCCATTGTATCCAACGGGGATGCATTGCTTTTGAGTTCGGTACACTTGCCTTCGTTACTGCCTCTAGGGCAGGACAGGGTGTTACCACCAGAATTCGCTTTCCCTGTGCCAGTGCTCGTTCTTTTAGAATCGCCATTTGCACTGCAGTTAGAACTTTTTCGACAGATGTAAAGCGCAATTCAGCGGAAGTGTACAGATGTGACTTGTATGCGATGGGTACTGTATCACCTTCATTAAAGGTTAAATATGTGAATCCCACCGCCCCCGGAATTATTCTAATCACCAGGTTTGTGTGGTTATCACGAGTCAAAAGATATTTAGACTCTAAAAGGTCTGTCTGCAAAGACTGCAGAATTGAGGTATGCTCAGGCAGCCAGCAAGACCTTGAATAAGTAGGTTGTATCAAAGCATACAAAGGCTTGATACGCTGGGCATATTCGGGAATGTAAGTACGCCCGAAATTCAAGAAACCCAGCAAAGACTGAAGTTTCTTCAGAGTATTTGGGGGGCACAAATGTGCACATTTTTCCAAGAAATGGGGGGCTAAGCCCTTACCTTCGTTATTGAGCTCATAACCCAAGAACAGAACGGTGAATTCAGCAATGTGTGATTTAGCAAAGTTAAATTTGTAACCCTGCTCCGCAAATTCAAGAATAATGCGGTCCACACGAGACAGATGCTGAAATAATTCGTCGTCCGTCAGATAGATGTCATCTACGTACGAACATGCGTCTTGATCAATGTCATTTAACAAAGAAACAACACGGGCGGCGAATATACCCGGACTATTTTTATAGCCCATGGGTAATCGCCGGAACTGGAATAATTTACCACCGGAAGTGAATGCGGTCCATTGACCACTCTCCGGGGCTAGGTTGTGCGTGTAGAAACCGTTTGAAAGGTCAAGTGTCGTTTTGTATTTTTTACGAACAAGACTGTCTACAAGCGCAGAACTGTGTGTATTTTGCACCGCAAAGTTCCGACAATGAGTATTTAAATGCCGGTAATCCAAAACTAAGCGGTACGATCCATCGGGTTTAGAAACCACGAAAAGGGGATTGTTCATAGGTGATACGCATGGTTCAATTACTCCCTGATATTCCAACTGTGTCAGAATTTCGGAGACGGGGCCTTTTGCCTGCCGTTTGATGGGATATTGGGGTTGTGGCTGCGGTAGTGACCGCAAAGGTATTGCATGAGGAGGTGATTCTTCATCCCATCCCACATGGTTGCGGTATAACGCTGGTGCCAGGTACACAGCCCACTCAGCTGCAAGTGCTTCAGCTTTGTCTTTTGGGACATGCCGTGAGAAGCTTGGAAGGATTACCTCCTCTCCTTTATGTGCAGCTAAAACGAATGGGGGTGGCCAATCCACCTCCGCTAACAAAATGTCATATGAAGAGGTTAGATTTTCCCAAAAAATCCCTTTTATTTCACGCGGTATGTCACCTTCAATTTGTATGACTATATTATATAGTCTGTCAGGGGGTGCCACTCTCGTGTCAGCTGTCTCTACAGTAACGAATGTTTCAGTTGCTGTCGCCTCCATATGAGGACGTAGCGCCTCCCGCACTATGGTAACTTCCGCGGCGCTGTCTAGGAGGGTCACTGCCCACGTCCAATTCTGGAGTCTCGTTCTCACGGTCTGAGGCATATTTCGCTGTGACAGCGGCAACTTTTTTCTTCTGAAATTGCGGTCGAGGAAGATGAAAGTCTTCTGCTTTCCCTCTGACTTGTTGTCGAGGTTGGTCTCGCTCCTGGGGAGCCTCTCGGCCCCTTCCTCTATCTTGCCGTCCTCCTCCACCAGCCTGTGACGACGTCTGGGCCTGTGAAGAACGAGGAGAACGCGTATCAGAGCTCTGAAACCTTTCTGGTGATTTAATCCTTGACCTATCACGTAAATCATAAGTACGTTCAGAAGAAATCGAAACTGGGGAAGCGCCTCTCGACCCCGGCTTCTTTTGTTGCTTACCCTGTTTTTTCTGTCTCCAACTCTTTTTAGTGAAGACCGGTCTATCATCTTTCTCAGATGCACTTTTTGTTTGTGTAACTTGTGTTTGCGATTGAGTTTGCATTTTTACAAAAGGCTTGTTGCCCAGGCTATTTCTTCCAATTGTTTTATAAGCCCGGGCAATAATTTTCGGTAATTCGCGAGGCCTGTCCAACTCTGGGACCAAAGCCAAAGCATTCGCTACTTGAAAGTTCATAGCATCGCCCTTGACATTTCCAAGGATCAGCTCAGCTACTACATCAAACACTCCCACTAGTCTCATCCCTAATTCCACAGCCGCTTCAGGGCCATGTTCATCCTGTACTTTTTTAATTACAGAGGGTAGAACCGTCATGGAAGGAGTTCCAAAACATTTTGAATAAACTGCTGCGAATACCTTACCCCAGTTTTCACATGATGTCAAATCGGGGATTATGTCTTTTGGCAAACTTATCGTGAGGATGCGGTGTTTATCTACTGGGGATGTATGGGGAAACACTGCTTCTATCTGATCGAACTTTTCTGCAAGCCAGTAAGGATAGTCTTCCTTATTTTGTGGACGTTTGCCCATCACAGAATTTACCATGACAGGACTTATGGTCACTCCAGCGGCTATAGCTGGTTGGCCTGCGACTACAGGAGCAGCTCCATGGAGGCTACCTGTAACGTATGTCACTAAGGCTCGATGCACTCGCACCAATTCGGTATGCATAGTGCGCAGTTCCGCAAGCGGTAATGCCAGATAATTCGGATGCGGGGTATACCCGGCCAATACAGGCCAAGTGGCCCCCTGAATTGATAAGGGGCCTAAACGAACTGCAGTAGTTGGTTGTGGTAGGGCGCCATTAAACCAAACACGGTGCTGCCAAGCCGTGAGAGGTACTTCAAGATTGGTATAGGGTCGATAGTCAGCAGGTATAGCGGTGGGTTTATATTCATGAAACAGATTATCATCTGCCTCCACCGCTTCAAAAGTGATCCAAGTGTAAAACACCTCAAAGTGGTAAGCCGGATCGGCTTGAACCACAAAGACCAAATCGATCCCTGTATCAGGCACTCCATACACCCGTAAGTGGTCTCGGAGTGCTCCTCGACTATGTGCAGCAATCGCCACACCAGCCATGACTAAACAATAATATCCGACAACCTAACAGGGAGCACAAAAATGGGTCTATTATCTAACCTTTTTTAATAATATCAAGCTTGAAAGAACCTATAAAACATTCAATATAGGAGGTATCACCGTCACATACGCCTCCGGAAGCGTACGCGAGGGGTTTGTGGACAAGCACAAGTACTACTCAAGCGTCTCGCAGATAAGCTGCCCCACGGTGGTCGCGCCATGTCATAAGGTTTCTGCACATACACAGAGCTATGCACAGGAAAATGGGACCCCGGAATACAGTGGTTTGCCACCATATACCGTAGCACCCAAAAACCCCAACCCAACTAGCTTAGCATCCCATTAGCACCCAAGTACTAATGTTTGGACAACCCAGAACACGGTATCTTTATCTCAGGACTCACAGATGCAAGAACACTCTTTCGTCACTCACTCGTACTTGTCCACAAGATGCGTAGGAAGAGACACTGGATAGGTTAAAATGTTTATTCCAACTTACGTGCTCTAATGTACAGTACACGTGTCAGTACTAATAGCATAATGCATATGACTAATATAAGCAGCATGGTTACAATTCCATAGAATACAAACGGGGAAAGCATCTCAGAGCTCAGTGGATAAACGTATAAATAACATTACCACCCTCCCCTTGCAGTAAGATAGTTTATTATAATAATAGAAGACCTCTGGGCTTTGACTAGCGAACCCCCATACCTCAGTCTCTAGATGCAGAATTACATCAGCAGGACATCATAGCTCTTCTCACTGAAAGGGATTTCTCCAAGTGTGTTAAGCGCTAGTAAACCACAGTATTAAAAGCATACAAAATTCTTCATGGCAATTGCACCTAATGTTATGTCTGGGTGCGCGAGACTGGCCATATCAGGAAGAACCAAAATACATTGTTATGCGACCTTGTACATGTTTGTGCAGACTGAGCCCAAAAAGGTGAACAACAGAAAATGCAGACAGTGCAAAAGAACTTGGCACGAGCAAAGGGCGAGGGAAGCCCGGCTCAGTGTAACGTGCGCAAAGAAAAGCAGCATGGCAGCCAGGCCTAGGCCAACATAACAAGGCAGGTAACAATCCACAAGACAGAGCGGCTCGGGCACAGATAACGAGGACGGCACCGGTCGCTCGGATCCCTGGAATGATGAGACTCCAGAGACGGTGAGATCCGCTCACACCTCAGACACTGCGAGCGGAGCCTTGTATCGGAGTCGGGGAGAAGACAACTCGGAAGCCAGGATAGAGAGGAGACCCTGCGCGGTCCGGGGAGCATGGCAGGCTACCTGGAAGAGAAGCGGCAGCCCACAATTTGACCCTCAGGCCCCAGGTCAGTGGGCAGCTGGGATGGCCAATCAGCCACACTTAGAATGCAGGCCGCAGAGGCTCAGGACGGCCCCACGGTGAACCGGCAGGTCGAGGCAGGAGGAAATAAAGAAGGTGCGGCCCGAGACCTGGGACTAGGCCTGGCCTAGGCCTGAACGAGGAGTGAGAGGTGCTCCTGCACATACAATGGTGACACCGGGTGTCGTGATGCCCGCCGGAGGGAAATAAACTGACCAAGGTGAGAGCACCTGTCTCCTTGACCCCACTTGCGCACCACAGCCTAGCAGCAGCCACAGCTATTGGGGGAGCATTGGAGCCGGGAGTGGGCCGGGGAAGAGACACTGTGCAATACTGAGAGCTTGATCGGCCTATGGGAATCATGGCAGGACATAATTGAAAAAAAAGCCCCACAATAGCGGACAGTGCAAGTTACCTACCTGCCATGATGAGGGCCCCGGCAGCACCAGAGGGAAGGTATCCCACACCTCACTTACCTGCCGAGACACAAAATGACGAACATGGCGCAGCCAAGTGTCTAGCAGCCCCGGGGTGACTGCACCAGTATGAGGGACTCTAAGTGCATTACGCTGGTCGCACAGTCAAAACAGGTGGGCACCTCAGGAGAGTCAGATTCGCGGGAACCTGGAGAGACCCACAGCGATCCCACAAAATGGGAAAACCTGAGAAGTCGCAGACAAAATTACCATTTGAGCCATGGAAGTCACAAAGGCAGCAGGAGCTAGACAAAAATCCTTTGAAGTCAGGCTCTGAAGCAGGCGACGCTACTTCCGATCCCGACATTAAACAAATTTTGGCCGTCATACAACGCAGTCTAAACAAAATTGCCGGCAAGATAGATGCCTTAACATTCCGAATGGACAGGATGTCCAAAAGATTAGACAAGCAAGCGAAAAGGCTTGATACTGTTGAAAAGCGTGTATCAGAGGCGGAAGACACCATAGATACAACATTAAGATCCCAGGCAGCCATAGAAAAACAACTGCAGATCGTTCAGGCCAGGGCGGAAGACTTGGAGGCCCGCACTCGGCGTAACAATCTGGTAGTTGGGATTGCAGATCCCACGAACATTCCTAACATGGAGCTGTTTGTAGAACACCTACTCACCACGCTGTTGGGATCATATAGCTTTTCTGCAATGTTTGTGGTTGAAAGAGCTTGCCGAACACGAGTCTGCTCCAGGCTAGGGCAGATCCAACAGATTGTGGGTGCATAAGAGATAAGATCCCAACACCAGGTTTAGCAACAATCAATGAACAGGCTACCAATCCAGATACAGGTACCAGCTCTGTGCAAGATCTGCACAGAGCGACAGCAAAGCCGGACATTATGGGTTCTGGGGGTTGCAGAGCATGCCATTAGTTCCTGTCTGCCATTGCTGCAAAATTTCCTATTGTACACAAATAGGTTGCGGGCGAATTACTGGGCTCATTTAGTGAGGACACACATGATAGACTGAAAGACATGTAATCCAATAGTACCAGCAGGTTGGTTCAAATTTGGTCCGGAGCTGGGTGACATCTGCCCCGCAGTGTGAGCCACAAGAGGGTTTTTTTTTATTGGAGTTGAAACAGGTTTTGATTGGTTTCTTTTGATAGTCTCAGGGGGGAATAGGGGGGGGCTTCCTTTATGCACAGGTGGGGATCGCATAGCGTGGGGGGGGAAACTGTTGGGTAAGTGAGGCATACGCTCTACTTGTAGAATTTCGCAAAGCATACATGACAATGTTGTGACCAATGTTGATGACCACAGCGTAGGAAGGGGTGTAGCGTACAGAATAGCAACCATTCCAGCTGCACATGGGTAGTACAGTCCACCATTAGGGGGCTCAATGATCACAGGAAGATTTGGAAGGTGGTCTCATACTTGAAGTTTCATAAGATTGACGTGGCACCGTTACAGGAATCTGACCTGCCACCACAGAGTAGCATGTTGGCGCATAAATTGCTCCAAGGAAGGGTCAGTGCAGCAGGCTTTACGTTACATGGCAGGTGAGTCCTAACATGGGTCAATCCATTGTCAGGGAATACTGTGCAGACAATTGAAATAGATCCCAACGGCAGGTATGTTATTGTGAGATGCCAGAAAGAAGGACTGGATGTTAAGGTTGTTAACGTGTATGGGCCCAATTACGACGACCCACAATCTAACAATAACCTTGGTAGTAGCCTGCTCCACGATAGGGATACCTCAATAATAATAGGAGGGGATTTTAATTGTATCCTGGATCCTCATAAGGATCGCTCCAAGGGACCACCTTGCTGCCGCTCGGCAGCGGCCGGGGCTATCCTAGACTTCATGGAGGGCTTAGAACTGGCAGGTATCAAGAGGCACTTTTTTCCTGATATTGCGGGATTCACTCACTACTCTGCACCACACAACACCCACACAAGAATTAACTACTGGCTTGTGTCCAAAGGCCTGGTCGGCCAAATCACGAAATGCACCCTCCATCCATGCACTTTTTCTGACCATTCCCCTATACAACTTGATCTAAAGTGCCCCACCAGACAGACACCGACATTCCTTTGGAGATTCCCGCCCTACTTCCTTATGGACCCAGATTTTCCGGCAGAAATTTCTACAGACATTGAGACATATTTAGAAAAAAATATGGGGTCAGTCGATAGTTTTGCCACCATCTGGGAGGCTTTCAAGGTCTACATTCGAGGTATGGTAATTGCTAAACACTCTGGAGTGCTTAGATCACTGAGGTACCGACTGTCCAAACTAGAGAAGGACATTTCAACACTTCAGCAAACGTTTCAGAGGATAGGTGATGCTAATATATTGGGCGACATTAAGGTAGTGCTTGAGGAATTCCAAGACACAGCAGACAGAGAGGTCAAGCACCTGGGCAAATACTCCACGGCCAGGGTTTATGGCAAGGGGGTCTGACCAGGAGCCACGCTGGCTGCACTGATGCATCCCAAACATGAAGTAGACATAATTTCGGAGTTACTCGACAAGGAGGGCCTGCCACTACACAGTAGCCAGGACATAGCGAGTAGATTCCACAGGTATCACTCACAATTATACACCTCCCAGACTTCCCCTGAAGATGAGACTATCCGTGACTATCTGGAGCAAATACAAATGACATGGTTATCGAACACACATAGGGAGTACCTCGTGTCCCCTCTCACTCCGGGAGAGATTAAGGCAACTATCAAATCAATGCTAGCTGGCAGCGCCCTGGGCATGGATGGGCTCACAGTCTCCTTTTACAAGGTCTTCCAGGACCAACTTGTCCCACACCTCATGTCCTTGTACGAACACATGGCCCAAGCTGAAATTATGCTGCCCTCCATGAGAGAAGCATTGATAATTATGCTATTGAAACCGGGATAGCCACCCTGGGCCTGCTCCTCGTATAGACCTCTTTCTTTGATTAATGTCGACACCAAGATATATGCAAAAATACTAGCTAACCGATTGGCTCCACTGGGGCCACTGGTGGTGCGCCCGGAACAGGCGGGGTTTGTGCCAGGGTGCAGTCTCACCTTAAATCTGCGTACCATATTCAGCACAATCCAAAGGCTGGATCCTGAGGTCAAAGCAGCAGCAGTATTTTTAGACGCAGAGAAGGCATTTGACTCTGTAGAGTGGGCCTTCATGAAGGTCGTTCTGCAAAGAATCGAGTGGGAGAGGTTTTCCTTAAATTAGTAATGACTCTTTGTGCTCAACCCACAGCTCGGGTCAGACTTGGAAGGGAGGTTACGGCCTTATAGCCATTTCTAGAGGGACCTGATAGGGTTGCCCCCTGTCCCCACTACTCTATGCCCTAGTGGCTGAGCCACTCGCCTGTGCGCTGCGAGAATATCATAAGCACAGTGGACTGAGATTCCCGGGATATCGCTTAATAATCTCTGCTTATGCGTACAACACCCTGCTGTATGTCCGTGACCCAGAAAACAATCTCAACCCAGTGCTAGCAGAGGTGGTTCAATTCAGGAGTCTGTCTGGACTTTGGATCAATTGGACCAAGTCACTAGTGTTCCCACTAACCCCAGTGACAGCCCCAGCGACAATTAACTTTCCCATGCAATGGACCTAAGATCCGATTCGATACCTTGGTCAGATTCACACCGACCTAACAGTTGTGATAGCAGAGAACTATGGGAGGGCCATTTCTAAACTAGAGGACGATATCAGCAGGTGGATTAAACTACCCCTCTCCCTGATGGGCGCATCTCCTTAATGAAGATGGTGATCCTACCTCGGTTCCTCTTCTTTTTCCTTAACGTTCCAGTATTATTGCCACACTCTGTATTTGAGACCCTTGGCAAATTGATGACCAAACTAGCATGGGTCGGGAAGCAGCTAAGGGTTAGGTGGGATATATTGACACTCCCGTATGCAGCAGGTGGACTGGGGCGCCAGACTTAGAATTCTATTACAGGGTGGCACAGGCCTCGCATGCATACAGCTGGCTACATGGTCCCCATGACTTGCCACATTTGTTTCTAGAATGGGACGAGGCGGACCCCCTGACTCTCCCACAGTTCCTCTTTACCCCCCCAGTCCAAAGACACGGGGTCTTGGACTCCCTAAATTCCACAGTATACGCATGGGGCAGACTACTAGACTCACAGGCGGGCTCGCTCATGTACTCCCCGCTCATGCTTTTGGAATGGTGCACCTGGCTCTCGACGTGCAAGGAACATGCCGTTCTCCTGGCAATGAAGCACATAGGTATAGTCACATTGGGAGTCTTTTATCAGGACAGGGCAGTACACAGCTGGGAGGACAACACTGAGTGAATACAAGTATTCTCAAGACTGGATAAATTCCAATATCTCAGGGTCCGACATGCATGGCAGGAGCTGCTGGGAGAGGATATGCAGGAACCCGCAGAGTTCCCAGCGCTTTCTTATATTATAAAAGCTAGTTCGCCAGTGAAACTCATCACAGTACTATACTCCCTGGCTCAGAATCCGAGGAAAATGCAGCCACATAAGGTAGGAGGGAGTGGCAAAGAGACCTTGACACAGTAATTGATGATAGGTGCTGGACTTACTGCTGCGAGACCACGAAGCTGGTATCCCTGAACGGCAGGCATCGCCTGATTCATTTCAAATATATTAATAGGATGTATTACACCACCCGTAGGTTGGCGCGATATGGGTTGAGGTATACGGCAACGTGAGACACGTTTTTTCACGTGGCATGGTCCTGCCCCAAGATTTTGTTATTTTGGGAGAAGGTATTCTCGGCACTGTGTGAGGTTATCGGATAGCAACTAACACCTAGCCCATTGGTTGCGCTTTTGGGGTATGATAGGGAAATACAGGCTGACTGCAGAAAACTGGTAGCTATGGGTCTGTTACTGGCCAAAAGTAGGGTCGCAATGCGCTGGGCAAAAGGTCCCACACCACTCATTAAAGTTTGGAACATAGA
The DNA here is from genome assembly GCA_963921515.1 of Calotriton arnoldi. Lineage (NCBI taxonomy): Eukaryota > Metazoa > Chordata > Amphibia > Caudata > Salamandridae > Calotriton > Calotriton arnoldi. Next base: position 74,155 of record CAWUFW010009256.1, on the reverse strand, counting down.
CATGCTATATTGTAATACACCATCCGATGCATACAACAAAATCCTCCCCCCGCAGTGTCATCCTAAGGGCTTTTGGGGATTATACCAGCAATACCTAATTGGGAAGGAAACGGGCGAGTCAGAAGGTGCGGAAGGGTGAGGTTGCTGCTTTAGGAAAAAGGCTATTTCTTGTCAAAATTGTAACTAAGGATACAGAAATAATTGTTATTGGGGGATCCTTGTATAATTTGTTCACCTGTGCTCATCACTAAACTATATGTGGGACTGTGCAACAATGGACAATTGAACACGTGTTACAACGACGCAGGATGTCACAGCATGTCTACCAACGATAAGGGTTTGTCTCGCCCTGTTGGTTTTCTTTTGTGTATTTGTTAATGTGTCCTTTCAGTACTGCATATCAGCTGCGATGGAATAATCATTGTAATATTGTGCACCAGTTTATAAAATGTAATAAATTAAAAAAAATATAAATAAGTGACGCATTATCAGAAAATCAATAAGGAGATTCTCAAATATTTATGGTTGTCCTGCTATTGGACAATTGATCACTGCACTAAACTTCACTCCGGTACGCCTCATTAGCTATGAAAATGATAAAGGTCAGTGAGTTGGCTGAGATGTAAATGAAAGAACTAAGATCTTCATTGAATTCATGCTCTGCTACCCCACATTGCACATTACGCTTGGAATTAGCTTTGACCTCTTCAACAACCTTTCACAAAGCCAAAGCAGGAATTTGAAACCAGGTCTTTGATTGTGTCAGAGCCAACGCAAGAACTAAGAGCTAATGTTGGAACCAATACAGATTTGAGGCTAGTAAGCATTGAAAAATTGTTATTGAATACAATTTACCTCGGCAAGCCTCGCTGATAGATATGACCCGTACTGAGCGGAAGGAAAACTTGGAGGCTCGATTATCGTATCAATGATTTATCTACACTACAGAACTATAAATATTCAGACCTAATAATTGATTCCTATTTAAGGGCCAACATAATACTTACATTCCAAAGTAGATGCTGCGTGCAAAATTAAGTACTTAGGGGCAGATTTACAAGCCCCGTGCGCCACTTTTGCGCCGCCGTTGCGTCACTTCTGTGACGCAGCGGCGGCGTAAAGCTAGCGCCATGCTGCAGGGGATTTACAACGTGACGCATCTAGGGAGATGCGTCACGTTGTAAAGCCCTGCACCACATGAAACCTGCGTCAGGTTTCATGTGGGCGTTCCGGCGCAGGGTGGGCGTTCCGGTGCAGGAACGCCTCGGAAAAGTGCCTACATCTACAAGATTTCACTCAGTCACTTTTCCGACCCCGCTGCGTCAAAACCTTGCGCCTGCTTGAAGCAGGCGTAAGGTGTGACGCACCATGTGGAAGATAGGCCGGGTTGGCACAGTGCTGAAGTTGCGTCGCGCCCGCGACACAACTCCAGCACTGCGCCAACCTTACGCCGGCAGATGCGACACGCATCTGCCAATCCTTGCGCCATGGCGCGCCGCATTGTAAATGCGGCGCATCCGTGGTGGCGCAACGATGGCATTGCGTGTCGCACGTTTCTTGGCGCATCCCTGCTGATTTGCAGGGATGCGCCAAGAAACGTAAATCTGCCCCTTAAGATTCAGGTTAATGTAGATTCAGCTAGATCATTTGGAAGTATCTTGGAATGTGTAATGTCTAGCCTCAAAAGGATGCCGGCTCTGTGGTTTCAAAAATGAAACCATTGACCATATTATCTATCTATGCCATAAACTACTGGCTCGAAGGAAAAGTAGCTGCAGACATCATTTATTGAAGCAAACATCAGGTCAGTGAAGAAAGCGATGAAGTACTGCTTTTCTGCAAAGAACAATAGCTTTATCGGAAAACCTATACACTTCCAGATTTTGGATATACGTTTTTTCAAAAGCCTATCACTTAAATATTTCTGTGTGATGATTTTAGAATAAGTTTTAAAATGTATGCTAATTTGTTTGTTTATAAAATGTAATTCTAAATCGTGTTATTGATTTATTTTAAAATTGTAAATATTGTAATTGATATGTTTTTTATACAATAAAATATTACTTACTTACATTAGAAACCTATCGAGCTGATTTCAAAGCCTCAGGTCAGAGAGTTGGACCCAACACTCAAACATGGGCCATGGCCTCAAAGAAGGATGATGTTCCTTTGGCAGAAGCGGTCCTGAGCGGTTGCCTCTATAACTTTCAAACGGAATGGAAGAAAACCAAAAAGAGGTCACTGAGGAAGTATGGGAGAGTTTTGCAGAAGTCAAAATAATGCTAAGGTCATAAGTAGGGCAAATTGTGGGCCAAGCCTTCAAAACATAAGTAAAATTGATTAAAGTAGAAGAAGTGGGCAAACACACAGACAAATGCATATTCACTGCTTTTTCGAACATTGTAGCTCCTGTACTTCAATATATATATCTTATCTGCACACAGGGCCTAGAGAGACAATACCGTAGTACCACATTTTAGAGAGCAGATAGAATGTACAAACATACCTAACTACATATTTGACTTAAGAGAACCTCAAAGACAAAAACAGCAGAGAAATATTGGTAAAACTATTGTCATTGCAACAAAAAGAGAAAATTCTAAGGCAGACATTGAATAAGGCACAAGCTGTTTTCAAAGTAGATCAAATAATATTTCTGTGGAATTTGGCTCCCACAGTTTTTTTTAAAACCCCCTGGGGATGGCGGGGGGGATGATGCATTATTGTTTTTAATGGGAGAGTACATGTGGCCTCATCTCCTGGTCGTTTTTTGCTCTGGGGTCCTCATACATAGGGCCAAAGCATTTTATAAGGGGAGAGGGCGCACAGCCCCCCTCACACAGGCCTTTATGGGCCCCAGGGACCCCAAGCCCCTGGGCCCACAGTGTTTTTCAGGGGGAAGGGTGTGTGTGGCCCCTCTCCCGGGGCCGCTTTGGCCATGGGGGCCCATTTCCTGGGGTCCACTATATTTTTTAAGCAGAGGGGGCAGTGCGGTCTCCCTCCCTGATCCATTAATGGCCCGGGGAGCCCACCATTGGGCCGGCTCACATGCTAATTCCCGGGGAGCCCACACCATGACACAGCGGTTTCCCCGCCAGCATTGGTGTGGACAGGGAAACCTGTGTTTGCTCCTGCTTGGCAAGAGCAATTTTAAAACTGCCAAATGGGAGCAAACACCAAGTTTTCTCCCAGCGAAGCAGGAGACTTAAAAATACTCACACCAGGTGGGAGCAGACTTTTGATCTGTTTCCCTGCCCGCACTGATGCGGGCAAGGAAACAGCTCAACAGATTCCTCCCACCCAGAAAGAGCAGTATAAATAGCTTTTCCCTGTGGGCATGAACAATTCCAGCACCTGCAGCAGGCAAGATGCCGGCAGGGGCTGGGGGGCTCAGGGGCTCCCCCGTGACCCCCCAAAGCATGCTTGATTGGTGACCTGGGTGGGCAACAAGGCACCCACCTTAAAATAATGCATGCCCCGGGGAATAGGGTCCACGGGCTGAATATGGCATGGCCCTCTTCTACTTTTAATTAATATAAACACCCTTGGGAGACAGGCTTGCCAGGGCCATAATATGCCTGGTGAGGGGGGCCGTGCAACCCCCTCCCCTTTATGTAGGGCCCTGGGGGGTGGGGTCCCCAGGGCCATTTTAGGCTCAGGGAGGAGGGCATGTGGCCTCCTTCCTCTTTAAAATAAAAAAGGGCCATGGGGGATAGGGTCCCTAGAGCTTAAAGAGGCTCAGGGAGGGGGGCCACGTGCCCCCCTCCCTTTTTACTCAAAAAAGGTCTGAGGGGATGGGGTCCCCAGAACCAAATAATGCTTGAGGAGGTGGGTCATATGGCCTCCCTCCCATTTAAAATAGATATGGTCCTGGGGGATGAAGTTCCCAGAATCTAATAATGGTTGAAGATGTGGGGCACATGCCCCCTCCCGTTCAAAATAGATATGGCCCTGGGGGATGGGATCCACAGGGCCTGATGATGGTCAGGAAGGGGGGCCACACAGCACCCCTCCCCTTAAAGAAATTGGCCCTGAAATGGGGTCCCCAGGGCTTAATGAGGCTTTGTGAGGGGGCCACTCAGCTTCCACCCCATTTAAAAAAAGGCCCAGGTGATGGATCCTCAGGGCCTAATAAGGCTCGGGGAGAGGGCCCTTTTAGATGCAGAGGGCCCCATGGTATGGGATCCCTGGGTACCAAGAAGGCTCTGTAGGGGGGCTATATGCTATCCTCCCTCATTTGATTGTATTTGACCCCGTGGAATGGGGTCCCCAGGGCCCAAAGGCCAATCCTGCACCATGTTGCAAAGCATCAACTCACCTCCGCGGACGGCTGAAAGCCATGTGCAGTGTGGGGTTGGCTGCCTTGGGGGGCACAATAATGTTTGGTCCGCTAATAAGTTTGGCACTATTTAATGAATCTTCACAAAACTCTCCCCAAAAAGTTTTCCACCTCAGCTTCTTCCTGGAAAGTTTCAGGGACATCCTTCAAGGGGGGGGGGGGCAGAGAAGAAGGGAGCCCCAAAATATGTTTTCCGCTTGCAATTTCAAATGGGACAATTGAAGAGCAATGTCGGAAAAATGACTAAACGGAATTACACCAAATTTGGCAGAAAGCTAGATCTTGGTCTAGAAAGCTTGCTTTTCAGCGATTTAGTGTAAATCCGTTCGGTAGTTTTAGAAAAATGAATGTTCAAATTATTTGTATATGTCATGCTGCATCTGTAGATCCAACAGACCTAAAGATAGGATCAGCCATTTTAGGACTCTGGGACTTAGTCCCCTGTTAGGGAAAAAGTTTAAAACAAAATATATAGAGGGCATACTAAGGATTCATTGCTCCCCTAGGCTTGATTGGGGGTCCTAAACGGACATCTGTCAGGCCAAAAAGAGCTTTTTTTTAAATTAGCAGTACTGTGGATCAGTGGAGAACCTGCAGATATGCAGCACAGCTGAAAAAAATGCCAGCCTTTTCTTTTTTTTGCCCCCCGGGGTTGGCCAGGGCTCGAGCGATCTAAGAAGATTATTTTTATTGTAAAGGGGGCTTGTGGCCCCCCTCCTTGAGCCATACTAATGCCCCGGTGATACCATCCCCATGGTCCTATGTGTTTTTTTTCAAGGGATAGGTGTACCTCCACCTCTCGCAGCCGTGCCACGACCCCGGGACTCCATCCCCCAGGGCTGAAAGTATGGCTTGTGCCTATAAAATGTTTGCTTCCACTGTGGGAGAAGAGTGAATATCTGCTCCCACAGGGTACTTGTTGCTGGTTCCCCTAGAGCCTAATATGGGTGTTGGCCGTAGAGTGGGCAAGGGCTGTGGGAGTTTTGGGCCTCCCCCCATGTCCCTCACAAGTAAGCACATGGTGGGTGCCACGGGTGGCCACCAGGTCACCGAATGCAAAATAAAAATGCCTGCTCCAAATATGGGTGCTGGCTGGAGAGCCGGCATGTGCCAGAGGGCCTTGGGGCTCTCTCAATAGCCACCTACATTAACCATGTTGTCGGAGCCCCAGGTGGGTGCTGGAGCACCCATAAAAAAATAATAATAAATGATCGTCAGGAACTACTCATTTATTATTCACTGCTCCGTGCAAGTAGAGTCCCATAAAGGCCTGGGGCTTTTTTAAATTATATTGTTTCTTTCTGGTGGTGCTCCTAGAAGGGGCAGGAGTACCGCTACACCTTTTTTCATGTTGTGGGGTGCTACAGGGAGTACAGTAGCCCCTAGGAACACTAATAAAACACAGTAAGTATCCTGGTTCATGAAATCCATGAGCCTAGGAGAGCTTACCATATTTATTTAAGCACTCCGAGCTGGAGCTGTATGCTCATTTGCTGGAGTGTAGGGACCCCTTATGGGTGCTGGAGCACCCATAAAAAAAATAAAAAAAATGATCGCCAGGAACTACTCATTTATTATTCACTGCTCCGTGCAAGTAGAGTCCCATAAAGGCCTGGGGTTTTTTTAAATTATATTTTTTCTTTCTGGTGGTGCCCCTAGAAGGGGCATGGGTACCGCTACACCTTTTTTCATGTTGTGGGGTGCTACAGGGAGTACAGTAACCCCCAGGAACACTAATAAAACACAGTAAGTATCCTGGTTCATGAAATCCATGACCCTCGGAGAGATTACCATATTTATTTAAGCACTCCGAGCTGGAGCTGTATGCTCATTTGCTGGAGTGTAGGGACCCCTTATGGTTGGTTCTAGGATTGCATTTTGTGGCATGAAAAATGTTAAACAAATACTCAAAGACGTTTTTTTAAAGTCTATTGATAAATGAAGCAAGCAGCTGGGTTGCAGAGGATTGCACCGACAAGACAAGTCACAAAGAGTAGTCGAATATTGCCCACCTCAGATGGCCAGCTGCCACATGACCACAAATCACAATATTATTCACAAGGGTATGAGAGGCAATATATGCAAAATAACACTTCAAAGGTATATACAATAAATAAATTAGATATCGATTCCACGTCGTAGCTCGTAATCTTTGGTTGTTTTTATTCATAAATGGTATTCAAGACAGCCAACGCGTTTCGCCCAAACATGGGCTTCTTCAGGGCAAGGCGAATATAAATAAGTGCGCCGCAAGGTACAGTGCACGTCCAAAGTGTATCAAGTCCGTCGCAGGACAGAGAAATTAGGAAGTATGGAGCCTCCAAGTGTATGTACAAATGGATGGTCCAAGAAAGTAGGAGGAAAAACAATTGCCTCCGTTATGCCGTTCCGTGGTAGTTATGAGAGTATTTGATAAAAGTGCTCCGTGTTCGGGCAGTAAGCGGCGCAGTTCCGTGCTCGATGAAGAGCCCCAAGGCTTTATTAATAATATTTTATGACAATCACTTTTATTAAACATTGCAATGTGTGAATTAAAAAAATAAACATTTGATTATAGTTAATGGTGACTTTTTGACAAAGACAATAGGTCTGCTCTCTATATATTGATGTGCTGACCCATTGTTAAAGCCAATAGGCCTGATGTTTTATATTTTTGTGTTCTGAGCCTTTGACACAGTCAGTAACATTTCATTACTTTTAATGATACCCTTTAAATGGTTGCATCAAACAGTCAGCTATGCGTGACCATGGGGTTTGGGTGCCAAAGGCCATGGACTCTGAGTGCAGGGTGCCCGGGGAGTGTTGGATGCAGGGCCTGGTCAGAGGCCAGGCCCTGCACCAAACCCCAAACTGCTCATGGTAATGAACCTCTTACTTTCTGTGAAAAAACATAAAAATTCACTGAAAAAGCCAAAGGTTAAAGAGACATTATAGTTGGGATTTGTAATAATATCTTACTTTATATATATAAAAAACCTTAGAAATTCACTGAAAAGGTTAAAGGAATATTATAGTTAGGTGAAAACGTTAGCTAACACTTTGGGGCCGATTCCGATCTCGGCCGGTAGGGCTCCGAATCGGACTCGGCATTACCGGATCCGATTCGGAGCCCTGTTTCCCGACCGAGTCGGACGTGCGTCCGGGCGAGCGAGTACGATGCGAACGTACACGAAATCGCCGACCGACTCGTTTGTGGGACCCAACCGCTCCGACCGACTCGCACGGACACGACTCGCACCGCGCAATGGAGTCGTTCCCCGGCCGGGTAAGTACGATGCGCGCCGCGAGCAGTCCGACCGACTCGCGCCGTCCGGCTCGAAAGAGCAGTCGGAGCCGAACTTTGGGGGTCCGTGTCGGACCCCCCTGTACGCCTAGCCGCGCGAGTTGCACACAGGGGGGACCCATGGGTCCCCCCTACCTGTGCATGTATGGCGCGACCCGCTTCGACGCGTACCTGCTGTAGGGGGCACCCTTGTTCGCCTCGCACCCATTGAGTCAATGGGAGCCCGCGTACGCGTTGTACGGCTGGCTCCCATTGACTTCAATGGGAGTCCCACCGAATCGAGTCCGATAGCATGCGAACGCATCGTACTCGTTCGGTCGGACTGCTAGGGTCCGATTCGGTCGGAAATCTCTCCGGGTCCGGCTCGGTCGGAGAGATTTCCGGCCTGAATCGGAATTGGCCCCATACTGTTTTAAACAAACAAAACCACTGAAATTCACCGGTTACAGTTATCTCAAGTAACTCTCGCCATGCACTACTAATTACCTCCCATATTACATCACTCATGGCATGGTCAATGACATCATGGATAACATCACTGCATCACCTGAAATTATATTATATCATTGATGATGACACTGTGCATGGCGGGGCACCTTGTGCATTGAACAATTAATATTTTTTCACCAACACTTGCTTCCAGAGCGACACACATTCTTTAGCTGGTGTCCCAACACTGTGCTTTCTTTTAACATTGATATTACCACTGTGCCCAGTGAAGCCAACTGGTAATTGAACGGCAAGCCAATTTTTGGTGTTTCAAGTTGTATAAATAGTTTCTTTTACTGAAAAAAACAAAGGTTAAAGTGAAGTTATAGTTAGAGAATGTAACAAGATTTTAGCTTATATTTACAAAAACCCTAAAAATTCACCGAAATAAACAAGGACTAAAGTGAAATTATAGCTAGGTTTGAAGTCACATAAAAACTAACTTTAAAATCCCCAAAAACATTTAAATTTACCAGTTACCATTTACTGAGCTAACTATCACTATTGCCCCCGTCATGTACTGCTTATGACCTCATATATTACATCACTGATGACATGTTTAATGACAGTAATGATGACTTAATTTATCACATCACAAAAGACGTTTTGGGACCCCCCTTTTCCTCTGCCCCTGCTTGATGGATCACTACGAAACTTTCCAGGGGAGACGTGAGGTGTATGACCTTTTAAAGTTTTATGAAGATTTGTCAATGGCACCACAATTAGTAGCAAAACAAAAGAATTTCTTCCCACAGAAACTCTCATCTAACTATAAGTACACAGTGACAACCACAACTGCCAAAGTTTTTTATAAAAAATGATAACTCAAACAACAATCTCTATCATGTGTTTACAAAGGTTAGGGCCCAGTGCATTTTATGTAATTTTTTACCTCTTATCCGTATCATCTTTATGGTCAAGGCATGGTGCTTTGCATTCTCTTTCCTAAAAGTTCAAATTGTTCTTGGTGCACATTTGCCATGTCTTGTTAACATTTTGCAATGTTATCTACAGCATGGTTCTGCCTGTAAATCATCTGAGGGAGTCCTTTAAGGAACACAACTACCTCATGAAGAGTAGATTCCATAGCATAAATATCCTTGTGCACATTAGACTGTTGTTGGGAAAACTGATCCTCTTAGTAAGCAGAATGAGGCCATACCATTCTTCCCGGGCACACATGCCCATCTGAAATGGGCAGCAGGTTGTCCAGCATGGAGAGGGATGGCATCTGGGATGTTGCCGGGGGTTCAAGAATAGAGGCTACCTGCTCCTAACCAGTGATGTTCTCTCCTTCAGAGGACTGAGAGAAGAGCGGAGATGCACCCTCATGGGAGGAGAGTGTAGGAGATTGCAAAGAGATACCTGTGAGTTGAGGGCTGTGTGGAGGCACTGCTGTATGGTGGATCTAGCACCAATGGCTGCTTAATTAAGGCTGGGGATTAGCAAACATCAGAAGAGATTAAGGAGGAACGGTCAGGCCTACCTATGAAGTGGCCTTTTTGAAGATGTTCTATGGGTAAGCAGTCAAAATATCGAAGTTGTAATATCGACCTACTATTATATCGAGTTAACAATATCGTAGGGACAGAATATCGATGTTAAGAATATCGTTGACCAGAATATCGACCTTAAGGTAAGTAATATTGTTTTTTTTATATCGAAGTTAGTAATATCGAAGTAAGTAATATCGTAAGCAAAAATTTTGTTGTTAATAATATCGATATTTATATTAGTGTTATGTATTTTAGTATGTATTTTATATGTATGTTTAACATTTTTTGTAATGTATTTTAATTATTTCTAAATATATGTAGTACATTTTTAGAAATTAGTAATTTTTTTTAAAGTCCATTTTGCGTTTTAGTATCAGAGCGGGTTGTGGGTTTATAGGGGAATAGGGTGGGATGTAATTTAATTATAATTAATTAATTAATATTTTTTGCGATTTAGTATCAGAGCGGGATGTGGGTTTATAGGGGAATACGGTGGGAAGTAATTTAATTTTAATTAATGAATCAATATTTTTTATTTATTGTTATTGATAATTAATTTATTGTTAAATAATTATTAATTGGTCATTAATTTTTATTAATTGATTAATTTATCATTATATTAATTACAAATAATGTATTATTTAATTAAGTTATTGTTATTGCTAATTAATTTATTGTTAATTAATTAATTATTGCTCATTAATTTTTATTAATTGATAATTAAAGTAATGATGTTAATTTTTACGTTTAGCGGGTTGTGGGTTTATAAGGGAATAGGGTGGGAAGTAATTTAATAATTATAAATTAATTTATATTTTTTTATTTATTGTTATTGATAAATAGTTTATTGTTAATTATTTATTAATTGTTAGTTAATTTGTATTAATTGAATAATTTATAATTATAATAATTATAATTAAAAAAATGTATTTGTTTTAATTGTTAATTAATTTATTATTAATTGTTAATTAATTCTTATTAATAGATTAATGGCAAATTAAATTAATTGTGTTTTTTTATGTGTAGTGGGTTGTGTGTTTATGGGGGAATAGGGTGGGAAATATTTTAATTTTATTTAAGTAATTATTAATTTAATTTTATTGGTATTTATTATTAATTTATTAGTTAATTAATTTTAACGTGTGATTTATTCTACAAAAAGTATTTAATTAATAAGTATGTTAATATAACCCCTACGCTATCCAACACTTTCCCTACTGTTGCACTCCCTGGAGTGGGAATAGTAATTTTACCCCTCCACTATCCAACACTTTCCCTACTGTTGCACTCTCTGGAGTGGGAATAGTAATTTTTACCCCTACGCTATCCAACACTTTCCCTACTGTTGCACTCCCTGGAGTGGGAATAGTAATTTTTACCCACTTGCTATCCAACACTTTCCCTGCTGTTGCACTCTCTGGAGTGGGAATAGTAATTTTAACCCCTACGCTATCCAACACTTTCACTACTGTTACACTCACTTGATTGGGAATAGTAATTTTTACCCCTACGCTATCCAACACTTTCCCTACTGTTGCACTCACTGGAGTGGAAATAGTAATTTTTACCCACTTGCTATCCAACACTTTCCCTACTGTTGCACTCACTGGAGTGGGAATAGTAATTTTTACCCATCCGCTATCCAACACTTTCCCTACTGTTGCACTCTCTGGAGAGGGAATAGTAATTTTAACCCCTACGCTATCCAACACTTTCCCTACTGTTGCACTCTCTGGAGTGGGAATAGTAATTTTTACCCACCCGCTATCCAACACTTTTCCTACTGTTGCACTCTCTGGAGTGGGAATAGTAATTTTAACCCCTACGCTATCCAACACTTTCCCTACTGTTGCACTCACTGGAGTGGGAATAGTAATTTTTACCCCTACGCTATCCAACACTTTCCCTACTGTTGCACTCTCTGGATTGGGAATAGTAAATTTTACCCCTACTCTATCCAACACTTTCCCTACTGTTGCACTCTTTGGAGTGGGAATAGTAATTTTAACCCCTACGCTATCCAACACTTTCCCTACTGATGCACTCATTGGAGTGGGAATAGTAATTTTTACCCCTACGCTATCCAACACTTTCCCTACTTTTGCACTCTCTGGAGTGGGAATAGTAAATTTTACCCCTACGCTATCCAACACTTTCCCTACTGTTGCACTCTGTGGAGTGGAAATAGTAATTTTAACCCCTACGCTATCCAACACTTTCCCTAATGTTGCACTCACTGGAGTGAGAATAGAAATTTGTATCTATACGCTATCCAACATTTTCCTTAGTGTTGCACTGATTTTAGTTGGAATAGTAATTTTATTACCTTTGCTATCTAATAGTTTTTATATTATTTTTGTTAATGTAGTATATAATTAATATTAAAAAGAGTAATTTTGTTTTTTTTTCACCAATTTGTTATATATATTTATTTAACTTTTATTTATATTATTGTTTATTGTGTAGAGATGTTTTTATAATATATATGATAATTAAATTCTTTTTATAAGTTATTAAAAAAATGTTTTTTTAATTATTAGTAAGTAAGTATATATATTATATATTATATGTATATGTTTAATTTATTTTTACATTATATCTATATATCATTTATGTCAGTCCTGGTGGCAGCATTGAGCCCATGGTAGTATACACAGAACCAAAGTTCAGTTGTGGCACTGGCGGCAGCAGCTTTTTGAACCAAGACCACTGGGCTGGCCCAGGAATTGCTGGAGGGCTTGATCACCCCTAACGCCAACATCTTAGAAACCTCTTCTTTGATGCTGGCTTTGACCCTGTCAGTCAACCTGTCAATTTTGTGCTTCACAGGAAGGCTGTCCCTAGTATCCATGTCATGGACGCCCCAATGGGTGATACCTGGGGTCAGGGAGAACAGTATGCCAAACTGTTCCAGCATCTGGTGGCAGTCCCTGTGCTGCTCAGAGGTCAGGGTGGGGGAGAGGTTCACACCATCCACTGACCCATCTTGCTCCTTGGTAGACAGGAGGTCAGGGAGAGTCTCACTCTCCTCTTCCATTCCATCATCTGTCACCAAGAGCATTTGGAGGACCCTCAAACAGGTTCCTGGAGTCTGCAAGTTCAACAGATAGGTGACATCACTCTTGAGCTCCTTCACCTCAAAAGGCCCAGTCCTCTTCTCCTGGAGAGTGCGAGGCTTTACTGGGGCCATGGCCCACATTTTCTGATCAGGTTGAAACTCTACCAGAGTGACATTCTGGTCATACCAGCATTTCCTCTCCTCCTGGCTGGCTTCTAGGTTCTCTTGAGTGAGCTTTCTGAAGTGTGCAGTCTGGTTTCTAAAGACCAGCATGTAGCTCAATACATCCTCTGGAGATTTCTCCCAGCTTTCTTTTACCAGACTGAGAGGTCTCCTTACAGGATGCCCATACAGCAATTCAAAGGTTCTGAACCCTAAGGATTTCTGCGTTACCTCTCTGTAAGTAAACAGTAGGCATGGCAAGAGGACGTCCCACTTATGCCTCACAGGGTCTCCAAGAACCTTGATCATGTCGTTCTGGGTTCGATTGAATCTCTCAACCAACCAATTCCCTTGGGGATTGTCAGGAGTGGTGAATGTGTAGGTTGCACCACGCTTCTCCCATAGAGATGTCATATACTTGGATATGAAGTTGGTACCCTGGTCAGATACCACCTCTCTGCGGAAACCCACACGGGAAAGATCCTCATCAATGCACAGATCACCACAGGGGCTGTCATTGTCCTGAGGGAAATAGCCTCTGGGTACCGGGTGGCATGGTCCACCAAGGCCAGGATGTACCTGTTGTCTAAGGCTGTCTTGGGGCCCATGGGCTCCACAATGTTGATTCCCACCCGCTCAAAAGGGGTGCTCACCACTGGGAAAAGTTGGAGAGGAGCCTTAACCTTCCTCCCACTCTTACCACTTGCCTGGCAAGTTTGGCTAGACCTACAGTGCGCATCAGATTGCCTTCACATTTGGGGCAAAAGTAAGCCTGGGCAGAGTTATCCGCGGAGTTCTGCAAGCGGAGCAGTGTGGCGCAAACTGCTGATCATGCTGATCTTCCTGCTGCTCAGGTAGAAATTCTACCCGAGCTGCAGCTCACGCTCGCCAACTTACAATTGGCGAGCATGAGTGGGGAAAAAACTCTGCTGCGCTATGCAGAGGGAGGGCAGAAATCTCCACAAACGGAGCAGAGTTCACCACCCAGGCCTAGCCAAAAGAAGTGGGAGACAATCCTATCAAAGGTCTTGTCCTGATCCAAATTTCCTGCCAAAGGCACATCATGAGCCAAACACAATAGGAAGGTTCTGAAGTACTGAGGTACCACCAGCACACGGGCTGACCCAGGCTGAGCAACTTTAGGCTCACTATACAGGAGACTGTTCTCCCAGTAGAACCAATGTGATCCAGACTGATGACCAGCCTCCTGGTCTGCAGTCTGCTTCCACAAACCAAATAGAGTAGGGCTTTCCATCTGTTCTTTGCAGAATTCCTCCCTGGTGGGACCCCCCTCTTGCTGCCAATGGGTCAGCTCAGGTAGGTCTCCTAGTTCGGCTAATTGCTCCCCTGTAGGTTCCAGGGCATCTCACTCAAGGTCTGCCTCCTCCTGGACCACTGGAACTTATGGGGAGGGCTTTTCGTGCCCCGTGCCCCTCCTCTTTCTGGCATGCACCTGGGCCACTCTTTCAGGCTCCAGGTCCTCTTGATCACCCCTACTGGTTGCCATAGACCGAGTGGTCACACAGGTCTACTCAGGCAGACCCAACATCTCCAAATGGGCCAGGCTTTCCATCTTCTCCCAAGGAGAAACTCTCCAGGTCTTTGCCAAGCAGGCAATCAACAGGCAACTCTCAAGGTACCTGAGAACCCCCCATTCAAAGGGAACCTGCCCCACCTTACACAGGCGCTCAGAGTTATCTGCTGCAACTACAGGGTGAAGTACATTGGGACCACCTGCTCCTCAGACACCAGCTGACACCGAACAGATGTCACAGTGTTTCTCAGAGCAAGCACCCTTCGTCCATTGATGGTCTCCCACTGCCTGTATTCTTTAATGTTATCAGGCACAAAGGTCCTCTGGACCATCTCGCTGTCCCCTAGGGAGACAAGGGTCATCTCAGCTGGCTCCCACCCTTCACCTGGAACCAACTCCTCCTCCAGCACTACACTAACCAACCCACATGACGGTGCACCAGTGGGCGCCGGTGTGTACTTGGGACACTTGGCATCCCCTCTCATCTGACCCTCCTAATCACAAGCAAAGCACTTGCTGGATCGCCTCTTTCCAGTCTTCCCTTTAGGGGTCCAGGCTTTCTTACCACTGGGGAGCTGGAAATCTTTACCCTGGGAACTAGTTTGGGGCCCTTTAAAGAACACCTTCTGGTTACCCTTGTCCCCCCACTCTTGTTCTGGGGACCATGCCCACCCTTGGCTTGGTTTCCCCATACCCCTTGTGGACCCAGGTACTGCCAGTGGTCTGCCCCCCGAGCAAGCTTCCTGGGGTCAGTCAGCTTATCAAATGCTGGTTTAGTTCTGGAACATAAAAACTAAACAAGTGCTCCCATGCAATTAAATCATACAGCCCCTGATAGTCAGTTACCTTGCTGCCCTTTATCCAACCATCCAGTGACCTGCAAAAAGGATTCACACATTCAACCCAGTTATAAGACTCAACTTTTCTAAAAGATCTGAACTTCTCCTAATACTGCTCAGGGGTGAACCCATACCTGAGGCATAACACCTCCTTCATGTTTGGGTAAATGAGGGTACCTGCCTCCCTCAGCGTCGGTAGGGTGTCCCTCTCATTTACCTTAAAGTGTTTCCACAAGCCCCCTCCCCATTGCTTCTCTGAGTGCTGCCTCATAAGCTGCGAACCAAACATAGATGTCTTCCCCCTTCTGAAAATTCTGCACCAGATCCTATAAAATGTGCACTTTCCCCACAGGCTGTACTGGGTGCATGCTGCCACCATTTGAACTGGACTCCGCACTCTTGGCTTTTATGTCCAGTTCCTTTAACCCTCTCTCATGCTCCAATTGCATTCAGTTTTCCTCTATGGCAAGTTTCTGCTTCTCCAAAGAAAGATGCTTACCCGGTTCCAGCTTTTTGTTTTCCAATTTGAGCTTTTCAAGCTCCAACTCATGAGCCCTGGCCCCCTGTCTATCCTCCAGCTCCTCTGAGGGCACACCTCTAGAGGATACACTGCTGACAGGCCTGGAGGGCACCCCCACCACACTCAATTCCTGAGACACAAAATCCCCTGGCTGGCCCTGCCCTTCCAGATTCCTCTCATCATCCTCAGCCCCCCCCAGCTTCTGTTGATGCCCAAAGGGCCATCAGTGCCTTCTGCAGCCCCCCTTCCTTGAGGAGCTTTTTACTGGACAACCAAGATCTTTGCAAAATTGCTTTAAGTCACTCACGGTGTAGGACTACAACTTCTCAATCTCAAATGCACTTTCTGCAACAACAACTGCTGGTTCACCAAGCTGAGACATGACTGAACTTCAAGGGATGTCACAAAAATACAAAAAGTGAGGCAACACTATGTGGCTGCATAATGGTCTGCACTCAGTAGTAGTGCACACTGTTCACTGTATGTCAATTACAAATACAAGTCCAAATCCTCACCGCTGACCTCTAATGTTAGACATGGGGGTCTCTAGTTGGCAGGGGTTTACACCCTGTCCAAGTAGGGACCCTTCCTTCTAGTCAGGATAAGGGAGTTACACACTCTAGATTACCCCTGATCACCCCCTTGGTAACTTGGCACGAGCAGACAGGCTTATCTCAGAGGCATTGTGTAAAGCATTTGTACATAACACACACAGTAACACAGTGAAAACATTACAAATGGACACCACACCAGTGTAGAAAAATAAAGTATCGTTATCTAAACCAAACAAGACCAAAACAACAAAAATCTAGCATACATATATCAAGGTATCACTTTTAGAATTATTATTGGAAAAATAATGCTTGTAGAAACATTTAGCTCCAACAGGGGCTATTACGACATCTGCGCGGGCTGGCCACGGAGTCACAAGGACCCACAAGTAATAGTACCTTGGAAAAAGAAGTCAACGGATGATGCATGGCGTCACGGAGGTGAGGTGTCGATGGGCCAAGGCGAGACAGCTTTTTTTTTTTTTTAACGGAGTTTTATATAGCGCGAACTTGACCCGAAGGTATTGGGTATCAGAGCGCTTTACATAGCACCAGTTGCGTTACATGAGGAGGCATTCATTTTTGTTAGGCACGGGGAGATTAAGTGATTTGCCCAGAACCACAGGATGTTCAGCGTCATTGCCGAGACTCGAACCAGGTTCCCCAGATTCGAGGTCGACCGCCCTAGCTGTTAGGCCAACTCCTCTCCCCACAGACGAGTCTCTCCTTACTGCCACAGGGGAGGCAAGGCATTGAGTCCGCGAGGAGGTGAAGAGGCAAGGCATTGAGTCCGGACTGGCAGGGGAGGTGAGGCCATGTCGGCGGTGAGGCGTCAGTTCCATTCAGCAGTGCGGTGTCGATGAGACGAGGAAGTCACCCACATCGGTTATCAGATCCGCGATGATGAGACAACAGGCACTGGCGGCGACAGGCACCATTGCAAGCACTGGAGTCGGAGAGATCGATAACTTGCAGGCGTCAACGGGCGTCGGAGCTGCGGAGTGTTGTGCACTTCACGAGCGGTGTCCACGGCCTCAGTGCAGGTCGCAATGCCATTGGCGGCATTGCTAACTGCGTTAGTGTTGTTTTTCTTAGGTTACAGCACCAACCACACACTTCCAAGTGCCCAGGAACTGGAATTGGAACCCTTTGGCAATCAGGAGTTCAGCAGAGGCATCCAGGTGCTGTTTAGCAAGTTGCAGGAGAAGACTTTGGGGCCGATTACAATGGCGGACGGACTGGAGTCCATCAACCATCATGGTGGTGATCGGGACCGTCCGCAATGCATGCGGTCAGTTCCGCACACCAAATTGGTGGCAGTCGCATCTTGCATTTTAACATTGCGGCGGGTGCTGCTGACAGCAGCACCCGCCGCAATGTTGAAAATGCATGTTGTGCATTTCACTGCACTACGTGGCAGGCACCACACTGAAATGTAGGGGGGTATGATGGGTACCCCCCCAGTGCACAAACACCTCCCCCCAACACATTGGGGGCCCGCAATGGGCCCCCAAAACCAATCCCCGCCAGCCTTTCCATGACGGTTTTGCCGTCATGGAAAGGCTGGATTTTGCCAGCATCGTAATTTGGTGGACGGTGCCTGCTAGGCACCGCCACCATTTTGTGCATGCAGACCACTCTGCCAAGCAATCAGTACGATTGCCTGTGGCGGTTCCATGGCAGACGGTCTTTGCGTCCGCCAAGGTCACAGTATGGATCCGCCCGCCATCCTAATCTGGCGGGCGGTAAATCCACATTCGATGGCGGATGGATCGCCACCGCACGGCTGGCACTGGCGGTCCATCCTCCATCGTAATCAGCCCCTTAATGTAGATTTTTGGAGGTGCCTCTAAATGCATTGGTTAAAGTGATAGTAGCAACCGTGAATTGCTGTGTGAGGGTAGTTTTTTTAGTATTGCTTGTATCATTGACTGCTCAAAGTCTACTATTATTTTTTGGGGAAAATAATTGTTAGTTTCTTGCAAAACTTAGAAATGTATATAACAATTAATAAAATAATTCCTGTTATGTTTTATTTTCTGAAAATGAACATTATCAATTTTATACCTACAATGTTGAATTTGAAGACTTTTTTAAATGTTGATTATTTTTCTGTGCTGTTTGGTTTTGGTATTTCTGTAGAGATTCCTGTTAAAAAAGAGTAATATTAATTAATGTGTTTAATTGCGTTTTTAGCTGGGGGGGAGTTGTGGTTAGGTAGTTCTTCTGTTTGGTATTTAAAAAAATTGTTTCAGTTAATCTCAAAGTAATACTTGCCTTATTTGCAAATTGACTTTTCACACTGTTCTGCTGTTCCTTGAGTTTGTTCAGAATTATCTGTAGAGGAGATATCATTTAAAAAATACATATTAATTATTTTGTTCATACAAATTTTTTTTGAGAGCAATTTTAGTAGCAGTTGTTTTAAAATGCTATTTTACTTACTTTGTGGAGATGTAATCAGAGTTTTCTGTGATGCAGTTTAGTGTTGTGTCAGCAATCCGGCAGAGTTTCTCCTTATTGTTTATTTTTTGGTTGCAAGGTAAAATAATGTTGAATTTGGGTGTATTTATATAGTGTGTTATTAATTACTTTTTCTATCTTATTGGCTTATTTTAATTGTATGTGTATTTCATTGGTTGTTACTCTTTGTTTTAATTAATTTGTCAGTTGTTTTCTATATAAGGAAAACGCTAATTACATTTCTGTTACTATGGGGGTCGTGGCCAAGCCGCCGACCAAGATGGCCGCGCGGCATTGAAGCTCTGCCAGCCGTCCCAGCTATGCTGCAATATCCCCCGCATACATGGCAGTAGTCACCCCGAGCTCGACGCCGCTGAATCGCCGTATATATGCTGATCATGACGATCTGTCTTGATCACAGAGCGGTGTCTCCGTAGTGGCTGGCCGGTATCCGGCGAATTGAGGGGCTGAGCGTGTGGCGGCGGCGGCCTGATCCCTTTCCACTCGGTGCAGCGAGGGAGCGGAGACGGACGGCGGCTGGTACCTGACTGGAGCAGAGATCCATCGTAGCGGTGAGTGAACCGGGCGCGGGTCTGCTTGTGTGCTCCCCCACCTCAGGCCTTTGCTGTACGGTTGGGTCGCGGCCACGCTTGGCTGCCCCCGGACCGCATTACACGCTACCGCCGCTTCCCTGAGGCCCCGCGGGGACAAGGCCCACGGGTGAGCCTGGGAGGCGACCACCGGGTCGCTGAGAGGCGGGGAGCAGGGGGGGAGCTGGAGACGGCCCGTCGTTCCCTGCGCCCGGTTGCATTCCAGCGCAAATTCCGCCTCCACGCGGCCTGCCCTGCGCGAGGCCTGCGGCTGTAGGGCCCAACTCTTTGCCACCACCTACAGTGGGTGACCCATAAATTGCTGCCGCCGCCCCGTATCGCTTGGAAGCAAAGGCAAGCATCCTCCCAGGTGCCGGGGCCTCCATTCAAGTATCAGTGCCCCACGCATTGCCTGCCACCGGCCCCCTACAAGCCTCCATAGGGGCTCCATCACCCCTACACGCCTCGCTGTTAGCCTGGACATTATACCGCACTTTGCCGTCCCGTCCTGCACGCTAGCTCCCTGGGAACTTTTGTTTGCGCCCCTTGTCACGTCTGCCGCTGGCCCTTTGCACGCCTCCACAGGGGCCTCATCCTCCCCCAGCGCCAAACCTTGAACCTGGAAATTGCATTGCATTTGAACATCCCAACTTACGTGCCCGCTTCCTGCGGTGCCCGCAATTTTCAATGCCGAGCTGATCAGGGGTGAATAACGTCTGCTCCATCGACACCCAGGGTCCTGTGCGCTGATCCCCCTCTCTTTCAATTACTGGTTCCTGGCCTTGACCTGTCCTCTTTCCACAACCAACTACAGGGATCGCTCTACTGCCGCTTTGTTTGTTTTGTTGTGCTGCGGCCTGGGCCGCAAATATCCTAAGCAGAAGACCCTCCCTTTTGAAAAGCTTGTGGAATAGATCCCTGAGGACAGCGCCAGCATGGCGGCGGGTGGGCAGGGTGCGGACCGTGTCGACGGCCCCTCTGCCCCATCCACATCCCTGTTGCAGGAGATGAGGGTGGGCTTCAGAGCACTGGATGGGCGGTTTGACACCCTAGACAAGAGTCTTGTGAGCTTGGGGGCCAAAATTCAAGTTCACGACAGACGCCTGGACGTGGCTGAGGCACGCATCTCGGACATTGAGGATGGAACTGCGCAGTCCCTTAAAAGGCTAGAGCGTGTGGAGCGCATCCTCAAGGATGTGGCGATCGAGAACGAGGACCTCGAAGCACGCAGCAGGTGCAACAACATCCGTATCCTGGGAGTTGCGGAGACCACCGCCACTGGCTGCCTTGACCTCTTTGTTGAGACTTTACTGGCCGACATGTTTGGGAAAGAATCCTTTACCCCTGGATTTGTAGTGGAGCGCGCTCACCACACCCTGGGCCCCCGGCCCAACCCGGGCTGCCCTCCAAGACCTATTATCGCCCGCATCATGAAATTTTGGGACCGTGACACTGCACTACGCCTCGCCAGAGAACGCGGAGACACCACGTAACAGGGCTCCAAACTATCCTTCTACCCGGACTTTACCATCATGGTGCAAGCGGCCAGTCGCAAATATAATGGGGTCAAGGCCACCCTCAGGAACTTAGGTTTGAAATATGGCATGTTATACCCTGCCAGATTGAGAATTGATGTTAATGGCCGACCTCGCATTTTTGATAACCCATCTGAGGTACAGGAATTCTGCCATGCATATAAGCAGACCAACACTCAGGCGGGTGCAGGTGGTGGTAGGCCCTCTCCTCCACACAGTGGCTCCGACGCAAGGATGGAACTCTTTTCTGGTGCCGGGACTGCCTGACGCTGCCACGCTGTTCCTTCACTATTCTAGCAGGACTGTATTGGGATAATGTTATTCATCAAACCGAAATGTTTCAAGTAGCTGGTCGACTGACGTGGCGTTGACACCCCTCATGGTGTACACCTTGGGTTTGTTTCTGGTTACACGGATGTACCGTTCCAGGGTTTTCTCATTCCACTGTAAAGCCAATTGGTACTTCACGTATTGTTCTCTGATATGGGTCTGCCTTGCTTTTTTCATAGTAAGGGTGGGTGGGGGGTGGGGGGGACAATTGCTATTGTATTGCCACTTGTGGTTATTTTCCATTTGGTACACTGTCACGGTTAGCATTTACCTGTTGGAGCTTGTATTTGCATCCATGCCACGGCTAACAGATGGCTCAGCTGGGTAATATTGAAGGTCCGTCTGGCCTGTCCTTGATGTCCTGGAATGTCAGGGGTATCAATGATAATCGTAAGAGAAGACATGTTGTCCATTATCTAATTCGACACAACGTGGACATTGCCTTTTTGCAGGAAACGCATTTACCTAAATCCGACTCCGCTCGTTTCGCTTCAAACTGGGGAGCGCAGGTATTTTGCCAACTACAGCAATTATGCTAGGGGCACGGCCATTCTTATTCACAAAAGGGTCCCCTTATGCCTTCGCTCCATTGTAGAGGACAGTGAGGGTAGATACCTCATTGTCACTGGGTCACTAATGGGTCACAGTGCAGCTTTGGTGTGTATATACGCCCCGAACACTGACTCCCCAGAATTCTTTCATACCCTGCATGCCCAGCTTTCAAAGATAGATCCTATCCTATTATTGGTGGGGGGATTTCAATCTGCTCCTCAATCCCGCATTAGATCGTACCGCCGACTCCCCCGGCACTAAACCACGCGTGCGCCACGCTCTTCTTGATCTTTGTGAGCAATTATCTCTCCTAGACATCTGGCGCATGCGCAACCCATCCAACACCGAATACACGCATTATGCTGGCCAACACAACATCTGGACTAGAATAGATTATTGGCTTGTTTCCCCTGGCATCTCCAGCTGGTTCCATTCACTCGTGACTCTCCCGAGAACATACTCTGACCACTCCCCTGTTAAGCTTCTCCTTAGGGTTCCCCGACCTGAAGGGTTCGAACGGCAATGGCGCTTCCCAAGTCGTGCCCTCAACGATGATCTTTTCCACACTGAAGTGCGCAAGGCCATTGAAGAATACTTCATCATTAATACTGGCTCGGTTGACACCTGGGCGGTTCTGTGGGAGGGTTTCAAGGCATATATCAGGGGCGTTTGCATTGCCAAGCATGCTGGGGTGCTCAAGAATCTCTG
This sequence comes from Calotriton arnoldi, assembly GCA_963921515.1. Taxonomy (NCBI): domain Eukaryota; kingdom Metazoa; phylum Chordata; class Amphibia; order Caudata; family Salamandridae; genus Calotriton; species Calotriton arnoldi. Next base: position 51,706 of record CAWUFW010009256.1, on the reverse strand, counting down.
TAATATGCTCTCACGCTTAGAACGCGACCTGGCAGAACTGGACAATACAACGTCACACACTTCTAACCCTGATACGGCGGGAAAACGTTTGGCCCTCCTCACCGAATACAGGGATACTGCAGATCGCGAGATACTTTTTTTAGGCAAATATCAAACTGCTCGGCGATACGGTGAAGGCGAGCGTCCTGGCCGGGTGCTGGCTCAGATGCTTCGGCCCCCATTCAGCAAGGCCTATGTTACTGAGCTGCGTACTTTCACAAACCAGGTGCTCACCGGCACCTCGGAGATTCGCGACGAATTCCTTGATTATTTTACATCTCTCTACACCACCAAAGTAGGGCGCGATCCCACGGCACAGTAAGCTTATTTATCTGAGATCGCATTGGTCTATTTGGAAAAAAATATGCAGGACTTTTTAGCTGAGCCGCTCTCCGAGGCCGATGTCCTCGGAGCCCATGACACCCTTCGATGCTCTTCTGCCCCCGGGCTAGATGGCTTTACGGGGGAGTTTTAAAGGTGTACAAAGATCTGCTGGTGCCTCAACTAATCAAAGTGTATGCAGAGGCCCTCGAGAAACAAATTCTACCTCCCACACTTCGTGAAGCGGTCGTCATACTCCTCCCCAAACTGGGCAAAAACCCGTTATTATGTGGGACCTACAGACCTTTGTCCCTACTTAATTTGGATTATAAAATTCTAGCTAAGATCATTCCCAATCGCCTGTCCCAATTGATGGAATTTATTATCTTGCCGGCCCAATCCGGCTTTGTTCCCCGTCGATCGACCTCATTGAATCTCAGGACGCTCTTTTCGGTCCTCCACAGGATTAATCCTGAGGTCCCCGCCGCCGCAATCCTATTGGACACTGAGAAGGCCTTTGATTCGTTAGAGTGGCCTTTTTTCGTGCGGTTATGCGCCGTATGGGAATGCCTGTGGGATTCATAGCCACCACCGCACTATTATATTTGCCGCCCCACGGCGAGACTTCACCTGAATGGCACACTCTCCCGACCCTTCTCTCTATCCCGCAGCACCCGACAGGGCTGTCCTCTGTCCCCCTTATTGTTCATCCTTGCCATGGACCCCTTAATTCGACATTTCCAGGAAAGGCATCTGCAGAGAGGCCTACAATTTAACACTCGCCCCCTCCTGGTCTCGCTCTACGCAGACGACACCATCCTCTATGTCAGAGAACCCCAGGTGAACTTAGAGCCGCTCATTAGAGAGATTCTCCGATTTGGTCAACACTCCGGCCTGGGCATCAACTCGCGCAAGTCGGTTATTTTCCCCTTAACCTCCAGTACGACTCCATGGGAATGTGAATTCCCCCTAGAATGGTGCTCTGACTCCTATAAGTATTTGGGCATTCACATCCATCGGGATACCGCCCAGATCCTTCACCTCAATTATGGGCAAGCAATCAGCGCCCTCGAAGCTCAAGTGGAAAGATGGTTGCGGTTGCCATTGTCTATTGCCGGCAGAGTTGCAGTTATTAAGATGGTGGTTCTCCCCAAATTTTTATATCTTTTCAACAACATTCCCATACCCCTCCCGAACAGTTTTTTTTGACGTTGCGTTCACACCTTATCAGATTGGTCTGGGGGGCAAACAGGCTTGCGTACGTTGGCAGGTGCTCACTCTACCGTATGAGAGGGGAGGGTTTGGTGTGCCGGATTTACACTTGTATTACCTCGTGGCCCAATGCAGCTACGCCTTTGCATGGCTCCACCCTGACGCTAGGATCCCCTTCCTCCGCCCTGAGGCAGATTTTGTCCTTCCTGAGCGGTTATCCACTGTATTACCCAAGGGCGTACCTAGAGACCCTAATGATATCCAGACTGTTTCCACTACCAGCTGGGCCTGGGATAAGCTGAGACGAGTCACCGGCGCCTCCACACTATATTCCTCTGCTCTCCCTGTCCCCAACGCCCACTGGCTGCCAATCACCGGTGTAAAACTGGTGCAGCGCACTTTGGCCAAATTTGATATTTCTAAACTGGGAGATTTGTACCCATTTGGGCACATCTTCTCGGCGACAGAGGATGTCCGCTTCCATGACGCCACATTTATGGATAGCTTTGTGCTGGGTCGGATTCGTTCGGCTCTATGTGCCACGCTGCCTGTTTTTCCCACTGAACCGGACTCGTTCACTCCGCTCTCGCTCGTCATTGAAAACGAGAGTGGAGTTCACCTCATATCTAAACTGTATAAGACGTGCTCTGGGATGATTCCGGTCAATGACGACAAGATCCGCAAAAATTGGGAAGACGATTTAGGCCGCTCCATCATGGACGACCAGTGGACTAAATGCTGCGCAGTAATGAAAGAAGTCTCACTAAACAGCAGGCATAAACAACTACACTTTAAGTTCTCATGCAGAATATACATCACCCCTGCCAGAGCCCATAGACTTGATCCGTCCAGACCCCATACCTGCCGAAAATGCAAAGCTCCACATGCTGATTTTGCATACCTCACACGGTCCTGCCTAAAACTACAGTCATACTGGGAGATGGTTCACAGTACGCTAGGCGACATGACCGAGCGGTCCCTCGTCCCCACACCTGAAGTGGCACTACTGGGGTATGTGGTAAACTTCCCCAGAGGTGTCAGGAGGTTCGTATCCCTCAGCCTGCTGCTGACCAAAAGAGAAATAGCTATTCCCTGGGGCCGTGGGACAGCTCCCACCTTGCAAGGCTGGCTGAACAGTCTGGCTTACTGTAACACCAACAACGAAGTATACTCCAGCACACTGCCTAGCTCCTCCCGTCCCAAGGACATTTGGGGTCCATACAGGTCTTATGTGGAAACTGCTCGCCGAGCCTCTGGCTCACAACTGGAACGGGGCACTGTCCCTGCAGGGGTGGGGTGACCAGTCTCATCATTTTCAATTGTTTGCTTTCCTATGCTTTGCTGTGCCCTACAATGCTTGTGACTCTTTGACTATGTGGCTTCACCTACTGCGGTTGGATACGGGTGGGCCTGTAGACCTGATGCTGGGAGGCGGATGATTACTTTCAGGGAAAAGGGATGGGCCACCGGGACTGTATTTTAAAGCCTGGTTGGTTTGCTTCCTCTAATAGATACAAGCCGTGTCGACTATTGTATTGACGTTCTATGCTCCATTTTACCTTTCTCAATTGTATTGACAATGACAGTGAACAACTATGCCTGTATTGCTATGATGTACTAAATGGTAAATAAAGTTTAAAAAAAAAAAGTTTCAGTTACTTTTTAAAATTAAAAAAAAATGGTGAACTTCATTATTTGATATTTATAACGTTTTACATGTTAAAGAGTTACATTTTATTTCTGATATTATGTTTGGAGTAGTAAATAATATTTGTGTATTTATAAATGTTTATGATATTGTTTTGTTATTTTTTTTAAATATGTGTTAAGTGATTTATAATGTATGTTATGTGTGTTAGTGCTATTTTTATATTTTTGGGGGTATGTATTGAGTTATAAATTATTTAACATGTCGATATATTTTTTTAATGATAATTTTGTTGTCTATATTTTTGTGATCGATATTTTTGCTATTTTGTATGTTTATTTAGTGTGCGATAATACTTATCACGATATTTTTGACTTCGATAATGTTGAAAACGATATAAATGTTTTACGATATTTTGTAGTCAATATTTGTGTGTTTTTTAATTAAGTATAGGATGTCGATATTAATGTAATAGATATTTTTGTCACGATATTTTGGTAGGTCGATATTGTGTCTGTCGACATTATGTCAGTGATCCCTTATTATGTATTGTGATACAAAAATATCGTGTCTAGAATATCGAGACATTAAAAATATCACCTGAATTTCGAAGGTACAAATATAGTTTTTATTGTTGTTTTTAATATTATTGTAAAAACATCAATGTTGAAAATATCATTGTATGGAACATCCTTGTGTTAATTAGCATGTAATGTACTGTAGTGCATTTGATTGTATGTTTACAACATTTCATGTTATATAATTTGTTTGTAACATTTATGAATATTAACAAATATTTCCTAAAATGCTTTCTTTTTTAATGGTAATTAAAATAGTACTTTTATCATTTGAAATATAACAATAAATATAATGTTTTGTAGGTAAATTAGTGTGTTTTTGCATAATATTTTACTATATTTTATACCACATAAAAAGGGTGAGAATATGTAGGATTGATTGTCTTTGTGATATGTTTATTTTGTAATATGTTTTTAATATTTTAAATTTCTTTTTTTTAGAAATGTGTCATTTTTATAAAAAAAATTTAAGTTTGTCTTTTTGTTTGTATTAATGTAAATAATTAATTCTAGGGGTTTCTTTTTAGATGAGGGATATTGGGTTTTAAGAGGTAAGGGTGGGGAGATTTCTTTAAATATATATTTGCATTTTAATATATAAGGAAATATCTTAATGATATGCACATTAACACTTTTGAATTTTATTTTATGATAATAATATTTCTAATTTGATGGTAATTACGATGTATGTTAAATGTATGATACATATATTTATATATATATATATATATATATATAAATATATATATATATATATATATATTATCTACTGGCGGTCGCCAGTAGATAGTTATAGTTAGGACCTATTTTCCATAGGAAATCCGCAACATTCTATTTGAAATAACTCGGCGCCGGTTGACGAATCTTCGCGAAAGTTTCCAACTTGTTGGGGCGCTCCAGTCCGCTCCTATCCTGAAAGTCTTGGGGTGATTCGTCAAGCGGGGGCCGAGAAAAAAGGGGGGTGTCCCAAAACGCGTTTTCCCCATTCATTTTTCCATAGGAACCTTTAGTCGCAGCTACAGCCCGAACTGCTGAACGGAATTACACCAAATTTGGCAAAGAGGTAGCCCTTGGTTCAGTGTCGTGCCTTTTGCTTAAATGGTGTAAATCCGTTCAGTAGTTCCTGAGAAAATCAAAAGTAAAGTCACATATATATCTATGGCAGAGTAGGGTCCGCGTACCCTCCCGATCACGAGCTGCATGCTAATTGGCTGTCAAGTGGCTGTCAACACTCCAAATCAGGAAGTGTTGGCAGCCATTTTGTCCCTCGGTAGAACCGAGGGACAGAAACAAGTGCGCAAAGCGCAAAAGGGAGCAGGGTAGAAACACCCTGACCCCCTAGGTCTGCTCAGGGGGTCCCACAAGGACCCCTGGGCAGAAAAGCATTTTTTTTTTTAAACGGCGGGATGCGCTTAGGGTGCGCGGATCCCGCTGATTAATAAAAAAAAAGCACAAGAAACAAGTGCGCAAAACGCACAAAGGGGGCAGGGTAGAAACACCCTGACCCCCTAGGTCTGCTCAGGGGGTCCCACAAGGACCCCCTGAGCAGAAAAAAGCATTTTTTTTTAAATCGGCGGGATGCGCTTAGGGTGCGCGGATCCCGCCATAATTAAAAAAAATCGAAGCGCGGTGTCCCGCGCTTCGATGCTATTGTGCCCCCGGGTGGGCCAAGTCCCAGGGGCATGCGGGGGTTTATTTATTTTTAATGTGGGGGGCCTCTAAGGCCCCCCAAGCCCCGGGGACTGCCACCCCCGGGGCTTTAAATAAATAATGTTGGCGGGGGCACACGGCCCCCCCGCAGCCCCGGGGACCGCCACCCCCCGGGGCTTATTTTTTTTAAAAAGATTACTTGTCCTGTGTGGGGGGCTCAGCCCCCCCACAGGCCCCGGGGACCGCCACCTCCCCGGGGCACTAAGAAAATAAATGTGGGGGTCCGTTATGGACCCCCGAGCCCCGGGGACCACCACCTCCCCGGGGCTGTGCAAAGGATGGGAGGGGAGCCGTGCGGCCCCACTCCTGGAGCCTGTGGTGGCCCTGGGGACGGCCACCCCCCAGGGCCGGCTCCTGCAGTGTCCCGGGGTGCCTAACCCCGAGACACTGTAGTTTGCAATGACAGGACGGGAGCCTGGCGGCTCCCGTCCTGTCATGCAAACTGCTTTGGATATTGGAAGCGAGAGCAGGAAGCCTGCTCTCGCTTCCAATATCCAAAGCACATTGCTTTCCACACGGGGAGCTGCATGTTAGCAGCTCCCCATGTGGAAAAGCAATGCCGGCTCCCGCAGGAGGCGGGGAACCGGCATGGTCCGTGGGGGAGTTGGGGTCCCCCACGGACCCCAAAGGATAGGGCCAGCCCCGGGGATGGGGTCCCCGGGGCAAGTAGTGGCCCGGGAGGGGGGCCACGCGGCCCCCTCCCCAAAAAATAATTTAAACATTTTTTTTTTTTAAAGGCCGGCCCCGGGGATGGGGTCCCCGGGGCCTAAGGAGGCCTGAGGAGGGGGCAACGCAGCCCCCTCCATGAAATTCTTTTTTTTTAAAAGGTGGCAATGACCCGGGGGATGGGGTCCCCGGGTCGAAATTGGCTATGGGAGGGGGCCCACGCGGTCCCCTTCCCGTTCCTTTTAAAAAATAAATAAAGGGGTCAGGCCCTGGGGGATGGGGTCCCCAGGGCCCAAAATAATTAAAAAGAAGGGGGGCCACACAGCCCCCTTTTTAAAAAAAAAAAAAAAATCCGGCATCGCGCCGGAGGCCACGCCCCCTCCTTGGCAGCACTCTGCAAACGCGCCCCTGGCGCGTTTTCAGAGGAGGAACAATTCCCCTTCAATACTGGGTGTCCCTGGGGCCAACTAGCCCACCAGGAACCTCCAGTATGCGCCAGGGGGCTGTGTTGCAGAGAGGTGTTCTGAGGCCATGCCCCTTTTTACACCTCTCTGCAACGCAGTTCCGTGGCGCTTAATGGAGGTAGCTGGTGGGCTAGTTGCACCCCAGGGACCCTCAGGATTCAAGGGGAGTTAATCCCCCGACTTAAAACGTGCCACAGGGCACGTTTGCACAGTGGTGAAGGGAGGGGGCGGGGCCTGAGGTAACATGTGTGCAAACAGGCCCCGTGGCGCGTTTTAAGAATTAAATCCCCTTCAATCCTGAGGGTCCCTGGGGGCCAACTAGCCCACCAGGTACCTCCAGTAAGCGCCACGGAGCTGCGTTGCAGAGTGTTGTAAAAAGGGGCATGGCCTCTGAACACCTCTCTGCAACGCAGCTCTCTGGCGCATACTGGAGGTATCTGGTGGGCTAGTTGGCCCCTAGGGACCCTCGGGATCGAGGAGGAATTAATTCTCCAACTTAAAACGCGCCACAGGGCGTGTTTGCAGACATGTCACCTCAGGCCCCACCCCCTTCCTTCACCATTGTGCAAATATTCCTCTAAAATCAGCTGAACTACGAATTCCGATTTACTCACCTGTTATTAGGAGAGACCTCAGTGCTGCATCTTTGAGCCCAGTACTGATCCTGAAAAGTAATTTTAACCGTACTTACCAGTAACTTGAATTTCCTTCCATAGGATATCATTGACTGGTTTCACTTGGAAATTCATCTAAGTGTGGAGTTTTGGAACTTTATAATATTCCTCTAAAATCAGCCGAACTACGAATTCCAATTTACTCACCTGTTATCAGGAGAGACCTCAGTGCTGCATCTTTGAGCCCAGTACAGATCCTGAAAAGTAATTCTAACCGTACTTACCAGTAACTTGAATTTCCTTCCATAGGCTAACATTGACTGGTTTCACTTGGAAATTCTTCAAAGTGTGGAGTTTTGGAACTTTAGAATATTCCTCTAAAATCAACCGAACTACGAATTCCAATTTACTCACCTGTTATCAGGAGAGAACCCAGTGCTGCATCTTTTAGCCCAGCACTGACCCTGAAAAGTAATTCTAACCATACTTACCAGTAACTTGTATTTCCTTCCATAGGAATCCATTGTCTGGTTTTCAGCAGAAAAGTTTCAAAGTGTCAATTGTCACAAACTACAAATATTCCTTAAAAATCGCCTGTATGACTTAAACGCATTCTTTCAACTGTTTACAGGAGATGCACCAGTGCTGGATCCAGGATCCACCACTGAGTAAGAAAAAGTAACGATAACACTACTTACCTGCTAAGTGAATTTCCTCCCATAGGATAACATTGGTAATTCTATGTGAAAAAGTTTCAAGTGTCAACTTTTAAAATACAATAATATTCCTTAAAAATCACTACTGTAACCAAAACGCTTTTACTCAACTGTTTACAGGAGATGTCCCAGGACTTAATCTAGGATCCAGTCCTGTGGTTAGAAAAGTAATCCATAAAGTAACTAATTGCATTTAACTAGAAATTCACATTGAGCTCAATGTTGCATTGTGTTTGAAATTGTGTTGCCCATTGCAACAACTGTAACTACTGTACTTAAAAGTCTATTGCCTATTTGCAAAGTATTTAAACTAAAGTAAATCATTCTGAGAAAGTATATTTTGTAACGTAATGTATAATGTAATTACAATGTAATTTAAAAAATAAAATATCTAAAAATAAATAGTTTAAAAAAATGTAATAAATCAGTATCAAAAAAATAAATATAACAATTAATACATTTAAAAATTGTCATTTACAAAACCTTTGAAATTCACTGAAAAAACCATGGGTTTCAGGAACGTTATAGTTAGAAATTAGCATTTAAAAAACCTTACAAATTCACTGAAAAAACCATAGGTTTTAGGGACAGTTATAGTTAGTTGGACATTGCACTCGTACAAAACCCGTGAAATTCCCCCGTTATAGTTAGTTCGGTGAACTATAACTCGCGCCCCCGCAATGCACTGCTGATGACGTCACATATTACATCACTCATGACATGGTAAGTGACATCACTGATGACATCTCAAATGACATCACTGATGACATCACTGATGACATCATCCATGTGATAATTTGATGCATCTTCTCACACCCTAATATAACTTTTGATACACCCACTGTAAATTACAGACTGCCATTGTCAAAACCATAGACACCAATTACTATATACACACTCACTGATTCTTAGGTCTACACACACACATCTACTCACTCACCCGTACAGTCACTCATACTTATAGTCACTAAGTACAGGACTATTATATGCACTCATACACCTATATAAACACTCACCCACCGCCACTCATCCATAGAGGTACTCACACACCTAGTCAGTCATGCAAAAAATTAAGCACACACCCATTTACTCACCTATACAGTTATACACACACCAGCTCACTTACTCATACAATTACTAGCACATTCTTACGCTCTTATACAATCTCTGATACAAGCACACACTCATCCATACAGTCACTCTCACAATCACACACTCTCGCTTATAGCTATTTATATACTCCAACACACATATATACTGCCTTTCACATATGTAGTTACTCACACATGTACCACTGGGACATACATTCACTCACTAACACACTCTTACACACACTTACCCACCCATACAGTCTATTACAGATGCACTCTTGAAACCATCCACCCAGTGAATCACCCACTCACACATCTATGCACAGAGTCGCACACACCCCACCCACACAAACACTCAGGCACCCATACAGATACTCAGACAACCAATCAATAACTCATATAGACACTCATGTAGCTATTCACAAACCCATGCAGCCACTTACACAGCAACAGACAGACGGATACAGACATTCACCCAGTTTAGTCACTAACCCATGCATTCAGTAAGATACGTTTAATCACTCACTAATAGAGTTAGTCACGCACCTACTAAATCATCCATACAGACACTTATATACCCACTCATTCTTCAATACGCCTTTCCCTATATATATTAAACATATTTAAACTTTACAGAAACACACAGTCACTGGATGATGTCATCAGTGATGTCATCAGTGATGTCATTTGAGATGTCATCAGTTATGTCACTGACCATGTCATGAGTGATGTAATATGTGACGTCATCAGCAGTGCATTGCGGGGGCGCGAGTTATAGTTCGCCGAACTAATTATAACGGGGGAATTTCACGGGTTTTGTACGAGTGCAATTTCCAACTAACTATATCTGTCCCTAAAACCTATGTTTTTTTCAGTGAATTTGTAAGGTTTTTTAAATGCTAATTTCTAACTATAACGTGCCTGAAACCTATGTTTTTTTCAGTGAATATATATATATTTAAAAAGTTATATATTATTAAATATTAAATACATGTGTAGTAATCTTAACAATTTTGAAACATTTATTCAACTTTTTGCAATATTTCCATTCATTTCTATGGGAAGATAGTCTTTTTTTTAGTTTCATTTGATGGGCATTTCTCTTTTCAACTATCTTCTATTTTGTAATCTATTTGTGTTATTTGTAATCTACTTTCCCAGAAAGTAACGTGCTGCTTTTAGTCGGAATAGGTAAGTGCTTTTTAAGGATTCTTTTAAGGGTTTTGAAAGTAGAGGGGATTTAGGAGGGAAGTTAAAAAAATTAGTTATAGTATTGTATAACCCCCCAGCTGTGTGAGCATCTCATGGGCCCTCCTGCTCTTCCTTTCTTTCCCATCAATTATGGACACCAAGACCTTTGTGGTTCAGAATGGCTGCCGTTTATTCACATCATAAATAAGATGGTACATAAGTTATCTTGATGACATTGGTCATTAATATGACCAGTTCTTTCTTATCTTGCATTACAAGGTACGCATCCTGTTCCTAATTAGTTACACAGTGTACATTTCATCTTTATTACTTATTAATAACCATAGCTTGCATAATCCTGCACTGCATCATCTTTAAAGTGATAACGTCTCTATAATGGTGGTTATAAAACACTGTTTATCAACTGCCGTGACAGCTCTACTTCTGTTGAATATTTGGTACAGTGGGTCGTGGCTTCGAGGCTTCCCTTTCTACCAAATGTCTGACATTCTTGGCCCTGTTGCCATGCCTGGGCTACAAGTGCAGTGTCCACCCAGCTCTGACCATTTCTTACCCCTTTTGTTTGCACTCAAGTGTCCTTGCCTTGCAACATCCCTAGGACCTTGTTCAGGCAATTGACGTTTAATGTCCCTGTGTGAAGATATTTATTGCTGTGCTCCCTTGCCCTAAGTCCTGCTCCTGCCCTGGCCACTAGTAATGGTCTGGCAATGTGAATGGTGATGACAGGGATGTACCTAGAACTCCTGATCCTTGCCATGGCTACCACACAGGGGGTCAATTGGGGGTCGTAAATACTGTGTGCACCCTGTGGGTTGCCCGGGCGATGTGGACACTGCGTTCACTACCCTGACCTGCGTCCCATAGTTGGCTATTCTGTGTGCTGTGCCCTGCTGACCTGCCAACCCTAACCTGGGCCTTCTTGCCTCAGTGTCCTCCTGCCATGCACACCTCGTCCGTGTGTGCAGCATGCTCTGCTAGATGTGCGTATCTCATCATTAGGTGCTGGTGGTCTACCCTGACACGTCCTCAGTCCTCATCGGACACTGCCATGGAGGTTGCATGTGCCCGCCGGTTGAACCCTGGATCTGGGCACTTGTCTTGCACCTCCGTGTAGGCAGCATGTGACTGCTGGTTGCTCCCTGTAGCTTGGTCCCCCTCGCTGCTGTGCCCATCCTCGCTGTCTGATGGTGAGTGAAGATGCCTCTGCCTTCATGGGGCTGCTGATGTGCCTGCATGCCCCCTTGACGGTGTGCCCCTGGAATCTGTGCTGCTGCATCTGCTTCTGTAGTATCCCCTCATGCAGTATCTCCACCAGTGCTTCTCCCAGGGTCCACTGCTCCTTGAACTCCTGCTGTGGCTGTACTCTCTCCTGTGGCATTCCATGGCTCGCGTCATTCTGTGTTCCCTTGGGGGTCTCCTCCAGGCTGCTGCTGCTACTCTTCCTCCTGCCCCTTAATGGCTTCTCCTTCCTTTGCCCCGGCTTGTCCCATGGGCCCAGTACCTACTCCATCAGCCACTTGCTCCTGTGCAGGTCTGCCACCTGTAGGTCGGGACACACTTCTCACTTTAGAGGTTGGGGACCAAACCAGTTACACTCTCATCAAAGCCATCTTGGTTGCTAAGTTTGGACTGCCCCCTAAAAAGTACTGCCTAAGGTATGGGGACTGTCAGAAGCTCCCCGACCAGTCCTATGTAGATTTTGAGGATTGCCCCAGCAATGCACTGAATGTTTGGGTTGCGGGCAGCAAAGTTAATGACTGCAATGGACTGTACAATCTGATTATGAGAGAGCACACACCTAGTATTTGGTTACCAGAGCTGTGCCAGCACCTAAGTGACAGCAGATTTAGTAAGCTTTAATTAACAAAAAAAGAGCAAAACAAAACTTCAATTAGTAGAACCGGAGATATCGAATTTAAATTTTATAGTGAATATAGTGCCCAAACGCACAAACTGCTACTGGGGATATCTGCTTGCACCAGACTTGGGAGAAAGTCACAAGTTAAAGTGGACTATGATGGAGTATGGGCCAGCTACAGAGACCCATTTCAGCCCGCTGAAGAGAGTACCTTACATCCTGGTTGTGGAGCTTTGCATGGATCCACGTCTAGGATGCACTATTCAGCCGAAGCAAAGTGTTGGTTCCTAGATGTGACGAGGCTGCGGGGCAAGGTCCTGTTGCATCTGCACTGAGGCAAAAACAACAATTGATGGACAGAATGCAGAACAATGTCATACATTTACCCCAGTACAGAGATCTGGGCCTAAATCCATCGGTTTTTTTCTCACCATGCCATTCCAGTTTGAACCCAGCCATATGCAAATCAGAAAACAGAATCCCATTCCCGAGCAAAAAGCAGACTCAAATCATCAGAGAGTCCGTACACACAGATATCAGTCCAAATCTTGTGCAATAAAATTCTTCTTTATTTTCTTTGCAGATAAAAATAGCTGGTATAGTCAGAATGCAGCCAACACGTGTTTCGTCTTGGGAATATCACCCATCGACTTCCTCAGGGCTACAATGACAACAATGAGAAACATACACTAAGATAGTATTCAGTGTAATCTATCCACATATCATCATAGCTTGAGTAACAATCAGCTAAACATTGGATTTGTCTAGCATAGAACAGAATCCATAAAGAAATATTAAAAGGAAGAACCACTAGAGAGTCCATCCCGTGAAAAGAGAAGACTTTAACAAAGTGCAAACACCAAAGACCGCAGAGGAATAATAAAAGAGAATTTAGATATGAAGAATTATTAGTGCCACTATAAAACCAATAGTTTTATCAGACAAAGAATTACCACCATATTATTGTGTGCATGCTCAAACAAAAGAGTGATTATAAATAAGAAGACAAACAACCAGTGCACACAGTGCTCCAAGCTACTCACCTAGAATAAATACTAAGGCAGTTCCGCCGAATTTTAGGCAGACCATACGATTAATCGCATATAATGTAAGTCTACATAAAGAAGAGAAGAAGAAAGAAAGTAGAACAAAGAATACTAAAAGCCCTTTCAGGCTAGGACCGACATTAATAATACCCTCATACTTATGGATGTACAGACTAAGGAAGAGGGCATAATTAAAAAAGTGTCTGTACCTCAAATATTAAAAATAAGCGAGTGCTGTCTTAATTAGACCTGTATCCCAAGGGGTATAGCCGAAAGTGTAGACAAATGTCTAAAGGACACAAAATTACCTAAGGGAACCTATAACATCATCCCAAGATAATAACTGACATACTCAGCCATATGAATTTATACAGTAAGAGAGTTAGTCTATATCTGACTCTATAAAATATAACCACAATATAACATATAAAATTCCAATATCTTCATCACAAGAGGACAGAGATGTTCATCCTAACAGTGTCTAGTGGAGACTAGCCAATACATTGGATATTAAGATTTCAGGATACAATAAGACTTTCTGATTTCTTTACCTTTAGAGCGCTCATTTTCCGGTTTAGGAAGTTTGAATATATATCTAAAATCAAAGATAGCATGAATTAGTCACACCAAATGTGTGAGACTAATATATTTAGTCTGTCACAGAAGGTATTTTGTATTCGAAATTAACAACCACAGAAGCAATAACATTTTGAATCACTCCGGATGTTAAGGCATATAATTATAGGCATTGTATCCTAACTTTCCCATTTGGACAACTTTGTGTATTTAAAGAGTTTTAAAAATAAGTGCAACAAGCCGAAAAACAAAAAATATATAGAAAATAATCCAGTAGCCACAAGCAGTCTTGCTTGTTTTCCGATTTAATGCATTTGAGTATATAACCAAAATCGAAAGTCAGAGATAGCGTAAGTTAGTCACATTCATATTTGTGACATTCATAAGTTAGATTCATCAGAGAGATGCCATTTATCCAAGGCTGACAGACATAAGAACAATAATATTTAAAGTCGCTCCAAGGCATTTCATCCCTACTTTCCTAATTAAACAGTTTAAAATGTTTGGAAAGAGGATATACGTAACAAACCAAACCATCCAGTAGCCACAAATAACACGGCCAAGCCACCGTCTAATCTCTAAATAGTTAATGGACACATAAAGCAAAGTCACCAGACGTAAAAAGCTTACCAGAGTCAGGAGAGTACTCCCGTCGTATTAGGACACCAGATTCGAGTGAAACGAGACCTAACTTCCCCCGCTTAAGTAAGCAAAGAATCCAATTAGCATTCATTGATTCGCGAATGAAAAAGGAAAGACGGACTGGTCCCCGACAGTGTTTGGGAAGAATCGCCATCTTGGAGTGGCGAAGCATCAGCATGAAGTATAGACAGGAAGAGCAAAGAGGCCAATCAGTATTCATTGCCTCGTTGATAAAAACCGGAAGACGGACTGATCCCCAGCAGCATTTCAAATAGTCGCCATCTTAGAGTGATAAAGCGTCAACAGGAATTATAAGGGATATCGTATTGTAAGAGAGAAACCATCTAATAGAACTACAGGTTATACTCGCAGACAGGGTGAATTATAACCCTGACCGCGAGAAACTTCAGAATACAACAACTGACAAATTATAGATTGGTTTCTTTCCTGTGTCTACTTTTTTAAGAATTAAATAAAAAGCGCATATGCATCAATCACATGCAGCGCTATGTCAATAAAGTTATATGACTACAATTGGAAATCCCATTACTTGCACAAAGTGTAGTTTAAGGGACCAGAAACATAATTCTCTAAATAAGCTCGACTGGATCTCTAGTGCCCAACTTGATATTAAAAACACTTAAGCTAGAGCCAATTTGGAGGGAATTTAGATTTATACATTCACAGCTTCTATTTGAGAATCACAAGATAAAAGTGACAGACACAAATAATTCGTATCTCATGGCTACTGGGCAAGAGTGGAAATTAGCCAAACAGTAAACGGGACACAGAGCAAACTATTGGCAATAGGCTGAGGATGACAGACACCTCCTAACAGTAAGACCGGTATTTATCCCAATCATTCGAGTTTGTGCACAGATTATACGCTTCAGACACCAAGTCAAAGGGAGTATAGTTAGTAGCAAGAAAAGCTATATTAAGAGAAATAGACAGGGAAAAAGGCTCTATTTGGAGAAGGGGGGACAGATTCAAAATCCACTAAGTGGGTAAATAGAACCCAAGAGTTTGGGGACATACATTAGTTGGTACAGTGATATATGCAACACAAAATCTAGCCAGTGTCACATGCACATTCAACAATGTACAAGCAATTAAACGTGACCAGCAAGTACCACTTGTAGGTCTATATACAGACAGACAGTGAGCTGTAAACAGGGCACATATGTATATACATAGTTTGAGATATTTAGATGGCACATGTACATTTATAGATAGTAAGCTTCTCTATAAACATAGAAGAGACATTTGTGCAGATATATAAGAGGTAGCATAAGCATTAATATACTAGTGTAGTTTGAGGGATAAGCAGAAACCAATACACAAGGCACAACATACTTATAAAAAATAATGTACTGGGGTGAATGTATGACATTGTTCTGCATTCTGTCCATCAATTGTTGTTTTTGCATTTGTCACCCCGAGTGGGACGGGTATGCCCAGACGTGGGTCCCGTGCTCTCCATGCCACTGGAGTCAAGCTATCCTGGCTGATGAGGGCTGAAAGCCCGAAACCGGTCCTAGGATGCTTGTTTCCAGTCCAGGGAGGACCTGGCTTGGCAGTTCGGGCTGGACTGTTCCCATTGGTCGCAGGGTCAAGACTGATTTGCATATGGCTGGGTCCAAACTGGAATGGCATGGTGAGCAAAAAAACGATGGATTTAGGCCCAGATCTTTGTACTGGGGCGAATGTATGACATTGTTCTGCATTCTGTCCATCAATTGTTGTTTTTGCATTTGTCACCCCGAGTGGGACGGGTATGCCCAGACGTGGGTCCCGTGCTCTCCATGCCACTGGAGTCAAGCTATCCTGGCTGATGAGGGCTGAAAGCCCGAAACCGGTCCTAGGATGCTTGTTTCCAGTCCAGGGAGGACCTGGCTTGGCAGTTCGGGCTGGACTGTTCCCATTGGGCGCAGGGCCAATACTGATTTGCATATGGCTGGGTCCAAACTGGAATGGCATGGTGAGCAAAAAAATGATGGATTTAGGCCCAGATCTTTGTACTGGGGTGAATGTATGACATTGTTCTGCATTCTGTCCATCAATTGTTGTTTTTGCATCTGCACTGAGGGTCTCATTGATGGGGCGTCCATTATTAAGTCTGGCTTCGGGGATGCGGAGCGCAGCTGGAGATGTCTCAGTTCTGAGGAGCCGCAAGGCTGTAATGCAGAGTCTGGTGTCGTGGTTCAGGCTGCTGTTGATGAGAGATGCAAGGACCTGGGCTCTGGCTGCACCACACCGTTGGGTAGATGATTCAGCTCCAAGGACTTTTGGGGCTATGATGCAGGCCTTTTGCGATTGGTCCAATCTACGCAGCAGCAGTGATGCGTCAGATCTGCTTGGGGATGAGCCGCTCAGCAAAAGAGATGCGTCATTTACTCTCGGGATGCATCGCTCAGCAGAGAGGATGCATCGGTTCTGCTGGCCAGCATCTTAGGCCACCTTCCAAGGGTCAAGGACTAGGGTGGCACCACTTGACAGGGCGGGCTAACGGATGACAGAGTCTGGGTGCAGGAGGTTGGAAGCCTGTTCTGTCCCTGAGGCTTCATATCAGGAGGATAGCCAATTAGACCTTGAAGTAACGTTGGCTTCTGAGTTCAAGAGATGCAGGTCCAGTCCATCTCACCCAGGCAGGAGGGCATCAGGCAGTAGATCGGCACAGCAAAGCAGGAGGGCAGCAGGCAGTAGATCAGTACAGCAATGCAGGAGTCCAGCAGAGTGGCAGTCCTTCAGCAGCACAGCAGTCCTTCTTCCTGGTAGAGTATGCACAGGTCCAGAAGTGTACTGAAGTGGCAGTTTCTGAGGTCCTTCTTTCATACACAGTTCTGCCTCTGAAGTGGGGAGATGCTTCTAGAGGCAAGCCTTTGAAGTGCACAGATGCCCTGCCTTCCCTGCCCTGGCTCCAAACTGACTATGGGGGTATGCAGCCTATTGTCTTTGTGTGAGGACAGAACACAGCCTATTCAGGTGTACATTAGGCTGGGCCCAGCTCCTCCCTCCCATCCTGTCAGTGATGGCCCACACAGTCACACCTAAGCTCCCATTGTGTGTGGCTGTCTAGGAGAAATACAAAAAAAACAACTGCACCTAGCCATGTGACCAAAGACAGGCTGAGGGCACCAAATGGCTAAGGGAAGTTTCTAAAAGTGCAATTTTCAGAATTGTAATTTAAAATCCAACTTCACCATAAATTAGGATTTTAAATTAGGATTCCAGAGTCTCCAAACTTGCATCAGTTCTATCTTCCCAATTGGAAATTGCACTTATAAAATGTAATAAGGTTATCCCAATGTTATCCTCTGTGAGATATAGGCCTTGCAGTCGTGAAAAAAGAGTTTTTGAGGTTTTGACTACCAGGACAGGTAAAACTTAAAAGTACAAGTGCTGCTTTTTAAATCAATTGTACAATACCCTTTGGGCTCTCCAGGGACTACACTAGGGGTGTCTTATATGTATTAGAAAGAACAGTTTGGGCCGGGCAAAAGGTCAAAATGGCAGTTTTAAAACTACACACACAGGCTCTGCAATGCTTTGTTTAGAGGGCTAGTTAGGTGGGTGGCACAATCAGTGCTCCAGGCCCATTAGTAGCATTTAATCCACAGGCCCTGGGCACAGTTTGTGCACTTTACCAGGTACTCATAAGTAAATTAAATATGCCAATTGGGTATGAGCCAATATTACCATGTTTAGAGGAGATAACACATGCACGTTTGCACTGGTTAGCAGTAGTAAAGTGCTCAGAGTCGTAAGTCCAGCAAAAACAAGGTCAGAAAAAAATGGAGGAGGAAGGCAAAATGTTGGGGGGTAAGACCACCCTAAGGCTGATAGGTCTAACACACACCAAATCCTAAAATACCCTTACTACCTTTTGCCACTTTCCACCCTATACCATACTATTACCTTTACTACCCTTTACCACTAAACCCTAAAACTACCCTGACCACCCCCTAAACCCCATAATTACTATTACAACCCTTTATCACTTCCCATCCCTAAACCGATATACTTACCTTAACAATATGTACCATGCATGGTAAAGGCACAAAACATACATGCATGGTAAAGGCACAAAAATTTACCTGCGTGGTAAAGGTTGCATGGGAAAGGAATTGCGTGGTAAAGTCAGCATTGTAAAGGCTGTTTCCCCAACTGAGAGGACCTTGACTACAAATCTAAATTACAATGATAAAAACATTTCCATGCAATCATGTCTGCTTCCACGAACATTAAATACTGCTTTGGTAATTGGCCTTGAATACTGAGTATACAAATAAGGGCTCATAAAAAGAAAAAATGCAGAGAATACAACTTGCATATTACCGGCGGGAAGTGCTATGCAGCGCAGCCTGGCATCACACATCCTTTGAAATGACACACTCATAATAGAGGTTCTTAAAGGGCAAATCCAGACAACCATAAGAACAATTTACTTTACTTGGTGATGGCTGCCTGTCTCCTCCTTAAAAACATTAACTGACAAAAGTGGGATAGCAAAGGTACTATGAGGCCCATCAATCATAAGCAGGCTGAATTGCTCACTGAACTAAACTGGATGAGATGCAGTGAGCCAGAGATGATGGATTAGAATCCCAACAAAGCAGACTTACAATGCTACAATCTGGGCAATAATAACAGCTGTTATTTAAAGAACTACAGAATTGCAGTATGAAGTGCTACATTATGCACAAATAATTATTGTAATGAGTGCATGGGGAAACTGAATCACTGAAGGATACAGGTGCAGAGTGACAGTATACAGACTCTAAAGGATAATGTACTACACATAGTAAGTATCAAAATGAACATATAAGAGTGGGGATTCACTTCAGGGAGCACCCTTACCTCCGCACACCCAACCCTATTGCACCGAATAATAGACAGATGTGTGTTTGATCTAGCAGGCTCTGGGTACAGACCCTGTGCCAGCCGTTGTGCCAGTGCACAGCTTCCTCTATGTGCAGTGATTGGCCTATGGTCAGGCGATGAACTAGATTCTCTGCAACCAAACACATCCTTCTACTATGTGTAGTGGGATCTGGCAGCAAGATGTGGCAGGAAGGCAGGCCTGCAACAGTCCTGTACTACTGAGCCAGCAGTGCAATATCATCACTCATCCCTTGATTCGTCCATGCACTTAGTCAGCTTCGGGATCCACAGTGCTCACTGTGCATTGACTTTGCCATGTATAGTTGATCTATTTTTTGTTGTTTTAATTTTTTTTCAGGATGTGCAAGAAGCATCTTGGTTTTAAAAACAAAATTTCTAAAATACATGGGAGGTTGCAGATCTACAGACTTGAATTTAGATCCATGAATCATGCAGGCAAAATATGAACATTTTTGTTTGGGGTAATGTGTGATCCTCCTGGGACTCCCCCCACACCCTTACTGCAATCAGGGAATGTTCCACCTACCTTCTTTCTTTTCATCTGTCACTTTTTTCAGGACACAGTCTTTAGTGCCTTGCATCCTGTAATGGTCATTGCATCAAACATTTTCAGGTGCTGCCACAAATTGATGTGGATGTAAATGACAGAATATAGTACTTAATATCAACATCATATTATCATGGGTACCATGATATTGAATATTATCGAAGTTTTGAATATCTATGGTAAGTCTATAGTTTTTCTTTTTTGAACAATAATTTTGAAGTTTTAAATATCTACTACTTTAATATTGTGTTTTTTAATTTTGATTTTATGCGTGCTAGAAATTATAAACTCATATTGTTTTATTGGGGTGTTTTTAGCGTTTTTAACTTTCATATTTTTTATGTTATTTAAATTTGTAATTATAACTCCTTTAAGGTTGTTGGGTTATAAAGGGTTTTGGGTGGGAAGTGTTTTAAATGAATATTTTAAATACATTTTCTATTTTTTTAAATATGTTATTTTTCATATTTTTAATTGAATCAGATTTTAAGATATATACTTTTTTAAGTTTAATGTTATTTGTTTTCTGTGATTTGGGTTGAGAATGTTTCAAAATAACAATTTAATATTGATGAAGATATTGGCATTTTAAATATTCTTTTTTTATTTAGTATTTGTTTGTTTATGTTCTGAGTTGATTATATATGTTTTTGAGTGGGTAGTGTTTTAAACTTTATATTTTGCAAATATTTGTGTATTTGCTTGGTTAAAATTTTTCAGTTCTTTATTGTTTTAATTAGAAAGTATAATTTGTTTAGTTTAAGAAATGTGTAAGTTATTATGCCTCCCAACAGAGCCGCACCGGTGGTCCAACCACCGTACTAAAACTTTGGCAGTTGGACTGCCATTGGACAGCCACAATCGCCAGGAAACTGCATTCCCTGGAGGTGGCGCAGCAGTCAGGGGCTCACAATATGCTGGTGGTGCCGCTGCAGCAACCCCATGCATATTATGATATTCCTGACCGCCAGTGGTCTCATGGAGGTTCTTGCTCTATGAAACTGCTGGCAGTCAGGAAACAAAGGGGGCCCTACAGGGCCTCCCTAGCCCCATGCATGATGGTGCATGCAGGGTGGCAAATGGTGTGCCCCCCTGTCTGCATGCACGGCCAGTTTCAGCATGGCATGGACTTAACTGTCCATGCCATGCAGGAGCTTGTTTTGGCAGGCATTCCCATTGTGGTGCCTTTTTTAAAGGCAACGCAGTGGGAACCCCAAAGGACAGCCTGCCAGACAAAGAGAAAACTCGTAATCTGGTGGACGGCCAGCGATAGAGTTTGGATGTGCGGTAGCGGGGTGGTGGAGTGCCACCCTGCTCCCGCACCGCCAACTCATAAACGTGCCCTTAGTTTGGAGTGGTAATAGTAAATCTGCCCGCAGAGTCCAACACTTGTCCAACCAAACAGTGTTGCTTAGTTTGTAGTGGGAACAGTTAATCTGACCCCTCACCTAAGAATTCAACATTT
The DNA here is from genome assembly GCA_963921515.1 of Calotriton arnoldi. NCBI lineage: Eukaryota > Metazoa > Chordata > Amphibia > Caudata > Salamandridae > Calotriton > Calotriton arnoldi. The sequence goes on along the minus strand of CAWUFW010009256.1, from coordinate 30,396 downwards.
TCCCAGTGCTGCATAGTTTGGAGTGAGAAGAGTATAGCTAGCCTCCCCAGACTCTGACACCTTCCCCGCTTCCCCGGTGTTGCTTATTCTGGAGTGAGATTAGTATATCTGCCCCCAATATATGATAATTTATTAAAAATGTACATTTATTAAAAACGTTTTACATTTTCATAAATGCATATGATTATTTTTTAATTTTCAAAATTTAACACAATAATGTTTTGTGAAAATATTTCATTTTACTTTTCAATAAACAAACGCTTACAAATATTATATTCATATTTGAAATTGGTGTTTTTTGTAAGTTGAATATTTTTTTATGTAAAAAAGTGATATTAGGGTTTGTTAATTGTAATTAGAAATGTATAATATTTTTATTGAAACATTAAGTAACACTTTATTAAATTATATTAAATGTATTTTTACAAATATTGTATTTTTTACTTTAAAAATAATTAATTACATATGTTTAATACTTCAAAAGTATAGTTTGATATTTTACACTCTAATTTGGTTTACTATATTTGTTCATTCAAATTTTAATTTAAAAACTCAATATTATTGTAATCTATATTTTTGCATTAGATATTTTTTAATTTAGATATTTGTATAGACGATATTTTGAAATGAGTGTTTTTATCATGTTTATTTTAAATATAGAGTTGTCAAGATTATAGTTTGGCCTCAATATTATTGTAGGTTGACATTTTTGTAATGGATATTGAGGACTACATTCCCATCATTCATATAGCTATGATCCTAGAATCCTCTGAGGTTCCTCAAATCTCCCACTCACACCTTTTTGAGAGTGAACTACCGTGACTCATTTTCCTCACTTGTGCCCACCGTGTGAATCATAGTGGACATGGGCAGGGAAAATTTAGAACGCTCCCAAAACACAGGGCGAAAACTCCCCGTAAGTAAAGGCCATTTGCAGTTGCACTGAGAAAGCAAACTCCCCGCTTGGGGTTTATTTCTCAATCCCAAACCAGATTTTTGAGGGTGCCATTTTTGAGATAGTTGTACTGCGGGTCTGAACACAATGATACACTATTCCAAACGTCACCATAACCACTACTGACTACATACAAAATGAGGTGTGAGACAAATATCAGAAGCAGCTTCAGGTTCAAATGATTATCTAAAAGGAAAAAAGGAGATACTTAATATCCTGCCATGACTGTTCAGTGTCTAAATTCCACATTAAAAGTTATCACACCCCCTTCAGTGCTTTAAGTGTGTTGTGAATTCTCACCACGCGGAACGCACGCGGTCTGCTCCCAAACAAATCCAGGGCCAAGGGCGGGCCCGTCATCGCCCAGAAGAGACTGGGATGGGCCAACCCACTAAATTCTTGTGTACTGTAGGAACTGTGACTGCTTACATTCACCTTTTTTGTTATCTAGTGTACCATATCCTTGCCTGTGTGTTCTATTATAGAAAAACGGAACGCGCAAGAGAGCTGCCCAAAACCTTCACCTGGCTCAACCGTTACTGGTTTTCAGTAGAGAGCCGTTGATGTAATTAACAAGGAAATTGAGTTAGTGGAGCGCCACCTCTCACTCTCCTCACCACCACCCTTCTGCTCCACCTGTGTTCCAGGGTCTATCTTGGGAATATTGGAACCAGTAATTAAACCTGCAAGATCTATTGCTGCTAGTCTAAGCCCAGGAGGTTGCGCTGAAAACTTAAAGGATGTTGCTCCAATAGAGCAAGAGGTTGAAGGACCACAACTAAAACCACACCTACGGCAAGATAGTGATCGCGTAGTGCTGTGGGTGCCGGCTTCTACCTGAGCTTCCGATCCCTGATGTTGGTGGCGGGAATGCTGTTCCTCTAGACCTGCAGACTTGAATTGCCGGAATGTGGACTGTCCGCACAACTATCTTTGGCTAGAGAACTACCTGAGTTCTGTTGGACGGGAGGGTTTCCTTGACTCTGACCATCCGCCAAGGCTTCCGCTTTTTGAAAATCCATTCCAGCATCAGAGGGTTAGCCAGGTGTGCGAGCGGAGCGGTAATGGCGCCAATGTCTGCTAAACCGGCCCGCAACAAGACAGAGGACTCTGGCTTTAGCTCTCGGGTGGCAGCTGGCACAGTGAACACAAATTTCAAAACTTATAATGTAGTTGCAGCACTATAATATATGGGGGCTCTTATGAGTAATAGAGAGGAAACACTGGAGCCCGTACGGGGCGTGCCTTCAATCTTTGAGTTGACAATTGGATCATTAGCCATAGGATGCCTGCCAAGTCAGTTAGAGCCCAGGTAATATAAGAAAGTCAGGCTTAAGGACTTGGGAGCAGCCTACAAAAATTGGGCCAAATTAAGAAAGAAGTTTGGTGTTGGGAGATGGAACTGGTATATCCTGATACAAAATAATTCTTCAATTCCTGGAATGATTCAGGACGCTTGTTTATCTAGATGGGAGAAGCTGGGATTATGCAGATTGGGAGATTTTTTCCAAGAACAGAGGTTTGTTTCATTTAATGAACTTTGGATTCAGTTCAACTTGAATTAAAAGGAGTTTTTTAAATATCTGCAAATTCGAAAAAACAGGGGGACCAGTTGGTCTCAAGAGGATACCACTCTTAGATCTTCTTTTTGGGGTTGAAAGACTTTCCATCAGTGAAATGTGTAAACAGCTAGGCAAACGGGCACCAGATGATCTCGAGAAGTATAATGTTAAATGGCAAACAAAGCTTGAGTTAGATGAATATACCTTCTATGACTGTCTTGAACTAAAGTGTGCTGTGCTATGCTCTTCGGGGATTCAAGCACAGCACTATAAGACAATTTTTGACCTATATTTCACCCCAGCATAAATCTCTAAATGGGGGGCCAAAGGGGGTCAATTGCCCATGATGTCAATTTTTTGCAGCAGATCTAGTCCACGTGTTTGGTACATACCCTGTATTAGACCCATTAAGGCTGCAGATCTCTACATTTTTTGGAAACATCCTTAATATTAATCTGTATCTAACTCCTCGAGTGATGATACTGGGTGTGGATCCAGTTTTGGATTTGAGAGGAGGGGAGGCCTTGCTGTTCATCGCAATGGCAGTGCTTCAGATTTGTATTGCCTCAGTGTGGTTCGATTCGCAGGCATCACTTATCGACAGTAATAAAGGATGTTTTTGTCTATCTATAATCTAGAGGCTGCACTATATAAACGTAAGGGAAGAGGGGCTAAACAAAAGGGCAGAAGGATCTGGGGCCCTCTTGATAAGTGGCTGCATTCTCAAGAAGAATAAAGTAGAAGTTGGGTGAGATCTTTGTTCACTGATAAACAATTACAAATACGAATGGGGAACTTTGGGGGGTAAAGATAGTTTGGGATGCTTAGCTGGAACTTATTGCATGTGCACTTTGTCCAATTTTTCGTATTATTTATGATATGAATTTAGGGTAAGATGTATTATATGTCTTGCAAAACTCTTTCCCGACCCCCACCCTAGCCCTCACCCACCCATGGAGAACCCTCCCTCTCTTTCTTTGGCGAGACAGTCTTGCTGATTTGAGGCCCCTGCTCTATAGACATTCCTTACACTTGTTGCGCCTTAATCTTGCTTATTGGGGATTCTACTTCTTTGGTCTCCCTAAGATTATGCATCTGATTTCCCCACATTATTCTCAGCGACGCAGGAAAGCGCATCTGACCTGACGCCCCCAGGGATCTCAACTCCTGCATGTATTGTCCCAGTTCCCACTGCCTATCCTGTGTTGCTTTTGAGATGTTCGATCTTATTCTAAAGGCCCACTCATTTTTTGTGTTGGAACCGGCTCTTATTGCCTCACTTAGGACTCTCTCCTTTAGGGTATATGTTCTGAAGTTAACTAGGATCTTCCTTGGGTTCTTCCTTGGTTTGCCTTTTCCAAACGGGTCCCTATGTACCCTCTGGATATCTTCTGTTGTTAGCTTCGTCTCTACCCACGGTAAAAAGTCCTTCAGAAGGTTAATCACGAAGCCTTTGATAAATTTGCCTTCTTGTCCCTCCAGGACGTTCAGGAGTCTCAAATTGTTACGTCTTGCCTGATTTTCCATTGATTCCATTTTATCCTCTGAGATCCTTCTCATTCGCTTTCAAAGCCCGAATCTCCTCTTTATTGGTTTCCACACTCTTCCCCAGCTCATCCACGGTGGCTTCCACTACTTTAATACGTTTCATTATGGTATTGATTTTTGCCTCCAAAACCTCACAAGCCCCCTGGATCCTGAACTGTTTTCTGAAGTAGCGAAATTCGCCCTCATTTCTGAGATCAGTGTCTCAATTAGGCTCTCTGTTCCCTTGTTTTCTTCCACATTTTTTGGGACCTTTGGGAGGTATTGCCCACCTATTCTTGGCTCTGCGGGGCTCTGTGTGGCTTCTTCCCCCGTGATTTTGTCTGTTTCTAGCCCCTGATATCTGTTGTTGCTGAGCGGTATATCTGCCACTGATCTTACCTCCGTCATTTTTAAATCTCCTTTTTTATCACCCTGTTCCCTTATGTGTGTTGTTGTTTCGCTTGGGAGATTCTGTTTAACCTTAAAATATGATCGGAGCGAGGGGGTGATTTTCACCTTTGGACCTACTATCCTTGCTCGGGTTGATGCCGGGGTAGACTCCAGGATTTGGGGGGGTGTAGCCAGCTTTTTGTTCCTCTCGCTACTTTGAGGTTATGGGCTTCAGGGTTGGTTCTGTTGTTGCTGCAAGACTTGCTGCCAGGTTTCTACTCCTCAAACAATATCTTATCCCCCTACTCAGGGTAAGATCTTGTGACTGCTCCTTCAATGTTTCTCTGGCTACCCCTGCCTTCCTCCCCCTGCCGTTTTGCCCAGAAGTCAAGTCCCGCCTTTGGCTGCTCCCCTCAGCCTGCTCACTTACCCGGGTTACTTGCCCTCTGCCTCGGTATTCTGGTCTGGGTTGCCAACCTCTTCTCAATGTCCTCTCTCCCCTGTGTGCCGAGATCAGAGCGCTGCTGCTTCCTGCACTGCTACCGGTGCTGCTGTTGCTGGGGCTGTCTAGTGCTTTCCCCCGGAAGGACACCCGGGCGGCTGCTCTCCTGTTGGAGCCAAGGACCGACACCGCCTGAGCCCACACCGTATTCGCCGGAGTTCCGAGACTTGGAGACCGTCATGCCGCTCTCACTCGAGTTTGCCGCAAAAAGTGGGGATTTCTTTGAAGACTCTAAGGTACCAAGGGACATATTTTTTTAAAGAAATATTTACGTGTTTGCGACCTATGCGCCTTGTGCTATAATTCCATGTTCCGCCTATAGAGCTTGGGAGCTTCCGTCTGGACTTCTTAGCTGGCCGCCATGTTTTCCCATGTATGAAGTGCTAACAAGGTGCGTCACAAAGGGTGTTGGAGCATATCAGGAGGGGAAAAAAAAGCTTGTCCGACTTGTGCAAAACAGGAGATACAGGTATAGATTCAGCCTTAGATCATGGGAGTTAACATCCTGACATGGAATGTAAACGGTTTGAGGGTCAGAAATAGAAGGCAAAAAATATTAGAATATCTAAAATGCATAAAAAGCGACATAATAATCCTTCAAGAAACGCATCTCCTAAAAACAGAGTGGGGAGAAATATTGAAGAAGCAAGGGTGGGTGGACTCTTACATCTGTACAGATCAGGCTTCTTGTGTCAAGGGAGTGATTATCCTGTTCAAGAATAAAGTCGTCCAGCTGCGATCCGAAAGGAATATGGGCTGTAGCAAAAGTATGCATGTATGGGAGAACGTATGAATTAGCAGGGTATTATGGTCCCAATGTGGATGATCCTGCTGCAATGCAGGCTCTGTACACACATCTTTTGGATGTCTCAGCCCAAGTTATACTTGGTGGAGATTTTAACCTAATAATAGATCCTAGGAAAGATAGAATGCCAGCAAGGAACATCTCAACCCTGCCTAGAATGAGGAAATGGCTGAAACTTTACCTAGAAGATCTAGGATTGGTAGATATATGGGGAGAGAAAGGAGCAAAAACTCAAAAATTCACTTTCAAAAATAAAAAACTTGGTCACTCCTCGAGGATTGATTATTTTTTTAGTGGATAAGGCATTATGTAGTAAGGTAAAGAAAGTGGTGCATCTCCCGGCACACCTTTCTGATCACTCAGCAGAGCTGACGGAGGTGTGTTTCCAGAAGCCACAGAACATACCTAGATGGACTTTGGATAGAACCCTGCTCCTCGACCCCGAAGTAATAGAAAGTTTGAGAGTTGAAACCAACTTATTTTTCTTAACAAACACAAATGAGACTTCATGGCAGGTCCGGTGGGACGCATACAAGGCTGTAATAAGGGGGAAACTAAGTAGTCTAGCTGCTTTTCGGTATAAGACAACCAAGAACAAGATCAGTAATCTGGAGAAGGAAAGTCAAGCCTTAGAAAGGAGAACGGAAGAGGAGAACATAGCACAGGAAAGGGACAAACTAGAGCTGGAAATTAATGATATGAAGGGAGAATTAACTAGCACACTAGAAGCGATAATCAAGGAGAAATGGGAGGCGAGCAAATTCGCTCACTACCAATATGGGGAGGGTTGTGGCAAAATGTTAGCATGGAAGACCAAGACAGAGCAAAGCAGCATTAAGATCTTATATATTCAGGAGGAAAATCAGGCAGAACCCAGCATGGAAGATACAGTGATTGGGAGCGTGTTTAATAGTTTTTTTTAAAGATCTATATACTGAGGATACACAGGCCAGTGAAGAACAAATATAGGGTTATCTGGAGACCTGGGTAAAGCAGACCCTCTTGGAAAAGCACAGAGGTGATCTAAACTCCAAAATAACAGAAGAAGAGGTAATGGGGGTGGAAAAAGAGTTAAAAAAGGCAAAAGCAGCAGGCCCAGATGCATTGCCAAACGAGATATATAGATCCATGAAAGAAGAGCTGGTGCCTCGGCTGACCGAGTTATTTAACGAGGTATTCGTAAAGGGATAGGAGCTACCAAAGTCCTGGGAAGAGGCAACAATATGCATTTTGCTAAAATCAGGGAAGGACCCAAAGCGGTGCGAATCATATAGGCCAATATCAATGTTAAACAGTGATTATAAAATCTACACTCAAATATTGGCAAGAAGATTGGGCAAGGTGGCTGGTAGTTTAATTCATGAGGACCAGAAAGGTTTTATAAAGGGCAGACAGATCCAGGAGTTAACACACAAATTGGTGGGCGCAATAGATGTGGCTACTCAGGAGAGGATCCCCCTATCTGTGATCACCTTCGATGCCACAAAGGCTTTCGATAGGGTCAACTGGGGCTTTTTACATAAAGCAATTGAATCGTACAACTTGGGAAGTACCTTTGCAGGGGCAGTAAAATCTTTATACAAAAACCACTCTGCGTGTGTATTAGTAAATGGAAACCTTACGGAGAAGATAACCATCGGAAGGGGTACCAGACAGGGGTGCCCTCTCTCCCCACTGTTATTCAACCTTTATATAGAGCCCCTAGCAAATGCCCTGAGGTCAAACCACCAGAGAACTTCTTTTAAGTACAAGGATTGAGATAAGAAGTTTGCCTCTACGCGGATGACTTAATGCTATTTACGGACGATCTGACAGGTTCACTTCCAAGAATAATAGAGCCTCTCGAGCAGTTTGGGAAAATCTCAGATTATCAGATAAACCAACAGAAGACTGAGATTATCGAGTAGAATACCCAGAGCAGCAATCCCATGGTAAAGCAACAGATAAGGTACCTGGGCATCCAGATAGTGGGAGAGATAGGGAAAATCACCCAAGTAAACTTGAACAAAGTTCTAGCGGAAACTAAAAAACTCCTTAACGCATGGAAAAGCCTCCCGTTATCTTTCCTGGGTTGCTCCAATATCATAAAAATTATGATCCTCCCTAAATTCACTTATATTTTCAACAACATACCTCTAGAATTTAGGAGAGAGTGGTTTAACAGAGTACAGGCAGACATAAGCAGCTTTATTTGGGCTTCAAAAGGAGTCAGAATTGCGTGGAAGAAGATAAGGAGGAAGAAAGAACACAGCAGGACCGCCAGTCCGGATCTGTTCCAATACTACAGGGCTTTTCACTTTAAGAATATCAGAGTGTTATTCAAAGAACATCGGTTATATCCTACTTACCTGCAAGCCATGACAATCTCAGAAAGAAGCTATTTTCTTTACAAATTCGGTCATCCAAAAATTTTTTTGTAAGTGAAACTAAAGATATTAGGGTCCGCTGCTAGTCTATGGTATCAAACCAGACGCTTATGGAAAATCCCCTACTACAGTGAAAATGCCCCAGTCTGGAATTCAACAGGAACGCCGGAATGTTTAAAAGACACTTTATGAACTCCGTTGAGAGAAGGAGGGATAATAAAGTCGGATGGGATCAACTATCATTATTGACTAATAGGGCACTCTCTAAGTTTAAATATTATCAACTGATGAGCTGGACAAAAACTCTAGGGAAGGATGGTACAGGAAATAGGGACTTAGAGACGAAAATTCAAGGGCAAATAGCAATGAAGAAAGAAGTAGCGCAGTGGTACTGGTCGTTCATATCAGCAGGAGAGGCGGAATTTAGCTTCCCCACAGAGATTTTGGGGAAAAATCTGCCGAAGCTGGATGTACTGAATTTATGGCAAGTATGAATGTCTTCATGTTGGTATATAATCAAGTCTGCACCTCTCAAAAAGAACCATTTGTTCACAATGCATAGAGCCTATTGGACGCCGATGAAATTGTCAAAACTGAGAAGAGGAGAGGCGAAAAACTGCCCCAAATGTGGAGAGGAGAGAGCGGACGACATCCACATGTTTCGGCAGTGCCCCCAATTACAGACCTTTTGGAAAGATGTGGGTAAGATCCTCTCAGAAGTATTACATCAGGAAATAGAGGTAAGCCTTGAATTAGTCATGTTTGGGGTGAAAAGCGGTAATGATAATATGGGAGGACCCAGGCTAAGTAAAAAGCAGAATAATCTACTCTTTCTTTTGATATTATTGGCTAGGCAGGAAATCTGCATTAAATGGATCCGCCATAATCCGCCAACACAAGTGGAATGGCTGGGATCAGTTCATAGGACAAACAAGTTAGATCGGGCGGGAACACAAAGCAAGAGGCTAGAGTTCTGGGATGTATGGGAACAATATTGGGAGATTTGAAATGTTGGAACAGAATACGTTTAGGAAAATCAAAAAGTCCAATGATTATGCAAAACAGCAATATGAGCAAGTGGGAACTGCTGGCGCAGGTATTACACCTAACAAAGGAAGAGTGGGACAAGGTGCGGTAGGGGGGCCTAGAGGCCGGCAGGATACCCCCATAAACCAAATCCCCCATCCGAAGGTGTATGTCCTGGGGCGGGGCCAGGGCGGTATAGTATGGTAAACATGGTCCCCCAACTGTGAAAACCTGTTATCTCATCTCAACCTGTTTATTGCACAATGAGGACAAAAAAAAAAGAAAAAAAATATGTATTATATGTCGATTGGTCTATTTACTTTCCAATTTTATATATCAGATGACAATATATTGTCAAATGCAATCGTATTTTATCCTTTTGTGACTTTGATTTTACTACTACTGCTTTTCACAACTTTTCCAGATTTGTAATGAGGTAATATTTAAAACCATTGATAAAGATATTTTTTCAAAAAACACACCTATGTAGTGGGGTAGTAAAGGGCATAGCAAAGGGTGTAGCGGACAAAAGGAAGAGAACTGGCCAAGGCACAAAATCTAAAAGACTGTGTGTTGCAGTGCCTATGGCACTTGAGGCCCCCAAAGTAGGAGAAATGGATAAACTGCATTAAGCAGTAAAGGACCTGTGCAGCAATTTTTTTTCAGCTGTAATGGTCAAATTAGATCCCATCTACGAATGTTTGGTTGCCATATAAACAGAGTTACAGAAGATTAATGCCCCGCCAGCAACTAAGTGCCTCAAACTTCTACGGATAAAGCTTCCCAAGCAGTGTCTACTCTGGGTGAGCCAGCAAGAACTCAGACTCTGTTTAGCGGACCAACAGTCCAACATATTGGGTTTTTTTGTGTGCTGGGGAAAAGAAGTCACAACCTTTGAATCCAGCAGGAGGAGCAAGAGGTGGCAGTGGTGGTTATGAAGGGGTGCAGGTCTGCACAGGCGAGGGCCAGGTATCTGGTCCCCCAAATTTTTTTTTTAATCTGCCACCGGATGCCGCCCCATATGTTGTTGTGTCATCAAATGTGCCCCCACCTTGCAAAAGATGTGGAGGAGTCATTCACTGAATTGAAAATAAGGTCTTACATTGGCTTTGCTCCCATACTGGCTTGACATACTTGGATGTCCCCCAAGTTTTGATTGTTAGGAGGGCTGGCTGGGTAAGGCAATCGACCAAGTCCCTGGCAGGTGATTGTATTGTTCTAACTTTCAGCAATCACAATATTGTTCACAACTTATCAGCCAATCTTTTGCAATGGCATTGTCAATCTCCAATATATCTTTTCTCCCGTTGGATTTCTTTTATGACCATCTGAAGGATGGATGTAGTTTTGTACCCCAAACTCAGAGAATACCTCACTACGGTCATAGCAGGAGAGGAAATGTTGAACATCAGAATCTCCTTGCAAGGATAGCTGTGTCGTGTAGAGTTTGTTTTTGTGCAGGAAGACACAAATTCCTGCACAAAAACAATAAATGAAGGCATTTCTCTCCTTCTATGTATGCTGTGCATTGTAGCATATATTGAAAGTGAATAAATGAAGAGAAATGAAACCAATTCTCCAAGTTGTGCCGTGCTACATCAATTGAAGAATGGTGCAGCATTCACACACATGTCCACATTTATCATTTCTGGTAAATCAGGACATGTGTCTTCTTCTATGAATGTTCTGTGCAAACACGCACAGCAACACCTCCAGAACGCACTTTCAACGCAAAGTGTGTGTATTATAACGTTGTATTTACATGGAGAAGAAAAGGTACACAGAGTACCTTTTCCTCTCTTTGTAAATATAAAAGAGTGTTTTGCGCTATAACTATGTTACAAAAAGTGACATATTGTTAGCACAGGATGCTTCTAAATTTACCACATAAGTTGTAAAGTATTGGTAGATTGTTACAAAAACAACGTATTGGTAGTTCATTGTTTGAAAAATTGCATGACAGTGACAGGTGGTAAGCACAGAGTTATCTCTCCAAACATGCTAAAAGAAGAATAATTGAAATAATTGTGGTCCTTCAATAGGTACAATGGGAAATATTATGAACAAACCAAAAAAAAAGTGCAGGGCACACAATATCCTATGACAGAGAGATCCCAAAAGTACATAGGTATAAACTGGGTGTTTTGAAGACTGTATTAATACTTTTTAGCTTCTTGCAGATCTGCTGCCATAATATATAAAAAAAATTACTTGTACTAAGGTTAATGGCTAGGCCAATCCTTAACTATATGAGTAATAAGTAGAGTAATTTCAGTAGTGCAAAGACAGAACAAGGTACATTTATAAGTACTTATGTTTTTTTAAAGTGATAGGACATATTTATAGAGTTGTAAAGGGAAGGGATGGGGCCTCATGTAACATGTGCAAACACATTCTGTGACATGTATTAAGTTAAAGAACCTGGGGGCATATTAGCAAGACCCACGTTAAAATTATCGCCATTTTAGCGGCAGGAAACTGCCGCTAAAACGGCGATAATGGACTTGCTAATATGCGTATTGGAATTCCAATAGAAGCCCAGGTTAGATGTCCTGCACATCTAACCTGGGCTTCTATTGGAATTCTATAACGCATATTAGCAAGCCCATTATCGCCGTTTTAGCGGCAGTTTCCTGCCGCTAAAACAGCGATAATTTTAACGTGAGTCTTGCTAATATGCCCCTAGTCTCTTTAAATCCTGAAGCTTCCTAGACCCTAGTAGCCCACTATGTCTCTCTATTGAACACCATATACCTGTTTTGCAGATATGTGTTCTGAAACTATATCCCATTTTATATGTCTCTAAAATACAACTCTCTGGCAGTTACTGCACATATCTGGTGGGTTTGTTGGCCCCCAGTGACACTCAGTATTCATGTTAACTTTATCGTGTAACTTAAAACACGCACAGAGCGTCTTTCCACACATATCTACTACATCCATCTCTCCTTTCTTCACCTGTGTGCAAACACAGGCTATTGTGCATTTTAATACTTAGTTAAACTTACCTTCACAGTAATACAAATAAAAAATGGTACACATTGTTTTTCAATTGTTTTTTATAAAATAAATTTCTAAAAATTTTTATTTTAGAATTAGGATCTGTGAAAGAGAAGAAAAAATACAGTTATAATATATAATATATTTATTACAATACAGCATAATTTTAACATTTTACAAATTATTTTGTTTGTCTTTTTTACTGTTATCAGAATAAATTGAAATTCACTAGAAACAGTGTTTTCAATCATACTCATCACATAACAGAGGGCAAAAAAACAATAAATAATATTGTTTTAAAAACCCAAGACTACATCCAAAAATAACATAGCATATAATGCAAATCACATATATATAAAAATGCTAACTCCTAAGAACATTTTCTAACGTAAATTTATATACACTGTAAATGTTGTTGGTTAAAAATATATGCAGAGAGAATGTGCGAGAAAAAGTCCACAATTGAAACATACACCTTTCCTCTTGGCCAAATGGTATTGTTTAAGTCCTTTATATTAAAATTGTCCAATAGTAATCGTATTAATACATATTAATAAATTCCTCAGAGGCCAAATTATGTTCCTAAAACTTTGGTTTTAAAAATATTAGGTAAGAATTTGGTAATTCAGCTTAGCAAACGTTGTTTAAAAACCAACTGAGCATCATTACAATATGTCCAGCCTTTATTACATTTTAGATACACAGTGTAATGTCCAGATGTAGTGGAAGCACCAAGATGGAAAATAATTCCTACTGCAACAAAAGTCCTTCCTGATATTGATAGTTGAGTTGCTACAAATTTTTTTATGAAAGTGTCCAATTTTCTTCCATCAGCTGTACAACGTTGCATCATTAAAATTATATATTGTCCATATTTTTGTATAAATAATGTTGATAACATTTCTGATTTGCATTGGGTACACTTCATGTTTTGATTTGCTGCTTTAACTAGTTTAATAAAAGATACTGATTTACACTCTGGTAATGTCAAATATATAAATCTTTCTGTGTCTATATCAGTGGTACATGTAAACATACAATTTTCACATACATGTTCCCATTTATAACAAAGGCCGAAAAGATTTTCAATGTCTATCCCTTCATTTTCCAATACAGTAAGCATATACATTAAAAATTCCTGAGCATCTTGTTGCATATTTTGTGTAAATTGTGTTGATCCACAACATATATCCAAAACTTGACGAATATCAGAAACGCTTTGCATTTTACTTTTATCAGTTCTCAATTTTTCATAAACAGAATACAACAAGGAACAAAATATTTTTTCCCGATTCTCCATAATTTGTTGTTGCAAACTTTCAAGAAAAAAACAACATTAACTACTACGTTAGCATAGCAGTTGATACCTGAACTATTTTCAAACTGATAACCAACAATGTCTTCATTAGCGTCCTTTGTCTTCTTGCTTGCAATTACAACATTATCTTTATTTTTTTCTTTGCTATAACTTTACTACAAATATTGCCATGTGTTCTTTTTCGACCTACCACACGCTTTTCAAATACAGGAAACTGACCTAAATTGGGAGCATACGCTCTTCTTAATCTATTATACTCTTTTACACAGTTTGTATCTGCAATAATCTTTGAGTCATCAAAATCAATCAAAAACAAACCAGATAAACTTCTGACTCTGGACAAAGCAACATATGCCATACCCTCTTTAAACACGGTACTTCCAATGTTCACCAAAGCACTATCTACACTTAGGGGCCGATTCCGATCTCGGTCGGAGGCGCACCCAATACCATTCGGTCGGGAAAAAAGCCATGCGAAAGCCAGTTTCCCGACCGATCCGTACAGCACACCGAACGAGCAAGTACGATGCGCACAACAGCAAAAATTCCGGCCGAGCCGTACTCACCCAAACCAGGTCCTGTTCTCCGACCGAGGCGAATCCGGAAACGCCGAATCGAGTCGCACGGAAGGGAAAATGCAGCCCCGTCCGGCCGGACAAGTACGATGCGCTTTCCGTACGCGCCGAACCCGTCGCTACGCACGGCACGTCAAAGCATCCGGGAGAGGCGCACATAAGCTCCGAATCGCGCCACAACACGATCCACGGCTACGAGGCGAACACAGCACAGACGAGGACGACGCGAAGCGACGAGGACGAAGCGAAGCGACGAGGACGAAGCCAAGCGACGAGGACGACGCGAAGCAACGAGAAGGACGAACGACACGAACCAACCATGAATCCCTTCGTCCCGATCATACCAATATTCTACATCTACTACCGGAACAGGCACGGACGCGTACGGCGCAGAAGGTAAGTCAGACACCAACCACAAAACACATACAACACGTACACGACACATCACACACATACACTGGGAATCTGAATATACTTGCAACAGCAGCACCATAGGGGCGGGATGCCCATCACCAATGCCACATATGCACACAGGGGCCTGAATGCGCGCCACCACCCCAACCCAGGGGGGCTGGATGCCTACCACTACTACCACCCTTAGCCAGGGGGCAGGATGCCTACCACTACTACCACCCTTAGCCAGGGGGCAGGATGCCCACCACTACTACCACCCTCACCCAGGGGGCAGGATGCCCACCACTACTACCACCCTTAGCCAGGGGGCTGGATGCCTACCACTACTACCACCCTTAGCCAGGGGGCAGGATGCCCACCACTACTACCACCCTCACCCAGGGGGGCAGGATGCCCACCACTACTACCACCCTCACCCAGGGGGAGCAGGATGCCCACCACTACTACCACCCTTAGCCAGGGGGGCTGGATGCCTACCACTACTACCACCCTTAGCCAGGGGGCAGGATGCCCACCACTACTACCACCCTCACCCAGGGGGCTGGATGCCTACCACTACTACCACCCTTAGCCAGGGTGGCAGGATGCCTACCACTACTACCACCCTCACCCAGGGGTGGCAGGATGCCTACCACTACTACCACCCTTAGCCAGGGGGCTGGATGCCTACCACTACTACCACCCTTAGCCAGGGGGCAGGATGCCCACCACTACTACCACCCTCACCCAGGGGGGCTGGATGCCTACCACTACTACCACCCTTAGCCAGGGGGCAGGATGCCTACCACTACTACCACCCTCACCCAGGGGGCAGGATGCCCACCACTACTACCACCCTTAGCCAGGGTGGCAGGATGCCTACCACTACTACCACCCTTAGCCAGGGGGCAGGATGCCTACCACTACTACCACCCTTAGCCAGGGTGGCAGGATGCCTACCACTACTACCACCCTTAGCCAGGGTGGCAGGATGCCTACCACTACTACCACCCTTAGCCAGGGGGCAGGATGCCCACCACTACTACCACCCTCACCCAGGGGGGCTGGATGCCTACCACTACTACCACCCTTAGCCAGGGTGGCAGGATGCCTACCACTACTACCACCCTCACCCAGGGGTGGCAGGATGCCTACCACTACTACCACCCTTAGCCAGGGGGCAGGATGCCCACCACTACTACCACCCTCACCCAGGGGGGCTGGATGCCTACCACTACTACCACCCTTAGCCAGGGTGGCAGGATGCCTACCACTACTACCACCCTTAGCCAGGGGGCAGGATGCCTACCACTACTACCACCCTTAGCCAGGGGGCAGGATGCCTACCACTACTACCACCCCAACCCAGGGGGGCTGGATGCCTACCACTACTACCACCCTTAGCCAGGGGGCAGGATGCCCACCACAACTACCACCCTTAGCCAGGGGGCAGGATGCCCACCACTACTACCACCCTTAGCCAGGGGGCAGGATGCCCACCACTACTACCACCCTTAGCCAGGGGGCTGGATGCCTACCACTACTACCACCCTTAGCCAGGGGGCAGGATGCCCACCACTACTACCACCCTCACCCAGGGGGGCTGGATGCCTACCACTACTACCACCCTTAGCCAGGGTGGCAGGATGCCTACCACTACTACCACCCTTAGCCAGGGGGCAGGATGCCTACCACTACTACCACCCTTAGCCAGGGGGCAGGATGCCTACCACTACTACCACCCCAACCCAGGGGGGCTGGATGCCTACCACTACTACCACCCTTAGCCAGGGGGCAGGATGCCCACCACAACTACCACCCTTAGCCAGGGGGCAGGATGCCCACCACTACTACCACCCTTAGCCAGGGGGCAGGATGCCCACCACTACTACCACCCTTAGCCAGGGGGCTGGATGCCTACCACTACTACCACCCTTAGCCAGGGGGCAGGATGCCCACCACTACTACCACCCTCACCCAGGGGGGCTGGATGCCTACCACTACTACCACCCTTAGCCAGGGTGGCAGGATGCCTACCACTACTACCACCCTTAGCCAGGGGGCAGGATGCCTACCACTACTACCACCCTTAGCCAGGGGGCAGGATGCCTACCACTACTACCACCCCAACCCAGGGGGGCTGGATGCCTACCACTACTACCACCCTTAGCCAGGGGGCAGGATGCCCACCACAACTACCACCCTTAGCCAGGGGGCAGGATGCCCACCACTACTACCACCCTTAGCCAGGGGGCAGGATGCCCACCACTACTACCACCCTTAGCCAGGGGGCTGGATGCCTACCACTACTACCACCCTTAGCCAGGGGGCAGGATGCCCACCACTACTACCACCCTCACCCAGGGGGCTGGATGCCCACCACTACTACCACCCTTAGCCAGGGGGCAGGATGCCCACCACTACTACCACCCTCACCCACGGGGGGCAGGATGCCCACCACTACTACCACCCTCACCCAGGGGGCAGGATGCCTACCACTACTACCACCCTCACCCAGGGGGGCTGGATGCCTACCACTACTACCACCCCCACTCATAGGATGGACAATGCATGACACAACAAGCACACCACAACCTAGGGAATGCAAGATTAAGACATCCCCCCACCACCATGACAAGCGTGTGTAGGCTGTGTCAAATGCCTACAACACCGAACATGACTTTCAACATACAATGTGACCCCCTAGCACATGTGCCACACATATATGTGTGTGGCACCCACAATGCAAGCAGCCCATGACCATTGTGGCAATGGGGCCTAAACCCCCATCATCACAGTGACCAAAAGGTAAGTGTGGGGTCCATAGCTGAAGCACATTTTGACCATTGTGGCAATGGGGTCTAAACCCCCATCATCACAGTGACCAAAAGGCAAGTGTGGGGTCCATAGCTGAAGCACATTTTGACCATTGTGGCAATGGGGTCTACACCCTCATCATCACAGTGACCAAAAGGTAACTGTTGACAAAGAAAGAGCTGCAACTGCCAAACTGCATGGATCATTCCTGCTCACAGAACCAAAAACTCATCTGTGGCAAAGTAGTGTATGTGTCCCATTGCAACATAAATTGGGGGAGCCAAATACTGCAGTGCAAATGAAACATTCCTTTGGCCATGTGCAGACAAACAACACCCATGGGGGCTGAGACCGTCAACAGTCATCAATGACACAATGACAGAAGTGACCATCAGAATGCAGAACCACATATTTGCACCAATGGGCACACAAATGCAGATACCCTGTGGAGACAGCAGATGTGAGGTGAACAGATACCATACCATGGCAGCAATGGGACACACAAACCATGATCACTGTGCTGACCGATGACCTAGGAGTCCCAGGGACAGCAGGGGAAACACACCAAACAACATACAGCCAATGGCACACCCAAGATATGCCAATGCAGTGGTGCAGATGCACAAACACAAACAGGCAGACCAACACTGTCATCATACACAGCAGGTGAGGGGTGGGGGTGCCAGTGTCCCCAGGCAACCACACAACACATGAGGAGAGCTGAATACCAATCATACAGATGTGCATACACTGCCACACTAAGGTAACTCATGGATCCAAATCCCCTATGTGGGCAAGCAGGCATTGTCAGGTGAGAGGGAGCACAAAACACACATGTCACACAGGCACGTAGGAACAACAACTGACACAGCAAGTCACAGACACACCACAGCACCACCCCCAGGGCCCCCACAATGTGGTGACCCTGGGCTGAATAAAAATACCACTGTGATGACAAAGCTAAATGTCGTTCACACTATGAACCACAGTCAGGTGTCCTGAGCAACAAACTACCATCACACCTACACAAGCACAAATCAATCAGCATGGCCAGTAAGCCAAGGCCAACATGGAGGCAGGGGCCTAGCCGGGCAACAACTCTCATCTGCACACACTCAACACCACACCCCTCGACCTCCAACAATGTGCAGCAGTGAAGTACACATGCACTGGTGACATTGCACATGCACCCATGACTATTCCAGGGTGGTGGGTGGGAACCAAGGTGTAGAAACACATCACACATGGACACTCAACAAGACTCCTGAATGTCTGACACACTGCACACTACGCTGTACATGGACATGACGGCAATACCACACCGACCAATGGGATCCCAGCCACAGTCACACACCAATGAAGAAGCCAAGGTCACCCACAAAGAACACACATAGACAACTTCCAACATTGCAGCTCTGACCCTGAGGAGTGGCAGCAGTCACACACACAACATGTCACAATCACTGAAAGATAACACAAACTGGAAATCACATGACAGGGGCAAACAACAAGTGCCAAGGGGAAACCTGACTGTGACCCATCTGCGTCTGCACACAAACTCAGC
Organism: Calotriton arnoldi; assembly: GCA_963921515.1. Taxonomy (NCBI): domain Eukaryota; kingdom Metazoa; phylum Chordata; class Amphibia; order Caudata; family Salamandridae; genus Calotriton; species Calotriton arnoldi. The sequence continues at coordinate 11,596 of CAWUFW010009256.1, read as the reverse complement.
CCTGACAGCAAACACACCTATGGGTGACACCCTGATGACCAGTAATGTGCCATGCACCCACATCACAGAGAACACAGGGAGAAGACTTTGGGGGAACATAGCTCAAGTCAGCAAGCATCACAAACAGGTACAACACTAGGGATCACAGCATGCGCAGATGAATGGAAGTGAACACACAGACATGCACATACAACACACACCTTGGGTGCAGGCAATGTCACACGTGTACACACTGCCATGAGGGGACTCCACTCCTGTGTGAGGAAAGCTGTGCCATATGTTGCCTCAGTAGGGCCCCATCATGTCAGCTGAGCACTTGGTCACACAATCAACAATTAGCACCAAATGAGGGCTCCCATCACATCAGCCTGGTCATGGATGTGCCAACGGAATCATCAGCACAGATCCAACACACTTGTATAGCAATGTTGCACTGACTACACGGATGAGTCCCTCCCCATTGATGCCCAAACCTGCATGTCCACTGGAGATGGCAACACGGTCAGGGAAGTAGACAAATGCAACGATGGCAGGCACAACAGATGTGCAGGGGTGGAAGCCACAGATATGAAATTGCCAATGTAAGTAGGAAACCCATTGCCAAATACTGAACACATGACACCCTCAGATGCTGCTATTGATGACATGGATACACCACATGATAGGACACATTCCCCTGGACCACATGGGTTCCTGCACAGTAACACTTCATAATCATGAGACCAGATATCACCATCACTGCAGCAAGGGCATGGTTAGCTGCACCAACAACATGTACATCTGAAGCATGAGCACTAGAGAAAAGAAAGTTGCTTTATTCAGCATATGTGTTGAGGCCAAACGAAGTCCTGAAAAAGAGCAAAGGCCAATGGCCAGTCCATTGTCAAAGTTCAAACAGGGTGACACTGGCAGATGTCACCCTACGCATGCCTGCACAATACCAGGGACAATCCACTAGGAGGGGCAACCGGGGGGCAGGCCAGGCACCGCAGGGACAGGATCAGGGCTCACCAGGGGGAGTCAGGGAAGGGGTGGTGGGTGCAGGAGAGCCACTGACAACTGCAGTGGAGGTGTCTGACATGGTGTGTGCCGGCACAACTGGGGGCATGACACAGATGTCGTGGGTGCCGGCACAACTGCAGTGGACCCTGCAGATGGGGTGGACAGGTCCGCCACTGCAGTGCCCAAGTCAGACAGGGCGGTAGTGGACTCCACTGCAGTGCCTACCTCCAGGGGAGGAGAATGGGGAACAGGCAAGGTGGGTTGGACAGAGGGGGGACACCCTCACCACATCAGTGGCACAGACAAGCGCAGCGGGGGTGTGGTGCTGGGAGAGCAAGTGGCAGGGGGAGAAGGCCGGAGCATCTTGGGGATGGTATATCTGTGGGTGGGGGAACCTGGGGCAGGGTGTGGTGGGGGCACCTGTGCAGTGGGGGCCTGAGGGATGGAGGACGGAGACCTTGTGCCTGAGCTGCAGGGTGGTGGCGGGGTCTTGCTCTTAGCACTCCGGGGGACTTGCGGGTGGGGGCCTCCAGTCCGTCTGCGCCTGGGGGAGGGTGTCCGGGGGCGAGGGGCACTCTGCTCCGTGTGGGTGGGCTTCCTCTTCCCCCGGGATGCTGGAGCAGCTTCATCGGTGGGGAAGAGGCCGAGGTCACAGAGGAAGAGCTGCTGTGACTTTGGGGTTGCAGGTGAGGCAAGGGAGGGTGCTTTGGAGGGAGAGGGAACTGAGGACTGCGCAGTGCATGTGGATGCGTGTGTGTGTTCCAGGGCCCCATCCCCTGTGAGTCTGGCTTCAGTCCCCTGAATGTGCGTGCGTGTGCGTTTTGTCATTGGCGTGTGTGTCAGTGTGCTGGATGTGTGTGTGCTGGTGTGTGCCTGTGCCAGTGTGTGTGTGCCTGGGATGGGTAAGGTGCTGGGGAGTGTGGATGGAGCAGAGGCAGGAGGGGTGAGGGACCGTTTGAGGAGGGACACTGCTGCCGTCAGGGAGGAGTCCATGGACCTATTGCCCCTCTGTAGGTCAGACATGCCCGATGAGATGCCCTCCATGAACGACACCAGCTGAGTCAACAGCGCGGTGTGCGCATGGAGGACACTCAGCATGGCTGTCTGCCCTACATGGAGCTGGCGAAGGAGGTACACAGACTCCTCACTCAGGGCAGCAGGGGACACAGGGGCAGGGGGTGCGGTGCCTGGCCCAAAGGAGACACGCTCCCGGACATGGGAGCCTCCACGGACCTGGGGAATGGGAGCCGATGGGAGGGCGGTGGTGGTGCTGGTGGTGGCGGGGACAGCAACACTAGCTGGGGTGTGGTGGCTGCTGACACCCGCCTCCACAAGGGAGTCATCCTCCGAGTTGCTCTGGTCCTCAGCTGAGGTGGATGCTGCTGAGGACTCCTCGGTGTGGCTCCCTCGCCCTCCGTGCCACTGGGTCCCTCCGACCACTCCTCGGCTGCTGACCCAGTCTGGCTCTCCGGCTCCTCCTGGTCCGTGGAGCTGTCCCCTTCCGTGGCCGTGGATGTATCTGCAAACAATGGGGAAACAGACAGACATCAGTCACCTGCACCAAACGCACACACCACTGTGAGCACAGCACATTACAGAGCAAGCCCTGGCATCATTAGTTGTACATTGCTAAAAGTGCCCTAATTGAACAGGAGAAGTCAATTGTCAGTCTGATGCCAAGCATGGCACTCACATCCCACATGGCCTTGCACCCATCTGTCTGGTGTCTGTTGGATTGCAACACCCCAGTGTTGACACATGCACCAAGTACACAGTAGTTGGACAGTGCAGAGGACACGGTGTGGACACATCACAGCTCTTGCCACTGAGTCAGTACAGGTTTACGGATGTAAGGGATGCCCAGAGTCAAATAGGAAATGCATGTGATGCATTCCAGCGACAGACACCATGATGCACCCATGTCCTGATAGCCAGCGCCACTATGGTGTGCATGTAGCACATGTCACTCCCCTGCAGGATCACCAATCAGTAGACACATGCCATGGCGGAGGCATGACTGCAAAGTCATACATCACTGTCTCAGTGATGTATGACTTTGCAGCCAGACAACAACACTCTGCACTGTGTCACAATAGTAGGTCATGGGGAATGCAAGTCCTGGAGCTGCACAAGTGCACATGTACATCCCCCCACAACACATCCTCTTAACCCTCATCTGTCCAGGTCATACCTATTGGACATATGGGAGACCTGTGACACTACCCTCTGAACCTGAGCCCCTCACACTCTGCTGTGCATGGGGAACAGCTGCCTGAACTTCACATTTACATGCCCCAGTCTGCATGGGCAGCTGATCAGACACCTATGTGTCACACAAGTATCGTCTCCTATGGTCACATCTCCAGTGGCATGCTGAGCCCCTACCAAGAAACTCCACAGCAGTCCTGGCGACTAATCCACAGCACACTGACACAGAGGCAGACACCTGAGGGGTCAAATCACTGTGCACAATGTGTCCTCTGATACACGGGAGTGGGAGTACAGAGTGTATTGTATGGCCTGGAGTAGGCATGACTGTCCAGCCCCACATGAATGAGGGATGAGCCCTGGACTGTAGGCAGCTGGCTAAGTATGTGTGACACACGTCATATACATACTCCTGGGGCCCAAACATTGTTCCCACCCGCAGCATGGGTGTGTGCCAGGTACCCCAGCCACATGTGGTGGATCAGCTCAGCAATTGGACCACAGATCAAAGTAACACGCTGAATACATGTCAGAATACAGGCATTGTGTAAGCAATGGACCCACCCATGATGCCCACCACAGAGTCAGGGAAACAGATGCTGTCTCCCACCTTGAGTCAAGCAAACTGCAAGGACACAGTCCTAAGTGACAGAATTCCCTGCATGTAAGGGCCACACCTGGGTATCAGATGAGGAGTGGGCAGTGCACAATAGAGGGACATGGCTCCTGGACAACATGACTGCTGTACTGTGGCAGTTCAACCTGGCCCGAGGAGGGCACATAACATGTTAGACAGAGTACACAGTGCAGTCTTTGACTCACCCCCTCCTTGCTGCTCTCTGGCCTTCAGCTGCCCATCCAGGTCTGGAAAGACCACCGCCAGGATCCTGAGCATGTGGGGGTCAGGGTCCGTGTTCCGCCCCTCCTGCGAGGAGGCGACAGCTTCAGCTGGACCCGTGCAATCCTCCGGGTCCAGCCCCGAAGGTCCTGCCACCTCTTTTGGCAGTTGCGGATCCGGCGCTTGTAGACCCCCACGGACCGGACAGCCCGGACGATGTCCTTCCATATCTCATGCTTCCGATGGGCAGAAGCCTGTCAGGATGACAAAGTGATAAGGCCATTACTACACATGCAACATATCCGTGCATGACACAGTTGCATATACATGTCGCAATCACAGGGGCACATGGTGTACCCAGGCAGTGCACGGCTGCCCATGGACAGTTTTCCAGAAGTCACTACATGGTATCATAGCATGGGGAGTAAAACCCTGTTCAGAAGCACTGTCACTGCACCATACCTGTCCAGTGCAAGTCACTACACACTATGGGGGGTGACAACTACTCAGTGAGCCTGCTAGCCAGTGGTGTGCTGACTCTCAGCCTTGCTAGTCAGACAAAATGCACATTCAGAAAGGCAGTGCACAGAACACTCACCTGCTCCCCTGGTGTCCCATACAGCTTGCTGTACTGTGGAAGTAGGCTGTCCAGCAGGGCCTGGTTCTCTTCAAGGCTGAAGGCTGGGGCTCTCTCCACAGTACGTGCCATTGCAGGGTCCAGAGGGGCAGAGACAGCAGCAGTGCAGTGGCAGATGTCGTCCTGGAGCATGTAGTGCAGGCAAGTGGGCTCTCAGGGGAACATGCAGCAATATATATGTGCTGGAGAGGCAGATACTGTCCCTTGTGTCCAAAGTGATAGGTCCAAGTCGTTTGCATCTTCTGAATATGGCCAATCCATGGAATAGCAGCACCAAAACACGCCCACAGCATCCTTCAAAATTTCAACTTCATGACATACATGATTTTGCAACATTGTTGTGGGTGACCAACTGATTTTCCAGCAACCGACTCGTTCGAATATTCGAAAACGCGTCCGTTGCCAGGCAAGCCCATTGTCAATGGGTGCGCACCGATCGGTCCATTGAGGTACAACGCGCACAGGGGTACAACGCGTACCCGCACACATTGAAAGCAATGGGCCGGCCGGAGGCACCGATCGGTCCATTGCAGTACAACGCGCACAGGGGTACAACGCGTACCCGCACACATTGAATGCAATGGGCCGGCCGGAGGCACCGATCGGTCCATTGCAGTACAACGCGCACAGGGGTACAACGCGTACCCGCACACATTGAATGCAATGGGCCGGCCGGAGGCACCGATCGGTCCATTGCAGTACAACGCGCACAGGGGTACAACGCGTACCCGCACATTGAATGCAATGGGCCGGCCGGAGGCACCGATCGGTCCATTGCAGTACAACGCGCACAGGGGTACAACGCGTACCCGCACACATTGAATGCAATGGGCCGGCCGGAGGCACCGATCGGTCCATTGCAGTACAACGCGCACAGGGGTACAACGCGTGCACCACGCACATTGAATGCAATGGGCCGGGCCGGAGGCACCGATCGGTCCATTGCAGTACAACGCGCACAGGGGTACAACGCGTACCCGCACACATTGAATGCAATGGGCCGGCCGGAGGCACCGATCGGTCCATTGCTGTTCAACGCATCACTGTACATGTGACTGGCATATGTCAGCATGCCTGTCTCAGATGGACATATGCCAGCCACAGATAGCTCCCAGGGAGTGAGGGGCACACCTACATCACGACAGCCTGTCCAAACCTTATCATAAGGCATGTAAGGCTGCATTTCCTATTGTGTGTATGTTGGTGTACATTTTGTCCTGTGGGTGTCACCTGTGGGCAGCCACCCCCAGGCTGTGCACGTGTTAATGGGGACAGGTTCCTGGGTGTTACGTGTACGTGACCACTGTGATGTGCAACTGTTCATATCTGTGCATGTGCCATGGTCACATTTCACAGTGGTGTTTGTGTATGTCATGTCACATACCCCGTGAGTCCCATGTGGGACGGTATGTTTGAGCCAGGGTGTCCCAGTGGCACAATAGTGATGGCCCTCCACAGTCTTTGTGCATGTAGTGTTTACAATGTCTCTGATTTCATGTGCACAATGGGAGACAGTCTCCACATCCACGTTGTGTGTGCATGGACTCTGATGTTGTGCGTGTGTGTCACAGACGTCCATGGCTCTCCTGCCATGGCAAGTGTGGCCACTACCTGTGGGGGTCATGTTTGTTTTGTTGTGGTGTACACATGATACTCCAGGTGATGCCAGTGTCCATGTGGCATTACAGGGTCCCTGGGAATGTGCCTGTCGTTGAGCTGTGGTGCCTGGGGCACATCTGTCCTCACATGTCACTGGGGGGTGACTGTGACACAGCATCATGATATCCAATGGGCCAACCTGGGACAAATTGATGCCACCTGTAGGACCGTGTTGACAGATGTTGGCCATGTATGTACCATACATGTCGTTCCGGTACTGCACACTTCATGTAGTTGTGCCTCATGATGATGTATGTTGGGATCTTGAGTGTGTTCAATGCCGCATATGTGGGGTGACTGACGATCTTGCTTACTTCTCCTCTGCACTGCAGGGCTCCTGCTGTCCATCGGCCATTCCCAGACCTGGCAACGATGGTGGAACGGGACAGCATCCGACGGTACCGCTTCACCAGGCAGCTGATTGAGGATTTGGCAGTGCAGTTGTCCCCACATTTGCAGCCTGGCCGGCCGTATCCTACAGCGCTGACCCCCAAGGTGAAGGTGATGGCAGCCCTACACTTCTTTGCCACCGGTACCTTCCAACATACTGTGGCGTCTGCTGGTGGGATGTCACAGACCATGTTCAGCCGTGTGCTCCGCGATTTCTTGGCGGCAATGTTGCTCTTCCTGAACCGGTACATCTATTTCCCTAGACTGCGACTGACTCACTGACGTGAAGAGTGACTTTTATGCCCTGGGGAGGATGCCGCATGTCATTGGCTCCATTGATGGGACACATGTGGCTTTGGTACCACCACAGGCCCAGGAGCAGGCCTACAGGAACCGCAAGCACTACCACTCGGTCAATGCACTGGTGGTGTGTCTTGCAGACATGACCATCACACACGTGTGTGCCCGTTTCCCTGGTTCAGCACACGATGCCTTTGTGATGAGGAGTAGTCGCATCCCCAGGTTGATGGCACAGATGCAGAACCAGCGTGCCTGGCTTGTCGGTGTGTACTGACTTTGTGCCATTGTGTGTGATCTGATCTGTAGTATTCCGCCCACTTTTCCAAGTCAGCTGATGTGCACTTGTCTGTCCGTAGGTGACTCGGGATACCCCAACATGCCGTGGTTGCTGACACCCCTCAGGAACCCTGTGACACCTGCCCAGATGCGCTACAATGAGGCACATGGTCGGACCAGGAGAGTGATTGAGCGGACCTTTGGTCTCCTGAAGAGCCGCTTCCGCTGCCTGGACAAGACCGGAGGGTCCCTCCCATATGCCCCTGCGAAAGTGTGCAAGATTATCATCGTCTGCTGCATGCTCCACAACCTGGCAGTGCGGAAGGAGTTGCCTCTCATCCAGGATGACGATGACCAACATCCGCCACCTGTGGAGGATCCTGGCCTGGACCACGATGCCAGTGACGATGATGATGATGATGGTGATGGTGATGTCCGCACACAGCTCATCACCAACTTCTTTAGCTGAATGTGAGTATCCTGAGGTGTCATGTGAATGATGTGAGTTGGCATGATGTGTGGGTGGTGCTCTGGTGCTGTTGGAGTGTGTCCATGGGCTACTTGACAGGATGTGTGTTGCGATGTGTGGTGACAGGTGGGCTGTACTCCCCAACAGTGTTGACATGCTAACTTGGTTCTGGGTGGGTATCTTGTAACATGTATTGTGCATGAGTTTTGCTGTTCTGTCCTGTACTGCATTGCTTTTGACTGTGTGTCATTTCTGTCCTTCACAGGGTACTTTCAGATTCGTTTGGTCAACTGTGTCCACCGACAACGTGATTGCACATCCAGGCTGGTAGCTGTTGTGTCCCTACAGGTGATGTGCGCCACACCCATGGACTTCCTTCTGTCTACAGTTGTTGACTGTGTGCCCGCTACCAGGTGGGGTTACCTTGCATCTGTAGTGGTTACGGCATGTTGCTACTGTGTAATAAACCTGTGCTTCACTTAGTGATGTGCGTTGTCTGTGGTCACACATTTGACTGCCATTTGCTTACTGCACCTGTGGGCTACTTGACTACAACTGGGAATGGGTGTGGTGTCTGTGCATTGCACCGTCTTCCCTGGCAACATCAGTGTAGGCAATGAGTCAGATGGCCTAGGTGTGTATGTGTTGTGTAGCCCTGGTGGTGTGTCTCCCTCATATGTGTCACGTTGCCTGTACTCACATGCCTGTGTTGTCCTTGCTGTTGCAGTTCGCATACACAGTGTAATTTTGTTGTTCATCATCCCCATAACAGTACCCACGTTGGAATCACGACAGAGGCAAGTATGGTGTATTATTGTGTTTATTGTGATACATCTGTGATAATAGTGCATAGGATGGATTGTGCTGTACATGAATCTTGCAATCCCAAGTTCCTAGATGAATAGAAAGTCCAGGTAGACAGGATCCCCAGTATCGGGGCCACAGTTGTCTGACACATTGTTCCAACTTGTACTCCCCATGCAATGTGTGGGAGTAGTGTTGCCATCAACAGGGTGAACAGTCTGTGCACAAAGGCGAAAATCCAGAACAGGTTCAGGCTTCCTGGGAGTTGCGCTTGGCCATCAGCCTCTCACTTTCCCCTCCTCGGACGACCCCTCTTCTTGGGGGGCCCTCAAGTGCAGGCTGCTGCGGTGCAGGGGACTCTCCGCCAGAGTCCTCCTCCCTCCCTGTGGCAGTTGCAGTTTGTTCGGTACCAGATGTTGTTGGCACACAGGGAGGTGTGGACTGGTTGCTGTTCATCTGGCGGAGGCATTGTAAAATGTCCCTGTGCACCGCCGTCATCTCATGTAGTACATCCCACTTGGACTCCACGCGGGTCATGTGGGAGTCCACACGTGACATGTGGGAGTCCACACGTGACATGTGTGACTCCACATGGGACATGTGGGAGTCCAAGCGGGCATGATGGGCAGCCTGCTGCTGTTTGATGTCTCTGAGGAGCCCCACTACCTGGCTGAGCTCTCCGGTGCTGGACTGGTACGCATCAGCTATGCGTACCAGTTGTGGGTCTTCATGCACACCAGCAACGTCTGCAAGCAGCGACCTCTGTCTCCCACCCCTCCCACCACCCCTGCTGACATGTGCAGTGTGTGCAGTTGCACGCACAGATAACCCTGGTCCACCTTGGGGGTTGGTGGTGGTGGTGGTGTCCATGGCCCCAGGTTGGTCCAGGGTCACTGCGCTGGTGTTGTTCCTTATTCTGTCCATGTCGGCAGGGATGGTATTCGTGGTGACAGTCGTTGGAGGGGTGGGTGCAGGGGTGCAGCTGGTGGACCTGCTGGTGCTGCAGCTGGTGGTCCTGCTGGTGCAGCATGTTGACTTGCACCGGATGTGCCAGGTTGTTCTTCATCGTCCGAGGAGGACAGAGGCTGTACGACGCCAGTGAGCTCGGCATCCTCTTGAGCCTGGGACTGGGACTCCTCAGCGTCTGCTGCTGTGTCCCTATCATCACCTGTTTTTGGGAGACACAAACAATGTATGTCATGTTTCTGCAGGCATCAGTGGTTGACACACCTGACAGTTGTGACTGTGCCTCGGGGTGCGGGCCTGTACATTGTATTGTCCTAAGTCGTCACAGTCAGGGGTTGATATTGGTGTGGCACATTGTCCTGCATTATTTGGGCATTTCTATGTATTCTCTGGGGTGTGAACATGGTCTGCATTGATTGTGTTTGGTTGACAGCCAGACCTCCTTCCCACCCACCCACCCACCCAGTCAGTTATCCCACCATGGAACGTGCTTGCATTGCAGGGAGTGTAAGTTGTCTCTCAGGATGTCAGTCAGAGGTGTCCTGCTGTTTGTTGGTGCACAGTTGGCAGCAGGGCCTTGTGCTCCCCGCAGCAGTAGCCAGTGTCAGCCATCTTGTGAGTCCTTCTCCACTCCCTGTGATGTGAGCATGGTTCAGGGTGGTGTTGATGGGCCAGTTGTGAGGCTGAGCAATGTCTGTGACTACGACTCCCATCATGCTATTGCCTCCACCCCCTTCCCAGCATGCCCATGCTTCCTTCCTTTTGACTCTGCTTCCCTGTGGGGTGGGCTGGCTGTGCTGACAGGATGGCTGGGAGTGTTGTCCTGGCAGTTGTTTGGCTAAGAGTCCCAAGAGTGTCCCTGTGCTTCACACAACATAACCCAGGGTGGTGGTGCTTTGTGGGATCTTGTGTTAGGATGGAGGGCATTGCATTCTACCAGGTGGGTACTGTGGAGTTTGTGTTGGGGGGGTGTGAGGGGAGGTGCTGGTGACTATGGTCAGTGCTGCAAGTCCCCCTTCCCACCCAGCCAGCACCGGATATCCCACCATGGAACGTGCTTGCATTGCAGGGAGTGTAAGTTGTCTCTCAGGATGTCAGTCAGTGGTGTCCTGCTGTTTGTTGGTGCACAGTTGGCAGCAGGGCCTTGTGCTCCCCACAGCAGTAGCCAGTGTCAGCCATCTTGTGAGTCCTTCTCCACTCCCTGTGATGTGAGCATGGTTCAGGGTGGTGTTGATGGGACAGTTGTGGGGGGCAATATGTGTGACTGCGACTCCCATGATGCTATTGGCTACACTGACTTGGCCAGCATACACAGAATTCCTTCCTTTGAGTGGTCTTCACTGTGTGTTGGTGTTGTTGTGGTGGCTACATGTGTGGATGTGTGTGTTAGTTCTATTTGTGCCACTGCCTAGCTGTAGTTGTGGTTGTGTTTGTACATGTGTTGGCACAGTTGGATGTGACTTTTTTGATGGCATGTGTTGTGTTTATCTGACTGACATACACATTTTGGGATGATTCTGTTCTAGTTGCTGTGTAATTGCTATGAGTGCATGGTTTGACTCTCCCTTGACAGTGATGTGTGTGTTTTGTAGCAGTTTATTGTGTACATTTGTTGTGTACTCACCAGGCTCTGGGATGTCCTCTAGTCCATATACGCTCACTGGCGGAAGGATGGCCCGCACCTTCTCCTCCCAGGGCCTGAGGTATACTGGCTTGGCAGGAGGGCCACTGCCGGTGTATTGGCTCAGGTGGTAGTCTTTCTTGAGCAGCTCCCGGACCCTCCTGCGCACGTCATACCACCTGTTCTGGATGTCGGTCTTTGTGCGCCGACATGGTGATTGGGCGTTCACCCTGTTGATGATCCTCTCCCACATCTTGGTTTTCTGCGACATGGGGGTCTGTTGGACCAGAGTGCCAAACAGCTGTGGCTCCACCCTGAGGATCTCGTCTACCATGACTTCCAATTCACTATCTAGGAACTTGGGATTCTTCTTGGGGGCATGGTGATGGGTGGTGATAGTGGGTGCTGTGTGTGTTGGTGTGCAGG